>JAQPPZ010015050.1:1200000-1941681 GCA_028583015.1 Wollemia nobilis
AAAAAGAAAATAATTTCCATTTGAACTAAAATATTGCTTGTCCTGGATTTTTTTTGTGTACATATAACACGTTATAGCTAGCCTGAATGATTACCATATCTGTGCTAAAATATTGTTTTTCTTGTTGTGTGCGAAAAAGAAAAAAAAGATAATGTTTTGTGCACATGTATGATATAATAGCTAGCTTGAACAATTGTTCCTAAATTTTTATGTTTGGATATAAGCCTTGCATCGAGCATGGATGTTGTTGATATTAGAAATAATTGTGGATGGTTTGTGTAAATTGCATGCAATAGAATTACAGAGTGTTGTGTGAATCTCTGGTATACGTTTGCATGTTTTTATGGTTGTATGTTAGTTAAATTGCATTCATTGGATGATGAGCCAAAATATCATCTTAGAATTCCATTTATGTATATGGTAGCATATGGTGTGAGTGAAATATATCAATCATGATAGCAGTTTATAAGGGATCTAGAGTAACCATGATTTGTAGTCTATGATAGAATTGTTCATTTAATTTTCCTCAAATGTATCCGAGTACATGTTGTTGCATGATAGTGAACAATACAGTCTAGAACATTGGATGTTTATAATATTGCAATCATGGTACTCATTTATAATTTGGAGTAAGACCATCTTGTTAGGTATTATGGTTAACTGCAATGCATTTTATACACATAGAGTCCAATTGATATGTTTGTAATAGTTGCTTTGACACTATGATAATTAATTCTGGAAAGTTTATTATTATCAGTAAAACTTGTTTGATGTTTTCTATAACTATGGAATGATGATTTAATATTCAATGTGGAAGTGTGATTATAGATGTCCTCTCTTGTGAAGATGTATATTTTGGTTGTGAATTTATGGTTAAAAGAGTTTAAATCATGGTCAAACGTAAATTTGAACTGGAAAATTCTTGTTTAGTAAGAGTATTGAATCCTTGGATTGACTGCTAAATCTTGTTGTCCTAAATGGTGTTGGGAGTTCTTTTTCTTTTGTTTACCATATTTATAATCAAAACCATTGGAAACAATAAAACCAAACTTTGTGAGATAGGGTTAAATCATATTGGAAATATTTTGTGTGCAACCTGAGTCTGGGATTGCTAAATTAATAGAAAATGGTTAATATATATGTTAACCATGTAGAAGAACTCAAAGATAGGTGTAGTATATCGTAGTACTTCTATGTATTTTGTATGCCGAAGGTGTAAACCATTATATTTAGAAAACAATAGAAATATGAGTCAATGTTGTGTATTCTTTGTAATAGGGGAATGTTATACTTTTTAGTCTTTTAATAAACATTATGACTAGTTTGCATGCATGATGGAATGGTACCCTTGGTACATTTTATTACTCTTAAGTAAAATATATTACTACAATGGAAACAATGTGATGCACATGGGTCAATGATGTTAATAGGATTGCTTTATTTTTCCATGCTGAGTTATTTTTTCTTAAAATATTTGAAGTTGTGATTAGTGAACCATGTGATAAACTATTAAGAATGATTAGTCATTATTGTAAGCATTGAATAACACAAGCTTATACTGAGGGGGGTGAACAGTATAATACCAACTTTCACTTTTCTTTCTCAAACAATATTATCCAATATTATCAATAGAAATATCAATAGCAATAATCAAAGCAATGCACAAATATTCACACACAATAGATATACCAATTTAATGTGGTTCACCCAATGTGGGCTACACCATGGAGAAAATATTTCTACTAAAATTGTCTCAACAAATATTTTTGGAATCAATTCCCTATTACAATGTTAATGGACCTCTATCCAAAGGAGACACAAATCCCCTCTGCTTTGATTTGTGGATCTCTCTCCATAGGATAACGCCTTCCCCTTTTCTCTGGTTCATGGAACTTGATCCAAGAGACCTATATCTCCTAAACTAGTTTGTGGATTTCTCTCCATAGACGAAATATATCTTCCCATATGGTTCACATATCACACTCCATAGGAGAACTCTTTCCCTATGCTCTAGTTTGTGAATATCTATCCATACGATAACTCTTTCCCCTCTACTATGTTTTATGATCTTCTAGAATACTTATTCTCCCATTGCACTAGAAAATGGATCTATATCCACTGAAGACCTATGTCCTCACTAGCCTAGCTAATGGATATCTAACCACTAGATATTGCTATCCTCGTTACTCTATCACCTCTAGAGCTATATCTCAAATCTATCTTAGATCTACACCAAGATCTAACCCAAGTGTAGTACAAATCTACTCTAACTCTACTCGCAAATATCTATCTCAAATTTATCCCCAAGAATTAAAACAAAGCTTGATCAATTATTCTTAGATATACCCCAAGCCTTAACACAAGGCTTGAAAAAATAAAACCTTATCTCAATGCTATCTCAAGTCTTTACAAGATGTACTCAAATTTATCTTCAAGTATTTAGTAAGACTTGCTTAAATCTACCTTCAAGTCCTCTCAAGAACTTACTCAAACTGCTCTCAAGTCTTCACGAAGACTTATCTCAAATCTCTCTTAAAGTCCTCTCAAGAAATTGCTCAATATGCTCTCAATTCTTTACCAAAACTTACCTCAAATCTGCTCAAACACATTCTTAAAACATCTCACAATATATTCTCAATCAATATCAAGTTTTGCACACAATTCTATCAAATGATTTATCTAATATTCAATTTAATTCCTTTAAATCGAATCACTTTAGACATATTCTATCCAAAATTCGTTTAACCTCTAGAACATATAGAGAATGATGTACTATATCAAAAACTCAATATGTTCTAGTCAATCATTAAGTTTGTTTCTTTCATAAATATGATTTCTAATATCTGCATATTCACTTTCAATATCACTAAAAACCAATGCTCAATAATTTCACTCAATCATTCAACCAATGAAACACAACTTGCTTACAAACCCTAACCAAGTGTTTCACACTACTTCCAACAAAAGCACAATATGGGTCTCAAACCCTAACTCATATAATTCTCAATATCTATCTCAAATATTCACTAAAAATTCAACCATGAAGCATATAGAACTCACTCAAATATTTCCAACAATGCTTATCAAACAATAATTTTCACTCCACCTTATGTTTCACAATATTCAATCCAATAAACACTTCAATCAAAGGATGATGTGGCCATACCTTTTTATTTGATGGAGACATGTCTTCAAAAATTTATCCTATAATCAACCACTTTTTAATGTGCCACTTCACAAGTTAGATATTACATGTCCTCATGATTTTCTTCAATGACATCTAAATATAATACTCTAGGGCTCTTCCTTAGTTCTCAAAGATATTACATTAAAGCTCTCAAAATTCTCTCAATAATTTCTTTCTACTAAAGCACACTTTACAATAAAATTAAATCTCTTTTACACCTTTTATATCCACACTTACAAAACATTTTTTCACTCTATTTCTATATCAAAAACAAAACATTACAATCATAAAACCATTCACAAACTTATCACTCCAAACTTAATAGATTTAAATAAATGATATTTAAACCCTAAAAATTATAAAAAAAATATTTCACCTTATATCTCCTAATTTTTCAAACCATAGGCCAAATTAATCATCTGCCAATATATACCATAGTCATCAATTAAAAATGAAGCACATATATCATAAACCAACCACATGCATACCTTAGACAAAAAAAAAATTAATTACCTTCATCATGGGTGGGAATCGACCCTTTGACCTCCTCTCACAAAGCGTAGTGCTTAGACCACTTATGCTAGCCAAGCGTTTGAGGCTAAGATATAGCCTCCTACCCTAAATACTTACTGCCTCCACAAAACAACCAAATTGGCACTAGGAGGAATCAAACCCCGTACCTCACTTGTTCCAACAACTTAGCGCAGGACCTACCTATCGCTTGGGCTACCAATACTTGGTGCTTGTAATCCTTTGGTGCCTCCACTTTATTCCTTGTGCTTGATGACAAATGAGAAGTGCTCATGTTTCTCCTCTCTCCTTTTTTTGACTTCGTTCGCATGCACTTCTTTCGAAATTCCATCGCATCAACATTTTCTCCAAGCTTTTGAATTGATTAACTTTGATTTTGTTTCCTCATTTTATATGCTCCAAGGTGGTATTTAAAACATCAGTGAAAATATTTACCTCCAATGTAATTTTAAATTTTTGGTGCCTTAGCCAAATTCAAATTTTAATTAATTAATTAATATAATATTTTAATCTTAGGTTAAATATTATATTATTTAATCTAGTATTAAATAATACTTTTGCATGGGATTTTCACCAAATATTTTTTGTCCTTTTATTAAACCCTCCTAGATTAATTATTATAATATATTTTTATTAAGCCCTCCTATCTTAATTATTATAATATTAAAATATTATAATATCTCCTTTTCTCTCTAGAACCATGGGTGTAATCCTTTGTCTTCAACCCTATTAGCCAACCCTTTTGGCTTATAAATAAGATACTATAACCAATCCTTTTACCAATTTTCTTGTACCAAAATGATCTTACCTTGAACCAAAAAATTGACATCAATGACAACATTATTACTCAAAATTTTCCAACAATATCCCCCTTTGTCATTGATGGTAACCCTTTTCTTTAATCGTTATTTTTTTTTCAATTCTTCTCCCCTAGGGAAACTGCTCCTCCTGGCTGAATGCTCTCCCCAGTAATCAATCAATGGCAAAGGGACTCCTTTGGGGCTAAATATAAGACTCTTAGCTTAGACCTATCCCTACCTCCTCTCCTTGAGGTGTTAAATTTTGGGGTGGGAGTAAAACTACTCCTTGAGATGTTAATTTTTGAATGTCCCTATTCTTTCTTCTCTCTAGAAGCTCTAAAAAAATTGTTCTGCATCACTTGGACATATTTCCAACATTATTTCACTTATAAAACTTAATTTTGTGATCCCTAGAATATGAAAATGTCTTGAAATTCCTCCAGGTGAAGCCATACCCATTCCTATCATGAACCCTACAATGAATTGCTTTATAACCAAAATGATTGCAAGAGTAGAAATACCCTTTAAAAAGATGTCCATATTTTAAATTCCTCTTAGTATTACCATATACTTTTTTCCATGAGTCCTACAATGCATAGACTTATGACCAAACATGTTACATGAGAAACAATTTCTTTTGAAGAAATATTTCCTTAGACCCATTGGTCTCTTAGTCCTTTCTTTCCTATGATGTTTCTTATTCCTCATTTGTGCATTATTTCCTTACTTGGTGAACCTTCTATTTTTCAAATTATCCTCATAAGTCTCACTTTCTCCATTACTTTCTTCTTATAAATCTTCTTCTTCTTTGGATCTTGAGCTTGAATCCTCTCCTAGTTCTCATTATTCAAAACCAAGTCTTGTCTTGTTTGATGAAGATCTTTGTGCATTGATAATCTTATCTAAAGTCTTTGACCTTTTCCCAAACCTATGTAGCTTGTATTTAGACTCTTTCACTTACATTATTAGTGAAACTATCTCATGCTCTAATATTTCACATTCTAATACTTTTGTCTATAAATTTTATTTAAATCTCTTTGTCTTAGTTATTGAATTTGTCAAATCTTGTATGATTTCCTTTTTCTTCATCACATTCCTGAAATTGAATCTTGAGTTTTTAATTCTACTTTCTAACCTTTATTAATCCCTTAAGAGCATAAATAAGCTCATATTATATATCTACTACTCCTTACTATTCATTTTATGATTCTTTCTTTACTTCTTTGTCTTCAATAGCAACTTCATACTTTTCAGATTTATCTCCAATACAAGCACTTCCCTCTTCCTCTATTGCCAAGAAGAGAATATCCTCTTATTCACTATCTGAGGATCTTTCATCACTATCACTTGAACTCTTATCTATCTTATCTGCATAGAAAATCTTATTATGCCTTTGGAAAAACTTCTTTCCATGCTTGCTTTGTCCATATCTACTTTTCTTTTGATAGCTAGATTTTCTTTCTTCCCTATTTTTATGATCATGTTTCTCTTCACTAATACTAATTCCAGCTTCTGGATAGTTAGATGCATAGTGACCATATTTACCACAATTGAAACACTTAATTGTTTTTTTACCTTTGTACTTTCTTGATTCCTTCTTGTGCCTTCTGCTATAGTTTGATTCTTCATCACTGGATGACTCATCACTTGAATCTGGCTTCTTATATTTTATATTATTTGCTACTTTGAAGGTTGCCTCTTTCTTGGGGATATGATATTTTCCTATTCTCATCTCATAAGCTATGATAGTTCCATGCAACTCATACATAGTAAAAGTGTCAATATCTCTTGTTTCTTCTATGGTTGAAACCTTTTCAATATACCTCATTGGTAGTGATCTTAATTTTTTTTGACAAACATCTGATTATTCATCTTTAAATCCAAGTCCTCGCATGGAGTTAAATAACCTCGTCCACATGAAGTAAGTATGTAGAAATGTCTTCCTAATCCTTCATCTTTAAGTCTTCAAATATTTTCTTATGATTTTACAATTTTGCCATCTTGACCTTTTTGTCTCCCTCATATGTTATCTTCAACTTTTTCCAAATATCATTTTTTGATGTGCAATACATAACTTTTGAAAACTCTGCTTCATGTAAACCTCTTAATATTGTATTCATTGCCTTTGCATTATACAGATGTAGGATTTTACCATATTTATTTGTAGGAGGACTAGTTGGAGGTGTGTATCAATCCTCAATTGCTTGTCATGTCTCATATCCTTGTCCCATCAAGTAAGTCTTCATTATTATGTTCCAAAAAGCATAATTGTTCCCATCGAACAATGGTGCCTTATTTGCTAAATATCCACTCTGAGATGCCATCTATGTTCCTGTATACTTTTTCTTCAATTTGTTAAACTCTTTCGAAGGAACCTGATCTGATACCAATTGAATCACACAAGCTTATACTGATAGGGGTGTGAATAGTATAAGATCAAATTTCATTTTATTTATCAAACAATATTATCCAATATTATCAATGCAAATATCAATAGCAGTAATAAAATAAATGTATAAATCATCACACACAATAGAGAAACCAATTTAATGTGGTTCACCCAATGTGGGCTACTCCATGAAGAAAATATTTCTACTAAAATTTTCTCAACAAATATCTTGGGAATCAATTCCCTATTACAATGTTTCTAGACTTCTATCCAAAGGAGACACCAATCCCCTATGCTCTGATTTGTGTATCTATCTCCATAGTATAACTTCTTCCCATTTTCTCTAGTTCATGGAAGATGATCCAGGAGACCTATATATCCTCAACTGGTTTATGGATCTCTCTCCACATAAAAAATATATATTTCTAGCTGGTTCATACATCACACTCCATAGGATAACTCTTTCCCCTTGCTCTAGTTTATGGATATCTATCCATAGGAGAACTATTTCTCCTCTACTCTAGCTGATGATCTTCTAGAATACTTTTGCCCCCACTACTCTGGCTAATGGATCTCTATCCACTGAAGACCTCTATCCTCACTATCTTGGCTAATGGATCTATATCCATTGAAGACTTATGTACTCACTACCATGGCTAATCAATCTCTATCCACTGAAGACCTCTATGCTCACTGCCCTAGCTAATGGATCTCTATCCATTGGAGACTGATGTCCTATTTACTCTATCACCTCCAAATCTTACTCTCAACTCTATCTATGATATTCACCAAGCTCTATTCTAAGTGTAGTATAAATCTGATTTGAATCTACTCAAAAATATTCATATCAAATCTATCCCCAAGACTTAACACAAAGCTTGATCAATTTTGCTTAGATCTACCCCAAGCCTTAACACAATGCTTGAAAAATCAAACCTACTCTCAATATTGTCTCAATTCCTGACAAGGCTTACTCAAATCTATCTTCAAGTATTTACCAAGACATGATCAAATCTACCTTCAAGTCCTATCAAGAACTTGCTCAAACTACTCTCAAGTGTTCACCAAGACTTACCTCAAATCTATATTCAAGTCCTCTCAAGAACTTGATAAATTTTCTCTCAAGTATTCACCAAGACTTACCTCAAATCTGCTGAAATACATGCTTAAAATATCTCACAAGATATGCTCAATCAATCTCAATTTTTGCACACAATGCTATAAAATAATTTGTTTAATCTTTAAAGTAATTCCTTTAACTTAAAGCAGTTTAGACATATTCTATCCAAAATTTGTTTAACCTATGGAACATATAGAGAATGATGTACTATATCAAAAACTCAATATGTTCTACTCAATCATTAAGTTTGTTTCTTTCATAAATCTGATTTCTAATATTTGCACATTCACTTTCAATATCACTCAAAACCAATGCTCAATAATTTCACTCAATCATTCAACCAATGAAACACAAGTTGCTTACAAACCCTAACGAAGTGTTTCACACTACTTCCAACAAAAGCACAATATGGGTCTCAAAAACTAACTCATATAATTCTCAATATATATCTCAAATATTCACTAAACATTCAACTATGAAGCATATAGAACTCACTCAAATATTTCCAACAATGCTTATCAAACAATCATGTTCACTCCACCTTATGTTTCACAATATTCAATCCAACAAACACTTCAAATAAAGGAGGATGTGCCCATATATTTTTTTTTGATGGAGATATGTCTTCAAAAACCTGTCCTATAATCAACCACTTTTTAATGTACCATTTCATAAGTTAGATAGAAAATTTCTATCTCAAAATATCCTCATAACTTTATTCAATGAAAACTAAAAATAATACGCTAGATTTCTTACTTAGTTCTCGAAGATATTACATTAAAGCTCTCAAAATTATCTCAATAATTTCTCTCTAATAAAGCACACTTTACAATCAAATAAAATCTCTTTTACACCTTTTATATCCACACTTACAAAATAGTTTTCACTCCATTTCCATATCAAAAACAAAACATTACAATCATAAAACCTTTCACAAACTTATCACTCCAAACTTAATAGATTTAAATAAATGATATTTAAACCCTAAAAATTATAGCAAAAATATTTCACCTTATATCTCCTAAGTTTTCAAACCATAGGCCAAATTAATCATCTTCCAATATATACCATAGTCATCAATTAACAATGAAGCACATATATCATAAACCAACCATGTGCATACCTTAGACAACAAAAAATCTAATTACCTTCGTCATGGATGGGAATCGATCCTCTGACCCCCGCTCACAAAGTGTAGCACTTCGACCACTTACACTAGCCAAGCGATTCAGGCTAAGAGATAGCCTCTCGTCCTAAATACCTGCTACCTCCACCAAAACAAAACACAAAATAATCAAACCAATACTGGGGTGAATCGAACCCCATACCTTCCTTGTGCCAACAACTTAGTATAGGATCCACCTATCACTTGGGCTACTAGCCCTTGGTTCTTGGAATCCTCTACAACCTCTTCTTTGTTCCTTGTGCTCGACAACAAATGAGAAGCATCCATGTTTTTCTTCTCTCCTTCATTTGACTTTGTTTGCATGCACTTATTTCAAAATTCGTTGGCATCAACTTTTTCACCAAGCATTAGAATTGATGAAATTTGATTTTGTTTCCTCATTTTTATTGCTCCAAGATGGTATTTAAAATGTTGGTGAAAATATTTACCTCCAATGTAATTTTGAATTTTTGGCACCTTAACCAAATTCAAAATTTAATTAATTAAATAATATAATATTTTAACCTTAGGTTAAATATTATATTATTTAATCTAGTATTAAATAATACTTTTTCATTGGATTTTCACCAAATATTTTTCGTCCTTTTATTAAACCCTCATGGCTTAATTATTATAATATTAAAATATTATATATCCTTTTATCTTCTAGAACCATTGGTATAATCCTTTGTCTTGAACCCTGTTAGTCAACCCTTTTGGCTTATAATATAATATATTATAACCAATGCTTTTACCACTTTAATTTTACTAAAATGAGCTTACCTTGAACCAAAAACTTGACATCAATGACAACATTATTACTCAAAATTTCTAAAAAGCATACATTACATAGTGTTTCCTCAATAAGTTGAGAGTTGTCCTCATTTGGTCCTTCAATAGAGAAAAATATAGAGAATATATTTATAATTCTGTAATTTGAATTCATAATTTAGTGCTTCTCTTATTAAAGGAATATTTATTTTTTAATTTTTTATGTTTATATGTTGAAAAATGAGTTGAACATATTTTATTAAAAGTTTAAGCTTAGCATTGTGAGTACATTGTTGTATTGAAGAGCTACTAATACGGGAAGATTGGAATTAAAATTCAAATTTGATATTTTCTTAAACATTAGAATCATTGCAAACAAAGAAACTAAACATTGATGTTTATGATAGGAATTACTTTATGAACTTTTGGGTTTATTCCAAAACCTTTAGTTTATATTTATTTGGGGTCCTTGAATGACTTATATCCTAGTGGAAACATAAATTTAGAATAGAGGGGTTATTAAACTCTATGGGATAAGGAGTTTTAAAGAACTTGAAAACAAAATACTTTGTTGTGGTTGTAGAAACCTATGAACTATACTTGAAATCAAGCATTGAGAATGAATGATGCTTAAATTTACCCTATATCATTGAGGTACGAGTATGTACACAATGGTGTTACAAGAGCAATTGAATATCTAAAAAAAATTGTTACAAACAAATGACTTGGTTAGATTTGGTAACGAGGGGTGGTATGGGATGCACCCTCTAGGTTGCTACTCTAGTATTGTGGTAAGTCCCATGTCCATTTAACTATGTACATGAGATATGAAGACCAAGGTTAGGGAATTGACATGGATTTAACTAAATTTGATAAGGGGATAATTTTTTAGCTACAAAGGTATATGTATGCTATTTCCTTTCAAGCAAAAATTAGAGCGAGTCGACTAGTAGTCAAGGAGTTACTATGTAATTGGATATGGAAGCAAGCATCCACCTTCTAGGTGTTATGGGCCCTGGAGGATAACCATTTATCATGGAAGGACCCTCATGCCAAAATTAAATGACGTAAATGAGGTAAATAATATCCACATAATGGTACATTTTACAGGATTTAGATAATCTCGTCCACTTGGGTGGCTAACTGCAGTAGTCTTAAAATCCAAATGTGGTCTTATATGCCTATAATTTTTAAGAATTTGATATTAAAAAATTTGGGTGAATTGACATGTGCTATGAATATGACAACACATTTAAAACAAAAATGTGATTTGAAAATGAAAAAAAATACCCCTTTTATTATACTTAGCTTTTGTTTAGTGGTACAACCAAGTGAGTAGACTTGGGTTGTACATATGGTATCAGATCCAAAAATATTCTAATGTGTATACTTCGATTAAAATGTTTTACCTAGTCAATAAAAATTGAATAGCATGCTTCTTTCACCTACAGGTTAAATGGCATGAATTTTTCTAGGTGGGTATTCGAGAAATCCTACAAGAAACAGGGAGGAAGAAACCACTAAAATACTTATAAGAGGACCAAGAATAGGATTAAGATGAGAGGGTCCTCAATGTGAAAGAAGGCTGAAATAGATAAATAAGACTTCTCCAAATGATACTGGTAGGGAGGAAGGAAACCTTGCAAAGGTTGTGCAACTATTACAAGCACACATGGAATAATAAAGGGAAGATATGGTCCAACAATAGGATTTGATTATTCAACAATGAAAATTCATAGAAGACATGGCTAGGGGTAGAGATACTGGATTAGGTAGGGTAGAGGAAGAACCTAGATAACTTCATGGATTCAATACTGGAAGAACCATGGTAAGTAAAAATTTGGATAGGAACCTGCGAAAAGTCATGATATTCAAGTTTAATGGCAAGGGTGATGGTGACTCAGTGGAAAATTGGCAAGAACAATCATATTTATCACTAGTAGTTTTATCCTCTGAATATAATACTGCATTGGCAGTCATGAATAAGAATAAAGTATCCCTTGATTTGTGGAAATATTATAAGAAAGAGTATATAATAGAAGCTGCAAACCTCATATGGGAGGAGTTTGCTAAATAATTCAAAGATAGATTTTTGACTAAGCAATATTATATGGAGAAATTGTAGAGTTCTATAATTTACATTAGGAAAGCATGCCAATGCGTGATTATCATGAAACATTCATTCAACTATTAAAATATACATCTCAATATGAAAGCAATGAAGAAATGAAGACCTCAAAAAATTATTCTAGGATTACATCCTAGAATCATGATAGTAGTAAATATGTATAACCTTGATAATATGCCTACTAGCTTTGATCTAGCAAGAAAAGAGAAATACAATCAAGAAACTAGTAAAAGCATATTTTAACTACCAAACGCTATTTGAGAAGGAAAAATATGAACTGAGAAAGTGAAAAAGTGTTGTTTTTATGATATGGGATAAATATCAAAATAATAAACCCAAAGGAGGAGAGAAAAATAAGTAAGGTGGTAAAAATAAACCTAATAATCAATGTGGTAAGCTCAAAAGGGATGGTAGGGAGTTTTCCAAAAGACAAGACCAAAAAATAGCATGTTAGGAAAATAATAGGGAAATTGCACCTCTGGATAGAAATGAGAATAGTAACAGGGGAAATAAAGCTCCACCAAATAAATTCTATATATTTCAAGGAGCTCATTATGCCAAAAAATGCCCCCTTAGAGCTGATCGACATCAGAAAGCCCTAGAGGATGCCACCCACAGGATATTTGTAGCCATAGGTAGTTATAAACTTGATTTTCAAATTACTCCTTTCATAATAAACGGAAATATTTTTTATAAATATGTGCAAATTTTGATTGATATTGGATCAACTGATAGCTTTATATATACTATATTAGTGAGGGATATACCTGTTAGACCTAGGTTTTGGCCAATGGTTGGAATGTAAAATATGGGTCTGGGAAAACCTACCAAGTTAACCAATGTCTGTTTGATCTTCACATAACTTTACCACAAGGAAAAACTAATTGGCATCTATGTGTGATACCTTTGCATGAATTTGATATCATACTTGGAGTAGATTGGTTAAATGTACATAAGGCTATTCTAAATTTTGAAGATAGGTGGGTAGAATTTATATATGAGTCCAATAAAAGGGTTAAGATTTGTTGTGGTCGAAGTGAATTTAAACCACACTTATTGTCTACAATGCAGATAAATAAAGTTATTAGGAAGAAGGGAATGATCTTCATAGTTAAAATGAATAAGAAAGAAGAAACTAAAATGGAGTTAGATCTCTTCCAAAAGCATATTGTATTAGAAGAATTCAAGGATTTGTTTCCGAAGGACCTTTCGCTATTATCTCCTTAAAGGGAATTCAACTTTTCTATTAAGTTGTTACTTGGATTTTTACCAATTGCAAGAGCACCATATAGAATGACTCATGTTGAGCTACAAGAGCTCAAAATACAACTTCAATATTTTTTAGAAAAAGAGTTAATAAAAACAAGTGTGTTACCTTAGGGAGCTCCTATCTTATTTGTTAAAAATAAGGATGATACCTTGAGAATGTGCATAGACTATCAGATGTTGAATAAGGTTACCATTAAAAATAGGTACTCATTACCTAGAATTGATGATTTGTTTGACCAATTGAAAGGAGAAATCATCTTCTCAAAAAGTGACTTAATATTTGGGTATCGTCAGTTGAGAATACAAGAAGAAGACACTTCTAAAACAACATTTAGAACAAGATATGGACATATTAAATTTACTATCCTACCTTTTAAATTAACTAATGCCCCATTCGCATTCATGAATATCATGAATAGCATTTTTAGAGAGCAATTGGACCAGTTTGTGCTCATATTTTTGGATTACATACTGATCTATTCCAAGAATAAGGAAAAACATTATCAAAATATAAGAATTGTGCTTGCGATTCTTAGAAGGAATCGATTATATGCAAAATTATCAATGTGTGATTTTTATACATCGCAAGTACAAAATTTGGGACATGTTATCTTTACTGAGGGGATTGAAGTAGATCCAAATAAAATTAAAGCAATTATTGATTAGTCAACACCTACTAATGTGATATATGTGTGAAGTTTCATGGGGATGACAAGATAATATAGGTTATTCGTGAAAGGATTTTCAAGAATTGTCCAACCCATTATAAACCTTCAAAGGAAAGGTAAAGCCTTAAAATAGACATAATAGTGTGAAGAATTTTTCCAAATTTTGAAAAAAAATTGACAACTGCATCGGTTTTACAATTACCAAATCCTAATAAGTAGTTTACAATATGTACTAATGTCGATATTAAAGGACTAGGAGAGGTTTTGACCCATGATGATGTGGTTATTTCTTATGAATCCAAGAAACTTAAGAAGCACAAGATAAATTGTACCACTTTTGATTTGGAGTTGGTAGTGGTAGTACATGCACTCAAAATCTTAAGGCACTATTTGTTGGGAAAACCATTTGAATTGAAGATAGATCATCAAAGTCTAAGATACATTTTCATTCAACCCTTATTAAATGCTAGGCAAAGATGTTGGATGGAATTTTTGGTGTATTGAATACATTAAGGATAAAGAGAATAAATTTATTGATGCTTTAAGTAGAAGAGGGTGCATCACTACAATGACAAAATTTCATTATGATTTGTTAGATCAAATTAAAGTATTGCAGGGAAAAGATGAATATTGTCAATCTTATAATGAATAGGTTAAGAGGGAACCTGAAAAGTGCATAGATTTTGTATTTAAATATGATATATTATTTTATAAGAACTGATTGGTAGTTCCAAGCATGGATGGATTGAGAGAAATAATTCTTAAGGAGGCACACAATACTCCTTATTCTATGCACACTCAAGAGGGGAAAAAAAACACGAGAATTTGAGAAAATTTTACTATTGGCCAGGAATGAAAAAGGATATCACTAATTATTTGGATAGATGTTTAGAATGTCAAAGATTAAATGTAGAACATCTACATCCAACTGGAAAATTGTATCCACATGATATACCTACACAAAAATGGCATGTGGTATCAATGGAATTTATAGTGGGATTGACTAAAATAATATTTAGGCATGATGCAATCTTGGTAATCATGGATAAGTTAACCAAGGTTGCACATTTTATACCAGGAAATGTGCAAGATGATGCACCAGTAGTAGCGATTAAGTTTTCTAAGGAAGTGGTAAGATCACACGGATTTCATGAAGTTATAATATTTGATAGAGATTCTTATTTTACCTTTGAATTTTGGTAAGCATTACATCAAACATTAGAAACCAAATTGAATATTAGTACTACCTATCACCCTAATATAGATGGGTAAACTAAGAGGTTGAATCAAGTATTAGGATATGCTAAGAATGTAATGCATAAATTAGCATACAAAGTGGGAAGACTTCTCATACCTAGTGTAATTTTCATACAATAACAGTTATCATGCATAATTAGGTATGACAACTTTTGAAGCCTTATATAGAAGAAGTTGTAGAACTCCCTTGTATTCGGATAATCTAGAATATTAGGTAGTGATAAGACTAGAAATGGTAAAGGAAATGGAAGACCAATTAAAAATAATTTAGTAGAAGATGAAGGAAACTGTAGATCACCAAAAATGCTATGCGAACCTCAAAATAACACCGAGGGAAAATTCTATGGGAGATAGTATATTCTTAAGGGTGAAACCAACTAAATGTTCCATAAAATATTCCAAAGTAAACTCTAGATATGTAGGTCCATTTGAAATTATGGCCAAAATGATCCCTATTGCTTATAGACTTGCTCTACCACAAATTCTGTCCAAAATTCACAATGTCTTATATGTGTCCCTCTCTAGAAAATATATTCCTAATCCTACTCATGTTTTGGATGTTTCCAAATTTCATATGACTGATCCACTAAAGATTGAGGTTTGACCTATTCGCATACTTGGTTTTAAAATCAATAATATGAGAAAAATAAGCATAGAGCAATTTCAGATCCAATGGGACCACTACTTATATAGAAATGCCATGTGGGAGGATGTGGCAGATATGCAACAACAATTTCCTTATATGTTTGAGTAGATATAGACTTTATTAAAAAAATTCATATAATTTGATGATATATGTATATATGCAAATGGATATGAGACTAGACAATGAGTACAATAGTTTATGTATCTTTGAGTTACTGAGTATAGTAGCTTGTATATATTGTATATTACTAAGTAAAGTAGTTTTGTAATATGGTGGTGTATGTTTGGATTTATTCATGAAATCCTTTCTAAATGCAATATGACACATTACATGGTTTAGCTAAATTCTCGAAGTGATGTAGGAGCATCCGGTGGGGATGAAGCAATCTTGCATTTTCCAGAAATGTTCTTAAAATTTTCTAAGTTCCTAGCACTTGTTTTATTTTCGAAGTTTTCCAAGGGGGAGGGAGAAGGATTTTGTAGAAGCATTGAAGGCAAGTTTCTTGAAGCTTTGGGAGAGGTCACGAAATCGTGACATGTCGCGATTTCGTGACATGTCGCGAAATCGTGACCTCAAAAGGCTTGGCGGGGCGCAATCCAGTTTAGTCGCGATATCGCGACGTCGCGATATCGCGACCTTATTCCAATGCAGATATGGCAGTGAGTTTTCGTCGCGACGTCGCGATATCGCGACGTTGGTTCAGCATAAGGGCAGAGAGGATGTTGACGTCGCGATATCGCGACGATGGTACAATGCAAAGGCAAAGGAGATGTTACTATCGCAATATCGTGACAGGTCGCGATAACACGGCCTGTCGCGATGTCGCGGCCAGTCAAACACCGACACATGGCACACATTGGTTAGCCACAAAAGTTAATGAATTTAGAATGCTGGGCAAGACCCGAAGGGGAAAAGCAAGCAGACGGTCGTAAAGGACAGAGTTGACACGTGGACAGCCACGTGTAACTTAACATTTGAGAAGGGCACATGTTTCAAATTTTTACGTCAAAGAGAAGGCATGGCCAGTTCTACATGAAAATAGTTGCGTGTGTTGAAACCAGAGAAGGGCCACGACCACGTATATTTTATTGTTGGTAGAGTGACAGGTACGGACATTGAACCAGACACAGGCGATGGCCATTATGGAGGAGGCCATAACGCGGAAGAACAACCTGACCTTGACGGTGGTTGCAGGTCAAGAAGGACCATTAATGAAAGCTTCCTGGTAGATTGGGCAGATGGCCCATTTATGACCAAAAATTTGAAAAATCCAGGGGGGAGGGAAATTTGAATTTGGAGTTTTTGTAGGTGGAGGCATTGAATGCCTGGAGGATCGAGGCCTCATTAAAAAAAAAAAAAATTGGGGAACAATCTTGAGGGGGAGGATAGGAGTTCGGGATTGGAGGAAGGAGGACAGGGGAGAACAGAGCCGAAGCCGAGACCGGCCATTGTAAGCCTGCGGGCTATTTTATTTTAATGCATGTAAATATTTGAAATGGGAATGAGAATGCAGAGTTAGTTAGGTCTCTGTTTCACCGTCTCCGTCAGTGGTATCAGAGCCCATAGCTCCTGAGCGTACAACAGACCTTCGAAAGAGAGACGCAGTTGTACCAGGACGTGTGGGAGGGCTTGAGTTCAGGTGAAGATGCCTCCGAGAAGAAACCCGGTGGGTGGAAGAGGCATGGCAGCGGAAGATTTTTGAGCATTGCAGCGGCAAGTCCAGGCCCTGCAAGAAGAACTGCGTAGAGGACGTGAGCCGAGAAGGGATGCAGACAGTGAGGATGAGGTGGAAGAGGAGAATGAGTTTGAAGAAGAGGAGGAAGATGTAGACTCGGCACAGGCCCGGCTATACAAGGCCATCTCCCAGATCGGGAAGAGGCCAAAGTTAGAGGTTCCCACGTATTCCGGGAACTTGAACCCAGAGGAATTGATAGATCGGGTGAATGAATTAGAAGAATACTTCGAATACGAAGAAGTTGAAGACCCTAACCGGGTTAGATTTGCTAAGACCCGACTGAAGGGTCATGCTAGCATCTGGTGGAAGGGGGTGCAGCTGGAGAGAAATCGAAGAGGAAAGGAGAGAATAACGAGGTGGGACAGAATGGTGGAGAAGTTAAAAAGGCAGTTTATCCCCATTGACTATGAACTGGATCTACTACGAAAAATGCAAAGCTTGAGGCAGATGAACAGACAAGTTCAAGAATACACGGAGGAATTCTATAAAATCTCCATCAGGACCGGGCATTTGGAAGCTAGCAAGGAAAAAGTGGCCCGTTACATCAATGGGTTGAGACCGAGTGTGCAGGAGGAGTTGAGCTTGGTTCGGGTAAGCACCATCGAAGACGCTTACCAGTTTGCTTTAAAGGTTGAAGGAAAATTGAACCGAAGGTTTGAAAGAAAGCCAAAAGTGAAAGAACCAGGAGGAAAGAATGGTGGAAAGAAAGAAGGAAAGGAAGAGAAGAAGGAAGAAGAG
The DNA here is from genome assembly GCA_028583015.1 of Wollemia nobilis. Classification (NCBI taxonomy): domain Eukaryota; kingdom Viridiplantae; phylum Streptophyta; class Pinopsida; order Araucariales; family Araucariaceae; genus Wollemia; species Wollemia nobilis. Next base: position 1,218,405 of record JAQPPZ010015050.1, read on the forward strand.
AGCAGCATTCGGGATCAGAGAGAAGAGGAAGACCCAAAACCGCAAGTTCAAAATGATAACTACCCGAGAGGAAGGGGTAGATCTGGACGCGGGAATGAAAGGGGAGTATACTGTGGAACATGTTTCCACTATGGTGAAGAAGGGCATTGTGCATTCGAGTGTCCACAACACCGGGAAAAGATGAACAAGAAACCGGTGGGTCCCGCCAGAGCAGTTGTGGCAGTTGAAGATGCTGATTCAGAACATTCTGAAGAAGCTGAAAAGGGAGAAGCCATGATTGTGAGAAGGACCATGCTGGTGGAAGAAGACAAATCTGAATAGAGGAGAAGCCTGTTTCGTACCTGATGCAAAAGTGCAGGCAAAGTTTGCAATGTGATCATCGACAATGGAAGTATAGAAAACTTAGTTTCCGAGGAGATGGTTACTAAGTTGCCACTGGAGAGAAGGAGACACCCACACCCATATCGGATTGCGTGGTTGCGAAAGGACCACAGAGCTTGGGTTCGGGAACAATGTTTAGTCACGTTCCAGATTGGGAGATACCAGGATGAAGTCCTGTGTGATGTATTCCCTATGGATGCATGCCATTTGCTATTGGGCAGGCCATGGCAGTTTGATCGGAGTGCAGTGCATGATGGTCGTGCAAATACTTATTCCTTGGTGAAAGATGGAATGCGGCACAAGTTGAAGCCATTGCAGACCGAAGATGAGAAGGTGTGCAGTAATGCCAGAATTTGCCTGGTAGAGGGCAGAAAACTTTGCCAAGAAGCAGGATTTGAGCCGGATATAAAGGTTGATGAATGTTCGGAGATATTGCAAGGGACACAGCCTGAACAGCGTAGAAGTGAAGGTCACTTCTCCTTCTTACCCGGGGTGTCTGATGCAGGAGCATCCGGTGGGGATGAAGCAATCTTGCATTTTCCAAAAATGTTCTTAAAATTTTCTAAGTTCCTAGCACTTGTTTTATTTTCGGAGTTTTCCAAGGGGGAGGGAGAAGGATTTTGTAGAAGCATTGAAGGCAAGTTTCTTGAAGCTTTGGGAGAGGTCACAAAATCGTGACATGTCATGAAATCGCGACCTCAAAAGGCTTGGCGGGGCGCAATCCAGTTTAGTCGCGATATCACGACGTCGCGATATCGCGACCTTATTCCAATGCAGATATGGCAGTGAGTTTTCGTCGCGATATCGCGATGTCGTGATATCGCGACGTTGGTTCAGCATAAGGGCAGAGAGGATGTTGACATCGCGATATCACGACGATGGTACAATGCAAAGGCAAAGGAGATGTTACTGTCGCGATATCGCGACAGGTCACGATATCGCGGCCTGTCGCGATGTCGCGGCCAGTCAAACGCCGACACGTGGCACACATTGGTTAGCCACGAAAGTTAATGAATTTAGAAGGCTGGGCAAGACCCGAAGGGGAAAAGCAAGCAGACGGTCGCAAAGGACAGAGTTGACACGTGGACGGCCACGTGTAACTTAACATTTGAGAAGGGCGCGTGTTTCAAATTTTTACGTCAAAGAGAAGGCGTGGCCAGTTCTACATGAAAATAGTTGCGTGTGTTGAAACCAGAGAAGGGCCATGGCCACGTATATTTTATTGTTGGTAGAGTGACAGGTACGGACATTGAACCAGACATAGGCAATGGCCATTATGGAGGAGGCCATAACGCGGAAGAACAACCTGACCTTGACGGTGATTGTAGGTCAAGAAGGACCATTAATGAAAGCTTCCTGGTAGATTGGGCAGATGGCCCATTTATGACCAAAAATTTGAAAAATCCAGGGGGAGGGAAATTTGAATTTGGAGTTTTTGTAGGTGGAGGCATTGAATGCCTGGAGGATCGAGGCCTCATTAAAAAAAAAAAAACTGGGGAACAATCTTGAGGGGGAGGATAGGAGTTCGGGATTGGAGGAAGGAGGACAGGGGAGAATAGAGCCGAATCTGAGACCGGCCATTGTAAGCCTGCGGGCTATTTTTTTATTTTAATGCATGTAAATATTTGAAATGGGAATGAGAATGCAGAGTTAGTTAGGTCTCTGTTTCACCGTCTCCGTCACGAAGTTGAGTAATTACGACTCTATAATGAATATGATGATTAGGATATTTTGTGTAATATGGGAACAATGAATTTGTTTGAATACTTTTGGAATTTGAATAAAGTTATGCAAAGATATTTCTTTTTTAACCTTGTATAAAACATAGGGACTATGTTTATTTCTAGTGGGGGAGTATGTAATGACCCTCCTCACATGGATATTGGTTAATAAGCAAAATTGGTATTAGATCTACCTTTTCTTGTGAATTATGGTACTCTTGATAGTATCTATGAATGTAGGACCATATTCAAGTTGTCTATGAAGGGAAGCAAGTTGACGAAAAAGGTACAAAGGGAAGTGATGATTTGAATTACGAGTACATAGATACTTGCATACTTGCATATCATGTAGATTTCATGATTGACTAGTTTGTGTGTGTGGTTTGTTTTTGTTTAATTTATTGAATAATGTGACGATGATGATGGGAACTGGTATTTATTTGATTGTGCATATAGTTTAGATTAGAAGAAAAAAATAAAATATTAAAATATGAATGCAAACAAATAAAGGTATGCATGGTAAAAAGAAATTTGATTACGAGTTTGTTATTGTGAACGTCAATTATGTTAAAACTTGGGTAAAATATTATTTGAATGTTTTTGCATTAATGTTATGAGTAATATTAAATTGGTAGCAAGTACATAAACCTAAGAGAATGGTTTCCTTCACCATGGGATGCATGAGCATGGTGTGGAGTAGTGGCTGGCTTAACCACACCTAAACTAAGCATATAGTGTCATTATGAACTTGAACTCCACCCATATCCAAAAACTAAGAAGAAAGGAAAGGCATTAAAAAAAACATACTTGTTGGAATGAGGGCGGGGTCCATCTTAGGAAGAAATTGAATTCAAAGAGAAAAAAAAGAGAATTGAGGGTGTGCGGAAAAAAAGAAGAAAAACATGTTCTAGGAATCTGGAGAAGCCATGATTTATAGTCTATGATAGAATTGTTCATTTAGTTTACCTCAAATGTATTCGAGTAAATATTTCTACATGATACTAAAAAATTCAGTCTAGAACATTTGATGTTTATAATATTCTAGTCATGGGACTAAGTGATAAGTTGGAATAGGATCATCTTATCAGGTATTATGGGTAACTGCAATGCATTTTATAGATCCAAAGTCCAATTGATATGTTTGTAACAATTGCTTTGACACTGTGACAATTAATTCTGGGATGTTTATTATTATCAATAAGACATGGTTTATGTTTTCTATAACTATGGAATCGTGGTTAAATATTCACTATGGAAGTGTGATTATAAAAATCCTCTCTTGTAAAGACGTATATTTTGGTTGTGAATTTATGGTTAAAAGAGTTTAAATCATTTTCAAATATAAATCTAAATTGGAATATTATTGTTTAGTAAGAGTATTAACTCCTTGACCTAAATACTAAATCTTGTTGTCCTAAATGGTGTTGGGAGTTCAATTTCTTTTTTTACCATATTTATAATCAACACCCGATAGAAACAATAAAATCAAACTTTGTGAGGTAAGGTTAAATCATCTTGGCAATATTTTGTGTGTAACCTAGTCTGGGATTGCCATATTATTAGAAAATAGTTAAGATATATGTAAACCATGTAGAAGCACTTAGAGAGTGGTGCAGTATATCGTAGGACTTTTGTGTCCTTTGTATGTCGAAGATGTAAACCAGTATAGCTAACTAAAATATAAATATGATTCAATGTTGTGTTTTCTTTATAATAGTGGAATGCTATACTTTTTAGTCTATTGAAAAACGTCATGACTAGTTTACATGCGTTCTAGAATGGTACCCTTGGTACATTTTATTACTCTTAGTAAAATATATTACTGCAATGGAAACAATGTGATGCACATGGGTCAATGATTTTAATAGGATTGCTTTATTTTTCCATGCTGAGTTCTATTTTTCTAAAATATTTGAAGTTGTGATTAGTGAACCATGTGATAAACTCTTAAGAAGGATTAGTCAACGTTGTAAGCATACATTACATAGTGTTTCCTTAATAAGTTGAGAGTTGTCCTCGTTTGGTGCTTCGATAGAGAATATATTTATAATTCTGTAATTTGAATTCATAATTTAGTGCTTCTCTTATTAAAGGAATAATTTTTCTAAATCCTTTATGTTTATATGTTGAAAAATGAGTTGAGCATATTTTATTAAAATTTTAAGCTTAGCATTATGAGTACATTGTTGTATTGAAGAGCTACTAATATGGGAAGATTGGAATTAAAATTTCAATTTGTTCTTTCCCTCAAACCTTAGAATCATTGCAAACAATGAAACTAAGCATTGATGCTTATGATAGGAATTACTTTATGAACTTTTAGAATTATTCCAAAATCTTGAGTTTATTTTTATTTAGGTCTCCTTGGATGACTTATATCCTAGTGGAAACTTAAAATTAGAATAGAGGGGTTTAAAAACTCTATGGGATAAGGGGTTTTAAAGAACTTGAAAATAAAACACTTTGTTGTGGTTGTAGAAACCTATGAACTATACTTGAAATCAAGCATCGAGAATGAAGGATGCTCAAATTCACCCTATGTCATTGAGGTACGGGTATGTACACAATGGTGTTATGAGAGCAACTAAATATCTGATAGAATTGGTCACAAAAAAGTGTATTGGTCAGATTTGGTAACAAGGGGCGGTATGGGATGCACCATTCAGGTTACTACTTGTTTGGTATTATGGTAAGTTCCATGTCCATTTAACTTAGGTAGATTATTCATGGAGTTTGGAACGGGATGAACAACCATGAATTACAATGAATATGAGAAATGAAGACCAAGGTCAAGGATTGACATGGCTGTAACTGACTTTAGGAAGGGGATAATTAGTTAGCCACAAAGGCATGTGTATGCTATTTTCTTTCATGCAAAAATCAGAGTGATTTGACTAGTAGTCAAAGGCTTAGTATGGAATTGGATAGAGAAGCAAGGGTCCACATTCTAGGTGTTATGGTCCCTAGAGGATAACCTCTATCATGGAACAACCCTCATGTTGAAAATATAGGACATAAATGAGGTAAATCATATCCATAGAATGGTACCTTTACAAGATTCAACCAATCTCGTCCACTTGGGTGGCTAACTGCAGTAGTCTCAAAATCCAAATGTGGTCTTATATGCCTATACTTTCTAAGAATTTAATATTAATGCTTCAGGTGAATTGACATGTGCTATTAATATGATGACACATTTAAAACAAAAATATGATTTAAAAATTAAAATAAAAATACCCCTTTTATTATACTTATATTTATTTAGTGGTACAACCAAGCGAGTAGACTTGGGTTGTTACATCACTTCACCATTAGTTAGGCATTTCTAAGAGTTTCTAACCTAACCTACCCTAAGGGAATCTCAATATTAGGGTATTTTATAGTTATGAAGTCTAGAAAACCACTCATGGGGGCTACTATGCCATCTAGGGGATGAGTTAATGGAAGGAGACGAAATCCAACATCATTGGTCTCAATTAGGGATTGGTGATGAAATCTAACCTTACCAATGTGTGAAAATTGTGCAAGTGGATGGGGTTTGTGTTGATTTGATTTAATTTTGTACTTTTGTAGGATTTTATTGTGATGTGGATACCTATTTGCATTGTGAAAATAAAACAAAAAATGCAAAATACAAAATTTGCCTAAGTTAAATGCAAAGAAGGAAAATGTGAATGAGATACATACTCTATTGTTATATTTTATGGATAAATATGTAAAATATAACCAAACTAATTTCATTTATTTGGTGTTTGAAAAGGTCTTGAATTCATATTTGCAATGTAAATTACAGATCTAAAACCCGATGCCCAAATAAATCATTGTGGTAAAAAGAGTGTTGGTTTGTGTATATTTGTTTTTTTCTTTTATTGGTAAATGTTTTTGCTTTTGAATTTGTGAGTTTTTTCTTAGGATTTTTTGTTTGCTTTTTAGTTTTTTTTTATTATGGTTTTTGAATTTTTTTAGTTTTTTGATTGTACATGGATTGCGCAAGGGTGGGGCATTTGTATATTTTTTTCAACTGTTTGGTTGGTGGTGTGGAAAAAGAGAGGAAGGTGGTCCACATGGCTCCTAGGTATGAGGGGGTCATGAAAACCCCTTTTTATTTCACCTAGACCTTGTAAGGGTGTTTATTGTAGTCTTTTCAAAGTGTGATGTTTGGTATGAGGAGGGCACGATGGTGAGGGCCTGAGGGAGGTCGTGGGGTGGAGTGTTGTGAGATATTGAATTGAGGGATTGGAGTGTGGAAGTTTTAGCATCCTACATAACATTTTATAGACTACACAAGGGGTAGATGGAAGGCATGGAGGGAGTGCACGAGAGGTCAAGAGGAAAAGGAAGGTAAAGGGAGTGGTATGGGTAGGGAGGGAAAGGGAGTGGAGGTGTAGATGAAGTACGTGGGAGTGTGAGAGGATAGGGGAGGGAAAGGGAGTGGTATGGGAATGGAGGATAAGGGAGTGAGGATGAAATTAGAGCATGTAGGAGAGCAAGATTATAAGGTAGGGGAAGGGATTGGGGGTGGCATAACATAACACAATATGCATGGGGTAACATGATTGTAGAAAGATAGGAGAAGGTATAGTAAGAGGAGGGCAAAAATGGGATGACATTGGGGAGATTGTTGTGTGAGGGATAGGGGGTTGGGCTTGCATAGAGAGGAAGTGTGTGGGCTGACATGCAGGAAGAGGTGCATCAAGGGAAGCCACACCGCTAGGGCATAAAGGAGGAAATTGATATGAAAAACTTCATGTGTGGAAGGAGTATTTGGGATAACGGCTACACAATACGATATCACATGGTATGTTAGGGAACAATAACTCCCCCTTTATTTATTTTTATTTTTTTTAGTTTAACTATAAAATAAAATAAAAATAGAAAAAACAATTTATTTTTTTAAAAAAGAAAAACAAATATATATATATATATATATATATATATATATATATCTTATAAAAAAAAAAAAAAAAAAAAAACAACAATCTTTTGTTAGCTTTTGAGGATATCTACAGTGGAAGAGATCTATCACAAGTCCTAATAAGATGCAAAAAATATAAAAGAGAGTAATTATGTAATATTACTAAAATAAATATAAATTGAATGTGGCAAAAATATAATGCAGTATGGAGGCGATGGTCACTCCATTAATATAAGCTAAAGAACTACATTCTACTCCATACAAGAGTTCTACCAATATCTACAACAATACACTTGATATGCTTGATATGTAATTGCACTTATAATCTATCACTACGAGGCCCTTTATATAGGAAGAGATATTCCCTGGCCAACACTCTACCTAGCTGTACAAGAGGACACCTTGCACATTACAAATTACACATTAACACTTGTACATTTATTACAATGCTGGAAGTAAGTAGCTAACTTCCCTCTAAAGTAATCTCCTACTCTAACTATGTACCAAAGGTGGTAAATTTAAATGACCCAAATGATGTAATATGCTCTAACTCTAACACCCTCATGTATTACATTATTTGTGTATTGAAGATTTTAATCTTCAATATGGATATTTTTCTTCAGATGTTCTTCAACTTGATGTGTTCCTTTGTTTTCTTCTTTAATTACATTGTATTGTACACCTCCTTGAATTTATTCTTATTCTTATTTTTATTGGAGGCAGTACTTTCATAGGTGTATGTGCTATCACTTGATTCTTGCAAGAGTATTTTCTCTATGCTTGTCTCCTTGTCATCATTCTGTTTATCCTATATAGAAGCTTCTAAATATACACTTACAACATCATGATAAGATTTTGAGTTAGTAGAACTTAAAGTACTAATACTGCATGAGGATTGAGACATATTTCCTAGGAATGATTCATCCATTTCTATCTTCAGTTTAAGTAATTATATCAAACCTTTATGTTCCACATTTTCATCCTTATAATATTTGAATGTAATTAGTGTCATGTATAGTATGCTTCCATATTCCAAAATAATTTGAATGTCATTCTTTAAATTATCTATTACTTTAGTGAGTCGAGCATGTAGATAACGATCCATTGTTTGAAATTCGTCTTTTAAGGCTTCACTACGTATCCTTTTTGAAGTAGGGTCTAAGTTTCCTTTAGACTTTATAAGTGAATTATTTATTCCACTTTCTATGACACTTGCTCTTTCCCTTCTAATAGTGTTGTTCATATCATTGTTCATTGTATTACTTGAGGTAGACATTTCTCTCAGTTCCTTGGATTAGAGTATAAAGTGCTTGTACCTTTATAGATGGAATCTTCTAAGTGGTCTATCTTATAACTCACTATTTTAGAGTATACGATATTTATAGAGCTTGTATTTTGTAGGCTTCCTTATATATCCCTAGTTAAGAGATGTGAATTTGATTTAATAAAATCTTTGTGGAAACCTTGACTCCTAAATGGATTAAGTACTTGATAAACTTTGATGAATGATATTATCAAGTTTTGTAGAATGCCTTATGACTCCTTAGTATTTTTGAATATGCTATACTATTAATGGAGTGCTTATTAAGAATAGTAGTTCAATGTTTGGTTGATTTTGTAATGTTTTGTAAATAGAAAAATGCAACTTTTATTACACCTTATTACTCCTATTGAACTTAAGCACTTTTTATTTTGATGAGGTCCTAATGGTTGGATTTATTTTATCCCTTTAATGTGGTTTTGGAAAAAGTTTACCAATTAATTTCGAACTCTTTATATTCCTTAATGAACCTCCTTTTATAGCCTTTGATATTTGATAGTTAATGTTTCTAAATTCCAATAATTTATTTGGTGTAGTATTCCTTATAACTCCCTAATTTGGAATATTAGAAAAAAATAATATTTACAATAATAGATATTTAATTTCCAAGTTGAAATCCTTATTCCTCCTACTTTATTATTTGCAAATATAAATATTCTTGAAATATGCTTTCTTAATATATTACTAATGCTTAAACGAATGATTGCAATAGTAAATATAATATACCCTTATAACTCCAAATGTAATTTTAGTTTATAACAAGCAATAAATAATACTCTATATTATCTTTATTTGATGTTGTGAGGTGGCCAATTGAAACCTTCTGGTATGTGGTGCTCATGGGAAATCAATGTCTTCTTTAAATGATGCTATTTTATCCCTTGAGTAGTGCTTCTCTCCTCCATAAATGGCATTGATTTTATCCTTAATGAATGATTGGATTGCATAAAATATCCTTAAAAATAGAATGTTGGTATGGTTGGTCTATGACAGTCACTTTAATGTAGGATTAAACATTTGAATGGCGTGTAGGCTTGAAATAACCTTCTCCCTATGATAATGATTCACACCATTCAATGTTTGACTTTCCTTTGACCTCGTTCTATCTCCTTCTCCAAAATGGGTGTCTTGAATAGGAATTTTTCCTTGTGGATTGTAGACAAGTGTCTCTTGAGCGTTACTAAATAGACGTTGATATTCTAATGTACCTTTATGAAATGATAAGTTTAGTGGTAACCTCCCAAAGGTTTGTAACTACTTTTTAGGTGAGCGTTGGATTATTCACAAACATTTGGGTGCTTAGAAATATTGTGCCAAATGAAAATCAAGGCTTGTGCATGTAAGCCTTTCTTCTAATGATCTAAGGATGAGCATTTTAACCTTATATTTTCCTATATATTTATATTGTTCATGAGCTTGCTATATGTCTTGAAATACAAGTGTTTTCTCTTCTCTATTTGCACATTGTCTTCATAAGGATAATGGGTTTATCTGGTTGTAATACTTCATGTTTCTATGGTACTCCTAATGGCAGTCCTGTGGTAGCTTCTTGTGATTCTTTTTGGTGGTTGTTCTCTCCAAGTAATGGCCTTGCGTATTGTACTTTTCCCTTATACCTTGATGCTTGTAGTATGATATTTGTGTATCCTTTATAATAGCCAATTGATGTTGTTGTCTTATAGCTTTTGTAACATCACCTTGTGCTTAGCTCGATAATGTTATCCAACGTAGATCATATCCTTATGTATGCCATCATTTTTTCATGTAAGTTTGGATGATAATAGCCTCTTGTAATAGCTCCAATATTATAGGTGAAACACTTTCTTCTATGGTTGGAGTGGATGTGGAGAAATGGTGCTTTTAAACACCTTGATTTTTGCAAAGTATGAGCTCTTTAGTGGATCTTTCCTCTTGGTCAAACTCCACCCTAAACCTACTGAATATGATGGTCATGCTGCTACCTGTAAAGAGAAATACTTTTCTCCTTTTGAAGGAACAAAAGAGGTGCTTTGTAATAGTTAGATTTGCACCAATACGAAGGACATTTTTGAAATATTTTTTTTTGATGAGGTAGCTCATATATTCCTTGGATACTTTAATGAAATTTAATCCAAGCTAATTCCAAATTTGAAGCAAGTATTTACGCACGTTGCACTTAAATGAAACCCTTATATCTTCCTTGAATATTGAGACTCACCAAGTCTCGATTTGAAGCTTCTTTCAAGGACTTAAATGGTGGCTTCCTTCTCCACCTTTTGACTTGTATTGGTGGCTTATTTTAGCCATGAAATTATGTAGAATTTGTGCTAGTTTTGTGCCTTTAACAACACAAACTAATTGAGAGTAACTAGTTAAAGATCAACTAGTATAGCGCTTAATGGATTAATAATGAACTTTTAATGGTAATAATAATCTCACCTTATTGCTCTTCTAAATAAACTCTAAAAATGAATTCTAATGCACTTAATAATCTCTACAACTTTTAAGAGTAATTGGTAAATAATACTTAATGAATATTCTGCAATTTTCACTACAATCAATATTGTAGGATGTAGTCTTCTTACTTTCTAGATAGATAATAGGTAGGTGAAAATTTTATTTATTTCAAAAAATATGCAACTCCTATTTAATGTGAAAATATATCTTAAAAATAATTCTCTTTTTTGCATTTTATTAAATACTATAGTATGAACCCTTCTCCTTGCAACATTAATCCAAATACGATGCTTAATGGAATTTGATAATGAACCCTAATTTGAAGTTCAACTAATTGCACCCTAGTTTCATACCTTTAATGGATGTTTTAGTAGATGTAGATCTTGGTGTTTTTATTCACCATATTTTTACCTCGTAATGGATGAATTCATAGCTTCTTGCTTCACCAAACTATGGTCTTGAACTTTCTATCTTGACCCTCAGGTTTTGTGCCTTGATCCTTCTAGTGATATTTTATTTTCTTTTGTAGATTTAGAGAAATATATATTTTAATTGTGCCTTCTTATCATAAGAGGAAATATCCAAATCTCCTAGATTTGGTAGGTTTATTCTATATAAAAATTCCTTCAATATTCTTGTTAAATTTTGACTCCAAATAATATCTTCTTATTCTCAAGATTTTGAATGTCTTGAGGTCTTCAATAGATTTTTCTTCTGAATTTGACACTCCTTTCCAAACTCTTCTTTTCTTGGGCTTATTGTCAAATTGTGACAATTATCTCAAGTTATTCACTATCAAGAGCTTATCTTTGGTAGTGGATTTATCCAGTGAGTTCTCCTAGGAACTATTTTGATGATGCTTCTACAAGATCCATAATAAGGCTCTCTAATACTTCTTCTTGTTCTCCTTGAGAACTCTCCAAGGTCTTCTATATTACAAATTTTTTGGTCTTCCAACTAAGATCTTTTCTTCAACCTTCTACTTTTATAAGTGTTGGTGATGAGATCTTCTTCTAAGATATTTTAAATATTTTGCTTCTATATTCTAGACCTTTGTTGGTCCTTATTTTCTTTTGCACTTTGTAGGCTTTAATGGAGATCACCAATATTCTATTTCATGGAATCTTCTCTAGAGTCTTCTTTAGGAAATCTTCTTTGGAGTCTTCTTCTAAATCAGTAACTCTTCTTCTAAATCAGGAAATCTTCTTTTGAATCAAGAATTCTTCTTTGAAGTATTCTTAAAAATTAAGGCTTATATGACCTTATTTTCTAGATCAATGATTATTTGGCCTTTTCTTCTTCAAGATCAAGGATTTTGTGGATTTTTATTCTTCTTGATCAAGGCTTATATAGCTTTTTTTCTTTTTCACTTTGTAGATATTTATGGAGATTACTAATATCCTATATTCTCCTTGACTCATATTATGGAGTATCTTATTCCTTGAATATTCTACAAGGTAGTTGTGGCATTTTCTTCATTTCTACAGTCTATATAATTGTAACTCTTGTAATAGGATCTTTAAAGTCTTTGAAATATCTAGTCTTCTCCTTATTGTTGCAACTTTTAGAATGATTTTAAGATGATATTCTTCCTAAATATCTTGTAGGAAGCTTCCCAACATTTTTCTCAATCTCCTTTTTCCTTCAACTAGTTGTTAGAAACTAGAATTAAATAATCTTCACTAGTTGATCCATCAAACTAGTGGAATGAATGTTGAGTCCTGGTCTTCACAAGTTTTTCTACAAATCTACGAAAAGACTCTAGCCAAATGTAATATCAGAAAATATGTAATTGAGATTTAATACTCACTTGTGATTCTCTCCTATCCTATTGAATACTATTGATTTTTCTATCAATCGATTCCTAATGACAATGTTTACATTCAACGATGCACAATGGCACATTCAGTTTGTAAAGATGCATGCCAATAGTAGCAATGGTAACTCTACCTATTCCTATTTTGATTCACCGTGGCTTTGATACCACTATTATCTTTTGAGAATATATGTAATCGAAGAGATATATCACATGTCCTAATAATATATAAAAAATATAAAAGACAATAATTCTACAATATGATTGAAATATACTAAAAATAGTAAGTAGAAAAACTATAATGTAGTATGGAGGTGATGATCACTCTATTAATATAAGCTAAAAAACTACATTGCACTCCATACATAATTTATACCACTATCTACTACAATAAACTTGATATGCTTGATATGTAATTGCACTTCTAATATATCACTATGAGGCCCTTTATATAGGAAGAGATATTCCTTGGCCAACACTCAACCTAGTTGTACAAGGGGATACCTTGCACATTATAACTTGCACATTAACACTTATGCATTTATTCCATTGCTTGAAGTAGCTAACTTCCCCCTAAAGTAATCTCCTACTCTAACTGTGTACCAAAGGTGGTACATTTACATGACCCAAATGATGTAATATGCTATAACTCTAACATATTTTAGTTTTTTAATTTATTTTTAGTGTTAATAGAAAATGAAAAAAATAAGAAAAAGTATTTTTTTAATATAAAAAAGAGAACATTATTTTTTTAATGAACATAACAGAAAATACAAATAATGCTATTTTTTATATAAAAAGAAAAATATTTTATTTTATCTAAAAAAAGACCACAATTTGTTCAATGAAGTTAACAAAAGGACAAACAATACAAAAAAAGTTTTTTAATAAACTAAAAATAGAGTAAAAAGAGATAAATGAAATTGCCTTATTTTATATTCATTTGAGAATGAGTGTGTAAAGAGGTGGAGACAATGGCTATGAGACAATGGAATGAAAAAGGATTAAATATGGAGGAGAACAAGAAAGAAGGTGAGAGAGATGGAAAAAAGAGGAAAGAAGTAGGGAAGAAAGAGGAAGGGTAACACATTGGTCCATGGTACATAATTACTCAAAGCATGGCCATACAACTAGGATTGATGTGTGAGGAAGGGGAGAAAAATAATAAGAATGTGAAAATGGAGTGGAGGGGAACTGATAAAAAAATGAAGAGTGCTTTTGACATGAGCAGGTTGTTGTTGGATATGTCATATTTTTGGGCTTTTTTTTTGGTTTTTTGCTTTTATTTTAATAGAAAAGGAAATAAAAATAAAAACAAGTTTTTTAAAACAAAAAATTAAATAAAAAGGAAAACCACAATTTGTTCTTGTTGTTTTAATAGAAAATGAAATAAAAATGAAAACATTTTTTTTTTTTTGTTATGATAACAAAAATGAAGTAAAAGGAAAACAATTGTTTTTTTTATTTTATTGACAAAGGAAGTAAAAAGGAAAACAAATTTTTTTAATGATAACATAAAATGAAATAAAGGGCAAAACAACTATTTTTATTTTATTTTATTTTAAAGAAATATGTAACAACAACAGAAAATGAAGAGAAAATTGGTCACTAAAGCTATTTGTGGAGAGAAAAATCTAAAACCATAAGAGAAAAATATGACATTAGTGTTCGTAAAGAACTATGATCACCATTTTGTGAACAAGGAAAATGTACCATTCATGAACAAAAATAAAGAGACTATATTATTGAAACTGGGTCCATTTTGATACAAAAAGATATTTTTTAGGATATTTTCACAATAATGTGCAAAGTAAGGGGATGATCCCTTTTTGTAACAAACTATGGTGCCATATATTCTGTGCTACACTCCTTTGTTGCATGGGTTTTGATGGTGTTCACTTGCTTGACCACACTACAAATCTCACACTGCTCCAAGTACCTACACACAAGATCACTACAAAATGTTAGCAGCACCTGAAGGAAAAGGGTATATGTATAAATAAATGAGATTTGAAAATATTATTACAACATACACTCACAAATGCATAAAAACTTAAACCCTCAGTAATCTTAAAAGTGCTTCGCTATATTATTTTTGAAATCCAAAATGAAGAAAAAGGGGTAATATTTATAGAATTTTTGGAGGGAGAGGGGAGGGTACCCAATATCTAGAGTGCCTAGTTTTACCTAGTGTGAAAGGGGTTTAGGCATTAAATGCATATGTTTTGACTTGGGCCACCCATGGGAATTTTAAATTCAAATAATTCAAATTTAGACCCCATGGAGTGTGAAAGGGGATTTTTTGTGTTAAATGTGGGTGTTAAGTGGAATATTAGAGGAAAATGTGAGTTTAATTAGGATTTTAAATAATGTGAGGAATGTTAGGAAAATGAAAGAGGATTTTATGGTAAATTGGGGGATTCAGTGAGTTGGTAGGGTTTTTATGGATTGGTTGTGCATATGACTAAAATTTGGTGTCTGCATCTAGTATCTCCTCTAATTTAATCTAGTACATGAAGTCCTAACTTTATTTCACATTTGATATGATAGATTTAGGGATTCTACATTATTTTTGGGGGATTTAGATTGATCAGATATACTTTGGAATCATCATTTCTTAGCCCAAGTATGTTTTGGATCTTATTCAATATTTTGGGATGGAGTGTAAGCCATATTAGACTCATTTTTCCTCGAGCATAAAACTTAGGATGATTACAATACACCTTTAGTTGATGCTATGTTGTATTAATATCTTATGGGATGACTTATCTATCTTAGTCACACTATACATAATATATATATATATATATATATATATATATATATATATATATATATATATATATATATATATATATATATATATATATTTGTCATCTATTGTTCCATGCATATGCAGGCATCCTACGAGGGTCATTGGACAATAACTATTAGAATTCTCATATAAATCATACAAACCTATCATATGGGTGTTCACTACTCTATAGCTCTCCTCTAGTTTTAATGATATTTTTAGATGTTGATTAGGTAGGTGACTTGGATGAGTGATGATCAACCATAGACTTTGTATTCTACTTGGGATCTAGCCCTATTTCATGATGTTCTATATTTCAATCTACTATTTTTCAATACTTCATAGAGTCTTAAATATTATGCTTCTAATGAGACAACTAAACATCTTAGGTGGATGCTCATTATTTTGAAGGCGATTGGTATCCCTTAAAGTTTTCTAGTCACACTTTGAAGTAATCATTAGAGAACTATCCAACTTATCCATAATATAGTGTTTCATTAATGGAAAAATTACTTTATGGATGCACTTTTGAATATGGATTCATGCTCATGAAATTTTAGATCTAGTGTTTATGCCTTCATTAGAGAACACAACATGTATTCTAACTAATGTCATGCCTAATATCACTTTTGAGCACTTGTATAATATTCTTGGAGTTGAAGAGTGTTGCTTAAGAGGGTATGTAAAGGGTCTCTTTACATGCCCATCATTCAAATTTTAGAGGGTGTTAGAATATGTGGTGGTTAAGCTTCTCTTGAGACAACAACTAGCTATTTGTATTTGTATTTACTATATTTGTCCTTTGGGTCCATGTAGATTTTGAAAAAGGTGATTTTTAAATTTTTTATATTATTTTATTCTTGAAGGTCAGTCTTACAACTTTGACCTAAAGGTATCATGTATTTGGGTATAAATACCTCCTCATAGCATATTTTTTTTGGTTTAAGTGTAATTATATTTCCATTCTAGTGAGATCGTTAGTGTCCAATGGTACCCCATCATATTTAGCGTTCTTCTATTTCATTATATATATTCATTTTTTAAGCAATATTGGGTAATTTTTAATTGTATTCATTTCTAGAAATTGTTGTGAAATCTAAGAAAATAAATAATAGGAAAATACCCAAGCAATGACCTACCTTGCAATAAATAAATTCCAATTATAACAATAATTGGAAGCCTTTAATAAAGACATCATCAAAGGATCTTAGTTGTATAAGTAAGTGAACAAATTACAGAGTAAACTTGCCAAAATTGGGAAACAAAGAAAACAACTATGGCAATAACTAGAACAAGAGAGAAATGAACTAGAGTCGTGAGTCAAATAGATACAATATGGACAAAGGATCATGAGAGTGCTTAACTCTAGACATAAAATGAAGAGCTAAAGAACGGGGCAATGGTAGACAAAAGGCATGCCTTAGATGTTGAGCAAATAATGTTTCTATAGGATGATATTAAGACTAAGGTAATAAATGTTAAGAGATATTTTGATTTTATTATTTAGGTTGATGTTATCTTCAATTATACTAGAAATATTATTTATCAAATAGAACATATTGTAGATAAAGTAGAAGTATAATGAAGTATAATCTTACTACAAATTAGAAGTATAATGAAGTGATAAAGTAGCTAGCCATGATGACGATATCACAAGCACGACAATTAGGGGTGAAAAGAAAAAAATAGTTAGCAACTAAAGGTAATCCCAAATTCCCACCAAATACTATAACTTTGTAAAGGTACACTTGCCACCTTGGAAACCTCAATCTAGGACATGATAGTAGAAATTTAGGATTTAATAAATTTTGGATTTTTAATGTGCTTAACAACTAGGAGAAACTCCTTGATGATGGCATATTGTAGATCATATTTGAGGAGGAGAAGGACACATATAAAGTAGATAATTAACACAAGCATATGGAAAAAATATAGTCATTGGTGTGTAAATTAGAGAATCTTTTGGAGTAATAGGATGGGATATTAGAGAACCCTTATGAATATCTTATAAGGGAATTCAAAATATTGATAGAATTAATATTTATTAATTATGATGAATGGTGGGTTTTTTAAAAGCACTACCATAGGAAAACAAAGAGAACAAACAAATTTATAATTTTTTCATTGAGTGGTCCTGATTTTGTAGACTCTATACCCAAGGATAAAAATCGGATATGGGATCTTTCATAAATCAAGATTGACACCATATAAAGCTACCAAAAATATATTAACACTATTATTGGCTTGGGACTCCCAACATTTAGAAGGTTAACAAAACCAAGAAATTGAGCAATTTGGGCCTCTTGGAAGTTATTTTTTCAAAGTAAAGTTCAAAGATGTAATCTACTCTAGAGGTTTGAATGGATCAACAAGAGAAAATCACTAGCTAAGTAAGAGTGAATTGCTTCAATTTTAGGATTGAATGGTTCATTGATGACTAAAGTTGGATAAGTACACATGGATACTAAGAAGGATCTATTGGAAATCGACTTTTTATCTTGTACTGGTGTCATAACTCATTTAAGAAGGCTTTAAAATCATTTAGAGGTGTAATTAACATGCGAAGATGCATCAATTTGCTAAAGATGCCCCTAAATTATTACTAATACTAGGAGTAAAATTTTATTATCCAAGGAAATTTAAGGTGAGTTTTTTCTATAAATATGATTTATGGGCTTTGTTATAAATAAATTTTGACCTTGAGGAAATTAGAGCTACACTATATGAGACCTACAATGTAATTGCTCTAACTTTAAGAATAATAAGAGATTGTACAAGATGTTTTGCTTTCCAATTATGGCACTACTCTTTTGTATTATATAATGAATAGTGATTGTGGGACTAGCCTTTTACTTTCTTCTATTTTCTTGTTATATATGTGGGAGCACACTATTATTATTCAATTTATTCATGCTTTGATTGATCACACACTCTCCTTGCTATGACTATTCTTATATATTATTTTTATGCAATTTATTTTAATCTCTCAAACTCTTACCTTTCATGCATTTACTTTTATGCATTTAATTTCTACATTTAATTTCTATATTTAGGTTATATTAGTTTATATTGGCAAGGATAGTGGGGAGCTAACCTCAATCTAGAGGTTGAAGGGGAAAAAATATTCCTTATTCCAAATTTGTTGATAGATTTGTGATGTACATAAGAAGTTGGATAATTCCCCAATCAACATTACCCAATATAAATTCACATGTGTGATAATTTAGAAGTCCTCTAATGAGTTGATATATGAATCCATAGTTGGTTGTCCCATAAAGATATCATAAAAATCATTTGGTTTCACACCAATTAGTCTCTATGGATTTAACCATGAGTAAGGATAAAAGAACACCATCGTAAGAGATGTTAGGTTGGGTTAAATTCAAGTAAATTAAACTCCCAATAAGCTAATTGTAAGAAGTGTGGTCAAACTTTGTGAATTCACCATATCTACATAATGTATATCCAATCTCACATGGAGATACAACTCATTTATAATTCTACATCTAGAATCATTGAAAGATATCCATGGTGTACTTGGTTTGAGAAAGAAAGATGCCATCATCTCATTGCCAAAACTCAAGTCCTAAAAAATAATGCAATTCAATAAGATCAATCATATCAAATTCAAAGATCATTGTTTGGTTTAAATTAACAATCATCTAAGAACTACTACCTCTAAATAACATATCATTGATATAAATCAACAATTAAGATGTTGTTATCACTATGTAGTGTATAAAAGGTGGGATCAAAAGCTTCTTTGTTTATGGAAAGAAGGAAATATAGATAGGAGTAAATTGTGATCCTCTAATAGAAGTTGCACATTGTGCGACTTATATTGATCTTGTGGAGGTGCTTGGACTAAGGTAAGCAACATGATTCCTCAAAATAGTGCATGGCGGTGTTGAGAAAAGCAAGAGAGACAGGCACCCAACTACATGGGTGGAGGTCGTTCACAAAGATAGTACCTTTGCATAGCCAAAGTCGATTATGGATGTCTATGAGTGGTAGATTATGGATGTCTATGTTCCTTTGATAGGAATATCTTTCACTCTTTAAACTTAATTTTGAGACATGAATCTATTTTAAATAGATAGTCACACATGATAGTTTTATAAAAGGTCACAATCGGATATAAAGATGTCCAAAAACTTTAAAACATAGTTATCACCCATACAAAAGATCTCCACATAATCATGTTTAAACTTGTTGAATAAGAATGAACATAAAAACTAAAGGTATTTGGTAGATACATGAAACTCTATCATAAACAACCAAGAAAACATCCCAATTAACCTTCCTAACTTTAAATTTTAGAAGAAAAAAACAAACAATTAAATAGGAAGCAAATGGCAAGATTTACATTCTAATTGAAAAAAAAAAAACTACATCATTTACATATAGTCATCCAGCACAGTACGTTGCTCCCGGAAATTATAGCTTACGCGAGCTTACACCCGATCATGATGTAGGCGATTACGTTTGATTTATACAAACAATACATACCTTCGGGATCACATTCTTGCGTGCGCACATTCTTTTGTGGTAATTAGATGTTATATTCGTGGTAAATATAAAAAAATATTTGAAAAGGGTTTAGGACAGAAGACAGTAAAATAAAAAAGTTGGGATTAGTTGAAAATCCCCTTAGTGTGGTGTACTGGCAAGGACGCTACTTGCATTATTGATGTGACCCGGGTTCAATCCCTAAATTGAAAAATTGTTAACCCAAATAAAAAAAAAAAAACAACTTTCTCCAAGATATTAAAAATCATATAATATAATTTAAATAATTATACTTTTATATTTGAAGTTCAGAGCCTTAACCCCCATGTTAGAAGTCTCCATACCAACCTACCTTGACGGAGCTTATCTGGTGAGCTTTCTTGGCTGGCTGGATGCCGTCCCCCTCAGTCCACACGTTGGCCCACGTGGAAGAGGCGTAGTGGACAAGGAATCGGGTGTTATGCGTGTGGGGGAATTGACGGATATAGAGGGACGCGCACGGCGCCAACGTTTAAAAAAATAAATTTCATATATATTAAAATTATTGACAGGTCCGAATAGAGCCGAGACGGCAATCAATTAAGGCAGTTAAAAGAGCCGGCGGAGAAGGACACGTGGCTGGCCTCTGGTTCGTTTTGTGGTAATTAGATTTTATATTCGTGGTAAATATAAAAAAATACTTGGAAATGGGTTTACGGCAGAGTTATTTGTAGACAGTAAAATAAAAAAGTTGAAAATTAGTTGGAAATCCCCGTTAGTGTGGTGTACTGGCAAGGACGCCACTTGCATTGTTGGTGATGTGACCCGGGTTCAACCCTAAATTGGAAAATTGCTAACCCAGATCAACAATTGCTAACCCAAATAAAAAAAAAAAAAAACTTTCTTCGAGATATTAAAGATCAATAATTGTAAGTCCCACTTCAGAGCCTTAACCCCGAGATTAGACGTCTCCATACCAACCTACCTTGGCGGAGCTTATCTGGTGGGCTTTCTTGGCTGGCTGGATGCCGTCCCCCTCAGTCCACACGTTGGCCCACGTGGAAGAGGCGTAGTGGACAAGGAATCTGGTGTTATGTGTGTGGGGAAAATGACGGATATGGGGAGACGCGCACGACGCCAACGTTAAATACACCATCCCCATCCCTTTCCAATAATTTCAAACACCTCTGCTCTCCTTCCTCTTCTCCCTGTCTTCTGTTTTGCGTTGTAATCATAACCATGGAAGAAGTAAGGCCGAGTGGCCACCCGCAGCTGCCTCTCGGGTATAGATTTCACCCCACGGACAAGGAGCTGCTTATCACGGGGCTGCTGCAAACGGAAGAGCAGGCCAACTTTCTAGACAGTTTCTTGGAGACGTCGGTGTAGTTTTTTTTTTGTTTTATGTGCAAACGGAAGAGCAGGCCAACTTTCTAGACAGTTTCTTGGAGACGTCGGTGTAGTTTTTTTTATTATTTTATGTTCGACCGTTGTCGGGGAGCGCAGGGCGAAGGGGGCCTGAAGTCGGGCTGCGCTCCCAAAGTCGAGTTGTGTTCTCGAAGTTCTGCACAGTCGGGCTGCGCAAGGAAACTTGCGCAGTCGGACTGCGCACAGAAGAATGTGCGCAGTCGGATTGCGCACGAGAAATGTGCGCAGTCGGGCTGCGCACGAGATAAAATGCGAAGTCGGGCGGAGGAGGTGGTCAACACCCGACTACGCTAGTCAAAGGCAACACAGTCCGACTGCGCTGCGAAGTCGGGAGGTTGGTTGACACTTAGTCAAAAACGTTGCTCTTCTTTAGGTTGTCTCGTCCAACTGTGCTCATGACTTATTGCGCCGTCAGACTGCGCTGCGCAGTCAGGTGGATAGCTCCACACTTAGGCAAATTTTGCCTTACAGAATATGCTATTCAGGCACTCGAACGAAATGCTGCGACCCCTTAATTTGCTCTTAAAGTGCTATCCTGGCGGAAGAGAAAACTTTCGGAGGCGACGTTCGACACTTCAAGGATAGACCATTTTTGGATTCAAGATTGCTCCGTTTGAGGAAGCGATTGAGGAGGTTTCACAAGAGGAACAACAAGCCCTGCTAGGAAGGGTTAGCAGTCAACGAATCACAAGAAATGATTGCAATAAAATGGCGTTTAGAAACAGAGAAGTAAGTCACAATAAACGCAGATATTGATAGAGCAAAACCCTGCCAAAAACTATGGCAAATCTATTTATTCATATAAAGGGTTACAAACATCCTCGAACGAGGATATACAAACATCTACAGACTAAAGCTGCAGGATAAACTGAGAGACAAAACAAATGTCGAGTCAGCTGCTCGGACATTAAACAGATGAGCTACTCTACTTACTGAACTGCTCTTGTCTGCTGCTCTGTGAATGACTGCTTTTCTCTTGCCTGTTTTCCAAAATTGCCCACTCTCCCCTATTTGTCTGAAGACCCGAACTGCCTTATATAGCCGTGGGGAGAAGAAGATAGAGGTTATCCTTTGACAGGTTCTGACAGACCCTGAGCTAGGGTTTTTGACCAATCGTCGAACTAGCATTAACTTATGCGGCGATTGGATCTATCAGACGTCACATCTGTCAGAAGGCACGTGCAACGTCAAGTCAAAAATTTTGTCGGGATGATCCAACTTCTGCTGCTTCTCTTTTGGAACATGTGCATATGCAATGCACCCGAACACACGCAAGTGGGCCACACATGGCTTCACACCGTTCCAGGCATCTTGAGGGATTTTGTCCTTCACGCTTTTGGTGGGACATCTGTTCAGCAAGTAGACTGCACATGTTACAGCCTCTACCCAGAACTCGTGCGACAATCCCTTCGCCTTCATCATGTTGCGTGTCATCTCCATGATGGTCTAGTTGCTCCTCTCAACTACGCCATTCTATTGCAGTGTGTATCTGGCAGTGAGCTACCTTTGAATTATGTGCTGCTTGCAGTAGTTGTGGAATTCGTTGGAGATGTATTCACCTCTGCCATCTGTCTTGAGAGTCTTTATCTAATATCCGCTCTATTTTTCCGCTATAGCCTTGAAATCCTTGAATCTGGCAAATGCTTCTGACTTCAATTTGATGGCATAGATCCAAGTCTTACGACTGAAGTCATCTATGAACGTCAAGAAGTATTTGTTGCCGGCAAACGTGCTGGTCTACATCGAAACGTAAATGTCTGAGTGCACCAGCTCTAGTGGCTGTGATGCTCTTCAAGACTGACTGGAAGGGAACGAATCCCTATGTTGTTTTCCAACTAAGCAGCCCTCACAAAATTGATTTTGATGCTCTATCAGGGGTAAACCCTTCACCATCTACTTCTTGTGCAGTTGATTCAGGCCACTGAAGTTTAGGTGACCAAATCTGATATGCCAAAACTAGGTAGCATATTTCACAACTGCACTTAGAGACATCAATGATTCGTTCTGAATCTGTAGCGGAAACATTTTATTCTTCATCATAGACACAGTTGCAATCTGCCCATACGACTTGTCTTTGATGGTGCAAGCTCCGTATTTGAACTGGATCGCATGTCCCTTCTGCACGAGCTGTCCAACGCTCAGCAGGTTGTGCTTCAGGCCAGGCACATAGTAGACGTCACAGATCTGCTTTCATTCGTCATGCCTGGTGCAGATGAGGATCTTTCCTTTTCCCATTACAGGAACCTTGCTGTTGTTCCCGATCTTAACCTTATATTGGACTATTTCATCCAGTTGTGAGAACATTTCCTTGTTCCTCGTCATGTGGTTGCTGCACCCGCTAGCTAAATACCAGACATTCTTCTGGCACTCCTCAATGTTGCAAGTCAGCGGTACGTTTCCTCCTGTCGCATTTTCGGTTTCATCTTGTAATGGTCCTGTTGCTGGTTCTCCTTGGCCAACCATTTTTTGCACTGTGAGATGTAATGGCCAAACTTCTTGCAGTAATAGCATTGGACCTTTGACATGTCTTTCTTCTTACCAGATCTAGCTTGTTGATTTTTTGAACCGCCTCTTCCTCCTTGTTGATGGAAGTTGCAATTGGTCTCTCCCTCACTAGGGTTTGACCGTCCTCCTAACTTGTTGCCTTTCCAACGCCTGCCTCTGCCTCTTCCTCCTTGAGAGCTAGAAGCACCATGGTGGGATTCTTGTCTACCGTTGTCTCGGAATGAGACCTAAGCCTTGAATGCTTGGTCCAGAGATGTCTGAGACGAACGGCTCAGCCTTTGCTCATGTGTCTGTAGAGAACCCATGAGCTCGTCTATCGAGAGGGTTGTCAGATCCCTCGATTTTTTGATTGCTATCACAACCGAGTCAAACTTGGCAGGCAGACTTTTGAGAATCTTCTCCATGATTCTCTGGCTCTGCATGATTTCTCCGTTCAACCGAATCTGGTTGATAATGTCCGTGTTCCAGGTGAAGAAATCACTCATGGACTCAGACTCAATCATCTACACATTTTCAAACTCTCTTGAGCATCTGCAACTTCACCAACTTCACCTTGTTGGTGCCTTGGTACGAGCTGGCCAAAATCTCCCAGGGCTGCTTCGCTTTGGTGGCTGATGCGATCCGCGAGAAGATGGACTCCTTGACTGCTTGCATGATGTAGAAGAGGGCCTTATGGTCCTTCTTCATGTTCTCCTTCAACAAGTTCTTGTCTGATTGAGAGAGGGCGGCCAGTGCTGCTGCATCTGTCAGCTCTGGGTAGCCGTTCTCAACTAACTCCCACAGCTCCTGAGATCTGAATAGGATATTCATCTGGATGCTCCAGTAATCGTAGTTCTTCCCATTGAAGCACGTGATCTGTAATTGCAAGTTGTTGCTAGTGGAAGCCATTCTCCTTCGGTCTCTGCATCAAGCGATTAGTGGCTTTGATACCAATAAGTAGCTTTTTAATTTTTTTTTGGTTCGACCACCGTTGGGGATCGCAGGGTGAAGGGGGCCCGAAGTCGGGCTATGCTCCCAAAGTCGGGTTGCACTCTCAAAGTCGGGTTGCGCTCCCGAACTTCTACGCAGTTGGGCTACGCAAGGAAACTTGCGCAGTCGGGCTATGCATGGAAGAATGTGCGCAGTCGGGTTGCGCACGAGAAATGTGCGTAGTCGGGCTACGCACGAGATAAAATGCGAAGTCGAGCAGAGGAGGTGGTCAATGCCCGACTACGCTAGTCAAAGGCAGCGCAGTCTGACTGCACTGTGAAGTCGGGAGGTTGGCTGACACTTAGTCAAAAACACTGCTCTTCTTTAGGCTGTCTCGTCCAACTGCGCTCATGACTTATTGCGCAGTCGGGTGGATAGCTCCACACTTAGGCAAATTTTGCCTTACAGAATATGTTATTCAGACACTGGAATTAAATGCGGTGACCCCTTAATTTGCTCATGAAGTGTTGTCCTGGCGGGAGAGAAAACTTCTGGAGGCGACGTTCGACACTTCAAGGATAGACCCTTTTTGGATTCGAGATTGCTCCGTTTGAGGAAGCGATTGAAGAGGTTTCATAAGAGGAACAACGAGCCCTGCTAGGAAGGGTTAGTAGTCAACGAATCATAAGAAATGATTGCAATAAAATGGTGTTTAGAAACAAAGAAGTCACAATAAACGTAGATACTGATAGAGCGAAACCTTGCCAAAAACTATGGCAAATCTATTTATTCATATAAAGGGTTACAAACATCCTCGAATGAGGATATACAAACATTTGCAGACTAAAGCTGCAGGATAAACTGAGAGGCAAAACAAATGTCAAGTCTGCTGCTCGGACATTAAACAGATGAGCTACTATGCTCACTAAACCGCTCTCGTTTGCTGCTCTATGAATGACTGCTTTTCTCTTACCTGTTTTTCAAAATTTCCCACACTCCCCTCTTTGTCTGAAGACCCGAACTGCCTTATATAGCCGCGGAGAGAGGAAGATAGAGGTTATCCTCTGATAGGTTCTGACAGACCCTAAGCTAGGGTTTTTGACCAATCACCGAATTGGCATTAACTTATGCGATGATCGGATCTGTCAGACGTCACATCTGTTAAAAGGCGCGTGCGATGTCAAGCCATAAATTTTACCGGGATGCCCAACTTCGCGAGTGTAGTCCGGCTTCGCCCAAGTTTAGAGCACAGTTAGACGGAGGCGTGAAATCGAGACTAATATTTCTAACAATTGGATGCCAATGAGGCTCTGCCCTGCTAGGTCACACCTCTCCTTCAAAGAATCCCACGCACACCAAAAATGTCTCTTCTGCATCCGCCTCCATGAATACTAATGACAACAGTAAGAATCTCCTGAAGGCAAGCATGGGTTCATGCACCGACCTTCAGCAACTATACACCTTACCTTGTGCAGACAACCGGTTTTGGAGCACCGAAACTGGACAACCGTGGTTGACTTACCACTTGAAAAAATAGAAAAAGAGAACTAGTTGTATAGTTGTGCTTTGTCCTATACATACATTATTTATATATACAGAATCCTCAATTATTTATATACCTAAGATTGATTATTTGACCTAGCGGAGGACAACAGTTGGCCACCCATATTCCAATGTTGTAAACAACGTATCGATAATTAATAGGTTTTTATAATGACACACAATCTCTAAGTAATAGTTAACTTCAAGTTGACACAAATTTAACCATAAAAGGTGGGTTGACCAATATCAACAACAGCGTGAATACATCAAAACTTCAAGTCGATACAAATTTAACCATAAATGGTGGGTTGAACAATATCAACAATAGTTTGAATATATCAAAACTACTGATAGGTTTATATAAAATATGTCTTTAAATTTGAATAGAAGAACACTTATAAAATTAAATTACACATGCCTTTAGGCCTCATCAAAACAGATTATAGATAGTTGAGAGGCCACGTATGGGCACATTAAACGTGTAGACTGGCATACACAATGGTTTTCAAGTTTAAGATTTATTTTAGTTGAAAAATAACTACACATGCACCCAATTAACTATTTAGGTCAAATTATAAATTTTTAATTTTAGTTAAATTTAAATTGATAATTTAAATATGTTATTAGGTATTTTTTAGAAGTGTTATTATAGAAGTTTTCTTTAGTAAGGTTGGATTCTCATAAAATCTTGTGATACATTCCTTGTTGTATAAAGTATATAGTATAATAGTTGTCAATTGTTTTTTTTTTTTAATAGAAATTTTATTAAAAAATTTAGGTTATATATTTATTTTTGATAACTTGTTTTTTTTTATAGGGCTTAAAATATGATTTAAGTTTGTGAATATAATTATCTATTTGTGTAAAAACTGACTAAGTCTAATGCTATATAATCACTTAGCAAACTATATGATCAAAATTTTAAGAATAATTCAATTTTAAAACATGGATCAAGTTTTAATATTTAATGTATTTTAGAAAAAAAAAAAAAAATATATATATATATATATATATATATATATATATTTAATTTAGCATTTTTTTTATCCATATGCAAGCTTTGTATAATAAATATTTAAGAAGATATATAAATGTGACAAATTATATTTCATCATTGATCAACATAAAACAAAAACTAAAAATGAATAAGTGGAAAATAAAATAATTTATGGTCTTATGATTAATACCTAAAATTTGCATCACAATAAATTTTATTTTGTTGAGTTGCTAACAAGAAAATACTAGTAATTGGAACTTTTAAATAAAATAACTTTTGGAGGTCATAAGTTTAGGACTATTGTTGGAAATGAAACATTTCAAAGATAATCATAAGGTCTAGACTATGTAAAATGTAACCATGTAACTAATTGTGGGTGCAACGGATGCTTTGTGAATAGCCAGAGTGTCCTTTTTGAAATTCAAATTTTGAACTTTATTCCTAAGTCTCTTTAGAGTCTTGGGAGATGGAACACGTTGGTTTCTATTCAGCCTCTAGAACATTCATGGGGGGTGCTCATGTATAAGGTATTTTGGAATAGTGCCTGTCAGTCCCTCCTCGAGAAGGTTACCATGTTACACGATCTAGAGGATGGTACTTCCTTTCTTAATGATGTTGGTGCTCCTTCCAATATTCTCTTCAGTGCAATGAGGTGGCGTTCGCGTGGTAACTTTTTGGCTAGTTTTTATTGGTGGAGTTGTACACCTGTGTATTCCTTACCTTTCTTGTTGGCACCTGGATCTTCCTCGAGAGAAATCTGTGGAGGAAACTTACACATAGGTTGCTATGGTTGCTACAGAGGATTTTAAACTTGCTATTTTTCATGATTTAAAACTTATTGATATCAATAAATGTAAGATTTGGTGTTCTTTGAAGTCAAACCTGGATGTATCTAAGAATATAATGTATTTAGCTGTTGATGTTACTCAGGGTTTGGATAAGCTAGTGTAGAAATATCTCAATTCTCCCATTTTTTGAGCCTTGAGGAATGAGTGGTTGTAGTTCTTTTTGTCTGCCTTTGGTCTGTCTTCCGAGGTTCTATTCCATATTTCTTGCCTTCATGGCTTTCTTTGTAGTGGATTTAGGATCCCTTTAAAACCCTCTTCCCTATTAATCTTACCAAAAATGAATAAATAAAAAATCTAGTCAAAATGTTCTAAAAGTTACGTTGTAATATTTTGGTCCAGTTGATTGAACCTAGTCTCTAGCTATTGAAAAATTATCCTCTCAATCAAGCACACTCTAATTCTTCACTTTGAGGAGGAGTTTGTTATAAAATGTATTCTCATAAACATATACCATCCATAATATATAGAAAATATGATATGATTAATCTATAAATAATAATTAGGTATGAGGTGTAGATCAATTGGTGCAACAAAGCCTCATAAGAGGGATGAACACCAAGGTTCAAATATTGGGCATCATCAAACTAAACACTTGTCCCTTTCTTGATGCTTTTAGTGGCGTAAAAGGTTTAAAATTATTGTCGCATGGTGGTTATAGGGGTGGACTACACAAAGTACTATGTGGTAGCTTTCAAGGGATACATAATAGAATACTATGGAAGCCATAAAAGATATATAGTGTGCCTAGATCATCATGGAAACTATTATTTTTACCATGTAAAATAAAATAAAAAAATCTATAAATAATAATCCATATTGTAATGATCCAAATGATGAGGCACAAATAGATAATACCATGAGGGTATGGTACTGTCACTCATACTCTTCAAGTAAGAAATATTTGCATAGTATCACTGATATCTCAAGATGTAAAGATAATTACAAGGTAATACTTGATATGATCAATAATTCCTTACAATGATAATATCTCTTCCGTATATACCCAATATATAAAGCTACTTTATGGAGGTTATAACCATAAACCTAATCGAGTCATAAACACTTTGCATATTATTATTATAATATAATATCACAATATAATAAACCTTAGGTTATATGATACCCATACCAACTATTTATAACACCCATATATAATATAGTATTATATTCAAATATTACTATATCCCTAAGCACCACTATAATCCACCCCCTTAAAAATAATTCATCCTCAAAAGATAAGAAGAAACTAAAATATATGATTTTCTAAGCTTTGCTAGCAACTATTACTAATTTTGATCATTCTTTATCCAAGTGAATTACCAATTTATGATGGTATTCTATGATTTCATGCTACTATTATGACACTTTACTATCCGCACACATTGCTCATTTGGTGTCTATTATCACTGCACCACTCTAACATCCTTAATTACTATTATTTGGGGTCCACTATTGTTGCACTTGATTTTACTATCTATATGTAGGTTCATAATAATATTTAAGCCCTACGCAGTTCCCCCATAATTTTTTGTTCTCATGGTAGTGGGGATGAAGATTTAAAACAATCTGATCTAGGTGTTTTCCTTCCTCTAACACAACCTTTGGATTCACTATCTTAAATTCTTCCTCATCATATTCTCTCTTATGTGCTTCCTTTTTTTATTCCTTATACTCCTTTAATAGAACTTCCTTAGACTTCACTTCCACTTCTTATCCTAACTATTTTGTTGTTTATTCAAAAATTTTCCCTATAATAACTTTTTTTTTCCTGAGGATCCTTGTCCTTTAAGCTTAGAAACATCCTACTATGGTATCTTATTTTTTTCTATACCTCAACTTTATTATTTTCATTTGTATAGCAATATTAATAGTACCTGTAGGTAAAATTCTCCACCCACATCTATCTCTGACTACGGAGATGAATTTTATTAATAAGTGTAGACACCAAAACAACACCAATCCGATTATGTGACTGCAAACACTAATCGCTTTGACACACACAGCCCCTAGGGCAGCCCTCAGAGGTTAAACAGTGGTCCTAACCACTTTTGTAGCAATTTTGGAAGGTCAAAAGGAAATTTGGCACATTCAGGCACTTTGCTCAGTATTTGTCCCACCCAAGGACGAATTCTAACTGGGATCCGTCTCACCTAGGGATGAATTCTAAATTCGTCTTTGGTCAGGATGAATTCCAGGTTTAATGGGAAAAAAGAAGAATGGTGCCAAGTGGTAGCCGAAGACTGTCAATTTATGACTCCTGCCTTGCATGTGCATGTAGGTGGGTAGATTGGCCGTTGAAGGACTATCACAAAGGCAGTCATGGAAGCCCAAGTCAGGGAGGAGTCTCCTCCCTCTTGGGAAGGCATGGCCGCCACATGGCACCCCTGCATGCCCCTCCAAAGAGACCCCTTGGGTCTATAAAATGGTGGACTTTCCCACCCAAAAAGGACAAGTTGGAGGCATTTTCAAGCAACAAAGTGCTGCCAAATTGAACACCCCATTGCACCCCTTTTTCGATTCATCTCTTCCACATCCTTGATCTCTTTTGCAAGAGAGGTTATTGGGTGGCTTTTGGAAGTGTGGATCCGGACCCAAAACCCGACATTTGACCACATTAATCTACCAATTTGTCGACAACCCATCACAAGAGATTTTGGGCCCATCCCAAGTGGATTGGTGTCGAAATCAAGTTCTAACGGTGGGCGGCCCGCTTGGGTGCCCCACACTTTCTAAGTTTTATTTTAACTTGTTATTTTATTATTCGTTTAGATTCAACTCCATTCTATGCTGTTTAGATAGTTTATAATATCAATTTTATAATATTTTGATCAAATATCATCATGTTTGTTGCTTTTGTTGTCCCACTAACTTGTAGATAGCAATGTCAAATTCTCGTTGATGGAGGTCAAATTGGGAGAATCCGACCATCTGGGTCGTCCCAAAATGCCCCCAATTAGCTAACCCCTATGTTTGTAGGTATTTTGGAGATCCCGAGGTGTGACATTTGAGCGGCATCAACTCGATGTTTTAACACAGTCGAATTCATCCTACCCGGGGACGAATTATAGTTGAATTCGTCCTGACCAGAGATGAATTTCAGTTGAAGGTGAATGGACAGAGTTTCACCGATTGTTTTGATGACAGTGGCCCTCTGGTAATGTTTTTTGGTCTCTGTCAAAATTGCAGGTCACTTAGAATCATTTAATGCATCATTTTATTCAGTCTTAGGCATACATCCTTCATTGTTTTTAGAGAACAAATGTTTTATATTTGCAGCAGGTGCTACTAACGCCTTTGTTGTTTCTTTGAACGCAGGAGTAGCAGCAAAGATCAAAGACTCATCAACACCAGCGGCGACAACACTTTGGCTTGCCCATTTTGCATGTGGGCACGCGGAAGGAAGATCATTATTCACTTTTGTAATGGAAACATGTTAACGCTCCTAGCCCCTAAAAAGGGAGGAGGCGTCTTTGTAATCAAGATTAAGAGAATTAAATAAGAAGGATTGTGCTTTCTATACCTCTGTTCTTTCGTTTTCAATTCGTCTCTTTTCTTTGTTTCGTGCATTTCAAAGTAATAGGATTAAAGCGTTATATTGTGTTTTACACTGCATAGCTTTAGTGTTTCTTTTTATTTTTAGAATCTCGTGCTTTCAGTGGCAATCATGGTGGGACTCTGTCCCCTGTTTTTTTTTAAGATCGAGAAACTGATCAGATTTTTGTGTTTTGTGCTTGACAAGTACCATTCTTCAAAAGCAGATTGTAATTCGTCTTTGCCTATGGTGAGTACTTTACTGTAATTCGTCTGACCCTGAGACGAATTCTAATTCATCTCAGACAGGGACGAATTCTGTTCTATAATTCGTCTCATAGAGGGACGAATTTCTATCTGTGAATTTTCAGAGCCGAGGATCAGAGACATCAGGTCTAGGCAGAGAAAGGTAAAGGTTTTAAAACTATTCCTGTTACTTTTTGTTTTTTTGTTTCTGTTTTCCTTCAAATTTTGCCTTCTTAAAGAAAGTAGCTGCTTCTGCCTGTTTCAAATTTTTTTTAATAAAAGGAACCACACACACATCACGTGGCACTTTTTTTAACCAAGGAGCTAGTCGTAAGACCCCAGCCCTTGAGCAAGACCAACGGTGGGTTCATCACCACCTTGGCTTGACTTTTGCATCCATTTCCCCTGATTGTCACTGTTGTTAGGCATAAATCCTGATGAAAGCTGACCGAGTGTCGTTGGGGTGATTCCTAGCACGCGAGGATAAGTCTTCTATGGTAGGTGTCATTAACAGGACAATCCCCCTTTCGTACCACCTACGTACCATGTACCATCTGCTCTCATGTACCTATAGTTTCCCTCTCGTAAGGGCGAGTATATAGAGAGGTTGGTATATCGACCGGGCAATGGTATATTGAAGGGGCAACCATTTATGGGAGTTATATGAGCCTTCATTACGCATTTAAACGTTCTTCAAAACTTTCAAAAACAAAACAAAATCATCAAAATGCACTAAAACCAGTTTAGGACACACCATTAATCCTTAAAAGAGATAATCACCGTTTGTGTATGTGTGTGTTCATTTCTGCTTAGTGTAACAAAAAATCATAAACGAGATAAAATCTTCTTAGCTGGTAGAAGAGCACCACAATGGTGTACACCCGGAGCCAAGCCCAATCAAGGGCAGAAGCTGTAGAAAGTGTACAAGGAGCGGGCACAAATCACCTTCACTTTAGCCCTAAGGACTTGGCCATACCGCGTTGGCGATCTGGACCACAAGAGAGTCCGCATCATTCCACGTCAAGGTGGAATTATAGGGATACCCCCTTGGGGGACACGCCTGTTCAACACAGCCCCTTTCGGGAAGAAGCTTTACATGTGGCACTCAACGTAAATAAAAGACCACCTTTAGAGGCTAGATATGAGTGGCCACCGCGCAACGAAGCGCTAGAGAGGCACAATACCCATGAGGAGAGACAACGTGACTATGGCATCTCTCCTTTGCCTCCCATCATTGTTAGAACTAAAAGACAAAACCTAGAGCACAGGGCTCTCCACACAGGGTGAGCTAACTTCGCCCGCCCCCTTCACACCTATGAAAGGGAGTACGAGGAACACCATCAAATTCCTCGAGAGCAATATACAGCACGGGAGCCTTGCGCTTTTGCACCTGCTAGATACCATGGTCACACATCGAGGCCAGAGCCCTCGGTAAGTGACCGACCTCGATAGAGGGAAGCGACCCATTGAAATCTCGGATCATCAAGACCAAGGCAAATACATAGGAGAAACATTCAAGCCTCCTAAACCCAAGATGGTGGACCAAATTGACGTGGCAGTCGCTAAAAATACCGCCCGCCAAACCTGAATCACGTGGCTTGAGCAAGGTCATCAGGAGTTAGAGCACTTATACCGCCTTAACAAAGAGTGCATGCAGCACAAAGCGGACGAGCTGTTCTATAAACTACCTGAGAGGGTGCCAACCCTTCGCACCCAAAAAGCATAATAATATGAGAGGTATAATCCTTTGGTGCAGGACAGGTCTCTGTGACCTCATCAAGCTTTGCCTTCGAGACCCCATAGACCTGAGAGGGAGGCCACTCCCAGAAACAATGATGGGTACCCTCAGCAGGGACTCACTCAGGGTCATAGGTCTCACCTAGAGACTCCTCAGGAAGTTTATGAGGAGTATGAACCAAAAATAGAATGGGCCAAAATGCCCTATCAAGGTCGGAGGGCTGCCATTCGACCACCCCCCCATAGGCCTCCAGTCTCCCACAACTCACAACGAGAGCAAACAAAAGAGGAAGAAATTAAATCTTTCGATGCATACAAAGAGCTATTAGAGCATTTGGAGTCTGTGGAGACCAAAGCTTCTGGGCACCAAAAGCCCATGTTACGTCAACTCCGCAGTCATCCAGTGCATCCGTCAGTGCCCACACCTCTTTACCCCGAACATTTCAAGTTGCCTCAGTTGGCAGTATTTAAAGGTGAAGAGGATGCCCAAGAGCATGTGACAAGATTCCTGAGCCAATGCTTTAGCATTCAGGATAATGATGAGCTGTTGCTAAGGACATTCATAACCACATTCGTAGGTCCTACCTCGGATTGGTTCACACAGTTATCGAAGCATAGCATAAATAATTTGGATCAATTAGTAGATGCGTTCCTTGAACGCTTTGCCTTCAACACCAAGAAGAAGGCATCACTGAGTGATCTAGCCAACCTCAGGAAATATGAGGAAGAGACAATGGTAGCTTACGGGAATCGATGGAGGGCTCTACTTTCTAAGCTACCTTACCTTCCCCCTATGTATGACCTCACACAAATGTTTTCACGGAGTTGTCTGAGATCGATCTCTGGGCTATTGCAGCTGTAGCAATATGCCATCTTAGAAGAAGCTTTGGTGCAAGCCAGAGTTATTGAAGAGATAAAAATACAGGAAGGCAAAATTGCCAAGCCTAAAAAGAAAGAGTGGAAAAAAAACACTAAGATCGGGACTACGCAACCAAAACCCGCTGCGGTTAATCAAGTTGTGATAAATGTTCCCAAGCCTATGCAAGAAATACAGCCTCAAAAGGCTAATTATTAGGCAGTGCCTCCTAATTATGAAAAAGAAAATAAAAAACAAGAGCAAAATCAGCAACGTCGCCCTAGGCGACAATTCACCCCTTATACGGAGTCTAGGGACTCCCTATTTGATCGCTTGTCAGTGGAAAATTTAGTCACCCTTCCAGAAATCCAAACCATAGATCCTAACGCTCCCAAGCCTAAGGGATACAGAGAGGATTCATATTATAGGTTCCATAGGTGAAGGGGACATGACCTGAATGGATGTTGGAAATTCAAAGGATTAATACAAGATTTGATTGATAATAAAACATTGGCAGTGGACAACCCCATAGCGCCAAATAATCAATAGATGGGGGTTTTAAAGGACCCTTTGCCTACCCACGAGGCACAAGCAAAACCTCTTCAGGTCAATGAGGTGCGACAGAATCTCCCCATGCAAGGATTTGTGGGAATGATCAGCATAGTGACCAGGAACAAGAAGTACCCAGGAGTTGCCCCCGAGGTAGCTACAAGAGAAGTTCCAACAACGTCGCAACCTCAACAACACACTGTGTAGTTGCCTCCACCTAGACCCGAGGTCACGATACGGACCAAACTCACGCAGAGTTTGCGGACCACATCGGCTAGGCTTTCCATTTATGAGCTTATACAACAGTCAGTGCCCCATAGGGAAGCTCTCATGGAAATTTTGAAAGCCATTGAGTTACAACCTCACAAAGCGAATTCTTTCAATAACTTCGTGGGACATGTAAAATGATGTACAGAGCCAGTCATTACCTTCAGAGAGGATGAAGTTAAAACAATATCGAATGACATGGCAGATCCACCCCTACACGTTATTGCGCAGGTCAACGAGATCCCGTACAAGAGAGTGTTGGTAGATACTGGCTCGTCCAATAACATCATTACCACTACAACATTAAAACATCTGAAGCTGCCAACCTCTCATATCATGACTTCCACATACACACTACGAGCATTCAATGATGCGATATGCTCGACAGTCGGCATAATTGTTCTACCCGTCCAGGTAGGACAAAAGATGATACCTACATTGTGCCATATTTTGGAAGGCGAGATGGCATACAACATATTGCTAGGGCAGCCATGGATTAGGGACATGAAGTGTGTCCCTTCGATAGCTCACCAGTGTCTAAAGTATGCATTTGAAGGAGAAGTACATGTAGTCCCGATGGACTTAGAACCCTTCAAATATTACAATGCGGTGCAATTGATGCCTCAATCGACCCTCCCATCAACGCACTTGGATTTCTAGTTAAATCCATCTACATAGGGTCCGATGCCACGGGCACCACTGGTGACTAATCCATCAAAACCCTAGCTAGGTGAATCTTCATCATCTGCTCCTTCACTAAAAATGCCACCTGTCATGGCTAAACAAAAGGACAAAGGGAAACAAATCTTGGAAGAGGCTCAGCCCCTAGAAGAGGTGTTGCCAACGATATCAACTATCTCAATAGAAGAAATACCTAGCACAATGGAAGCTGAGGCTCCTAATCCACCCAACATGGAATGGACTCAGGAAGGCCTTCCATTTCCTCCCTCTCAATCATCAACAATCACTGTTGAAATGGCCAGTACGGGCCTGGGGGAGTATCTAGTGCAAAATGTTGTGGCAACGCCCATGCTAGAATCCGTGCAGGACATGGGGAGACCTCGCCTTCCCATAGGGATAGTTGTTCCTTTAGGTTACCCACCAAACCAGACTAATTTTGTGTATGGGGGCCTTGATCATGGTGTTGAACCATGCAAGCAAAAGGATGAGGATGAAGAGCCTTTTGTCAAAAATGTCAATTATCTATCAAACCTGGAATTCGCTCTGAGATATCTCGGCCAATGCAATTGGCATGGATATGGGCTAGGCAGGTATGAGCAAGGGGTGCGTGTCCTTTGCCAACCAAGATACCAAATGTCGTATGATAAGTCGAGAGTAGGGTTCAACCACCCCCTGCCCTTAGACATCTTGGTGGAAAACATGCAAGGCCTAGGAATAGGCAACAAGGGTGGATTGGCATCCGATCCTTATGCCAACCCAAGCACAAAATATACATTGGGAGATTACCTCCCATGGTCAACAACCACCCTTGGTAACTATTTCCCAAGGAGAGCATAA
Organism: Wollemia nobilis; assembly: GCA_028583015.1. Lineage (NCBI taxonomy): Eukaryota > Viridiplantae > Streptophyta > Pinopsida > Araucariales > Araucariaceae > Wollemia > Wollemia nobilis. Next base: position 1,255,207 of record JAQPPZ010015050.1, read on the forward strand.
ACAGTGTCCAGAGATATTTTTGAAACTATTCCCTTTAGAGGTTCCAGTTGAGCCAGTGCTATGTCAAGAGAATCAGGTCCCTCCACCAAGAGTGGAAAAACTGCAATGGGACCAGATCAATTTGCTAGAACAAGGTGAACCTTTAGTGTCGCAAGCAATTTTTGAAGAAAATGAACATTTTTTGATCTTCGACAGTGATTCAAAAGATGAGACTGAGATGGCCTATCTCAACCACATGCGACAAATGCAACAAAGGAAACAAGTGCAACAACGACGTCCCTTGGGGATTAATGAATTATTTGCACAGATGGGCATAGTTCTAGGGCATGAGTGGTATGTAGACCCAGATGGGTGGGATCAAGTGTTGGATCCGTGGCTCCAAGTCTACAACAAGCACCGTCCACCCCGTGACCCTATAATGACATCAGTGTCTAGGGAAGACCCTGTCCTCCTATCAGCACATAGGGCCGATCCGTTCGTGCCTGTCCCTCTAGAGCTAGATCCAGAGCATAGGGAGCATCCAAAATGTTTGAGTTATCACACCCACGATAATGGAGACCAAATTCATTTCATCCACATGATCTCCATTGATTTGACCGCACCCATCCGCAATCCGGCCGATCCAGCACGGTCATTGCATCTAGACATAGATGCCATCGATTGGGATCACGTCAATTCACCTCCATCCCCATCATAGTTCTGACCTTTTGGTAAAATGCCTCATTTTGCCCCAAGTATGACTCAGGATATATTTCAGGCTGAAGAGGAACCCAAGGTTCCCAACACAGATTTAAACTCATCTGATGATATTCATTTGATCCCGACTCCACATCATTTGGAAGACGGATCCCACATGTCAATCGAGGAGACGACTGACGTAGACATTGGCACAGATCCAATGAATCCATGGATTCTCAAGCTAGGGGTAAGTCTTTCCCCCGAAGAGCAAGCCGACTACATTGCCCTTCTCAAAGAGAAGAAGGAGGTTTTTGCATGGTCATACAGAGACATGTCGGGGCTAGATCCATAGCTAGTCATGCATAATCTAATGCTTGATCCGAAAATCAAGCCAGTTAAGCAAAAACTATGTAAGATGCACCCAATAGTGGCCTTGATGGTCAAAGACGAATTGCAAAAGCTTTTGGATGCACAGTTTGTCATCTACGTGGATTATCCGCCATGGATGTCCAACATGGTGCCCATCAAAAAGCTCGATGGGAGGATTTGCATATGCACTAATTTTTGAGATCTAAACAAAGCGAGTCCTAAGGATGATTTCCCCTTGCCAAGCATCGACACGTTGGTAGACACTATAGCAGGTCACGAAATGCTCTTCCTCATGGATGGTTTCTCAGGATATAATCAGATTCGTATCAATCCTAAGGACCAACTAAAAACGGCGTTCACAATGCCTTGGGGGAAATTTTGTTATAAGGTCATGCCTTTTGGCCTTAAAAATGTTGGTGCCACCTACCAACGTGCCATGACGTACATTTTCCATGATTACATGCACAAAACTTTGGAAGATTACATGGATGATTTGTTGGCCAAGTCTCTTTTGCGCCCAAATCATCTCGATGACTTAAGCAAGATCCTCGATTGCCTCATGGAGAATAAAGTCAGACTGAATCCCAAGAAGTGCATATTTGGCATCACATCTAGAAAACTCTTGGGTTTCATAGTCTCAAAGCGAGGTATTGAGGTGGACCCAAAGAAATTCAAGGCAATCCTTGAAATGGTTCCCCCAACTACCATTAAGTAGCTCAAAAGTCTGTAGGGAAAGGTCACGTCAATCAAACGCTTCATAGCACATCTATCTGACAAGTTTCAACCCATGAACAAATTATTGCACAAGGAGGTTACATTTCACTAGGATGACGAGTGCCAGTCAGCCTTTGATGATATCAAACAATACTTGGCTTCGCCGCCAGTATTGGCACCACCTAGACCAGGAGTGTCGTTCTATTTATACATCTCAACTATTGAGGTGGCATTGGGCGCCATGCTAGCCCAAAAGAATGAACTTCACAAAGAACAGGCTACTTACTATCTTAGCCGCACCCTGGTCAGTTATGAACTTAACTATGCATATGTCGAGAAACTCTGCTTGGCAGTGGTGTTTGCTACCAAAAAGCTATGCCACTACATGTTGAGCAACACTACGTATGTTGTGTCTAAGGAGAATCCATTGCGATACATGATGAGTCGTACTTATCATAGTAGTCGCACGACGAAATGGATCATGTTGTTGATGAAATTTGACATAGAATTTATTGGATAGAAATCTATCAAAGGATAGGTCATAGCCGATCAACTAGTAGAGGCTCCTCTTGAAGACGATTAGCCTCTAGTCATAGAACTACCCGATGATGGGGTCTTCCATGTCTCAGAATCACCAGATTCTGATGAGCCTGAGTCACAGGCTGACATAACCCTATTCTTTGATGGTTCTAAATGTGAGCAAGGTGGTGGCACGGGAATAGTATTCTTCACATCATAGGGTGCTCCAATGCCCCTATCATTTAAATTAAATTTCCCATGCACCAAAAATAATGCAGAGTATGAAGCCTTGCTCATAGGTCTTCATATAGCAATCTCCATGGACATCAAACGATTAAACATTTTTGGTGATTCACTGTTAATAGTCAATCAAGTAAAATGGGTATTCCAATGCAAATGCCTAGTTCTGCAGGTTTATAAAGCCCTTGTGGACAAATTCCTGGCAAAACTTGAGTGGTATGACATCGAGGCACTCCCTCGATCATCGAATCATTTTGTGGACACAATGGCCTCCTTGGGGTCACTAATCCCACAAGACCTTTCCGGTGATATGACAACCATTCAAGTCAAAACCCTATCGCAATCCATGATGGAGCGTGCAAAATCAGACTTAATTCCAGGAATCCACATGATCCAGATTGAACCATCCTTGGATAAGTTCTCTCGCATCCATGATCATCTGAAACGTGCCAACTGGGGGTCCTTGTTCTCCCCTACTCCCATTAATAGCAATACAACACTATTCTTACAAGTTCTATCCCACTCAGATTTGCTAGGGATGAACTTCAAGAGGGATTGGCTGTTCATACCATCGAGATTTTTGATCAATAGGACTGGTATTTACCCATAAGAGACTACCTCAAGTTAGGTAATCTCCAGCTTGGATTGACACATGCCGCAAAATGAGCATTAAAGCAAAAAATGGCTAAGCATGTCTTGATAGGAGACATTTTGTACCGTCGTAGCTATGAAGGAATCCTCCTTCATTGTTTGGACCAGCAAGAGTCCACTTGGGCAATCGCCCAAGTGCACGATGGTACATGTGGTGGCCACTTTAGTGGTATGGCCATCGCAAAGCGCATTCTTCGCATGGGCTATTATTGGCCATCTTTAGAGCGAGATTGTTGCGCATATGTCAAGAAGTGCGTGAAGTGTCAACATCATGCCAATTTGATGCATGTACCTTCCCAGGCCTTGCAGATAGTCCAGTATACTTGGCCATTTTTGCAGTGGGGCTTCGATCTAATTGGAAAGATCTCCCTTGTATCGTCAGGCTGTCACACATTTATCATAACAACCACAGAGTATTTTACCAAGTGGGTGGAAGCAGTTCCGCTTACCTCTACGATAGGACCCCGCATTGTGGAGTTCATTTTGCATAACATCATATGTCATTTTGGTATTCCATCCAAAATAGTCTCGGATAATGGGATGTCATTCAAGAACAAAGACGTGCGTCCTTTGACCACAAAGTGCAAAATTTAGCATAGTTTTTCGACACCCTATTATCCGTAGGCGAATGGGCAAGCAGAAGCATCAAACAAAACGCTAGTTGCCATCCTTAAAAAGACAATCATAGATAGTCATAAGGATTGGCACATCCAAATCCCACTTGCCCTATGGGCCTATCGCACTAGCATTCAAACGCCCACTAGGGCCACTCCATTTTTGCTCGTGTATGGCTCCGAGGCAGTCATGCCTCTAGAGTTGGAAATTCCTTCCCTGCGCATATCAATGCAAGAGTTCATCGATGATGATGCTATGTGATAGGCCCGGTTAGACCAACTTACGTTGCTTGATGAACGACGCATTAATGCTCTCGAGCATTTACGTATCTATAAAGAGTGACTTAAGAAAGCTTACAACATGAAAGTTCACCTGAGGGACTTTCGGGTTGGTGATTTGGTTTTGAAGGAAAACCAACAGAATTCTAGTTTTTCATCCCACCTAAGGGACAAGTTCGTGGCAAATTGGTTAGGTCCATATGTCATTGATAGCAAAATAGGACCCGAGACATACCGGCTAGCCTCTCTTGACAGAATCAAGGAAATAGAACCCTTGAACATCAGTCATTTGCGCCCATTCCATATCTAAGAGAGCCGTATCCCAAAAATGCTCCAAGGATTCCTAAATCACTTGGTCAATCCCAAAATGCTCCAAGGATTCCTAAATCGCTTGGTCAATCCCCAAAATGCTCCAAGGATTCCTAAATCGCTTGGTCAATCCCAAAAATGCTCCAAGGATTCTTGCAATCACTTGGTCAAACCCCAAAAGCTCCAAGGATTATCGCAATCACTTGGTCAACCCCAAAAGCTCCAAGGATTATCTTAATCACTTGGTCACCCCAAAAGCTCCAAGGATTATCGCAATCACTTGGTCACCCAAAAAGCTCCAAGGATTATCGCAATCACTTGGTCACCCCAAAAGCTCCAAGGATTATCGCAATCACTTGGTCACCAAAAAATCTCCAAGGATTATCGCAATCACTTGGTCACCCCAAAAAGGCCCCAAAGGATTCTCGAAATCCCTTGGTCACCATCAATAAAATTCAAAAACAACAAAAACCATCAAAATCTCAAAAAAAAATCTGCATCTCATTCTCATGCATACTTCATCAATCAAAGCACTACATAATAGCTGCATTAACCATTACATCCATATATCGCACATTTGTTGATCATAGAGGTCAAAGGCACCATAGGCTGTAATCGCTCTGCTAGTCCATCTTGTTCCACATTTTTCCATTTTATAAGCAGTCAAAAAAAAAAAATAACAAAAGTACACCATTTACCGCTTTTTACCACAATAGAGCCATTGGTCTTAGAATGTATCAAGAGTTTTCGTCTTTCAGTCGTAATTTTGCTTTCTAGCCATGTACTGTACCAAGTCAGGCAGATTTTATGAAGGTAGAGTTCTACTTGCAATACGCCTTGTTACGTAACATCCCATCACAAGCTAAAACACATAAAACAATTCCCAAGTTGTGTGAACGAAAGATGAAACCTGCAAAGCAATCCAGGTCACCATAAGCAAAACGACTATCTTGCTCATCCCCCTGTGCGAATGACCCAAAGAATGCTAAGAGTTGGCAAAAGGACAAGCATCTTCCCTACCCAATTCCCCAAGAATCCCCAAGTTCTCAATAGTTGCAAAACATTAAAAAAATTTGCAAATGTCAAAACACCAAAATTTGACATCCCACAGTGCATACATCAAAAAGCACATACAATAGTGATTCTCGTCACTCCATATCCAAATCCATTGCTCAAAAAGAAAAAAAAATAAAACAAAAATAAATAGTGATTTTATCACTACAAAGGAGCAAGTATCCCAATACAATTGAAGAAAAGAAGGGAGTCGAACTTGAATCCCTGGAACTCTCAGCATTTCGACGGGTCATGAGGTAAGCCTCAGTACCGATTTGGTTGATAGCCTATCGGTCACTAGGCGGTAAACTTCCCACATGACGATATATCTGTCACATTAACTTGTGTACAGATCAATGTTTGCATGTGGATGAGCTAGCTTATGGTATCCTAGATAGCACCACAGATTAATCTGACTAAATACAATAAAGGAGTTAGTGGAGCTAATTAGGTGATCCTCAATACAGGTTCGGTTGAAAGCCCATCTAGAATTGGCGGTATCCTGACAAATACCACATAAATGAACTCAATTGCACACACAGGGATGTGAAATAACTTGGTCAAAAACAAGTCCAATTCATACCTTGTTCAAAAGTCTTGTAAGATAAAGTACAATCGTGGCTAGTGAGTTAAAACCATCTGAGTCTCAAAAAATCTTAGCTACATTTCTAAACCAAACTACGCTACTTTTCATCCTTACAATATCGTCAAAAATCACGTGTATACATACAAAGTCAGTTACCACAGCAATCGCATAAAAACAAAATAAACAGAGTCATAAACAGTCTATGGTGCCCTAACCAAACATCACAAATTCCATTCATCCACTTCATTTTTGCATATCACATATAAATAAAAAATAGTTGCATTCATCATAACATATGCATCCATCAAAATAAATCAACATGCATACATCCATATTCATCAACCATCATGCATAAGATCAAATCATCACATGTGCATAAACAAAATAAAGTATAGATATATATATATATATATATATATATATATCAAAAAAAATACCCGCAGGCTACAAAACTGGTCATTTGACCCCGTAATCATCTAACAAAACCCCCAACCTAAGGTGTCGGCCACCATGATCACGTAGGATCGATGCGACGAGAACTACTCCCCATGGTGTGGGTCCTATGGGACCCCGTAGGGCGGCTACTGCTAGCCCCCGCATCACGCCTGCTATCGCCTCCCTCATCCAATCGCCTGCGATGAGATGATGTTGACTGCTCGGTACCATTGTCCCTCGTCTAGCACAAAGATCCACCTCTTTAAGGCTCAGGTACCCACCCCCCAAGGAAAATGATCTCCTCCTCCAAATCCATCTGATGCTGGCACCACTCCACCTCCCGCCTACGGTACATCGTGACTACATCATCATGTTGCACTAGATGCACTCGTAAGAGATACCTCTCCCATGCAGCATCAGTATCCCCTGCCTGCCAGTGAGACACCACCCGTGCGCTCTCTCGCTCTACTAGTTGAGCCCATAGGAGATCTCTCTCCTGTAGCACATCCCCCAACTCCTCATCTTGCCTTCGTAGCAGCTCTGCCAACCGTGCATTCTCAGCACGTACCCTGGACTCTATGCCCTTCACATCCACATGAGGCATGGGACTCTTTGGAATAGCAGCCTGCTCTGGCTCCCACTGCTCTGCCATGTCCTGCATCTCTGGCTGATATGGAGCCCCCAAATCCACATCCTCACCCTCCACTTCTACCATCTTCGCATCCTCCAAAGGAACTCCCCAATCATCCCCTGATGCCTCAGCATCCTCCTTGCCCGTCGTTGCCACCTCTCGCACCTCCCAATGGCCCCTCTCCCCGCCACCACCGCAGTACCCACCACGAGTCATACTCAGTGGTAGTCCCGACATCATCCACGTCCTGGATGTCGATCATTGTGTTTGAATCCTCGCCTAGTGGCGCGATGACCGGTCGGTCTAGAGTCCTCTCATCTCCCTGACGTCGATAGACCACGGGCTCACCAGGCAACCCCTGGCACACCCCAAACTGTCGTGTAACCTGGCTATATGAGAAGAACTCATGCTCGGTCTCGTGCCACCCAATCAACCACCACTCTCTATGTACCTATCAGAGCCACTCTCCAACCTCCGACCAGGCTGGACAATCCCAATAAGGGTGCCAAATCACCTCCCCTAGAGTGAGCCGAGAAAAGGCATCAGCATAGTGCCCTACGGCACCTACCCACCGTCGAATCTATCCCTGCTCTCCGGACCGTCGCCACAAAACTGCATACCCTATCTCCTTATCCTCCATCACCGCCCGAGTCGTCCATGGTAACCCAGTTGGCCTCTCAACTGCTATGTGTTGCCATCCCCAACACTACAGTAGATAGCTGCAGCTGATCCCATTTTGCTGTCGATAGCGGACCTCATACATCTCCCCATAAAGCTGTGCCAACAGTGTCTGTCACCATCTCAGGATAAGCGGTGCCTCTATCGGGCACTCTACCAACTACCAAACCAAATCTAGCAGGTTCCATGGGAACCTCACGCCTGACGAGTTAGGTAATAACATGTTGGAAATAAGGCCCATAAGGAATGCGTGCCTCACTCCCAACACCCCCCTCTCCTACCACCATCTGACCAAAATCCCACCAATCTAGCAGTCCACCTTGGTCATCTCCACTGGGCTCTCTACACCCAGGTCCTCCCCATGCCTGAAGCATCTTGTCAGTATAGTTGTTCGCTCATCACGCGGCGATGTCTTGATGGGCAGTCCATCTATCGGAATCCATAGAAGCCGATAGATATCCTCCAAAGTCATAGTCATCTCCCCTGTTTGGAGATGGAAAGTGTTGGTTTGTGGATCCCAGAGATTGATCAGGGCCATCAAATAGGCCTGATCCACGACCACTGGCTCCAATCGAGCCACCTTCTTGAGCCCCAGGGCATCAAGCCACTCCCGATTAACCTCGCCGGCGCCCCATGCTTCAAGCAAAAGCAGTGGATACACGGTACCGGCTCCTAACAACCTGCAAAAGAAAACAATTCAAAAAAATTAAAATCAACACAAAAAAATTAAACAAAACAATTGCAATTAATATATAATATATATATATATATATATATATATATATATATAAATAAACTCTAGGGAGAACTTACTGGTCTCGCTTCGACATTGCCACTCGAACCGTTTTGTGTACTCATGATGGCAGGGAAAATCTCGGCAGCGCTTCGCTTCACAGAATTAACCTCCTCCTCCCCAGAGCTCCAAATCGCAAGAAAAATCAAACGCAAATGAGGCCAAACCCTAGTTTTGGCCTTTAAATAAGCCTTTTGAGCTTGAATTCGTCTTTCCCTTGGATGAGCGCTCTAGTTAGCGCTCGTCCCTCCCAGGGACGAATTCTAAGATGGAATTCGTCCTACCCTGGGACGAATTCAGGCCAAAAATTCAAAAAAAAAAAAAATCAAAAATTGAACAAAAATGCACTAAACCAGATAATAAACTTGCCCGATGAGAGTGTTGTTGCACTTGACATCCCGAGCATACAAAACAGACGTTGAGGTCACAAATTGTTGCTATCCTACTCCCTAAGAAGGCTATCTTAGCCGGACCGCTCCACAAGAAGACGGATTTTTGCCAATTTCAGCCCCAAAAAGCATCGCAAAAAGGGTTAACACCCACCAAAAATAGGTCTAAATGTCGGAAAAATTGCACATGCTTAATGCTAAATCTTCAAAGGCACCTTTGCACAAGTCATCTTGGGTCAAGCGACTCGTTGCTTTTCTCACGAAGGTCATTCCCTCATCGATTTGTCGCTTGAGGGGGTAGTCACACTTAGTCACCAATCAACAAGCACACACCCAGTTAAGGAAAACGACATGCATTCAAAGAATCATTGACAAAGACAATTACGCTCTTGCTTGGGGCAGTAAAAAAGCAATTATCACAAATTGATCAAACACTTGGCATTCCCGAAGCATGAACACAAGGTTCCCCTATGGACAAAAGGTTGCGCCCTTTGCCTAATCATGACTGATCAATGTCCAAGCTCAAGTCACACCTCACCAAAATAGGTTAATACTTGAAATAAAATTCCTTAGCTCGTTAGAAGCAAGGATTCAAGAATGCACAAGTTGGTTAGGTTACCAAGAAACCCTAATCATTAGTGCTTTGGTTATCTATTTTTGCTCGACGTTGCACCATGCACAACGCATCCCAAAAAGGGGCATCAATAGACACCAAAATAGCACCAATCCGATTATATGACTGCAAACACTGATCGCTTTGACACACACAGCTCCCAGGGCAGCCCTCAGAGGTTAAACAGTGGTCCTAACCACTTTTGTAGCAATTTTGGAAGGTCAAAAGACAATTTGGCACATTCAGGCACTTTGCTCAGTATTCGTCCCACCCAAGGACGAATTCTAACTGGGATCCGTCTCACCCAGGGACGAATTCTAAATTCGTCTTTGGTCAAGACGAATTCTAGGTTTAACGAGAAAAAAGAAGAATGGTGCCAAGTGGCAGTCGAAGACTGTCAATTTATGACTCCTGCCTTGCATGTGCGTGTAGGTGGGTAGATTGGCCATTGAAGGACTGTCACAAAGGCAGTCATGGAAGCCCAAGTCAGGGAGGAGTCTCCTCCCTCTTGGGAAGGCATGGCCGCCACATGGCACCCCTGCATGCCCCTCCAAAGAGACCCCTTGGGTCTATAAAATGGTGGACTTTCCCACCCAAAAAAGGACAAGTTGGAGGCATTTTCAAGCAACGAAGTGCTGCCAAATTGAACACCCCATTGCACCCCTTTTTTGATTCATCTCTTCCACATCCTTGATCTCTTTCACAAGAGAGGTCATTGGGTGGCTATTGGAAGTGTGAATCTGGACCCTAAAACCCGACATTTGACCACAATAATCCACCAATTTGTCGACAACCCATCACAAGAGATTTTGGGCCCATCCCAAGTGGATTGGTGCCGAAATCAAGTTCTAACAGTGGGTGGCCCGCTTGGGCGCCCCGCACTTTCTAAGTTTTATCTTAACTTGTTATTTTATCATTTGTTTAGATTCAACTCCATTCTATGTTGTTTAGATAGTTTATAATATCAATTTTATAAGGTTTTGATCAAATATCATCACGTTTGTTGCTTTTGTTGTCCCACTAACTTGCAGATAGCGACATCAAATTCTCATTGATGGAGGTCAAATTGGGAGAATCCGACCATCTGGGTCGTCCCAAAATGCCCCCAATTAGCTAACCCCTATGTTTGTAGGTATTTTGGAGATCCCGAGGTGTGACATTTGAGCGGCATCAACTCGATGTTTTAACACAGTCGAATTCGTCCTACCCGGGGACGAATTATAGTTGAATTCGTCCTGACCAGGGACAAATTTCAGTTTAAGGTGAATGGACAAAGTTTCACCGACTATTTTGATGACAGTGGCCCTCTGGTAATGTTTTCTGGTCTCTGTCAAAATTGCAGGTCACTTAGAATCATTTAATGCATCATTTTATTCAGTCTTAGGCATACATCCTTCATTGTTTTTAGAGAACAAATGTTTTATATTTGTAGCAGGTGCTACTAATGCCTTTGTTGTTTATTTGAATGCAGGAGTAGCAGCAAAGATCAAAGACTCATCAACACCAGCGGCGGCAACGCTTTGGCCCGCCCATTTTGCATGTGGGCACGCGGAAGGAAGATCATTATTCACTTTTGTAATGGAAACATGTTAACGCTCCTAGCCCCTAAAAAGGGAGGAGACGTCTTTGTAACCGAGATTAAGAGAATTAAATAAGAAGGGCTATGCTTTCTATACCTCTGTTCTTTCGTTTTCAATTTGTCTCTTTTCTTTGTTTCGTGCATTTCAAAGTCATAGGATTAAAGCGTTATATTGTGTTTTACACTGCATAGCTTTAGTGTTTCTTTTTATTTCTAGAATCTCATGCTTTCAGTGGCGATCACGGTGGGACTCTGTCCCCTAGTTTTTTAAGATCGAGAAACTGATCGAATTTTTGTGTTTTGTGCTTGACAGGTACCATTCTTCAAAAGTAGAATATAATTCGTCTTTGCCTGTGGTGAGTACTTTACTGTAATTCTTCTGACCCTGAGACAAATTCTAATTCATCTCATACAGGGACGAATTCGGTTCTGTAATTCGTCTCACAGAGGGACGAATTTATGTTTGTGAATTTTTAGATCTGAGGATCAGAAACAGCAGGTCTAGGCAGAGAAAAAACAACAATTTATTTTTTTAAAAAAGGAAAACAATATATATATATATATATATATATATATATATATATATATATCTTATAAAACAAAAAAGAAAAAAACAACAACAATATTTTGTTAGCTTTTGAGTATATCTACAATGGGAGAGATCTATCACAAATCCTAATAAGATGCAAAAAATATAAAAGAAAGTAATTATGTAATATTACTAAAATAAATATAAATTGAATGTGGCAAAAATATAATGCAGTATGGAGGCGATGGTCACTCCATTAATATAAGCTAAAGAACTACATTCTACTCCATGCAAGAGTTCTACCAATATCTACAACAATACACTTGGTATGCTTGATATGTAATTGCACTTATAATCTATCACTACGAGGTCCTTTATATAGGAAGAGATATTCCCTGGCCAAAACTCTACCTAGCTATACAAGAGGACATCTTGCACATTACAAATTGCACATTAACACTTGTACATTTATTACAATGCTGGAAGTAAGTAGCTAACTTCCCTCTAAAGTAATCTCCTACTCTAACTATGTACCAAAGGTGGTAAATTTAAATGACCCAAATGATGTAATATGCTCTAACTCTAACACCCTCTTGTATTACATTATTTGTGTATTGAAGATTTTAATCTTCAATATGGATATTTGTCTTCAGATGTTCTTCAACTTGATGTGGTCCTTTATTTTCTTCTTTAATTACATTGTATTGTACACCTCCTTGAATTGATTCTTATTCTCTTTTTTATTGGAGGCAGTACTTTCATAGGTGTATGTGCTATCACTTGATTCTTGCAAGAGTATTTTCTCTATGCTTGTCTCCTTGTCATCATTCTGTTTATCCTATATAGAAGCTTCTAAATATACACTTACAACATCATGATAAGATTTTGAGTTAGTAGAACTTAAAGTACTAATACTGCATGAGGATTGAGATATCTTTCATAGGAATGATTCATCCATTTCTATCTTCAATTTAAGTAATTCTATCAAACCTTTATGTTCCACATTTTCATCCTTATAATATTTGAATGTAATTAGTGTCATGTATAGTATAAAGTGCTTGTACCTTTATAGATGGAATCTTCTAAGTGGTCTACCTTATAACTCCCTAGTTTAGAGTATATGAGCTTTATAGAGCTTGTGTTTTGTAGGCTTCCTTATATCTCCCTAGTTAAGAGATGTGAATTTGATTTAATAAAATCTTTGTGAAAACCTTGACTCCTAAATGGATTAAGTACTTGATAAACTTTGATGAATGATATTATCAAGTTTTGTAGAATTCCTTATGACTCCTTAGTATTTTTGAATATGCTATACGATTAATGGAGTGCTTATTAAGAATAGTAGTTCAATTTTTGGTTGATTTTGTAATGTTTTGTAAATAGAAAAAGGCAACTTTTATTACACCTTATTACTCCTATTGAACTTAAACACTTTTTATTTTGATGAGGTCCTAATGGTTGGATTTATTTTATCCCTTTAATGTGGTTTTGGAAAAATTTTACCAATTAATTTCGAACTCTTTATATTCCTTAATGAACCTCCTTTTATAGCCTTTGATATTTGATAGTTAATGTTTCTAAATTCCAATAATTAATTTGGTGTAGTATTCCTTATAACTCCCTAATTTGGAATATTAGAAAAAAATAATATTTACAATAATAGATATTTAATTTCCAAGTTGAAATCCTTATTCCTCCTACTTTATTATTTGCAAATATAAATATTCTTGAAATATGCTTGCTTAATATATTACTAATGCTTAAACGAATGATTGCAATAGAAAATATAATATACCATTATAGCTCCAAATGTAATTTTAGTTTATAACAAGCAATAAATAATACTCTATATTATCTTTATTTGATGTTGTGAGGTGGCCAATTGAAACCTTCTGGTATGTGGTGCTCATGGGAAATCAATGTCTTCTTTGAACGATGCTATTTTATCCCTTGAGTAGTGCTTCTCTCCTCCATAAATGGCATTGATTTTATCCTTAATGAATGATTGGATTGCATAAAATATCCTTAAAAATAGAACGTTGGTATGGCTCGTCTATGATGGTCACTTTAATGTAGGATTACACCTTTGAATGGCGTGCAGGCTTGAAATAACCTTCTCCCTATGATCATGATTCACACCATTCAATGTTTGACTTTCCTTTGACCTCGTTCTATCTCGTTCTCCAAAATGGGTGTCTTGAATAGGAATTTTTCCTTGTGGATTGTAGACAAGTGTCTCTTGAGCGTTACTAAATAGACGTTGATATTCTAATGTACCTTTATGAAATGATAAGTTTAGTGGTAACCTCCCAAAGGTTTGTAACTACTTTTTAGGTGAGCGTTGGATTATTCACAAACATTTGGGTGCTTAGAAATATTGTGCCAAATGAAACTCAAGGCTTGTGCATGTAAGCCTTTCTTCTAATGATCTGAGGATGAGCATTTTAACCTTATATTTTCCTATATATTTATATTGTTCATGAGCTTGCTATATGTCTTGGAATACAAGTGTTTTCTCTTCTCTATTTGCACATTGTCTTCATAAGGATAATGGGTTTATCTGGTTGTAATACTTCATGTTTCTATGGTACTCCTAATGGCAGTCCTATGGTAGCTTCTTGTGATTCTTTTTGGTGGCTGTTCTCTCCAAGTAATGGCCTTGCGTATTGTACTTTTCCCTTATACCTTGATGCTTGTAATATGATATTTGTGTATCCTTTATAATATCCAATTGATGGTGTTGTCTTATAGCTTTTGTAACATCCCCTTGTGCTTAGCTCAATAATGCTATCCAACGTAGATCATATCCTTATGTATGCCATCATTTCTTCATGTAATTTTGGATGATAATAGCCTCTTGTAATAGCTCCAATATTACAGGTGAAACACTTTCTTCTAAGGTTGGAGTGGATGTGGAGAAATGGTACTTTTAAACACCTTGATTTTTGCAAAGTATGAGCTCTTTAGTGGATCTTTCCTCTTGGTCAAACTCCACCCTAAACCTACTGAATATGATGGTCATGCTGCTACATGTAAAGAGAAATACTTTTCTCCTTTTGAAGGAACAAAAGAGGTGCTTTGTAATAGTTAGATTTGCACCAATATGAAGGAAATTTTTGCAATATTTTTTTTTGATGAGGTAGCTCATATATCCCTTGGATACTTTAATGAAATTTAATCCAAGCTAATTCCAAATTTGAAGCAAGTATTTATGCACGTTGCACTTAAATGAAACCCTTATATCTTCCTTGAATATTGAGACTCACCAAGTCTCGATTTGAAGCTTATTTCAAGGACTTAAATGGTGGCTTCCTTCTCCACCTTTTGACTTGTATTGGTGGCTTATTTTAGCCATGAAATTATGTAGAATTTGTGCTAGTTTTGTGCCTTTAACAACACAAACTAATTGAGAGTAACTAGTTAAAGATCAACTAGTATAGCGCTTAATGGATTAATAATGAACTTTTAATGGTAATAATAATATCACCTTATTGCTCTTCTAAATAAACTCTAAAAATGAATTCTAATGCACTTAATAATCTCTACAACTTTTAAGAGTAATTGGTAAATAATACTTAATAAATATTCTGCAATTTTCACTACAATCAATATTGTAGGATGTAGTCTTCTTACTTTCTAGATAGATAATAGGTAGGTGAAAATTTTATTTATTTCAAAAAATATGCAACTCCTATTTAATGTGAAAATATATCTTAAAAATAATTCTCTTTTTTGCATTTTATTAAATACTATAGTATGAACCCTTCTCCTTGCAACTTTAATCCAAATACGATGCTTAGTGGAATTTGATAATGAACCCTAATTTGAAGTTCAACTAATTGCACCTTAGTTTCATACCTTTAATGGATTTTTTAGTAGATGTAGATCTTGGTGTTTTTATTCACCATATTTTTACCTCGTAATGGATGAATTCATTGCTTCTTGCTTCACCAAACTATGGTCTTGAACTTTCTATCTTGACCCTCAGGTTTTGTGCCTTGATCCTTCTAGTGATATTTTATTTTCTTTTGTAGATTTAGAGAACTCTTATATTTTAATTGTGCCTTCTTATCATAAGAGGAAATATCCAAATCTCCTAGATTTGGTAGGTTTATTCTATATAAAAATTCCTTCAATATTCTTGTTAAATTTTGACTTCAAATAATATCTTCTTATTCTCAATATTTTGAATGTCTTGAGGTCTTCAATAGATTTTTCTTCTAAATTTGACACTCCTTTCCAAACTCTTCTTTTCTTGGGCTTATTGTCAAATTGTGACAATTATCTCAAGTTATTCACTATCAAGAGCTTATCTTTGGTAGTGGATTTATCCAGTGAGTTCTCCTAGGAACTATTTTGATGATGCTTCTACAAGATCCATAATAAGGCTCTCTAATACTTCTTCTTGTTCTCCTTGAGAACTCTCCAAGGTCTTCTATATTACAATTTTTTTGGTCTTCCAACTAAGATATTTTCTTCAACCTTCTACTTTTATAAGTGTTGGTGATGAGATCTTCTTCTAAGATATTTTAAATATTTTGCTTCTATATTATAGACCTTTGTTGGTCCTTATTTTCGTTTGCACTTTGTAGGCTTTAATGGAGATCACCAATATTCTATTTCATGGAATCTTCTCTAGAGTCTTCTTTAGGAAATCTTCTTTGGAGTCTTCTTCTAAATCAGTAACTCTTCTTCTAAATCAGGAAATCTTCTTCTGAATCAAGAATTCTTCTTTGAAGTCTTCTTAAAAATTAAGGCTTATATGACCTTATTTTCTATATCAATGATTCTTTGGCCTTTTCTTCTTCAAGATCAAGGATTTTGTGGATTTTTCTTCTTCTTGATCAAGGCTTATATAGCTTTTTTTCTTTTTCACTTTGTAGATATTTATGGAGATTACTAATATCCTATATTCTCCTTGACTCATATTATGGAGTATCTTATTCCTTGAATATTCTACAAGGTAGCTGTGGCATTTTCTTCATTTCTACAGTCTATATAATTGTAACTCTTGTAATAGGATCTTTAAAGTCTTTGAAATATCTAGTCTTCTCCTTATTGTTGCAACTTTTAGAATGATTTTAAGATGATATTCTTCCTAACTCTCTTGTAGGAAGCTTCCCAACATTTTTCTCAATCTCCTTTTTCCTTCAACAAGTTGTTAGAAACTAGAATTAAATAATCTTCACTAGTTGATCCATCAAACTAGTGGAATGAATGTTGAGTCCTGTTCTTCACAAGTTTTTCTACAAATCTACGAAAAGACTCTAGCCAAATGTAATATCAGAAAATATATAATTGAGATTTAATACTCACTTGTGATTCTCTCCTATCCTATTGACTACTATTGATTTTTCTATCAATTGATTCCTAATGACAATGTTTACATTCAACGATGCACAATGGCACATTCAGTTTGTAAAGATGCATGCCAATAGTAGCAATGGTAACTTTACCTATTCCTATTTTGATTCACCATGGCTTTGATACCACTATTATATTTTGAGAATATATGTAGTCGGAGAGATCTATCACATGTCCTAATAATATATAAAAAATATAAAAGACAATAATTCTACAATATGATTGAAATATACTAAAAATAGTAAGTAGAAAAACTATAATGTAGTATGGAGGTGATGATCACTCTATTAATATAAGCTAAAAAACTACATTGCACTCCATACATAATTTATACCACTATCTACTACAATAAACTTGATATGCTTGATATGTAATTGCACTTCTAATATATCACTATGAGGCCCTTTATATAGGAAGAGATATTCCTTGGCCAACACTCAACCTAGTTGTACAAGGGGATACCTTGCACATTATAACTTGCACATTAACACTTATGCATTTATTACATTGCTTGAAGTAAGTAGCTAACTTCCCCCTAAAGTAATCTCCTACTCTAATTGTGTACCAAAGGTGGTACATTTACATGACCCAAATGATGTAATATGCTATAACTCTAACATATTTTAGTTTTTTAATTTATTTTTAGTGTTAATAGAAAATGAAAAAGATAAGAAAAAGTATTTTTTTAATATAAAAAAGAGAACATTATTTTTTTAATGAACATAATAGAAAATACAAATAATGCTATTTTTTATATAAAAAGAAAAATATTTTATTTTATCTAAAAAAAGACCACAATTTGTTCAATGAAGTTAACAAAAGGACAAACAATGCAAAAAAAGTTTTTTAATAAACTAAAAATAGAGTAAAAAGAGATAAATGAAATTGCCTTATTTTATATTCATTTGAGAATGAGTGTGTAAAGAGGTGGAGACAATGGCTATGAGACAATGGAATGAAAAAGGATTAAATATGGAGGAGAACAAGAAAGAAGGTGAGAGAGATGGAAAAAAGAGGAAAGAAGTAGGGAAGAAAGAGGAAGGGTAACACATTGGTCCATGGTACATAATTACTCAAAGCATGGCCATACAACTAGGATTGATGTGTGAGGAAGGGGAGAAAAATAATAAGAATGTGAAAATGGAGTGGAGGGGAATTGATAGAAAAGTGAAGAGTGCTTTTGACATGAGCAGGTTGTTGTTGGATATGTCGTATTTTTGGGCTTTTTTTTTTGTTTTTTGCTTTTATTTTAATAGAAAAGGAAATAAAAATAAAAACAAGTTTTTTAAAACAAAAAAATAAATAAAAAGGAAAACCACAATTTGTTCTTGTTGTTTTAATAGAAAATGAAATAAAAATGAAAACATTTTTTTTTTTTTGTTATGATAACAAAAATGAAGTAAAAGGGAAAACAATTGTCTTTTTTATTTTATTGACAAAGGAAGTAAAAAGGAAAACAACTTCTTTTTTTTTAATGATAACATAAAATGAAATAAAGGGCAACACAACTATTTTTATTTTATTTTATTTTAAAGAAATATGTAACAACAACATAAAATGAAGAGAAAATTGGTCACTAAAGCTATTTGTGGAGAGAAAAATCTAAAACCATAAGAGAAAAATATGACATTAGTGTTCGTAAAGAACTATGATCACCATTTTGTGAACAAGGAAAATGTACCATTCATGAACAAAAATAAAGAGACTATATTATTGAAACTGGGTCCATTTTGATACAAAAAGATATTTTTTAGGATATTTTCACAATAATGTGCAAAGTAAGGGGATGATCCCTTTTTGTAACAAACTATGGTGCCATATATTCTGTGCTACACTCCTTTGTTGCATGGGTTTTGATGGTGTTCACTTGCTTGACCACACTACAAATCTCACACTACTCCAAGTACCTACACACAAGATCACTACAAAATGTTAGTAGCACCTGAAGGAAAAGGGTATATGTATAAATAAATGAGATTTGAAAATATTATTACAACATACACTCACAAATGCATAAAAACTTAAACCCTCAGTACATAAGAAGTTGATAATTCCCCAATCAACATTACCCAATATAAATTCACATGTGTGATAATTTAGAAGTCCTCTAATGAGTTGATATATGAATCCATAGTTGGTTGTCCCATAAAGATATCATAAAAATCATTTGGTTTCACACCAATTAGTCTCTATGGATTTAACCATGAATAAGGATAAAAGAACACCATCGTAAGAGATGTTAGGTTGGGTTAAATTCAAGTAAATTAAACTCCCAATAAGCTAATTGTAAGAAGTGTGGTCAAACTTTGTGAATTCACCATATCTACATAATGTATATCCAATCTCACATGGAGATACAACTCGTTTATAATTCTACATCTAGAATCATTGAAAGATATCCATGGTGTACTTGGTTTGAGAAAGAAAGATGCCATCATCTCATTGCCAAAACTCAAGTCCTAAAAAATAATGCAATTCAATAAGATCAATCATATCAAATTCAAAGATCATTGTTTGGTTTAAATTAACAATCATCTAAGAACTACTACCTCTAAATAACATATCATTGATATAAATCAACAATTAAGATGTTGTTATCACTATGTAGTGTATAAAAAGTGGGATCAAAAGCTTCTTTGTTTATGGAAAGAAGGAAATATGGATAGGAGTAAATTGTGACCCTCTAATAGAAGTTGCATATTGTGCGACTTATATTGATCTTGTGGAGGTGCTTGGACTAAGGTAAGCAACATGATTCCTCAAAATAGTGCATGGCGGTGTTGAGAAAAGCAAGAGACAGGCACCCAACTACATGGGTGGAGGTCGTTCACAAAGATAGTACCTTTGCATAGCCAAAGTCGATTATGGATGTCTATGAGTGGTAGATTATGGATGTCTATGTTCCTTTGATAGGAATATCTTTCACTCTCTAAACTTAATTTTGAGACATGAATCTATTTTAAATAGATAGTCACACATGATAGTTCTATAGAAGGTCACAATGGGATATAAAGATGTCCAAAAACTTTAAAACATAGTTATCACCCATACAAAAAATCTCCACATAATCATGTTTGATCTTGTTAAATAAGAATAAACATAAAAACTAAAGGTATTTGGTAGATACATGATAAACAACCAAGAAAACATCCCAATTAACCTTCCTAACTTTAAATTTTAAAAGAAAAAAAACAAACAATTAAATAGGAAGCAAATTAATTGAAAAAAAAAAAAAGCTACATCATTTATATATAGTCATCCAGCACAGTACGTTGCTCCCGGAAATTATAGCTTACGCGAGCTTACACCCGATCATGATGTAGGCGATTACTTTTGATTTATACAAACAATAGACACCTTCGGGATCACATTCTTCCGTGCGCACATTCTTTTGTGGTAATTAGATGTTATATTCGTGGTAAATATAAAAAATACTTGGAAATGGGTTTAGGATAGAAGACAGTAAAGGATTAGTTGAAAATCCCGTTAGTGTGGTGTATTGGCTAGGACTTCACTTATATTATTGATGATGTGACCCGGGTTCAATCCCTAAATTGAAAAATTGCTAACCCAAATCAGCAATTGCTAACCAAAAAAAAAAAAAAAAACTTTTTCCAAAATATTAAAAATCATATAATATAATTTAAATAATTTTACTTTTATATTTGAAGTTCAGAGCCTTAACCCCCATATTAGAAGTCTCCATACCAACCTACCTTGACGGAGCCACACGTTGGCCCACGTGGAAGAGGCGTAGTGGACAAGGAATCGGGTGTTATGCGTGTGGGGGAATTGACGGATATGGAGGGACGCGCACGGCGCCAACGCTTAAAAAAATAAATTTCATATATACTAAAATTATTGACAGGTCCGAATAGAGCCGAGACGGCAATCAATTAAGGCAGTTAAAAGAGCCGGCGGAGAAGGACACGTGGCCTCTGGTTCGTTTTGGGGTAATTAGATTTTATATTCGTGGTAAATATAAAAAAATACTTGGAAATGGGTTTACGGTAGAGTTATTTGAAGAGAGTAAAATAAAAAAGTTGGGAATTAGTTGGAAATCCCCGTTAATGTGGTGTACTGGCAAGGACGCCACTTACATTGTCAGTGATGTGACCCGGGTTCAACCCTAAGTTGGAAAATTGCTAACCCAAATCAACAATTACTAACCCAAATAAAAAAAAGAAACAACTTTCTTCAAAATATTAAAGATCAATAACTGTAAGTCGCACTTCAGAGCCTTAACCCCGAGATTAGACGTCTCCATACCAACCTACCTTGGCGGAGCTTATCTGGTGGGCTTTCTTGGCTGGCTGGATGCCGTCCCCCTCAGTCCACACGTTGGCCCACGTGGAAGAGGCGTAGTGGACAAGGAATCGGGTGTTATGTGTGTGGGGAAAATGACGGATATGGGGGGACGCGCACGACGCCAACGTTAAATAAACCATCCCCACCCCTTTCCAATAATTTCAAACACCTCTGCTCTCCTTCCTCTTCTCCCTGTCTTCTGTTTTGCGTTGTAATCATAACCATGGAAGAAGTAAGGCCGAGTGACCACCCGCAGCTGCCTCTGGGGTATAGATTTCACCCCACGGACAAGGAGCTGCTTATCACGGGGCTGCTGCAAACGGAAGAGCAGGCCAACTTTCTGGACAGTTTCTTGGAGACGTCGGTGTATTTTTTTATTTTATTTTATGTGCAAACGGAAGAGCAGGCCAACTTTCTAGACAGTTTCTTGGAGACGTCGGTGTAGTTTTTTTTATTATTTTATGTTCGACCGTTTTCGGGGAGCGCATGGCGAAGGGGGCTCGAAGTCGGGCTGCGCTCCCGAAGTCGGGTTGTGTTCCCGAAGTTCTGCACAGTCGGGCTGCGCAAGGAAACTTGCGCAGTCAGACTGCGCACAGAAGAATGTGCGCAGTCGGATTGCGCACGAGAAATGTGCGCAGTCGGGCTGCGCACAAGATAAAATGTGAAGTCGGGCGAAGGAGGTGGTCAACACCCGACTACGCTAATCAAAGGCAACACAGTCTGACTGCGCTGCGAAGTCGGGAGGTTGGTTGACACTTAGTCAAAAACGTTGTTCTTCTTTAGGTTGTCTCGTCCAACTGTGCTCACGACTTATTGCGCCGTCAGACTGCGTTGCGTAGTCAGGTGGATAGCTCCACTCTTAGGCAAATTTTGCCTTACAGAATATGCTATTCAGGGACTCGAACGAAATGTTGCGACCCCTTAATTTGCTCTTAAAGTGCTATCCTGGCGGGAGAGAAAACTTTCGGAGGCGACGTTCGACACTTCAAGGATAGACCATTTTTGGATTCAAGATTGCTCCGTTTGAGGAAGCGATTGAGGAGGTTTCACAAGAGGAACAACAAGCCCTGCTAGGAAGGGTTAGCAGTCAACGAATCACAAGAAATGATTGCAATAAAATGGCGTTTAGAAACAGAGAAGTAAGTCACAATAAACACAGATATTGATAGAGCGAAACCCTGCCAAAAACTATGGCAAATCTATTTATTCATATAAAGGGTTACAAACATCCTTGAACGAGGATATACAAACATCTACAAACTAAAGCTGCAGGATAAACTGAGAGACAAAACAAATGTCGAGTCAGCTGCTCAGACATTAAACAAATGAGCTACTCTACTTACTGAACTGCTCTCGTCTGCTGCTCTGTGAATGATTGCTTTTCTCTTGCCTGTTTTCCAAAATTGCCCACTCTCCCCTATTTGTCTGAAGACTCGAACTGTCTTATATAGCCGTGGGGAGAAGATAGAGGTTATCCTCTGATAGGTTCTGACAGACCCTGAGCTAGGGTTTTTGACCAATCGTCGAACTAGCATTAACTTATGCGGCGATTGGATCTGTCAGACGTCACATCTGTCAGAAGGCACGTGCAACGTCAAGTCAGAAATTTTGCTGGGATGATCCAACTTCTGTTGCTTCTCTTTTAGAACATGTGCATATGCAATGAACCCGAACACACGCAAGTGGGCCACACATGGCTTCACACCGTTCCAGGCATCTTGAGGGATTTTGTCCTTCACGCTTTTGGTGGGACATCTGTTCAGCAAGTAGACTGCACATGTTACAGCCTCTACCTAGAACTCGTGCGGCAATCCCTTCATCGTCATCATGTTGTGTGTCATCTCCATGATGGTCTAGTTGCTCCTCTCAACTATGCCATTCTACTGCAGTGTGTATCTGGCAATGAGCTACCTTTGAATTCTTTGCTGCTTGCAGTAGTTGTGGAATTCGTTGGAGATGTATTCACCTCCGCCATCTGTCTTGAGAGTCTTCATCTGATATCCGCTCTGTTTCTCCACTAGAGCCTTGAAATCCTTGAATCTGGCAAATGCTTCTGACTTCAATTTGATGGCATAGATCCAAGTCTTATGATTGAAGTCATCTATGAACGTCAAAAATTATTTGTTGTCGGCAAACGTGCTGGTCTACATCGAAACATAAATGTTTGAGTGCACCAGCTCTAGTGGCTGTGATGCTCTTCAAGACTGACTGGAAGGGAACGAATCCCTATGTTGTTTTCCAACTAAGCAGCCCTCACAAAATTGATTTTGATGCTCTATCAGGGGTAAACCCTTCACCATCTACTTCTTGTGCAGTTAATTCAGGACACTAAAGTTTAGGTGACCAAATCTGATATGCCAAAACTAGGTAGCATATTTCACAACTGCACTTAGAGACATCAATGATTCGTTCTAAATCTGCAGTGAAAACATTTTATTCTTCGTCATAGACACAGTTGCAATCTGCCCATACGACTTGTCTCTGATGGTGCAAGCTCCGTATTTGAACTGGATCGTATGTCCCTTCTGCACGAGCTGTCCAACGCTCAGCAGGTTGTGCTTCAGGCCAGGCACATAGTAGACATCACAGATCTGCTTTCGTTCACCGTGCTTGGTGCAGATGAGGATCTTTCCTTTTCCCATTACGGGAACCTTGCTGTTGTTCCCCATCTTAACCTCAGATTGGACTATTTCATCCAGTTGTGAGAACATTTCCTTGTTCCTCATCATGTGGTTGCTGCACCCGCTGGCTAAATACCAGACATCCTTCTGGCACTCCTCAATGTTGCAAGTCAGCAGTACGTTTCCTCCTGCCGCATTTTCGGTTTCGTCTTGTAATGGGCCTCGTCATTGGTTCTCCTTGGCCAGCCATTTTTTGCACTGTGAGATGTAATGGCTGAACTTCTTGCAGTAATAGCATTGGACCTTTGACATGTCCTTCTTCTTACCAGATATAGCTTGTTGATTTTTTGAACTGCCTCTCCCTCCTTGTTGATGGAAGTTACAATTGGTCTCTCCCTCACTAGGGTTTGACCGTCCTCCTGACTTGTTGCATTTCCAATGCCTGCCTCTGCCTCTTCCTCCTTGAGAGCTAGAAGCACCATGATGGGATTCTTGTCTACCGTTGTCTCGGAATGAGACCTAAGCCTTGAATGCTTGGTCCAGAGATGTCTGAGACGAACGGCTCAGCCTTTGCTCATGTGTCTGTAGAGAACCCATGAGCTCGTCTGTCGAGAGGGTTGTCAGATCCTTCGATTATTTGATTGCTATCACAACCAAGTCAAACTTGGCAGGCAGACTTCTGAGAATCTTCTCCATGATTCTCTGGCTCTGCATGATTTCTCCGTTCAACCGAATCTGGTTGATAATGTCTGTGTTCCGGGTGAAGAAATCACTCATGGACTCAGACTCAATCATCTACACATTTTCAAACTCTCTCTTGAGCATCTGCAGCTTCACCAACTTCACCTTGTTGGTGCCTTGGTACGAGCTGGCCAGAATCTCCCAGGGCTGCTTCGCTTTGGTGGCTGATGCGATCCGCGAGAAGATGGACTCCTTGATCGCTTGCATGATGTAGAAGAGGGCCTTCTGGTCCTTCTTCATGTTCTCCTTCAACAAGTTCTTGTCTGATTGAGAGAGGGCGGCCAGTGCTGTTGCATCTGTCAGCTCTGGGTAGCCATTCTCAACTAACTCCCACAGCTCCTGAGATCCGAATAGGATATTCATCTGGATGCTCTAGTAATCATAGTTCTTCCCATTGAAGCATGTGATCTGTAACTACAAGTTGTTGCTGCTGGAAGCCATTCTCTTTCGGTCTCCGCATCAAGCGATTAGTGGCTCTGATACCAATAAGTAGCTTTTTAATTTTTTTTTTGGTTCGACCACCGTTGGGGAGTGCAGGGCGAAGGGGGCCCGAAGTCGGGCTACGCTCCCAAAGTCGGGTTGCACTCTCAAAATCGGGTTGCGCTCCCGAACTCCTACGCAGTTGGGCTACGCAAGGAAACTTGCGTAGTCAGGCTACGCACGGAAGAATGTGCGCAGTTGGGTTGCGCACGAGAAATGTGCGTAGTCAGACTACGCACGAGATAAAATGCGAAGTCAAGCAAAGGAGGTGGTCAATGCCCAACTGCGCTAGTCAAAGGCAGCACAGTCTGACTGCACTGCGAAGTCGAGAGGTTGGATGACACTTAGTCAAAAACACTACTCTTCTTTAGGCTGTCTCGTCCAACTGCGCTCATGACTTATTGCGCAGTCGGGTGGATAGCTCCACACTTAGGCAAATTTTGCCTTACAGAATATGTTATTCAGACACTAGAATTAAATGCGGTGACCCCTTAATTTGCTCGTGAAGTGATGTCCTGGCAGGAGAGAAAACTTCTGGAGGCGACGTTCGACACTTAAAGGATAGACCCTTTTTGGATTCGATATTGCTCCATTTGAGGAATCAATTGAGGAGGTTTCACAAGAGGAACAAGGAGCCCTGCTAGGAAGGGTCAGTAGTCAACGAATCACAAGAAATGATTGCAATAAAATGGTGTTTAGAAACAAAGAAGTAAGTCATAATAAACGTAGATACTGATAGAGCGAAACCCTGCCAAAAACTATGGCAAATCTATTTATTCATAAAAAGGGTTACACACATCCTCGAATGAGGATATACAAACATCTGTAGACTAAAGCTGCAGGATAAACTGAGAGGCAAAACAAATGTCGAGTCTGCTGCTCGGACATTAAACAGATGAGCTACTATGCTCACTAAACCGCTCTCGTTTGCTGCTCTATGAATGACTGCTTTTCTCTTAGCTGTTTTTCAAAATTTCCCACACTCCCCTCTTTGTCTGAAGACCCGAAATGCCTTATATAGCCGCGGGGAGAGGAAGATAGAGGTTATCCTCTGATAGGTTCTGACAGACCCTGAGCTAGGGTTTTTGACCAATCACCGAATTGGCATTAACTTCTGCGGTGATCGGATCTGTCAGACGTCACATCTGTTATAAGGCGCGTGCGATGTCGAGCCATAAATTTTACCGGGATGCCCAACTTCGCGAGTGCCGTCCGGCTTCGCCCAAGTTTGGAGCACAGTTGGGCAGAGGCGTGAAATCGAGATTAATATTTCTAACAGTCGGATGCCAATGAGGCTCTGCCCCGCCAGGTCACACCTCTCCTTCAAAGAATCCCACGCACACCAAAAATGTCTCTTCTGCATTGCCTACATGAATAGTAATGACAACAGTAAGAATCTCCTCAAGGCAAGCATGGGTTCATGCACCGATCTTCAGCAACTATACACCTTACCTTGTGCAGACAACCGGTTTTGGAGCACCGAAACTGGACAACCGTGGTTGACTTACCACTTGAAAAAATAGAAAAAGAGAACTAGTTGTATAGTTGTGCTTTGTCCTATACATACATTATTTATATATACAGAATCCTCAATTATTTATATACCTAAGATTGATTATTTGACCTAGCGGAGGACAATAGTTGCCCACCCATATTCCAATGTTGTAAACAATGTATCGATAATTAATAGGTTTTTATAATGACACACAATCTCTAAGTAATAGTTAACTTCAAGTTGACACAAATTTAACCATAAAAGGTGGGTTGACCAATATCAACAACAGCGTGAATACATCAAAACTTCAAGTCGATACAAATTTAACCATAAATGGTGGGTTGAACAATATCAACAATAGTTTGAATATATCAAAACTACAGATAGGTTTATATAAAATATGTCTTTAAATTTGAATAGAAGAACACTTATAAAATTAAATTACACATGCCTTTAGGCCTCATCAAGACAGATTATAGATAGTTGAGAGGCCACGTATGGGCACATTAAACGTGTAGACTGGCATACACAATGGTTTTCAAGTTTAAGATTTATTTTAGTTGAAAAATAACTACACATGCACCCAATTAACTATTTAGGTCAAATTATAAATTTTTAATTTTAGTTAAATTTAAATTGATAATTTAAATATGTTATTAGGTATTTTTTAGAAGTGTTATTATAGAAGTTTTCTTTAGTAAGGCTGGATTCTCATAAAATCTTGTGATACATTCCTTCGTTGTATAAAGTATATAGTATAATAGTTGTCAATTGGTTTTTTTTTAATAGA
The DNA here is from genome assembly GCA_028583015.1 of Wollemia nobilis. Lineage (NCBI taxonomy): Eukaryota > Viridiplantae > Streptophyta > Pinopsida > Araucariales > Araucariaceae > Wollemia > Wollemia nobilis. The sequence goes on from JAQPPZ010015050.1 coordinate 1,282,665, forward strand.
AATTTTATTAAAAAATTTAGGTTATATATTTATTTTTAATAACCTGTTTTTTTGGTAGGACTTAAAATATGATTTAAGTTTGTGAATATAATTATCTATTTGTGTAAAAACTGACTAAGTCTAATGCTATATAATCACTTAGCAAACTATATGATCAAAATTTTAAGAATAATTTAATTTTAGAAATATATATATATATATATATATATATATATATATATAATAATAATAATAATAATAATAATAATAAATTATTTAATTTAGCATTTTTTTTATCCATATGCAAGCTTTGTATAATAAATATTTAAGAAGATATATAAATGTGAAAAATTATATTTCATCATTGATCAACATAAAACAAAAACTAAAAATGAATAAGTGGAAAATAAAATAATTTATGGTATTATGATTAATACCTAAAATTTGCATGACAATAAATTTTATTTTGTTGAGTTGCTAACAAGAAAATACTAGTAATTGGGACTTTTAAATAAAATAACTTTTAGAGGTCATAAGTTTAGGACTATTGTTGGAAATGAAACATTTCAAAGATAATCATAAGGTCTAGACTATGTAAAATGTAATCATGTAACTAATTTTGGGTGCAACAGATGCTTTGTGAATAGCCAGAGTGTCCTTTTTGAAATTCAAATTTTGAACTTTATTCCTAAGTCTCTTTAGAGTCTTGGTAGATGGAACACGTTGATTTCTATTCAGCCTCTAGAACATTCATGGGGGGTGCTCATGTATAAGGTATTTTGGAATCATGCCTGTCAGTCTCTCCTCGAGAAGGTTACCATGTTACACAATCTAGAGGATGGTACTTCCTTTCTTAATTATGTTGGTGCTCCTTCTAATATTCTCTTCAGTGCAATGAGGTGGCATTCGCGTGGTAACTTTTTGGCTAGTTTTTATTGGTGGAGTTGTACACCTGTGTATTCCTTACCTTTCTTGTTGGCACCTGGATCTTCCTAGAGAGAAATATGTGGAGGAAACTTACACATAGGTTGCTCTAGTTGCTACAAAGGATTTTAAACTTGCTATTTTTCATGATTTAAAACTTATTGATATCAATAAATGTAAGATTTGGCGTTCTTTGAAGTCAAACTTGGATGTATCTAAGAATATAATGTATTTAGCTACTGATGTTGCTTAGGGTTTGGATAAGCTAGTGTAGAAATATCTCAATTCTCCCATTTTTTGAGCCTTGAGGAATGAGTGGTTGTAGTTATTTTTGTTTGCCTTTGGTCTGTCTTCCGAGGTTCTATTCCATATTTCTTGCCTTCATGGATTTATTTGTAGTGGATTTAGGATCCCTTTAAAACCCTCTTCCCTATTAATCTTACCAAAAATGAATAAATAAAAAATCTAGTCAAAATGTTCTAAAAGTTACATTGTAATATTTTGGTCCAGTTTATTGAACCTAGTCTCTAGCTATTAAAAAATTATCCTCTCAATCAAGAACACTCTAATTCCTCACTTTTAGGAGGAGTTTGTTATAAAATGTATTCTCATAAACATATACCATCCATAATATATAGAAAATATGATATGATTAATCTATAAATAATAATTAGGTATGAGGTGTAGATCAATTGGTGCAACAAAGCCTCATAAGAGGGATGAACATCAAGGTTCAAATATTGGGCCTCATCGAACTAAACACTTGTCCCTTTCTTGATGCGTTTAGTTGCGTAAAAGGTTTAAAATTATTGTCGCATGGTGGTTATAGGGGTGGACTACACAAAGTACTATGTGGTAGCTTTCAAGGGATACATAATAGAATACTATGGAAGCCGTAAAAGATATATAGTGTGCCTAGATCATCATGGAAACTATTATTTTTACCATGTAAAAAAAAAAAAATCTATAAATAATAATCCATATTGTAATGATCCAAATGATGAGGCACAAATAGATAATACCATGAGGGTATGGTACTGTCACTCATACTCTTCAAGTAAGAAATATTTGCATAGTATCACTGATCTCTCAAGATGTAAAGATAATTACAAGGTAATACTTGATATGATCAATAATTCCTTACAATGATAATATCTCTTCCGTATATACCCAATATATAAAGCTACTTTATGGAGGTTATAACCATAAACCTAATCGAGTCCTAAACTCTTTGCATATTATTATTATAATATAATATCACAATATAATAAACCTTAGGTTATATGAGACCCATACCAACTATTTATAACACCCATATATAATATAGTATTATATTCAAATATTACTATATCCCTAAGCACCACTATAATCCACCCCCTTAAAAACATTTCATCCTCAAAAGATAAGAAGAAACTAAAATATATGATTTTCTAAGCTTTGCTAGCAACTATTACTAATTTTGATCATTCTTTATCCAAGTGAATTACCAATTTATGATGGTATTCTATGATTTCATGCTACTATTATGACACTTTACTATCCGCACACATTGCTCATTTGGTGTCTATTATCATTGCACCACTCTAACATCCTTAATTACTATTATTTGGGGTCCACTCTTGTTGCACTTGATTTTACTATCTATATGTAGGTTCATAATAATATTTAAGCCCTATGTAGTTCCTCCATAATTTTTTGTTCTCATGGTAGTGGGGATGAAGATTTAAAACAATCTGATGTAGGTGTTTTCCTTCCTCTAACACAACCTTTGGATTCACTATCTTAAATTCTTCCTCATCATAATCTCTCTTATGTGCTTCCTTTTGTTATTCCTTATACTCCTTTAATAGAACTTCCTTAGACTTCACTTCCACTTCTTATCCTAACTATTTTGTTGTTTATTCAAAAATTTTCCCTATAATAACTTTTTTTTTCCTGAGGATCCTTGTCCTTTAAGATTAGAAACATCCTACTATGGTATCTTATTTTTTTCTATACCTCAACTTTATTATGTTCATTTGTATAGAAATATTAATAGTACTTGTAGGTAAAATTCTCCTCCCACATCTATCTCTGACTACGGAGATGAATTTTATTAATAAGATACCCTACATATTTGTGAAGGAAGGTTGTAAAACATCTCGATAAGTGATAAAATTAGAGGAAAAACAAGTCATGCAAGGGTAGGCGCAAGATTTTTTTAAGTATGAAAATAGTCAAACACCTAGCAATTGAAATCAAGGAAGTCCAAACTAATTTTTGTCTAAGTCAAGCAAGTTGGTTGAACAACTTTCAGTTTTGATGTTAGTATAAGGGAAATAAAAACTGGTGTTCAACATGTAGCACCCTAGGTAGGTAATAATATTTATTTCAATAATAAAACATAGATAATCTAGATTAATATAGAAAAGTATCTAGTTCCTTGAAGTAATAATTTTGACCGTATAAGCGTGTGACATCTAGTAAATTAGCAGATCCTATCAGGTATGTTGATCCTCAATACCAAATAGTTTTGAATTCTTATGTCAATAGGTGTATCATAAGAAATCGACTTACCCAAATGATGAAAGAAAAAATTCTAAGTCATGAATTGAAACTGACATCTAATAAAGCAATTCACCGAGTTAAGTAATTGAAAGAGCATCAAATAGTTTTGAATGTTGATGTTAGCAAAGGACACCAAAATATTTGGCAAGATATGAATAGAGAACCTAACACCTAACAAAATAAGAGGGAAATGTTGAAGAAGACATCAAATAGAAGCATACACTAAACTTCCCAAACATGCTCCCAATATGTGAATCTATTATCAAAAGATCCTGATAACATTGAAGCTTCTTTAATTGACACCTATGCTATTACATCCAAGGAGATAATTGGAAAACTAAAGCAGAATGAACCTATTAGAAGATCTTGTGCACTATATGAAGATACAATAACCACCTCTCCCTTATATAGAACAAGAGCAAGTCACATTAGCACCATAATTCTAGATCATTTATAATAATATGAACCAAAATAGAAAACACAAATGCTATAATATCCTATCAAACATACAATCCACTCTCTGATCTATGATGATAAATAATCAAATTGTATTTGTAAATCTATATATACTAGGATGTACAATTATAGAGATTGACTTTTTGGTGTTTAAAATTGGTATTATTTTATTTATTGAGGCTATATGTCTTCTGAATTTACATTTGATTGATGTATGGCTTCTTGCCCAAGTTTCTTGCTAAACTTCTATGTATGTCTCATTGGGTAGTTAAGCATTTATTTTAAAGCTAGGAACATATAATTCTACATTATTTATTAACTATTAATTTTTTGTAATGACTTAGCAACTCTTAGAGGTTTTCATGATTAATTAATTTAAATTATAACAAAATGAAGCTAGCTTGTTAGAAAATTTAGTTAAATTTTAAATTTTGAGACTCTACAATATATCTATTGATGTTTCTAAAACTGCACCACTTTCAACTTAGTCTTCTAACCCTTTGCATTTATTACTTTAGTCTACAACTCCCCATTTAGTTATATTAAGTATTCACATAGGAGTAGGTCTTCTAAAAATGTTGAATGATAGACCCATGTCTCTAAGGCATCTAATCTCGATCAATTTCTTGAGGGTGTGTCTCATTCACTTAGGTTCATTTTGGACCAAGATTTATTTTGGCATGTCTAACATGACCCAAATCCCACAATTATCTGATTAGGTAGATTTCCTCTAATAGCAAAATTAAACATCCACCTCATAATCTATCTAATTCTATAAATATTGTTTTAAATATTTAGAGGACTCAAGATCTTGGTGAGTAGTCTTGACCTCATTTGCAAAGACTATACGTTCACTTGGTTACTCTACTAAGATGTAGCGGATAAATAGAGACTCCTTTGAATATCATTCTAAATAAACCCAAGGACCATTTATACTATAAGCTTATGCTCACTCGAGCAATAACTAAAAAACTAGAATAATCAGTGTCATTTGTAGAGTTACCACCTTTTACATTTTGAATAAATAGATCCCAATCATCTCCTCCATCTCCATATTCTATAATATCTATGAAAATACAAGTATCTACTCATTTTGCATCCCCAAATTTATTTCACTCAAATAGATCCAAACCAATGACTCAAAATTAGCCTCTACAAGATTTTTGAAATTGCAACCACATAAGTCCACTTAACCTACCCAATCATAATCCTCTTCCTCTTGTAGCCCTTAAAGCTTTTCCAACATATGATGGTACTAGGAAGGTAGTATATGAGTACTAGCAAGATGTGGCCTCAATAGATACAATTCATAACATTCATGATGAAGATATTATGATAAGGTAATTAATATTATCACTAAAATGGAAGGTACTATATTGTTACTAAATTCTTTGGGATGGTTACATCAATTTATGGGCACAACTTGCTAGTATACTCATGCAAAAATTCAATTAAAGAGCAGATAATTTTTTTTTGTTAACCTAATTCACCATCATTCAAAGGTATCCACAAGAGGCAGTAATGGATTTCAACATAATATTTAGTACGACATGGAAAATAGTACCATAGGAAATCAGATCCATAAACTAACATATTTAAATTTCCTTAAATATATCAAGTAGTTGTAGTTGCAAAAGGTAATTTAATAGCCATAGGTACACTTCTCCCAAAATATTTCATGCCTGTTTTTCCAAAAATCCCATAGCTAGAGCAAAAAATAAAGATACTAGTGATAATCACTCATCTTCCCAACACAACTTCAATACCTACACCAACGTTTTTAACACTTCCAAGTTCCACATTGTGTACACCTCCCATTATACCAACATTACCAACCCCTTGATTCTCAAACTACTAGTATGAATGACATCATGTTAGCTTTATTAAACGTGATAAATGAGATCATTACCATGAAGAGAAGAGAAGTAGAGAGAAATTTCCAGTCTAGGAGATTTCCATATGTGGTGAAATATCAAGGAGCTTCTACTAGTGATGCTAGAGTAAATACCATTGTTGTGTATAATAATTAGGAGTAAAGTTCTACATTTACCTCAAAAGCATATTTTTGGTGTTTGAACCACAGGGGGAGAGCACATGCATGCTTAATCAACATCAAATACAAAATATTACATTGGAAAAAAGCATAAAGAGCATAGAAAATATAGATGAGCATGTTATAGGAGGAAGAGAAAAATCAAATGGTGCAAGAAGAGCAACCAATTTTAGCATTGACATGGTCAAGAAATAAGTATCTACAAGTAGACTCAAAAAGGGTATACCCATTCAAGGTTTTGGAACAACAAAAAGAACAACAAGAAGTACCTCAACCAACTTAGCAAAAGGAATAACCTATAGAAGAGCCTTTAAAAGAGCAACACAAGCCAATACAAGAGAAAGAGACTAAGACCCAAGAATAGGCTAGAAATAGACTTTGATATCCTTTTATCACTAAGTAAAAAAGCATTAAAGTGAAAAAATAGTACCAAAAGAAGTTCAATGAGCTAGAGAAGGTAGAAGAAATGCAACCAAAATATTCTAATTTATATATAGTGGAATAATTAAAGAAGACACCATCCAAAGCCATCATGCATGATTCCTTAATGATTCTTGAAAACATTTATCTCTTAGGAGCATCATTGAATTCTATAAAATTAGAATATCAATAACTAAAAATCAATCTGGCATAAGGTAAACCATTTTTTAAAATAGGCAAAAATAGGTTTCCACCTTTTTATATGCCTTTACGTATGGAAGACGAAGTTGTGCATAACTACATTGTAGTATTTAGAGTAACAAAAATTGTAATGCCAAAGGTCATGTGTAAAGTAATGGACATGGAATACACTCATTCTAACCTTACAATACTATAGCTATATGGGACCTTGATAAATATAGTTGATGTTATAAAATACATTCCTATCATGTTGCATAGGATGTCATAGATAACTATGATCCAAGAGGTAGTCATGTTGGATCTGGAACCTTATTTTGGTATGTGTCTTTCCCATGAATTCATAAATAAGCTAGGTGGATATTTGTCCTTGGATTATTCACATATGGAGATTCCTCATAAGGGCAAAAAATTAAAGGTCATACCTAAAAATCAAACCATCTACCTTATAGTACATATTGATGATGAAGTGTAGCCAAATAATAGCATTGGTGTGATGAGTAAAGAGATTGATCTAGTGGAAGAAATCATATATGAATTATAGATTGAAGATCAACTCTCACTTAAGAATATTAATGATATGATCAAATTAGGGATCGATACCTATTCTATTACCAAGCTAAAAAAGAAAAAATCTTAGAACATAGAAAATGAAATCTCCAACAAAATGAAATTTAGAAAACTATGTCGATGGATATAGGTGTAAAAATGATATCGAAGAAGGTATTATGCTAATATCACCATCTAAAAATATTAAAATGTTATCATACAAAATAAATTGGAGTTGTACAAACAATGTGTTAGAATATGAGGCATTATGCTTGGGGATCAAAAAATTTGAAAATATGAGAATTAAATAGATGATAATATATGGAGATGCTATGTTGGTGGTAAACCAAGTAATAGATAAATGCAACAACAAGCAACATTATCTCACAACTTACTAAAATAGAGTCTAGGACCTATTCAAAATATTTGATGCATTAAATATAGAAGCAATTCCAAGGGAATTGAATGTGAAAGTTGATGCATTAGCTTCTCGTGGTGCCAATGTTTTCCCAATATCCAATTTAAGAAAAAACTCAATATCTATCAAATTGGCATTCAGGTCATCTATATCAGTTAAAGAAACTTTCTACCAAGTATTTGATAATGATCGACAGGTTATAGATTTCTTAATATATAATATGGACTGCATAAATGTAGTCAAGTAAATTTTCAAGCATGAAATATTCTAGATGAAAAATAATCATATTCCAAAGGGCCTAATTACCCTAAAAACTATATTTTATAATAGTTTTTTATCAGTTGACCAAAAAATTAAAATAAATGAATAGGAGTTCAAATATGTTCAAATGGAGCTTGAGAAGAGTTTAATGGTTGGTATAATATTCTTGGAAGAAGTTTAGAAACTTGTAAGCCTTTGTAGGGAATACCATGATATCATTGCTAGGAGGTTTATTAGAAATAAAAATGGATATACCTACATTTACATGGATTTTAATAACCTAAACAAGGCCTTACTAAAGGATCATGATCCTTTACCCTAGATTGATCATATCCTACATACAGTTGTCAGGGTGAAAACATTTTTGTTACTAGATAGATTTTTAGATTTCAATAAAATTTGGGTAAGAGATGAGGACTAACACAAGACTACATTCAGAACTAAATGGGGAAATTGTCTATTAGAGAATGTTTTTGGATTGTCCAATGTTGGATTTACTTTCCAAAGAGCTATGAATGTAGCCTTTTGTGAGTATGTGAACAAATGCATACTCATATATCTCAACAACATAATAGTCTTCTCACATCAAAAGGATAAGTACATTAAACATCTCAAAATGGTTTTTCAAAAGTGTAGGTAATTTGGGGTTTCACTTAAACCAAAAAAATCAATATTTGTCATCCACAAATGTAAGTTACTGGATCATGTAGTATTAGAGGAATGCCTATATATTGATCTAGAAAAATTTAAATCCATACTAGCATTTCCCATACCTTAAAGCAACAAAGACTTACAATTAATTTTTAGAAAAAATAAACTTTATCCAAATATTCATATCTGAATTTTCTTAGATGGTGAAGCCTATGATAGAAATGCTAAAAATATACTTGGACTTAACTTGGAAAAATCCAAAAGAGAAGCCTTCATAAGTATAAAGGAAGATATTACCGAAGCCCCGATATCACCTAACCTAGACTACAAGATATATTTTATTCTCTATGTATTTGGAACAAAAGAAAGTTATGTCATTGTTCTCACCTAGAAATATAAAGATCATAACAAGAAACACATAGCTTTTCTAATCCAAAATTTGTACGATCACGAAGAATGATACAATTTTATAGAAAAGTAAGTTTTTGCTCTAATGAAGTCACTAAAAAAGCTGAGACACTACATCTCTTAGAGCAAAACACGGGTGTATGTAGTACACCCTAATATCCAAAACCATGTAGCGTAGAGATAATTGGGAGAAATACAAGCCAACTACATCACAAAGCTACATGATTATGACATAGATATTAATCCAACTAAGTTAATTAGAGGGAGATCAATATGTGAAGAGTTGAAAAACTCTACAACCCTAGACTCTAGTTTCTTGATTGAACAAGAAGAGCAACATCAGTCAAAAGAGGCATAAATGGATTGAAACACTTAGATAGATCATTTGATATATTTCATTTAGATCGATAAATGTCCAAATGGATTTATGACCTCTCAAAGGTGTAGGTACTTTTTGAAAGGATTGAATTATAAATTAATCAAAGGCACTTTGTACCAAATTTATTTGATGGTGTGTTGTTGATATGCGTGCAACCATAAGCGATAAAATATATATTAAAAGAGTTTCATATTGGCTTCTCAATAGGATACTATTTCAAACAAGCCATTATTACTAAAATCCTTAGATCTATATATTATTATCCTACCCTATTATTTTATGATTTTAAGGTTGTGAATGCCTATGATAAATATCAAATATTATTTGGTAGAAGTACGCACTTGGTCATGCCACTACGACAAATTATTATAAAAAACCCTTTCAATTATTAGAGTAAATTTTTTTGGGGTAATCAATCCAAATTATTTCATAAAACACAAGTTCATACTAATAGCTACTGAATTTTTCACTAGATGATCAAAAGCATAGGCAACCAGACACACTGATCAAGATACTATTATAAAAATTTAGGATGGATTGATCTTCAGGTTTGGAATTCCTATTACAATAGTGTATGATAATGGAAAATAATTTATAGGTTCTAAAACAATGGATTTTGAAAGAAATTATGACATCTATTGTAAAGCATATTTAGACTATTATCCTCAAGGCAATGGATTATTAGAATCCACCAATAAAAACTTGATTAGGATAATAATGTGAAACATTGATGATAATAAATATAGTCAATATTTAATGCTCAAACAAGATCTATGTGCAGATAGAATCACAACCAAAATGGATATAAAGATAATGTCATATGCTCTAGTTTATGGAAAATAACAATTAATATTGAATTGCCTACTTTGAAGTATAATGACAATTTAAAATTTTAAGGATACCATGTTTATTGAAATAATATTGTTAGAGTTGTTACTATTAGAAATTGTTAGCTTTTGATACTAAATGCTTAATGTAAAATAACCACAAGATCTAAAATAAGAATGCTATATCAAATATAAGATAATGGTAATATTCTAAACATATAAAACTCATGAATAACTTTTGCAACTACACAGAAAACAGCCATTAACAAATGCTCACAAAAATAGTATTTTGATATAGAATGGAGATCTCAAATACTCCATACTTCATACATGCTCAATCTACATTGTGTCTCTTCATTATGCTCTTTCACACTCACATATAGACCTATATATAGAATGGAATGTGACTCTTCATATGGAGTATTCTTGGCCTTCACTCTTCTTGAGACTCTTCACTTTCCTATTCTATGGACTCATGTGCACATGGACTATTATGCACATTTACATCATTAAATACTTTGCACACTCTAATAATACTTGTGCATTTATTACATTGCATAAAGTAAATACTCACACTCTAATCTAAGACACACTCCTAATCTAAATATGTACCCAAGGTGGTACATTAGCATGTACCAAATAATGTAATATATTCCAACACCCCCTGTATTACATTATTTGGTTATTGAAGACTTTAGTCTTCAATATGGATCTTCATATTTCATAAGTCCTTCAACTTGATCAGGTTCATGTTCTTCTTCTTTAATCTGTAGATGACCAAGTAGTCCAAAGTATTGTTGTCCTCTCATATTTCTCATTCTGAATCTTTGATTTCCCCATCGACTTTTATGATAAATAGATTTTCCATTTCCTGCAATTTGTTCCTCAGAAAATCCATTAGTATTATTTTGAACTACAACAATATCTTGTGAAATCCCAATTGAGTCTAGAGCATATATATCATTGTAAATTGATCTTGTAGCTTCTATCTCATTTTTATTTATAATGAGACACTTATTGACTCCATTTATATATCTAAAATCAATCATTCTTTTGCTCTCTACCAATTTGGCTACTGAAATAAGATTTGATGTTAATCCAGGAACATACATTACATCATGTAACAAAATATTTGGAAAATATGTACTAGGTGTTACACACCCATATCCATGCACAAGATAGGTTTTTCCATCTGCAATTTTTAACCCAAGATTGTTTGTGACTTCAAGGCAATCAAACCATTGTAAATTTCCTGTCATGTGATGACTTGCACCAGAATCAATAAACCAAAGATCTTTACCATTTTGACTTGTAGAATTATTTGTGCTTGAAGTAATTTTACATTTTTGATATGGAATATTGTATGGACTTTGATCTTGAATCCTTTCATAGTGTACTTTGTGATGATATGTTCCTCTTGCTAACTTATCCATTACTATCTTCAAAAATAGTTTTATTGTTGTATTCCTTATGTCTCCCAAGTGTTTTGAATATAATATAGCTTTGATAAAATACTTAGCTTTCTAAGTTTTCCTTTGAGTTGAATCCCTTTTGTCTCCCTAATTATGAATAGAAAGCTAAAGATAATTTTGATGCAATTTCAATTTTGATAAAATTCTCTACTTTCAAGAACTTTAAGTTGGATTCCTTATGTCTCATTAATTTGAACAAGAGACTAATATCAATGTAATTTTCCAACTTTCCAACAACTCTATGTTGTATTTCTTATATCTCTCAATTTTCAATAATATGGTTTCTAAATTTCAAAAACCTATGTTGGTGTTGAATTCCTTATAACTCCAAAATTAGAAATTTAGAAAACAAAGATATTTGCAAATTCAATATTCCTATTTCGATGTAGAAATCCTTATTCCTCCAAGTCAAATTATTTGCAAATATTTCTATGCTTGAATTTCAAATAAAGTAATTTCAAAAAATTTCAAATTAAATTCTCTTCACTTCAAAAGTCTTCCAAATCATTCAATAAATCTTCTAAGGTTATAATTTATCAATTCATTACCTTATTCCTCCATTCATTTAATTAATCTCAAGCATAATAGATTAATTAATCTTAACCTTAGTATTGATATTCCTTATACCTCCTTAACCTTTGTAAAAAGCAAATTAATTTAAATGTTTTATGTACCTCCTTGAATATGGTGCGCTACATTTTTGGCTTGCTCCTCGTGAGACTTTTCAACTCTGCAACCTGCACTCTATTTTAGGTGTTGTTCTCCAAAAATGAACTTCCAAATATTTTCTCTCTCTCCAATGTATTTAATGCTCCTCCTTGTGTATGGTGCTCATTAAATTTAGTCTTCAAGACTCTGACCTTCCTCTACATGCTTGTTGGCTTCTCTGACCATTAATGTGCAGTGCTCCACTAACTTGCACCACTCTCTTCTCTCATGAATGCACTTGTATGACTTGTCCCTCATGCACTTATGGATACAAGGAGATATTTCACTTCCCTAGCATTGGTTGGAGCTACCTTCTGCATTATGACACTTGGAAAATATATTCTATCCTCCCAAGTGATAATTAGGTCAAATGGTTGGTGCTTCTCCTCCATGTAACATATTTTCCTCCTCTTGGTAATGCTCCTCTTCTTCTCTATGCTTGGTAATGCACTGCTTCTCCTCTACACTTGGTAGCAACTTCAATTCTTTACCTCCAATGCTTCTACTCTTCAGTTCCTCAACACTCAACATCTTCTTTCCAATGTATCTTCAATGAAGTAACAACAAATGACTATTTGAATTCCTTCTAATGGTGTTTGGCTTTCTTTCAATGATTCACTCCAAACAACCCATGGTTTTGATGCTCAAAACTTCTTAGTAACGATGCTTGCTCTCTACTTTGGTGGCTCCTCAATTTCTAGTACTCAAGCTCTACTCAACGATGTCTCAACTTCTCTCGAATAATGTTGCCTCCTATGGCGCTTAAACTCTCTTTCCAATGATATTTTGTCTTCCTCTTTTACGTTGCTTCCTCCATCCAATGTGGTGGCTCTTCTTCACTATGGTGGCTCCTCCTTCAAGATGGTGGTTCTACCACTCCTTTGGTATGATGTCTTTGGAAACTCTACCTTGTTCTTGTGCACTATTTGATCTCTTTATTTTATTCAATAAGACTTAAAAATTTTGCACTTCCTTGGATTATAAGAACAACATATATATACTAATTTTCCTTCTCCTTATTACTCCCTTTCAAGAAATCTTTAACTTTACTTTTGTTGTTGTGTTTTGCAGATTCTAGGATGATAATGATGCCTCCTTCCTTGGCTTGGAGACACTTAGCTTAAACTATATTTTTTTGGCTTTAATAACTCTAATATGGTGCTTTCAAAAACTTTATAATAAGCTAATTTGAATGCTTGAATAATGAAATTTTATAGCACCAATATTACAAACCTCTTTGTCCTCCTTTTTGAAGCTAGTCTCCTTGGTGATTTGATTCACCTTTTGCTATCTTGAATTTATGAATTTTGTAGCTTCACTACCTTTTACTTTGTTGCCCCAAAATCAACTTCTATCCTCTTCAAAGTATGTTGTTCGAATATTCTCTTTCTCCTTGCTAGAAAACTATTATAGAATGCTGAAATTTTCAGCCTTTCTTCCTCTTCAAATGTTGTTTGAAATCAGCCTTCTTTATCTTCAACTTCTCTGATTTTTGTAGCTCCAAATGCTGCCTTCTTGCTATCCAAAATATCTACAATTTTTAGCTTCAATTGCTGCCAAATATTCCTTTGCTTTTGTTATCCAAATCTCTCTCAAATCTACCCCAAAATTCTTCAAATCATAGCTCTACTATCTCCCTTTAATGCTGCCCAATTTTGTAGTCCAAATATCTTAAATTGCTGCTCCAAAAATCTATTTTCTTCTCCTGTATCTTGTTATTCAAAAATAGTCTCTAACTCCTCCAATCCATTGCCTTAGTTTGTTGTCAAGCCTTCCTTCAATTGGTTGTTCAAGGGCACTTCAAAATCTACCCAAATCTTCTTCAATTTGTAGCTCTATGTCACCTTCAATTTTTTGTCCTATGACCCTTCAACTTCTATCACGAAAATCAACAATATTCTCCTCTACAAATCAGCCTTCAAATTCTTAATGGTTGTCTTCAAATTTCTCAAATCAGTGGCCTCTTCTATCTCCTTTCTCCTCCTTAGCTCTCACTGAGTTCTATATTCAAATCTGACCTCTTTCATTGGCCTCTTCCTCAAGAATCTGAATGTCTTGAGGTCTTCAAAAATCCTTTTCAAAATTTGGCAAACTTCTTGCCAAATCCTTCTTCCTTTTGGGCTTGTTGTCAGATGGTGACAATTATCCCAAATTCTTCTTTTCAGGAGTTTCTCCTACTTGCAATATTCTACCTCGAGCTTTCTTCAAATCTCCTCCAATGGCCACTTCTTCAACTTCTTCAATAGGGCTTCTCTAGCCTTCTTCTTTCTCCTTCCAAGTTTGCTTGAGACCTCTTCTCTTGGGTCTTCAAATTCTCAATATCTCCTATCTCCTTTCTCAAATTTGCAATGGGGACCTCTTCTCTCAGGTCTCCTCTTTCTCAACCTTCAATAGGCCTTTTTTGGCTTCTTTCTCCTTCCTTCAATCTTCAATATTCAATCTTCTATGTGGACCTCTTTCTTGGGTCTCCTCAATCTTCAATATCCAATATTCTATGGGGACCTCTTTCTTGGGTCTCCTCAATATTCAATATTCTATGGGGACCTCTTTCTTAGGTCTCCTCAATATTCAATATCCAATGGGACCTCTTTCTTGGACCTCCTTAATCTTCAATGTCTACTCTTTTGCTGCAACTCAAAAACTAATTCCTACATGAGGAAAGCACATAGAATTTCAGGAAATCGAAGATGAAATTCTTCTCTATCCATTGTAGGAAGCTTCTCAACTTTTGAGAACTAATTTTTTACAACAAAAACTTAGACAACAACAATCAAATACATCCAAATCTCTAGATCTCTAAAATCATTAAACTTCACTAGTTATCCTTCAATCTAGTGGAAAAGCAATCTTTGTTGAGTCCTAGTCTTCACAAGTTTTCTTACAACCCTGTGGAAAGACTCTAGCCAAAAATCAACTTTAAAAATTTTGAAAATGAAATCTCCCTATCTCCTCTCAATCTCTCTTGTGGCTCTCCCTATCTCCTATCAATATCCCTTGTGGCTCTGATACCACTATTAGATTTTGATACTAAATGCTTAATGTAAAATAACCACAAGATCTAAAATAAGAATGCTATATCAAATATAAGATAATGATAATATTCTAAACATATAAAACTCATGAATAACTTCTGCAACTACATAGAAAAATACCATTAACAAATGCTCATGAAAATAGTATTTTGATATAGAATGGAGATCTCAAATACTCCATACTTCATACATGCTCAATCTACATTGTGTCTCTTCATTATTCTTTCACACTCACATATAGACCTATATATAGAATGGAATGTGACTCTTCATATGGAGTATTCTTGGCCTTCACTCTTCTTGAGACTCTTCACTTTCCTATTCTATGGACTCATGTGCACATGGACTATTATGCACATTTACATCATTAAATACTTTGCACACTCTAATAATACTTGTGCATTTATTACATTGCATAAAGTAAATACTCACACTCTAATCTAAGACACACTCCTAATCTAAATATGTACCCAAGGTGGTACATTAGCATGTACCAAATAATGTAATATATTCCAAAAATAATAAAAATGGAAGGGGCCTATAATAACTTTCGTTGGTATCAAGCAACTGTGAAGAGGTGGTTTGATAAAATATCATCATTGAAATCCTTCAAGGAAGGGGACTTAGTGCTTAAGTGGGATTAAAATAGCAAAAAATATGGAAAACATGAAAATCTAGAATCACTGTGGTTTGGACCATACCTAATCTTAGGAAGAATATAATTAAATGCATATAAAATTTAAGATATAGATGCTCATATTTTATGAATTTTGATAAATAGTCAATACCTTAAACATTATGCGTAGAATAGTGTGTCACTTATATGTACATATGTAAATAAGACACATGTAAATAATTGTGTAGTGGTGGTAGTGGTATAAGTACCTTGTAAATAAATCATTTTTATTGGCTAGATATTATGCCTAGCAGTCACCAAATTTTGAATTCTCAACAATTTCATTGATCCAAAATTTGGTAGTCTTGAAAAAGGGACATGCGCTGCAAATGCTTAGAAAAAATTGCAGTTCCAAAATAATATTTTGTTATAGAATCTGAGCACATATAATCCCTAGAATTTGATTAGCAATGACCATTCACTACAATAATTTATTGTTATCTAAGCAGGTCCAGTATGAAGCAATATGCATAATCTCATTAGTTCAAGAGGGGAAATTATAAATAATTGTTGCTACACTTTGTGAAAGTTGTTCAAAGGCTCTGTGAAACAAGAAGGCTACTTAAAAAGAAGTAGTAAGCTAGTGCAAAATGGCTAAGGTAAAAAGAGGATAAAAAATGTTGAATACTGCAAAGATGTGGAGAATAACTTGGCTGACATACATGACTTAATTATCATGATAAAAACAAAATGGAAAATCTTTTGAGAAGGGTCAGATATGAGGAGAAAAATGTTAGTCAAAAGAGTTGAGGCTAATCCATGGAACTCATTATTGTATAAATACATGCCCAAATTCATCCATACTTGTCTTGAGCTTGTCAAAGTAATAGTGAAATACTATGACCCAAAGATAATTATGATATACAATGCATAGAAGCAAATCTTATTCACCATCATCGATGAGTCAATAAGAAGAGAATTTTTAATGGGATAGCAACTAAGTACAAGACTTAAGCCCATTATTATAGCTAAACATAAAAGCTATTTGTAAAAGACTACTTTCACATCATGGCTAAAGAAGTATATAGGCAAAATCCCTAAGGAATTTCCAAAGAACCCTATTAAGTTGGAGACATTTAAGGACATTCTAAAAATAATATTATCTATATTATGGTGGGAATCCAAGCATTGGTGATGGTGGGAAAATGGCAAGTAGATCACCTCAAAATTTTAAATCTCAAGGTGGTGGGAATCCAAGCATTGGTGATGGGAGAGGAGAGGATATCAAATCTGGGTCTCAAGATGGACCGAGCAGGGGAGTGGAAGTCAAGGGTGTTGAGGAACCCCCTCTTGATCGACCTCAAAATCCAACCTCTATATCCTTTATAGAGATAGTCCAAAAACATGTAGGGTCTTTTGCATCCCCTTCATCGCAAGTCTTAGTTACTCTCTTACCAAGCTATAAAGAACTAGTAATTCCTCCCATAATTATGGTATCCTTTGTTTCTGAGGACTCTCTATCTCTTGTTAGGAAATTTTTAGGGTCATGTATGGATATTCAGTCCATTCATAAAATAGGCTTTCTCTAAATGACATCCCCATGGCAACATGGATTTTATTGCTATCTCTAGGGGATTCCTCCTCATCAAAATTAACAACCCTGATAACACCAACCATATTCTCATCGATGATCCTCGACTCTCTAATCAGCAAAACCTTTTCACTAGATGATGGAGGTAAATTTTGACCCTACAATACAAAGCACCAATTTGATCCCCATCTAGGTTAGGCTTCGAGGCCTTCCCATCTAGTTATAGCATGATGAAATTCTTAGGAGAATTAACTGAACCATCAAAAAACTTTTTACATTTGACTCGGTGACTAAAACTAAATCTTGGGTAGTGTACACTTGATTGTATGTTATTCCTACATTCATTGATCTCATTTTAAGGACATATCATATGCACCAAGATATCAAATACAAGAAAAAAACATTGAGTTCCAAAATTAGGACCACCTTAGAGCTTACCTAGGGGAAACACATTGATTGCCTTGATGCCATCCCTCTCAGTCCATGCGTTGGCCCATGAGGATGAGATGTAGTGTGCAAGAAATTGGGTGTTATGTCTCTAAATGAATTGATGGATTTGGAGGTACGTGAATGGTGCTAATATTAAATACACCATCCTAAGCCATTTTTAGTAATTTCAAATAGCTTTTTCATTTTGTGTTGTGATCATGACCATGGAAGAAGTAAGGCTGAGTGACCACCCACAGCTGCCTCTGTTGAGCAAGGTGCAATGACAGTATTGTTATTGTTTTCAACACATTCATATGGATAGGTTGATGTAGTGGAAAGTTGTTCAGAGGTTGTTTGGAGTATGTACAATGATGTTTAATTCTTATGAGGATGTTTTTGATGTTCGGGTGAAGTTGTTACAGGTTGTTCGTGCAAATTTGCAAAAGTTGAAAAAATAGTCAAGAAGTTGTCAAAAATTCCAAAAGTCATCACGGGTACAGTTGGATAGGATGTATCAGTTTGGAACATGCCATCATGTCAAGAAATAGTCTAGAATAGTGTTGGAGGTATCAGCACAGTGTTTGGATTGATCGATGACATTTTTGGTATCTTGGCAGATGATTTAGCAAGTGGTTGTACATATCAAAAAATGGCATTTTTGTTAGAAGCACTATGAGCAAACCAAGAATAATTTGATATCTAATTCTAGACTGGAGGTGTTCGTTATATTCAAGAACATGTTTTCCAAATTTTCACCAAAACAGAGAAACGAGACGAATGTTACAAGTGTTACAAGACTGTCATAAAAATGCTCTTTTTGGAAAAAGTGTGTCAGCAACAATTTTTGTGGAGGTGGTATAGATGAACCGTAAGGACTTATATAACAATATTTAGATTGGATGTAGTTAGTATTGCAGATATTCTACTTTTCAAATTTTAATGAAAACAAAGTTATGAGGTGAGATTTATGATTGTTGTAAAAATGGTACAGGTCACTTTTATGTCAATTTGTTCCACTTGTGCAAAATCCTTCAGTTGGCCATTTTGACTTTGCAGAGTCGCCAGAGTTTTGGTTTCAATGTTGTTACACCTTTAAGGAATCAAATAGAGCATATTTAATTTTTTGTTTGAGGTGTCACATGGATCCGAAGGAAGATAACGAGTAAGGTGTCAATTCTTTGCATGTGACGTGTTTGACGAAATGCCTTCTCAAAAAAAAAAAGGAAGTTATATTGTTTTAAGATGCTTCATTAAAGAAAATATTTTTAGAATTAAAAAGGGAAAAATAATGCAAGTGTGTGCTTTTTAAGTGACAAATAATTTTATTGAAAAGTGGGGACTTTATTTTGTGAAGAGATAAGTGTGCGTAGAAAAAAATAAAGAGTGAAAATCTGTGATTTTTGGAGAGAGGTGAAAAATGTCACTTCGGTATTTTGGACATAACTTTCTCATATGATATCCATTTTGGCTGAAATTGTGAGAGGAGTTCTAAGAAAAAGTGTTACACAATACCCATAAAGCATTTAGGAATTGGTAGAACGAGATAAGATAAAAATCAAATTTTTTTGTGAGAAAAGAAGATTCAAATTTTGAGTAATGAAGAGAGGGATGTTATACTGGGTGAAATAGAAAGTTTTAGATTTTGAGCTTACAGACCATAGAGGGTTCTGGTTTCAATGAAGACATTCGTATATGTTTATTATCAATATCAAAATCAAGTGGGTGCTTGGTAGAGGGGTTGGTGCTCCTTTCTATTGGTGCAGATAAATCGGGGGTTGGTGCTCCTTCTAGTGGGTGATGATAAATTGATTGTAAATTTGGTTCTTTGCAAAGGTTGGATTTGTATGGGAGTCCAAACAGTCATTTTTGGGGATGTATCCAAATAAATGAACCTTGGTACATCTTGTGTTATGTGATGTTCTCTTGTTATACTTGATTTATTTGGTTTTATGTTTTAATTGTTTTGGTTTTGAGTATTGAAGATTTAAGTTTTAAAGAGCTACAATGATTCACCCCCCTCTTAGTGTCATTGTGAGACTAAAAATTGGTATTAGAGTGAGTTTCCTAAATAGGCTTAACCGGATAGGGTGATCTTGGAAGTGACACAATGGTAGGTGGTGAAGGCTTATCATCAAACAAAGCACCATTGTTTAACGAAACTAATTACACATTTTGGAGACTCAATATGTAGATATATATTTGTGCTTTGGGATACGACATTAGAGATTTAGTAGATAGTGGATACACAATACCCACCACTTTTCCAACCGATGTTGTTGATAAGAAATTGTTTGAGAATGACTCAAAAGCAAAGAATGCTATCATGTGTGGATTAGTGGATAGCGAACTGGTAAATATTATGGGTTGTAAAATGACAAAGGAAATATGGGACAAACTAAAGAGCATTCATGAAGGAGACATTAAGATCAAGGAGGCCAAGTTACAAACACATCGAGCTCAGTTTGAAGTATTAAATATGAATGACGATGATAATATAGAGGTATATATGCTGAGATTTAATGAAGTCATTAATGCGATTAGAGGACTCTGCAAGGAAATCAAATATTCTATCATCGTGATAAAGGTATTAAGGTCCCTTCCCCAAAGATTTGATTCTAATGTTTCAGCTATAGAAGAAGCTAAAGATCTAAATTATTTTAGTATGGATGAGATGCATGATTCTTTTACTACATATGAGATGAGAATAGGAAAATCTAAACCCACAGACAGAGAAGCTACTTTTAAAGCCCATAAAAATATGAAAGCAAAACAAGAATTCAAGGAAGAAGAGACATCAGATGAAATGGAAGCAAACTTTGTTCAAAAACTAAAAAGGGGAAAAGGAAAATACAAAGGAAAGTTACCGTTTAAATATTTCAATTGTGGAGGCGTTGGGTATTTTGCAGCTAAATATCCACTTAATGAGAAGAACATAAGTGATGAAGGATTACATGAAGAAAGAAGTGACTGGAAGAAAAAACAAATTTTAGAAAAGGCAACTTCAAGAAGAAAAGCTTCATCTCCAAGAATGTCAGTTCATCAGAAGATAGCTCCTAGTGAGGATTCTGAAAAGGAAATAGGTGAAGTTATTTTCATGGCACTCAAAGAAGAAAAACCAAAAAAATAATAGGAATGTGATGAAGAATAAATTGATGCAGAAGTGAATTTGGAAGAGGAACTAATTGCAGCTCTAGATGAGTTGAAGATAGAAAGAAAAGAAAATTTCAAGAAATCTTGAGGATGCAAATGAAATCATAACAAATTTGAAATTACAGATAGAACAATCCAAGAAAATCTCTGAATATCTTGAAGTGAAAATAACCATGAAAATAGATTATTGTAGCAAGTTAGAAGAAGAAGTTGTTGGTTTAAGAATGCATCTAGAAGAGATGAATTAGAAAATTAGTTGTTATCACAAATGTGAAGAAAGTTCTATGAAGTTGGATAAGATCATAAATAACCAAAATACTACAACAATAAAATTTTGTTTGGGTTTTGATGAAGGAGAATCGTCAAATCGATCAAAGGCCATAAATGAAGAATCCATAAATAATAAAGAGAAGAAACAGGTTGATCAAGCAAAACAGAATCATGCAAAGGAAAGCAATAATGCAAGGCACAAAAGGAGAATTGACAATGATGGCTTCACCAATGTCACACATCAAAGAAGAAGAATATTTATGGATCCTATGACAACATGGAAAAGACCACCACCCAAGTTCAATTATCTCTTTTCTGGTTACTGTTTTAAATGCAATGGTTATGGACATAAGATCTCAGATTGCAAGTATAATGTAGGACCAAGGAATTTTACCAATAGAAATGCTTTTTCACCTTTGATGGATTTTGTAGTAGAATGTTATAACTATCATAATTTTTGCATATTGCAAGAAATTGTCGAAGTACATTTGCATCAAATCAATTTCAGGGAAGAAAATTTCAGCCAAATGGAATAGACAAAATAGAAAATTTCCCAAAAAACATGCACAAGCTACTAAAAAAGAAAATCCAAAATAAGAGCACAAAATTATAATCAAACCTGAGTGGAAATAAAAAGAGTGACCTAAGGAATAAAAGGAATCCTTGATTGTATGGATGACATTTAAAGCGCAAAATAAATCCGCACCATAGATACTTGATAGTGGATGCTCCAGTCATATAACAGGTGACAAACAAAAATTTGAGAAGCTGCAGCAATATGAAGGTGGTTTAGTAAAGTTTGGAAACAATGATGGATCTAAGATAGTTGGCAGAGGTTCAGTTAATATTAGTGATGAAAAAATTAGGTCAAAATAAGTCTTGTTTGTGGTTGGTATAAAGCATAACTTGTTGAGCGTAAGTCAGATTTGTGATAGAGGTCATGAAGTGATCTTTAAAAAGTAAGGTTGTGAAGTCAGAGAGGCAAACAATGGGAAGTTGATAACAACTAGATCAAGGACATCTGGCAACTTGTACACTCCCTCAGAGACTTTAGAAGGAGCTTCCTTGATTGGATAGGAAGAAGAGAATTGGTTGTGGCACAAGAGACTCGGTCATATCAGTTTTGACAATCTAGTAAAAAGTAGCTCAAAGAAAGCAGTGAGAGATATTCCCACCATTGGCAAAACATCAAATAACATTTGTGTTTCATTTCAAAAGGGGAAGAAAACTAGAGTCTCATTTAAAACATAAGAGTACTACATAAGAAAACCTATGGAACTAGTACATACTGATTTAAGTGGACCCATGAGAATGCAAAGCATAAACGGTGACAAATATTTCATGTTGTGTATAGATGACTATTACAAGATGACATGGGTACTATTTTTGAAGCATAAATTAGAATATTTTGAGATGTTCAAGGTTTTCAAAAACCAAGTTGAGAATCAAATAGGAAAAATGATTAAATGTTTAAGGTCAGACAAAGGATGAGAGTTCATTTTAGAGAATTTCATAGAGTATTGTGAAAAATATGGCATTAGGAGACAATTTTCAGTAGCCAGGACACCTCAGTAGAATGGTGTGGTAGAAATAAAGAACAGGATAGTGCAGGAAATGGCATGGACTATGTTGACTGAGAGCAAATTAGTAGACATATTTTGAAAAGAGGTAGTCCATACTACGGTATACATCCAAAATAGGTGCATGTTGAGGATGCATGAAAGCAAAAATCCTTATGAGTTTTGGTTCAGTAAAAAGGCAATATCAAGATACTTTAAAGTTTTTGATAACAAGTGTTACATCAAAATAACTGAAGAAAACCTTGGTAAGTTTGAATATAGAGCGGATGAAGGTATTTTTCTTGGCTATTCATCAAAAAGCAAAGCTTACAAATGCTACAACAAGAGGCTAAGGAAAATTATGGATAGTGTCGATGTTAAATTTGATGAAGGAAGGGAACGAGTAATTAGCTATGAAGAGAACTACCCAATTTATGAAGATGTCATTGAAGAAGATGAGGAAAAGGAAATGGAAAAGAAACCAAAAAATGACTCAAAGGATACAAACAGCGATTCAAAAGTGGAAGAAAACAAGAAATTCAAAACATGCAGCTGGCAGAAACATCATCCTAGAGAGCAAATAATTAGAGACCTCAAAATTGGTGTTCATACAAGAAGAATATTAGTAAGTAACTACTCTTTATTATCCAACATTGAGCCCAAAAATATTGTTGATGGAAGCAAATATGAAAGTTGGGTAAAGGCAATAAATGAATAATCATATCAGATCGAGAAAAACAAGACTTGGGAGTTAGTACCAAGACCCGCAAATAAAAATGTAATCGGTACTAAATGGGTCTTTCAGAACAAATCAAATGAAGACGGACAAGTAGTCAGGAAAAAAGAAATATTGGTATGCAAAGGCTATGCAAAAGTTGAAGGTATTGACTTTGAGGAAACATTTGCACCTATGGCCAGACTAGAGGCAATTAGAATGTTTCTGGATTTAGCAGTTTACAAAAATTTCAAAGTTTATCAAATGTATGTGAAATCAGCATTTTTGAATGGGAAACTTGAAGAAGAGGTTTGTATTGAGTAGCCAGATGGTTTCCAACTTGGTGATGATCCCAACTTGGTTTGCAAGTTGAATAAAGCATTATATGGCTTAAAACAGGCACTCTGAGCATGGTATGCAAGGCTAGACAATTATCTTACTCAAACAAGGGTTCAAGAAAGGTATGGTGGATAGTAATTTGTATGTCAAAATAGAAAATGGTCATCATATTTTTCTTGTTGTATACGTAGATGATATCATATTTGGCAGCAACAAAGATGAGTTGTGTAAAGATTTAGAAAATAATATGTAGAAAGAATTTGAAATGTCAATGATTGGTGAACTTTCATATTTCCTCGAATTGCAAGTTAATCAAAAGGAGAAGGGCATATTTATTTCTCAAATTAAATATGTGAAAGAGATGCTAAAAAAATTCACAATGGAGGATTGTAAGCTAGTTAGCACTCCCATGATGACAGGTTGCAAGTTGAGAAATGATGACAAATCTCCACATGTTGATCAAACTATGTATAGATCTATGATTGGGAGGTTACTGTACTTGACAGCTACCAGACTAGATATTTTATAGGTATTATGCATGGTAGCACGATTTTAGTCTAGTCCCAAGGAGACTCATGTGACAGCAGTGAAGAGGATTCTTCGGTACCTCAAGGGTACTATGGAGTATGGGTTATGGTAT
Source organism: Wollemia nobilis (assembly GCA_028583015.1). Taxonomy (NCBI): domain Eukaryota; kingdom Viridiplantae; phylum Streptophyta; class Pinopsida; order Araucariales; family Araucariaceae; genus Wollemia; species Wollemia nobilis. The sequence continues at coordinate 1,307,256 of JAQPPZ010015050.1, forward strand.
CCGAAAGGTAAGGACTTCACTCTTATTGTGTATTCAAATGCAGATTGGGTAGGATGTGTAGATGACAGGAAGAGTACCAGTCGAGATGCATTCTATATTGGAGACAGGTTGGTCACATGGAACAGTAAGAAATAGGAGTTAGTCTCCTTATCCACTGTAGAGGCAGAATACATTGCAATGACAACATGTTGTACGTAGGTGTTATAGATGAAATAAACTCTGAAGGATCTTGGCATTAATTTTAGTGAGCCGATTTTAGTTAATTATGATAACACTGATGCCATTAACATCTCAAATAATCTGGTTATGCATTCTCGCACAAAACATATTGCTATCCGATATCATTTTTTGAAGGAGAAAGTTGCAAAAGGTGAGGTTAAGTTGGATTTTGTTCCAACAACAGAGAAAGTAGTAGATATATTCACCAAACCATTGTCCAAGGAAGTCTTTGAGTACCTTTACAATAAATTGGGAGTGGTCACACTTCCCAAGAACTGACTAGCTATTGGGCCACTTTCTTAGGGGGAGCATTTGTGTATTTGTTTATCTTTTTGCTCATGTTTATGATTTTTGCTAAGTGTAATAATTTTTGCCTAAGAATGTTGTGCATGGACACAAGGGGAGTTTGTAGCATCCCTTTGGTCTTGTTTTCAAATGGGGATAAGAGTTACAAGAAATTGTGCATGTGTTGCCAACAATTCAAAGGGGGAGATTGTTGAGCAAGGTGCAGCGACAATATTGTCATTATTGTCAACACACTCAGATGGACATTTTGATGTAGTAGATAGTTATTCAAAGGTTATTCAAAGTATGTACAATGATTTTCAACACTTATGAGGATGTTTTGGATGTTCGGGTGAAGTTGTTACAGGTTGTTCGTGCAAATTTGCAAAAGTTAAAAAAATCATCAAGAAGTTATCAAAAAATTACAAAAGTCATCACGGGCACAGTTGGATAGGATGGATGAGTTTAGAACATTCCAACATGTTAGGAAATAGTCTATAATATTTTTTGAGGTGTCAACACAGTGTTTGGATTGATCGGTGACGTTTTCGGTATCTTCGCGGATGATTTGGCAAATGGTTGTACAGGCTAAAAAATGGCAATTTTTTCAGAAACACTATGAGCAAACCGAGAATAATTTGATAGTTAAATTCTAACTAGAGGTTTTTGTTATCTTCAAGAACATTTTTTCCAAATTTCCACCAAAACGGAGAGACGAGGCGAATGTTACAAGCATTGCAAGACTGTCATAAAAATGCTCTTTTTGGAAAAAGTGTGTCAGTAGCAGTTTTTATGGACGTGGTACAGGTGAATCGTAAGGATTTATGAAGTGATATTCGGAATGGATGTAGTCATCATTTTAGATATTCTACATTTCAAATTTCAAAGAAAACAAAGTTACGACATGAGAGTTATGATTGTTGCAAAAATGGTACAGGTCACTTTTATGTCAATTTGTTCCACTTGTGCAAAATCCTTCAGTTGGTCATTTCAACCTTGCAGAGTCGCCAAGGTTTCGATTTCAGTGTTGTTACACCTTCAAGGCATCAAATAGAGCATCTTTCATTTTTGGTTTGAGGTTTCACGTGGCTTTGAAGTAAGAGAACGAGTAAGGTGTCAATTCTTTGCGTGTGACGTGTTTGACGAAATGCCTTCTCAAAATGAAAAAAAGGAAGTTATATTGTTTTAATATGCTTCATTAAAGAAAATATTTTTAAAATTGAAAAGGGAAAAAGAATGGTGTGTGCTTTTTAAGTGACAAGGGATTTTATTGAAAAGTGGGGACTTTATTTTGTGAAGAGAGAAGTGTGCGTAGAAAAAAATAAAGAGTGAAAATCCATGATTTTTGGAGAGAGGTGAAAAATGTCACTTCAGTATTTTGGGCATAACTTTCTTATATGATATCCATTTTGGCTAAAATTTTGAGAGGAGTTCGTAGATAAAGTACCGCACAATACACAGAAAGCCTTTAGCAATTGGTAGAATGAGCTAAGAGAACAATCAATTTTTTTGTGAGAAGAGAAGATTCAAATTATGAGTAATGTAGAGAGAGGGATGTTATACTAGGTGAAATAGAAAGTTTTAGATTTTGAGCTTACAGACCATAGAGGGTTCTGGTTTCAGTGAAGACATTCATATATGTCATTTTATTATCAATATCAAAATCAAGTGGGTGCTTGGTAGAAGGGTTGGTGCTCCTTTTTGTTGGTGCAGATAAATTAGGGGTTGGTGCTCTTTTCTATTGGTGCAGATAAATTAGGGGTTGGTGCTCCTTTCTAGTGGTGTAGATAAATCAGGGGTTGGTGCTCCTTCCAGTGGTTGTTGGTAAATTGATTGTAAAGTTGGTGCTTTGCAAAGGTTGGATTTGGATGGGAGTCCAAACAGTCATTTTTGGGGATGTAGCCAAATCGGTGAACCTCGGTACATCTTGTGTTGTGTGATGTTCTCTTGTATACTTGCTTTATTTGGTGGCGAGGTCTAGATACTAGAAGGCCATCGACACGGACAAGCTTGTGGTGTATTCAGGCACCACTCACGAGTACCCTCTCACCAGCCTCGCCAAGGCGAAAGGGATCTCCGCGAGTAAGTGAAACTTCCTCTCACAGAATTATGGGTGGGTAGATGGGCTTCTATACTCTTCCTTTGAAGAACTCGTTACTCTTGTTTCCAATGACATATTATTAGCATCAAATTTCATTTCATTTTAATATCTGTTTGTTTCTTGTTGTATGTTGTTGTTAACTAACCATTCTTGTGTGTTTGTGGTAATTGCAGCTAGACGACTGGGTGCTGTGTCAGATATATAAAAAGTTGGACCCTATCCTGAGGATGGAAGGAAACTAAGGTGAGCTAGAGGATTCATTGGGAGTGTCAATGTCTGTACCTAGTATGGCCGTTGCCCCAGTGCAACAGGCCCATCACGTGGCTCCCAAATTTGATTTTTTCACAGGGTTGTTGCACATCGAAGAGCAGGCCAACATTTTGGACAGCTTCTTGGAGACGTTGGATGCCAACGAGGATCTGTCCAATGAGGGTATGGCCTACAACGACTCCATATCCTTGAAACTAAACTCCTTAAAGAGAAACCTCTCGTTGGTGTTCACTGATGAGAGCGAGGATCTTTACACCTCTCCTTCAAAAAATATCACTCACACCAACAACCTCTCTTTTGCATCTGCCTCCATCAATGATAATGACAAAAGTAACAATCTCCTCAAGGTAACCATGGGTTCGTACACAGATCTTCAGAAACTATATACCTTACCCTATGCAGAAAACCAGTTTTGGAGCACCGAAACTGGACAACCATGGTTGACTTGGATCCCTTTGAAAAAAAAAAAAAACAATACTAGTTGTTTAATAGTGCGGAGGACAAGAGTTGCCTGCCCATATCCCTATGTTCTCAAAAATGTATCGATTATTAATAGGTTATGTCACTAAGTAATAGTTAACTTTAGGTATATACAAATTTAACCATAAAGGTGGATTGAGCTATACCAAGTGTGAATATATAAAAACTACTCATAGGATTATATAAATATGTCTCTAAGTGTAGAAGAACACTTATTAAATTAAATTACACTTTTATTTAGGCTTCAACAACAACAATTATACGACACTTTTCTATGAAAATTTTATTATAGATACTGCAACATGTTGAGAGGCCATGTATGATCACATTAAACATGTAGACTAACATACAAAAAGGTTTCTAACTTTAAAGATTTATTTTAGTTGAAAAATAATTATACATCCATAGATATTGTTGATATTTATTATCAGTTGAGGTTAATGTTATATATATATTGAAATACTAATTTAAAATTTAATTATATAGATCACATATTTTAATATATCATAAATTTTTTAATTTTAGTTAAATAAATAGATTCAAATTGATAATTTAGATATGTTATTAGGTATTTCTTAGAAGTGTCATTATAGGAGCTTTCTTTAGTAAGATTGGATTCTTATTAAATATTGTGATACATTCCTCCATTATAAAAAGGATATAGTATAATATATATCAATTTTTATGTTTTTTGTTTTAGGAGAAAAAAATAATTATTAAAAAAAATCAAGTTATATATTTACTTTTGATAACCTTTCTTTTTTGGCAAGGCTCAAAATAGAACTCAACTCTATTTTTTTAACTATCCAACTTCTAGATGTTCTAGTTCCTATTGGATTTTCTAGTCAATTATTATGTTTATATGGAGTTCTCAATATTACATTCAAGTTGGGTGATTTTTTGTTGCTTTCGAATGCATGAATTATATAGGGTCCTAAAAAATGCTTTAGCTATGGTTATTAAGTCTCACCGAAAACCCTTCCTTGTATAAACTGTAGCGAGTGCAAGTGTCAATTCTCGTCCAGGATTGTCTCCAAAGCATACCAATTTTTTTATGTCAATATTCAAAGTTCCAGTAAAAAATACAAAAAAATTAACAAATTTAAAAAAATTGTGGTCATAAATAAAAATTGGAGAAGGTTTCCTTTAGTTGCTTGGGATAAAATTTGTTGGAAAAAGAGAGTGGAGGGCTTAGTTTTAGAATATTTCAAATGAATCTAGCTCTGCTTGCAAAACAGGGATGGAAAATTGCTTCAAATGCTAAATATTCATGGAGAGATATAATCAAAGGGAAATACCTCCATCAACATACCTTCATGTATGAGGTCCCAGTTCACAATGGATCATACTTCTAGAATTTGGTTGTCCAAAATAAATATATTCTAAGAAGAGGTCTAATATGGAGAATTGGCAATGGTAGAAGCATAATATTTTTAGAGGATCCATGGCTAAAGAATTTTCCTCTCATTAGGGACTAAAATTTAGCAATTCTAAAGACTTTTACGAACCACCTATTCGGTAGCCAATTGTCTAATTTTATCACTCAAAATCCCAATGGCCAGCAGTGGAAATCTATTCCAACTAATAATATCAATCTTTCTTGCAAAAATATGGTAGTAGTATTAATAAATCTTCTCAGAGTCCACATGATCCCAAGAAGCCAATTAAGAGACACCCTTGTTTGGAATTCCTATGAAGACGGGCAATTTTTCATTCAAATAAACATATTACATCTAAGGTCCTCTCATTGCTCGATGACCCCTTGCAAAGTTTGTGTGGCCCAAAAAGTTTATTTCCAAAGTCTCATTTTTTTGGTGGCTCACATCCCAAAATAAAATTTTAACTACAAATAAAATTCTTAAAAAGGTATGTTCATTCCAAATCATTGTTGTCTTTGCAACTCTAATTGAAAATCCATACAACATCTATTTTTGGAATACCCCTTTTCCAGGTTTATCTTAAATGTCCTCTTTGACATTTTTAATGTTTCTCGAGTCCAATCAGCTTCTATTTCTATCCTCTTTGAGCAATGGCCCAATCTATTTTTCAACTCCCAAATCAAGTTATTTTGGTCTATTTGACTCCATCATTACCTTTGGAAAGTTTGGTTGGAACATAATAACAAAATTTTTAATGATTATAGTAGAGACCATAAGTCAATCATTTCTTGTATCATTTCATTTGAGTCAAAAATGCTCAACTAGTGTCATTAAAAGAGTGTTCTAGATATGGTTTTGAAACCTGTTTGTTTTCTTTCTTTAATATCAATCACATTTTGGGTAGGGCTACCAAATCCCAAGTGGATAGATCAAGCATCAAATGGACCCCCCTCCTCCTGGCTGGGCAAAGCTCAATTTTGATGCCATAACAAAAGGAAACCCATGCAAGGAAGATAGTGGAGGTATTATAAAAAATGATAGAGGATAAATACTCATGGTATTTGTAGAGAATATTATAATTCAATCAAATAATATGGCTAAGTTGAAAGCCCCCCATCAAGGACTAACAATGTTAAGTGATCTTGGTATTGACCAACTTATGATTGAAGGAGACTCCTTGTTTACCATCAACTGGCTTAAGGAAAAACAACATCCATCATGCAACATCAATAACATCATCGATGAATGTAAGATAATTTTGTGTAAATATTTGAATATCACCATTCAATACATGTACAATTAAGGTAATAAGGCGACTAACCTGCTAGCTAACAAATATGTCATGGAGAAATCCTTCTATGTGTGGTAAATCAACTTTTCATCGGGGCTCATGGATGATAGCAGTGGAGGTAAAACTCATATCCTTTAATATGGTTAATAATATTGGTCAGCTATTTAGGACCACCAACCATCCAAATATGCTCCTCATCCATCCCTTACCTCTTGGAAGGTGTGGTATCTTGGGTATTCTTGGCAGTTTCTAGAATTTCTCAAAAGCTCAGACCTTTATCCAACATTACATCTATGTGTCCAAAGAGATTAAATCCTATATTGGTGGTAGCAATGAAGAGGTAAATGTTAACACTGATAAATTGGTGTAAGTAACCTAGATCTTGCTTTCCAATATCTATATTTCAATTAATGCTCAGTTTGTGGTTGTCTGTATTTAAGAGGGTGCATTAAAAGTAATTTTCTTATGTTTGTTTGTTGTTCGATTGTGTTGGTTTCCAACCTGTTGTATTTTGTTCCTTTTGGTGATCCCTTTTGGATTCTTGGTTTAGCTCTATAAAATGTTTTGGGTACTTTCAAAACCTCTCCATAAATAAAAATAAAAATAAAAATGCTATAGAAATTATGGGAATTGTTCCTCATACTATTCAAGCAATAAACTCTATCTTAATTTATCTATTAGTTAATTCAAATAAACTAAGACATTATTTGATACACAATGTTTAAATTCATATGCGAGTGATTTTTTTCAAATTTTGTGATGTTTAGAGCCTCTTCTAACTATTATTGCTTATTAAAATATTTTGGAATTGCAGTAATATCTCGTGGAATATAATCATCTATTTGTGTAAAAAATGACTAAGCCTAATGGTATACAATCACTTAGAAAACTATATGATCAAAATTTTAAGAATAATTCAATTTAAAACATGGATCAAATTTTGAGATTTAATGTATTTTAAAAATATATATAAAATAATAATAATCTAATTTAACTTTTTTTATTCATATGCAAGCTTTGTATAATAAATCTATAAGAAGATATATAATGTGACAAATTCTATTTCATCATTGATCAAATTAAAATAAAAACTAAATATGAATAAGTGAAAAGTAATATAATTTATGGTCTTATGATTACTGCCTAAAATTGCCATCATGATTAATTTAATATTGTTGAGTTGCTAACAAGAAAATACTAGTAATTGGAACTTTTAAATAAAATAACTTTTGGAGGTCATATGTTTAAGACTATTGTTGAAAATGAAGCAATTCAAAGATAATCATAAGGTATAGACTATGTAAAATGTAATCATTTAAATAATTTTATGTTTTAAATATATATAAAATAAAAAATCCAATCAAAATGTTCTAAAAGTTACCATGTAATATTTTGATCTAGTTTATTGAAGGTAGTCTCCAGCTATTAAAAAAAAACCTATAAATCAAACACACTCAAATTCCTCATTTTGAGGAGGATTTTGTTATAAAAAAAAATTCTCATAAGCATATACCATCCATAACATATAGAAATATGATATAATTAATCTAAAAATAACAATCAGGTCCAAGGTGTAGACCAATTAGTGCACAAAATCTCGTAAGGATGATGAACACCAGGGTTCAAATATTGGACCTCATTGGAATGAACACTTATCCCTTTTCCAATGCTTTTTGTGATGCAAAAGGTTTATTTTGGCATGGTCTTTATAGGGATGGACTACACAAAGTAATGTATGGTGGTTTTCGAGGCATACATCATAGAATATTGTGGCAGCCATAAAATATAGATAGCATACATGGATCATGATGACAACTACTAATTCCACCATGTAAAATAAGAAAAATCTATAAATAACAATTCATATTGTAATAATCCACACAATGAGGCACAAATAGATAATACCCTTATCATATTGTAACACCATTAATACTCTTCAAGGAAGGAATATTTCCATAATATCACTTATCTCTCAATGTGCAAAGACAATTACAAGGTAATACTTGACATAATAAATGATTCCTTATAATGATAATATCCCTTATTTATATACCCAACATCTAAAACTACTTTGTGGATGGTATAACTATAAAGCTAGTTGAGTCCTAAATTTTTTGTATCTCATTATTATAATATGATATCACAATATAATAAACCGTAGGTTATATGGGACCCATACCAACTATTTATAACACCCATATATAATATAATATTACATGCAAATATACCTATATCCCTAGGTACCATAACAATCCACCCCCTTAAAAATATTTCATCCTAAAAATATAAGAAGAAACTAAAAGATATGATCTTCTAAGGTTTTCTAGCAATTGTTACTAATATTTATAATTCTTTATCCAAGTGAACTACCAATTGATAATGGTATTCTATGATTCCATGCTACCACTATGACACTTTGATATCCATACACATTGCTCATTTGGTGCCTATTATCATTTCACCACTCTAACATCCATAATTACTATTTTTTTGGAGTCACCATTGCTATACTTGATGCCTTTATATTTATATGTAGGTTCATAATAATATTTAAGCCCTATTCCATTCATCCATAATTGTTGGTTCTCATGGTAGTGGGGGTGAAAATATGCAACAATATTATGTAGGTGTTTTCCTTAACTTAACTCAACCTTTGGTTCCACTATCTTAAATTCTTCCTCGTGATATTCTCTCTTATGTGATTTCTTTGGTTATTACTTATTCTCATTTAATGTAACTTCCTTGGTCTTCACTTCCACTCCTTATCCTAACTTTTTTGATTGGTTATTCAATTTTTCCCCTATAAATATTTTTTTCCCCTAGGATCCTTTTCCGTTAAGATAAGAAATATACTACTATGATATCTTCTTTTTCCTACACCTCAACTTTATGATATTGTTTGGTATAGAAATATTAATAGTATTCATGGATAAAATTCTCCACCCACATCCATCTCCAACTAGGGAGATGAATTTTATCAATAAGTTACCTTGCATATTTGGGAAGGAAGGTTGTCAGACATATAGATAAGTGATCAAATCATAGGAAAAAAAGACATGCAAAGGTAGGTGCAAGATTTTTCTAAGTATGAAAATAATCCAACACCTAGAAATTGAAATCAAGGAAGCCCAAACTAATTTTTGGCTAAGTCAAGCAAGCTAGCCGAATAACTTTGAGTGTTGATATCAGTAGAAGGGTAACCAAAACTTGTATTTTGACATGCAGATCCCAATGTAGGTAATGATGCTAATGTTAGTAAGGAAATATAGATAATCTAACTTGATATGGAAAGGTACATAGTTCCTTGATGCAAGAATTTTGATTAAGTATAAGATTCTAACATCTAGCACACCAACAGAGTCTATCGGGTATGTTGATCCTCAATACCAAATGGTTTTGAATGCTTATGTTAGTAGGTGTATCATAATAACTTAGCTTAAGCAAATTATGAAAGCAAAAAATTCAAAGGCATGAATTGAATCTAACATCCAGTAAGGCACTTCACCAATTAAGGAATAGAAAGAGCATCAAATTATTTTGAATGATGATGTCAGCAAGGGGCACCAAAATATTTGGTAATACATGAATAGAGAACCTAACATATAACAAAATAAGATGGAAATATTGAAGAATACACCAAATAGAATCATATACTAAACTAACCAAATGATTTTATTATTCTATCAATAATAGAACTAATTAAAATAACATCATTATTTTACAATAATATTGTCTTATAATGCTTATAGGAATGTCACACATTTTAATATATGTTGTCACTTAAATTACCCTAAAAGTAAACCTTACATTTATCTTACATCTTCTCGATTTCTAAGAGACCCACCTAAGCTAATTAGGTTGTTTGGAACTTGGTCATATGATAATGTCTTATGTTGGTTAATGTTATTGATGGTTTGATTCCATTAACTTAATTTGTATAAATATGAGAAAAAATAGTTAATTTTTGAGATTTATAAAAATTGATCTTTAGAGTAGGATATATTCACTACTCTTTGCAGCCAATAGTCGAAACAAGTTTTATTTTTTGCCTCTACTAAAAGCATAATAATGATAGGGGTTTTGGGAGAGAGAGAGAGAGAGAGAGAGAGAGAGAGAGAGAGAGAGAGAGAGAGAGAGAGAGAGAGTAGTGTCAATCCCAAAAGAATTAAAGAAAAAAAAAATATATGGAGGGAAAGTGAGAGGCTTACTCTCGAATAAGTGTTCCTTTTGTAATATTTTATCTTTTGTATATTTTTTATTGGATTTCTATGCTTAAGGGACTATGGGAGTAGTGGGCTCTAGTATTGGTCAACCCATATATGTTGTGTATTTGGGTAAAATTATGGAAGCGTTTAGGCGTGAGGATGGTATTGATGAGGTACAAAGAAAATTTCCTAGTAGTAGAAATCTATATATCTAAATTTTAGTTTTGGTGATGGTTACTATAATGTGGGTAGTTATCTTTGTTCTAGCATTCCTGACTAACATAGTATGTTGTCTTAGTATGATTTGTATGTAATTTACATTGGTATTGTGGTATGTATTGAGATTGGCAACTACTATGATGCTAAAAGTTAATCAATTGTATATAGGATAAGTGATGCTAGCTAAAAATTTCCATGCAAAATATTGTACGAGAATAACTAATATAAATTGGTAGTTCAAATTGTCATAAATAATTAGAGAGTAATAGTTAAATCAACATTCTCATGCTTATAAATAAGGAGGGAAGCTACTACAACAGTCTCAAGAGTACCATAGAAGATGAAATGAAGAAGTCAACCATTGAGAAGTTCAATGGGTATAACTTCAATATATGGAAATGGAAGATAGAGTATCTTCTACTAGAGATATCCTTGAAGGAAGCAATCACGCATGGTACAAAGTTGGGTGTGTTGTCCCAGGAGGATTGAGTCAAGAAAAATAGAAATGCCATTGCATTGATAGGGTTGAATCTGGATGATTTATTTCTCTCAAATTTCATTAGCACCACAAAAGGCAAGAAGATGTGGGATAAACTATGATAGTTGTATGAGTCTAAATATATGATCAACTTAATCCTATTGAGGAAGAAGTTGTATGGGCTATGAATGGTGGATGTAAGTGTGGTAAAGTACTTGAACATATTCAATACCTTGATCAATCAGTTTAGCTCATCTAGGGATCAATTCAAATATGAAGAGCAATGTATTTGCTTATTGCGAAATCTCCCATATTCTTGGTGTGGTGGAAGTGCAATATGAAAGGGGACATCAAAAGTGAGTGCAAGGTTTATTCTTAAGAAGAGGAGTGATTATGTTTTAGAGTTAGTACACTCAAACATCTATGGATCCATGGAGGAGCAGTCCATGAGAGTGTCCAAATATTTATCACCTTCATTAATGATTTATCTAGGAAATCTTGGATGTTCTTCATGAAGTAAAAAAGTGAAGCATTGGAAAAATAAAAAAACTTTATTGTTGAAGTAGAGAGTTAGATCGATAAGAAGGTCAAAGTATTAAGGATAGATAATGGAGGTGAGTATTGCTCTAGATATATTGATGCCTTTTACAAATTGCATGGAATTGAAAGGTAGAAATCTATACCTTACAGTCCATAGCTAAATAGTGTGGCAAAGAGGATAAATAGGACTCTCAAGAAGAAGGCATGGAGCATGAGAGAAGATGCAAGTCTAGACAAGATTTTTTGGTCTAAGGTATATCACACTACCAATCATTTTACCAATTTGTCGTCGCATTCAATATTTAGAGAAATTACTCCAAAGGAGAAGTGGAGTGGAAAGAAACCCATTGTAGAGCATATGAGGGTGTTTGGATGTGAATCTTACATGCATGTTACAAAGGATAAAAGGAACAAGTTAGATAATAAGTCTATAAAATGTATTTTTATGGGTTATACTAATTATGTGAAATGCTACAACTTATGGATATTATTAGAGAGGCATTATACTATGAGTTATGATACGATATTAAAAGAAAATCTGGCTAGTTGAAGAAAGGTCAATAAAATGAAGTTTAGATAAAAAAGGATGATCAACAACCTCTCATAGATCATCATAAACCTTCTATAGCTGGTCATAGTAGTCAAAAAGAGTCTTTCAATTCATTACAATATTTTGTTTTTGGTCAATAGCCTTTTGTAGGTGGCAAAAGCAACCATAATTAGTTTTCCATAGTAAGTTCTAGTGATAAACAACAAGTTATTGATAGTCAAGTTGGTAGTAATAATGATAAGAATTTTTCTAATGATGAAATAGGAGAGGAGAACCAACTAGAAAATGAAGTGTAAAATAAAAATATTGTTGAGGTAGAGGAATGTAGATAATCAATTCGAAGGAGTCAATACCAAAAGAGAGCGCCAAAAAGGTATGGTTATGATCATAGTGATTTTAGTTATTTTACAGTAACTATAATTTATGAAGAGCCTAGGAATATGAAGGAATATATAAATTGCATTGAAGATAGGTAGCATAGAATGATGATGGAGAAAGATATGAGTTCTCTTAGTGATAATCAGACTTAGGATTTGCAACAAATACCAAAAGAAATACATTTTGTTGGTTGAATATATCTTCAAGAGGAAATATAACCTATATGGCTTGATGAAGCTATATAAATTAAAGTTGGTTGCAAAGGGTTATACTTAGGTTGAATGTATTTATTACACTGAGACATTCTCATCAATACCCAAGATAGCTTTAATTTGATTATTATTGTCAATTGTAGCATCAAATGACTAGGATATTGAGCAGATGGACATGAAGACAATGTTTCTTCATGGATAATTAATGGAGGAAATCTATATGCAGCATCCTAAAGAGTTTAACACCAATGGGAGCAATCTAGTTTGTAGATTGAAGAAATAATTGTATGGCCTAAAGTAATCACTGAGAGAATGGTATAAATTATTTGACCATTTTGTGATTGAACATGGATTTGTATGGAGCATTACAGATCATTGCATTTACTACTTGAAGAATTCAATTAGTTTTGTTATACTTGCATTGTATGTTGATGATATACTATTTGTAAGTAGTTCACAACATGTAGTTTAAAAAGTAAAGGTAAAGTTATCAAAGGCATTCAACATGAAGAATTTGGAAACCCTTCATTACTTTTAGGAAATAAAAATTAGGAGGAAACAACTACATGAAGAAGTTGTGGATCAACCAAAGTAAGTATGTGGTTGATATCTTGAAATAGTTTGGGATGAAGATATGCAAACCAGTAAGAACTCCATTATCAATGGGTGCTACATTATCTAATGAGCAGAGTCTAAATATTGAAGTAGAAAGGAATGAAATGGTAAAGGTACCATATGCAAGTGTAATAAAAATGTTTATGTACACAACAGTGTGCACAAGATCTAACTTGGCTCATTGAGGAGGATTTCTTAGCATATTTATGTCAAATTTAAGCAAGCAACACTAGATAGTCATGAAGAGGATATTATAATATCTACAACATACAAAATATGCAATTTATTACTAGCCTACAAGAGATAACCAGTATAAGAAATATGTATATATTGATTTTGTAGGTGATGTGGATGGAGAAAATTCCATAAGTGCATATGTATTTGAGTTATTTGGATGAGCCATTATCTAGAGAAGCAATAAGGAGGAGTTTTTTACATAGTTAACAACAAAGATTGAATATATTGTATTAGTAGAGTCTTACAAGAAAGTAGTATGGCTAAAATTGCTATGTGTAGATATTGGTGTATAGTAGGGCCCAATTCTATTTGGTATGACAACAACAGTGCTATAGACCTTGCTATCAATCCAAAATTCCATAACAGGACCAAGCTCATCAAGGTAAGAATTTAGTTCATCAGAGAAATGATTGAATAAGATGAAGTAAACCTATAGAAGATGAATACTAATAAGAAAAAAATTGATGTCTTAACAAAGGCAGTGAGTACTCATAAATTCAATTGGTGTCAAGACTATAATAAGATAAATACCTAGCCATAGTAGTCGTAAAGTGGAATATTGTTGAGATTGACATCTACTATGGTATTGAAAGTTAATTAGTTGTATATAGGATAATTAATTCTAGCTAAAAATTTCCACACATAAGATTGCATGAGAATAACTAATGTGAACTAAAAGTTTAATTTATCATGCATAGTGAGAGAGTAAAATTTCAACCTTCATTCTCATACTTAGAGATAAGAAGAGAGGGAAGAAAAATTCAATCAATGAAATATTTCTTCTATTTAGTCAGGTTGTTTTAAACCCTTAGTATGGTGTGGTTGCATGTATGTGGGTCCAATGTATTGGAATGCGCTTGCACAAGGGATGAGTGATGATCCAAACAACAATATATATATAAACAAGTAAAACTAAATTTTCTATGACTATAATTCATGCAAAGTAGGGCTTGCAATATAGGGGTTTTATACATGTAATAATTACATTGAGGAGTAGTAGAAATTTTCTTTAATGTCTATAATATTATTTCCTTCAATGCATACATTAGTTCTGTTCTAAGTTATTTATTTATTTTTCTTCTATAATTACTTTTTTACCTATAGTATGTGCAACTTCATTGGTAGGTAGGATATTATTCAACGAGAGGAGTGGCCTAAAAATTGTTTTTTATCATCAAAGTAGTCTAAACTTATCTATTTCTAATAAATTTTATACTTTAGGGAACCAAAAAAAATTATATTATGGGGTTTAATCATGACAAAGATAGTGTGTTGGATGCATATATCTTAGAGACAAACTAGAAAAATGAGAGATATTAGAAGCCATTTTGAAATAGGATATCAAAATGTTTGACACATAGATGACTAGAGCCATTCTAGACACTCTTTCCATTTAATTTATTGTTATCGAGGATGCCATTGGAGAATAGGTCTTCTTGAGAACCAGTAAATCAATAATAATTTTTTTTTTTTCCTAGCATTATTAAGTTTATTTTTTACCACCTACTTATCATGTTATATATATATATATATAAATAAAATATTTAATATTTACTTAGGCAATAATATTTAATGTGGTGATTTTATGCATTTAATATATTAAGTTTTAATGTAGACTTTCAATTTATGTAAACTATAAATATTTTAATAAAAATAAAAAATATGCATGATGTTTTAGAAAAACTAATATTACAATAAAACAACTAACTAAAACATCAATATTTCCTTATCATTAATTAACAGAGATCAACATTTAATATTCTATATCCTATCATATAATTGAATTTTTAATATTTTATGAGTCTATTCTATTTATACGTGATTGCAAATTATAAGCATAATTATAAAATATTTTTTATTTAAATATTTTACCTAGACCACTACACTCAACAATACCCTTGTAATGTCAAGCTTTTACATAAGATAATAAATAAATAAACAAACAAATGTTAATTCATTTTTTTTATGCATTTGGTTCTCCTATTAGGAATGATTTAATGACCCTTGTATAATAGATGGGTAAATTCATCCACCATATGATAATAGTAGTTATGTCTATTGCTCTTTCTTTGGCCTATTAATGGAAACTAGATCTCATAGTTATTGCTGTGGCACTAGTGATCGTTGTCATTGATGCTATATATACCAATGCTCTCTTTGAATTTACTTTTAATAGACAAAAGCACTAGGATATATCATGACAATTGTAGAATAAGTGAGCACACCTTTTTACCTTAACTTTGACTAGTTATGCAAGTATCCATATTTACAATAGCAATATGTTACTATTCACTAATCCATACAACATTCTTGAGGTAGGTTCTTGAGGTAGTTATTCATACGTTGGGGATTTCATGGCCAGGGAATACTCCTCGAAGAAGCTCAAAATAATAGTTAAATTGGGTTGCCAAGAAGAACTTCAATTTCTAGGGAAAATATACTATATGGAAAGGAAGACGCAAGTGAAGAGGAAGTGATAGATGCTACATGAGTTGCCAATGCGCATGGATTTATTATAAATTTTCCCAGTGGCTATGATACTAAGGTCTAACAAGCTCACTCTTTTAATAGAAAATTTATACATGTTCTCCTATATGCATACTGTTATTTAGAAAAACCTATTTTTGGTTAACATTTCCTATTAATTTTTTAGATAAGGGATGTAGGAAATTAATATAAATGTTATCTTCCCCTAACAGTATCTCTTACGGATCTTATCTTTAGTAGATATTAGAATTCGTTGCTAATTTTAGAGTACTTGTATTTAATACCCATTGTTGTAGTTATTCAAAATATTGATACACACCACCCTTTTTCATTTAATGCATGTTATGAAGTTATTGAGCTTCTTCCTATATTTCTAAACTATATATGAGCATTGGTGTTATTCATAGATGATGAAGGAAAAGCAGTTGAAGCATAAAGTTAGAGTGAAGGAGAGAGGAGGCAAGTAAAATAAGTTACAAGAAGGAAAGTGCATCCTTTTAGGAATATCCTAAATGGAATAGTACAACAATAACACAATATTTTCAAAGGTGTGCAAATCTTATGAAGAAAGAAACTCCCATTTGAAAGATTTTACTCATTGTAAAGTTGTTGTAGCAACATGATTTAAATATATCTAATATAATATACATTTATATATTTATGCATTTGTACCTTTATATAATTTATTGTGAGCATTTAACATATCATTGATATAAGAAACAATTAATATGTTGTTATCACTATGTAGTGTATAAAAGGTGGGATCTAAAAAACTTCTTTAAATTTTGATGTTAATAAAATAGGAGTAAAATATTGCATACCATGCATGAGGAGCCTACTTAAGCACATATAAAACCTTTCTCAACTTATAAATAATGTCTTCATGATTTTGAAACTCAAATATTTGTGGTTGGTAAATATATATTTCTTCACCAATACACTCATTTAGAAAAGTAGAGTTGACATCCATCTTGAATATGGATAATGAATACTATGTCGTAATAGTAATGAGAAGTCTAATAATATCCATATGGGCCATTATAGAGAAATTCTATGTATATTCAATACCATTTGGTTAAAAGTACCCCCTTCACCTCTAACCAAGCTTTGTCCTTATTAATATTATCATTATCCCAATATTTAGTCTCAAAATCATTTTATATCAATGGATTTCTTTCCCTCTAAAATTTCAGTCAAATTTCCAACTGTCATCATTGATTTAACATCAATCTCGTTAATCATGGCCTAAAATACTTCTGCTTGTGTTTAGCCTCATAAGCTATCTTATACTCATTGTTTTGCATGATCTAAGAGATAAGCACAAAGTTTTGCTTACTTTATTATCTAGTAACTCTATGGTCTAATTGAGAATCCAACATGTTTAATAAATTATGAAATTCAATCCATTGAGTATTGCATTTATTAGATAGTCTCTCATAAATATTATTGGTTAGGTTGTTTGAGATGTGCACTAGCGGTGTTGAAGAGAAAGTGTTGCTAAGATAGTAGTGCAATAATAATGTTTGAGTAGAAGAGGTACAATTAGAGTTGTAATAAAAGAAAAAGATGTTCATAACACTTTTACTTGCAACTTAGAATCATAATAAAATAAGGACAAATAAAATTGTAATAAAAGCCAAAACTATAATAATACCAACATAATTAATGCTCAAAGAACAATATAGTTATATAGAAGATCAATTTAATTTGAATAATTTAGAAGACTATTTTTCAAATGTAAATATTTTGTTGAAGTCTTTCAAAATCCGCATGAAAATAACTTTTTCTCCGAATGTCCTATACTACTGATAGAGGACATATAAATATGCTAAACCTATGAAAAGATAATCCAAATTTTGTTCTTTAATTGATCTATTATAAATTATAATATTAAAAAAAAAAAACTACCTATGAGTCATCGAGCATAGCACGTTTCTCCCAGAAATTAGACTTTCCAATGGCAAGAAACATATAGCTTATGCGAGCTTACACTCGATTATGATGTAGGGGATTACGTGTGATTTGTACAAACAATAGATATATTACTATCTATTTATTTTAAGAAGATATTGTCAAACAAACAAATTGCGTGGTGTATTATCCAATCTGGTCAACCTTGAATGTTTAGTTTATAGTTGACATTCTTGGTTGAACTCAAGTTCATAAATTTCCTTTCAAAGAACTAAAGTGACAAATTTTAATTTGAATGGCAACTTAGTAGAGACAAACAAGCAAAGTTATCCATAGCTGACTTTGATGTTTGATGTGGATAGGAGCGTGGACATTTCATGTGTTTGTTTTCTTTGCAAACGTCGGTTTGGTTTGGTTTGGTGACTCTTCGTGAGAAATAAGTAAAAACAAAACAAAGTGAAGTGAAAAGTTGAAAGTGTCCTTTAACCGGTAAGTCCCAAGTCCCATGCTAATTCTATTTTCTTTGGTTACTTTAGACTTGTACTCTACCCAGCGTTTATTGCTTGATGTTGAGCTAAAATTTTAGCTTGAAACATACATTCGACTTCGTCTTTAGAAAACACCTATTCAAGAATGGAAGTAAAATAACCATTTTACTCATTCACAAGCATTCAAGAAAACACCTATTAAAAAATGAAAGTAAAATAACCCATGATCAATATTTGTTACCTATTAATCAAAGTTTACATTGAAGTTGGAACTTGCCAACAATGTAAGAGCACTGTTTGTTTCCCGGTGCTGCCCTTAATCTGGGGATGGGAAGGTTGTTGGCGTACCTACCAGAATCAGTCTCATCCTAATCACAATAATCATTCTAACATTTACCAAATTTTGCACATCACTGACGAAAACCTGACGCGTTCGCATTTAAATGTCTCACGTGCAACAATGATGGGAGACAAAATTGAGAAAATTGAGATGGGGCCATGATCAACTCAGAGCTAGCGGGGTCGTCTTTGTGACCGGCTTCCTTACCTGAAACGGATCTTGGATGAACGTATCTAGATTTCGGAAACCAGTTTAGTTTTGGTTGATAACTTAACAAAGTGTTTTAAGGATAAAATTTTGCGGACCAACTTTTATATTTAAAGGAAAAACAAAATTAAAAATCTCATTTCACATACACTTTTTCGAGGAAATATATATACAAATATAATAAAGCGGATCGCTAGAAGTTGACAAGTCGGAATTGAGCCGAGAGGGCAATCAATCAAGGCAGTTCACCCGGCGGAGAAGAACACGTGGTTGGCTTTTTTGCCATTTTGTGGTAGCCAGACGTTATATTCCACGTGCAAAACGGTATATTCTTTGAAGGGAAAGAAACCCAGAGCCTTAACACCCCAGGGCCTGGTCTCCATACCAACCTACCTTGATGGAGCTTATCTGGCGGAAACACATTGGTTGTCTGAGAGCTTTCTTGGCTGGCTGGATGCCATCCCCCTCAGTCCACGCGTTGGCCCACGCGGAAGAGGTGTAGTCGGCAAGGAGTCGGGTATTATGCGTGTTGGGTTATTGACGGATTTGGAGGGCGCGCACGGCGCCAACGTTAAATAACCCGCCCCTGCTCCTCCAATAATTTCAAACACCTCTGCTCTCTTCTGCTCTGCTCTCCTTCCTCTCCCCCCTGTCTTCTCTTTTGTGTTGTGATCATGACCATGGAAGAAGTAAGGCCGAGTGACCACCCGCAGCTGCCTCCAGGGTTTAGGTTTCATCCCACGGACGAGGAGCTGCTCATCCACTACTTGAAAAAGAAGGTCTCCTCCTCTCCTCAGCCCGTCTCGATTATTGCAGACGTCGACCTCTATAAGTTTGACCCCTGAGATTTGCCTGGTGAGTGCCAGTACTATAACTCTGCTTCGAATATTACAATTTTATGTCCTTCGTTATACCGTGGAGTTGAATCGATGACCGTTCGTAAATTTGGTTTTCAGGACTGGCGCGCTTCGGCGAGCAGGAATGGTATTTCTTCAGCCCTCGTGACCGCAAGTACCCGAACGGCGCCCGCCCCAACAGGGCGGCAAGGTCTGGCTACTGGAAGGCCACCGGCACGGACAAGCCTGTGGTGTATTCAGGCACCACTCACAAGGTGGGAGTGAAGAAAGGCCTCGTATTCTACAAGGGCCGCCCCCCCAAGGGCGTCAAGACCGACTGGATCATGCACGAATATCGTCTCACCGATACCGCACCAGCACCGCCAAGGGGAAAGGGATCTCTGCGAGTAAGTGAAACATCCTTTCACAGCATGTACGTCGGTGGCTAGATGGCCTTCTGATACTCTTCTTTTGAATAACTCTTGTTTCCAACGACATATTCTTAGGATCCAATTTCGTTTCAATTTAATATCTGTTTCTAGTTGTATGTTGGTAATAACTAACCATTTTTGTGTGTTTGTGGTAATTGCAGCTGGACGACTGGGTGTTGTGCCGGATATACAAAAAGTTGGGCCCTTTCCTGAGGATGGAAGGAAGCGAAGGTGAGGCAGATGATTCACTGAGAGAGTCAATGGCCGTACCAAGTATGGTTGCCGCCCCAATGCAACAGGCTCACCGGGTGGCCCCCAAATTTGATTTATTCACAGGGCTGCTGCAAACCGAAGAGCAGGCCAACTTTCTGGACAACTTCGTGGAGACGTCGGATGCCAACGGGGCCCTGCCCTGCCAAGGTATGGCCTACAACGACTCGGTCTCGTCGAAACTAAAGTCCTTGAAGAGAAACCTCCCGCTGGTGTTCACCCATGAGGTCGAGGATCTTTACACTTCTCCTTCAAAGAAGCCCACCCACACCAACAATGTCTATTCTGCATCCGCCTTTATCAATAATAATCACAACAGTAACAATCTCCTCAAGGAAACCATTGGTTCATACACAGACCTTCAGCAACTATACACCTTACCCTTTGCAGACAACCGGTTTTGGAGCACCGAAACTGGACAGCCGTGGTTGACTTGGACCACTTGAAAAAATAAAAAAACAGGAATAGTTGTATGGTAGTGCTTTGTCTTATACATACATATACAGAATCCTCAAGTATTTGATATACCTAAGATTGATAATTTGACCCAGCGGAGGACAAGAGCTGCCCGCACATATTCCCATGTTCTCAACAATGTATTGATCATTCATATGTTTTTATAATGACACCTAATCACTAAGTAATAGTTAAGCTCAAGTTCATAGAAATCTAATCATAAAGGTATCGTTTAAGTGTGAATACATTATAATTACTGGTTTATATAAATATGTAACTAAATTTATATAGAAGAATATTTTTAAAATTAAATTATACTTATTAGGCTTCTTCAACTAATACTTACAAGCATTTTATTATTATTGTTATTGCTATGAGAAGATTCAATTGTATGGGTTTCCTAAAATACTTAGATTGCATGGGTTTTTTAAAATGATTATTTTATATAGAGATTTCAGATTCACTTCTGAATTTTGCAAAGCTCTATATAGTGTAGTAGGCACAAAACTGAATATAAACTCAGCATATCACTTTGATACTGATGGTTAAACTAAAAGGATATACCAAATACAAGAAAACATGTTTTGCATGTACTACATGGATCAAAAGTCTTGATGGGAAAACTACTTACACCTTATAGAGTTTACCTACAACAATGGACATCACTCTTCTTTGGAAATGACCCCATTCAATGTCTTATATGGTCAGAGGTGTAGAATGCCATTGTCTTAGGACAATTTGGAGGATCAGGTTGTGATCAAGCCAGATATCGTCAAAGAAATGGAAAATCAGTTAAAGAATATTAGGAAAAGGCTTAAAGAAGTCGTTGATCAACATAAAAGCTACATTGATCTAAAGAGAATACCAAGGGAATACGTCATAGGAGATATAGTGTTCTTAAGGGTTAAACCAATAAAAATACCATCAAATCCATGAATTTAGATCCTCAATTTATTGAACCCTTTGATATCACTGAGAAGATCAACCCAGTTGCATATAGACTTGTCTTACCACCTAACTTGTCAAATATCCATGGCACCTTTCACATACCCTTGATTAGAAAATATGTTGTTGACCCTAAACATGTGTGGGATGTTTCTAAATCATAGACAGTAAACCCTGAGGCTATTGAAGTGATGTTGGTAAGGATTCTAGAGTCTTATTCTATGTCTATGCAAAATCAAACTCAAGAACAATGTAAGTTCCAATGGGATCATTATTTTGAATAAAATGCCACTTGGGAAAATTGGAGGACATGAAGAAATATTTTCTTTCTTATTTGAAAATGTATTGTGATAACTTATATTTCTTAAAACATGAAACACACAAGATTGTTTTCAACCCAAGGAGGTAGTATGTTGTGACCGTCCTTGGTAGGACTTTTGGTATGGAAAAACTATGTGTTGATAAATGATGACTCGATACTTAGTTTTGATGCATTTGATTGATTATGCAATATTTATATTTATTTATCCTTGAACAATATGGTATTGCTAATCTATTTCTAATACACAAGACCAAGTACACTCATGGGTGGAAGAGGTAGAATCATCAATCAAGAATGGGGTACTTGAAAAGGGAAATGATGATTTTGGTAGCTTAGGGTAACATGAACAACTACCCTCATATAGATGCATACTTCTTATTTTGGTGGTCATAAGCAATCCAATTATCTAGAGCTTGAAGTTGGTAACCTAGAAGTTACCATAAGTTTTCAGTTGGAACAAAAGATCACCTACCTTGTTTGATGCATTTGATACTTGCTTATATATATTAATAAAGGTTTATAAATGATTAATGAGCTATTTGATTTAAATTAAATAATAAGCTTTAATACTTGGAAAGACTTCATTTAATTCTTGTTTACTCTTGACTCACCCGTTGGGTTAATTTCAACTGGTTGTCTCTTTGGCCTATTAGCCCTTATTTTGTTGCTTGCTTAAGAAAACCCATTTGAAGGTCGAATTATGATTTAGATGTTTTAAAAAGGGGATATATATTTTATTTGAATAATGAAAGATGGAAAATAATGTTAGGTTATATTATAAGAAAGACCCTTGTGATACATAAATGATTATGTTTAGTTTTATAAAGGAAAAAAATATTTTTGAACATAGTTAGATTATGTTGAGAAATATTAAAAGAAGGATCCATTTGTATTAAAGTAGAAATAGATTATGTTTTATGAAATATGTTAATGTATTTGATTAATTAAGGGTATGGGACCTTAGTTGATTGAATAAATGAAATGTTTTAATGGATTTGATTAATTAAGGGTATGAGACCTTAGTTGATTGAATAAATGAAATGTTTTAATGAATTTGATTAATTAAGGGTATGGGACCTTAGTTGATTGAATAAATGGAATGTTTTAATATATTTTATTTTAAGGGTATGGGACCTTATTTGAATGTATTTGATTAATTAAGGGTATGAGACCTTAATTGATTAGATAAATGGATTTTTTTATATATTTTATTAATTAAGGGTATGAGACCTTAGTTGATTAAATAAATGGATTGATTTAAGTATTTGATTTATTAAGGGTATGGGACCTTAGTAGATTTTGGAAAAATACTTTGCATGATGAAAAGCATGAACCTTTGATTGACTAAAGGAAGAGTTGTGAATTACTTTGTATTTGATGAAATGATTCTCTTCTTCTATTGATATGGATAAGAGATAATTTATGATTGAATGCATTAAGTATTTTTGTATAGTTGCAATTTCACAACCATATTATATGTGCACTTGCTTTAAATTATTTAGTAGATGCATTTAGATTCATGCTTCATAAGAACCATGAGATTTCTTGATCCCTTAATACCATCAATTAAGTGATGAAAAGATAGGAAAATTAGGACACATAGAACCACAACATTGACCTTGACATCGGTTGTAGTAATGAATATTTATAGTAGACTACACTCTAGTGGAGTAATCCCTAGATGGGCATGGATGTGATGCCTTATTATTTTAAAAGTATGAAGGTTTTACCATAATTGGACTATGTATTCATGTAATAAATAAATGAAGAATACATGTCTAACTTTGTTGTTCATGAAATTTATAGCTATTAGTGTTTCATAGTAATTCCTTTGCTTAAATGTCATGATTAGATGATGATGTTTTATTTAATGTAATTTTTTGATGCTTATGTAGATGCTATTATATGTTTAGATTAAATCTAAAGACTTTGGTTTATCATTCTAAAGAGAGAAGATTTATATGGTTGATTTTTTATCCAAAATTTTTAGCAATTATGTGATAAAAGTAAAGGAAAAAATAACCTAAGGGATTATGATCTCTTAGGATAAAGTTATAAGAGTAACCAAAATAGTTATGAATGAACCTGAATATCTATGAAAGGAATAAGTTAGCTCATCATGGAGATGATATGGATAGCTTATTTTATAATATACATAGTATACCTATATACATGAATTTGTGCACAATATAGATATGGATGTATTTCTTCGATTATAAAAGGAGAAAAGATAGCTCATTAGAAATATGAGATGGATAACTTATTTGTGATGCATGTAGTATACCTAAATAAATGGACTTGTGTATGGTATAGATATGGGTGTATCCTTTAGTAGATTTGGGGATGAGAAAGTAGATCAACTTAAACATTAGTTTAGCTTAGTTATCTTAACATTAACACATATATTGGTTAGGGATATATGAGTCCCTCTTGGGTTGTGCTTGTAAAAAATAGTTTTTTCTAGATAGATTTTGGATCATTACAAGAAGGGAGTGGAAGGAAGGAAAGGAGAATAGGAGGAAAAGGGAAAAGAGGAAATATTGGTCCATGGTATGTATCCATTCAAAGGATGATCATACAGATGGAGTGGTGTAAGAGTTATGGAGGAAATATAAGAGCGATGAGAGAGAGGGTCTAAGATTATAGATACAAAATGGGAATATGAAGGAGGAGATGGAATAAGTGCAAGGATGTATTTGATGAGTTATGGGATGATGATGTTGATTTAGAATAGATGCAGAGGGATAAAGTGAAACTTGAGTAGGAGACTTTGGATTATCTTGAATCATTGTTAATGTAGGATGCATCAATGATGGAGGGGATAAATATCCTTGAACCTTGTCATTGATATACTAATAAGCACGTTAGGTTTATCAAGTTGATATACCATTTTTAGGTGTTCTCATGGAACTTAGATCAACTTATCAAATCATGATGTGTGAGTATCCATATAAGGATAGGCATGAAGCCTACCAACTTAGATTTTATTAGATTTTACATTGAGAAGAGGAGTTTTGCATGTTGACCCAATAAAGTAGGGTTAATGATGATCTCAAGCAAGGTTCTTAGATAAATATCAATTCCAAGAATGGATATTGGGTATTTGATCAAATTTGTGGTATTGATAAGGTAATGTTAGCCCACTCAAGTGATAGGGTGATTTATGGTGGGGTACAATTAGGATAAATAAATTCAATTAGTGATTATGTGTAAGATGAAAATAGAGAAAATAGGTCAATTGAGGAACAAGAGGAGATTAAATAATAATGGATCCACTATTAGGGAGATGTATTATACCATTAATATGATTGCTAGTGTGCCACACAAGTCAATAAAACCTACCATGGGTGCTGGTAGGAGTAGTGACAAAGATGTGAGATCTACCTATTTGTATAGGATGTTGTACAATATTGTGTACAAATGATACTTAGGAATGGTATGCATGAATTTACTATAGGTTTGTTGCTAGGAACACATAGCCACCAGGAGGTAAATGTACTACCAAGGACACTATCCAAACTAGAGAAACTAGCTTGATACAGGGGGTCCCAAGAAATATAGCATATAAAGAGGCTGTACATAGCTATTTTCCACTAGGGATATGGTTCATAGATGATCCATAGGGCCATCATATTGTATGGTGACCATGGCATTTACACCCTAGGTTGGATGAGGATGCAAAGGAGCTAGCTCAAGTTAGGAGGTTCTGATGGGTCACCATGAAGATGAGTGAGCTAAAGCTCTACTGGTTTCATCAAGTACATAAACATATTAGTATTCTCCAAGAGATATCAAACCTATGTGATCAAGTACAAGAGCATAAGGTGAGATCCATCAAGATTTAGATGGTAATCGAATATGGTTAGGTTCATGGAGGAGGACCTAAATGATCTCCTCTATGTCAATACTAGAGAGGATTAGTAGGGGTATCCCTTGGATATAGGATATGGTATAGGTATATTATACCTCGAAGAATATCTCCATAAATGATAGTGTAAATGTGTCAAGTCATGGTTTGATGAATGTAGATGACACTGTAAGAGACTAATTAACTTGTACTATAGTAATGAAAGAAAATGCCATAACCTCCTAAGTAGGCAAGGGTATAGGTTAGGGTAGAGGTGGTGACAGCCAAAAGGACCACCACCACCATCTTAAGGTTAGAGATAGGGAGCATAGATAGAGGTATCTCCATAGTGGTACAAGTAGGACTGAGTGAAACTGTATATTAGGGAGACCCAATGTAGGAGGCAGAGGGGCCACTACATAGGGTGATCACCATGTAGGAATATATAGACATTGTTCATGCACATCTAGGTTAGGTCACGATAAATAATGATGCAATAAGGGCTGAGGTGAGTCACCTTGGAGGGAAGATGGGTTGACAAGAGTAGGAGTGTTAGTGGGCCTGAACTGAGGGGATGGTTGTTGTGATGAGCAACCAATTAGGTGATGGGATTTGTATGCTACAAGAGTAGCTACAGAAGATAGAGGATAGGAAAGATATATAGGTACATGGAGAGATATTCTATCAAGATCTATACTTCCAAGCAATATCGATGGATAAGAGAGTGCTTCCACTAACCTCATTTTAGTTATAGAGAGGATCATGGTCTTTATCATGGATACCTATGTGATCTATGAAAATTCCCCCATTAGGACCACCACAAGTAGGTAGAGTGAAGGAGATACACTCATAGAGCTAAGGCTAGGATTGGGATGACATGCCAATTTTAGATTATGACAATCATCCCTCAGGAGGGTTGAGTGTGTCATGTTTGGAATATGGATAACCAACCTGTTGAGTGGTATTTTCACCCAGTTGTGAAAGTACACTCTCCTTTAGTATTTGGGTTGCAAATCTCCTCTTGCAAAGAAGTTAAACAAACAACTTCTCCAAAGTCTCCGTTGTATTAGCATTTGCATATGTGTATTAGTAATCTCAAATAAAGATATTCAATTTAAATTCTTGGAACACCTTAGTGATTGCAAGTAACTATAAACAAGGGGCAATGTTGGTTTATTTCACCATGAAAATTTAGTGATTGTTCATTGGTTTTTTGGATTTTGAATTTTTTTAATGTTTATTTTAATGCCTTAAAATAAGTTAAATTTTTTGGAAAAAATAAAATGCATTCAGTATGATGCTACCCTATTTTGACAAAACCGAAGACCCGAGACTTCCTTGCATGCAACCTAACCTATTGGAATTGCAAAACAAGCATAATACACATAAACTAAGTACTGGTTCCTAGGGTTTAAAATAAATTTTAGGTTCAAGCATTCACATGAAGCAACTAAGCAAACTTGCATTAACTCCATCTACAAACTCGAAATCTGAAAAAGAGAAAATAAATAGACATTAAATCCATAGCATGCAAAGAGAATCTCCTTATTTCTTGCCCACAAGATGTAAATTTTTGAAAACTTCTGCATTAAAAATGTGTCATTTTACAATAGCATAATTTATGGTTTTCCCAAACCAGTCCATGGAAGAAAAACGACTCAAACAAGTCCAAAATGACCCTCTTGCCTTCAAGTCTGCAACTCTGCTTACAACAATTTTCGACCCCTTCTGGCCTCTTTGAATGGCGTATTTAAACTTCTAAAAAATTTGTTTCTCCTTCCATGACGATTCGTTTCATTTTTGATGGATGTTCGTTTCACCTTTCCTGACTGTTTGTTTCATTTTCCAATGGTTGTTCATTTCACCTTCCCTTGTTTGCGTATGTGCTTTGGTTTCCATTTTGTGGCCCTTTGCCTCAAAAATGTAACATGTCGCGATATCGTGACACTTTTTATTTCTTCTCTTTTGGCCACGAAAATGCAACATGTGATATCGCGACACTTTTCTCTTTTTGTTTGGCCGTGAAAATGCAACATGTCACGATATCACGACACTTTTCCTCTTTTGGCCGTGACAATGCAACATGTCACGATATCGTGACACTTTTTCTCTTTTGGTTGCGACGATGCAACATGTTGCGATATCGTGACACCTTTTCTCTTTTGGCCGTGACGATGCAACATGTCACGATATTGCGACACTTTTTCCTCCTTTGGATGCGAAAATGCAACATGTCGCGATATCGTGACACTTTTCTCTTTTGGCTACGACGATGCAACATGTCATGATATCACGACACCTTTTCCCTTTTGGCTATGACGATGCAACATGTCACGATATCGTGACACTTTTTCCTCCTTTGGCCATGAAAACACAACATGTCGTGATATCGCGACACCTTTTCTCTTTTAGCCGCGATGATGCAACATGTCACGATATCGTGACACTTTTTCCTCCTTTGGCCATGAAAATGCAACATGTCATGATATTGCGACACTTTTCTCTTTTGCTCTCTCCCTTTTCTTTGGACCACAAAAATGCAACATGTCGCGATATCGCGACACTTTTTTATCCTTGTGGTGTTTTGCTTTTTCTTTGATCTTTAGCATATGGGCCACTTCGGTCTTCTTGGAAAACATGCAAAAAAGGTGATCTCCAATTTTGGGGTATGTTGTGGAGCAGTCACAACAAATGGCGACTCTACTGGGAAATTCTCCTAAGCATTTTGATGAGAACTCAACATAAAAACACATAGACTCAAATATAAGCGTTAGCAAATATCCCAAGAATTAAACTAGACGAGAAATACATGAAGCATTAGAATTATTAAGCATCAGCTCGATGTGTGCAATGTGCTTCATTCCCTATTGTTTTTGAAACTCGTTCAACTTTCCATTGTTAGTTTCACTTATGATTCATATGCAAGGCTATGAATGATTTGTGCAGGATTTGATGTATGACAACTATGTTAGAGATATAACAACCTGCTTTGCAAAGAATCAAACTTACTAGTATCATGAAAAACATATTAAAACTGTCAAACCCACTTAGGACCAAATATATGCATACTAAATTAATTTACTAGATCCCAAAGTTGGTTATGTGTCACTACCATCTTGAACCCATGTGCAAGTGTAAGTGAAATTAGAGCTTTGGGGAATCGGATTCCCAACCTAAGTGAGATGGGAATTTAACCCTATCCTTGCTACTCTGATCTAGAGTTCATTACCTCATCTTGAACAAAATGATTTAACCTGTTATGGATGAAATTGTCAGGCTAGCCTATCCGTTTGAGTAGTCAATGGTCTTGCTTTTAGACAAGACATGTTGCCACGCATGAGCATACTCCACTTCTAGCCAGGCGTCTATAGCCCCGGTGGACATTAACCCCATAATCCAGGATTTGAATTTACTTTTGATTTCTTGAACCTTGGGGATGACTATCCATCCTTGCAAGGGACATGTAGTACGATCCTTCCAATCCAATATCAATGATGCAATAAAAGTAGAATGAAGAATATTTGCTTTGGAATATTAAGTTCTTGAGTGGGAAAAATAGAATCTTTGGGGAATTGGATTCTCAACCTAAGCGAGATGAGAATTAGACCCTATCCTTACTACTCCATGAAGGTCAAATCAGAGCTTTGGGGAATTGGATCCTCAACCTAAGTTTGATAAGGATTTAACCCTATCCTTACTACTTTGATTTTAGGCTTTAAGCATTATGGGAGTGGTAAAAACCATTGTTTTAAGGATTATGTTGCATAATAGGATAGACACAAAATACTCCTTTTGCCTCACCTTTTCTTCCAAGTATGGTTTTTACCATTTTGCTCAAGATCCTCTTTAATATGTGCAGAACGTGCTTGGTTCAAGATAGTTCGGGCATCAGTTCCCAAACTTAGGATCCTTTTAATATATGTTATGTAATAACCCTAAGAGGATTTGACACCTTTTCAATAATTGTATATGAAATGAAGATGCAACTGAGACAAAATCTATATGCAATGTGGAATGTAACATGAGATATGAATGCATTGCTCCTTTTGAAATGCGGATGGAGTATATCACCTACTTTACCATAATGTGTAAAAATGACAACTTCATGCATCACAAGTTCCAAATGATATTCTTTAATGTGTTTGCGATACTCGTGGAGCTTTATGCAATACAATTCCGATGTTTCATATTCTCCTATTCTTAGTCAACATTCATAAGGACATAAGTTGACAACTCGCTTTTTTTTTTTTTCGAGACAAACCAAAAGTGTCCAAAGGACCAACACACAAAACTTAAAACCAAAGTGAGATCCAATCCAAAACCAAAACACGAAAACCAAAAGTATATACAAATGTACAATATAATGCAAGATAGTGCAAAATTTTGGATTATCATTTTCCCGGATCCCAAACCTGATTGGAATTTTTTAAAAGATGTATGATGTGATACGCATACCAATTTTTGTAGGAATCCAAAAAAAACAAGATCAAACCAAACAAAACAAACTTCCACTTGCCCCTCTCACCATACCAATTTGATTTAGTTTCATTAATAATCCTATGGTGGAATTTCAAGTTTTCAAATTGATTAGACAATGATTGATATTCAATTCCTTTATGTCTATTCTTTAATATGTCCATTCCGCACTTTGATTCATGGTGTAGAAATAAGCTTTCATTTTCATTCAATAAAGCCATAACATTAATAATATTTGAATCAAACCATTCATTAGGCAACCCTTCATTCGAATTTTGCATGGTGAAACCAAAAAGGTGAGATTTTACCTTTGGCATGTTTTCATTTGACCTTACTTGAAGAGGATTTGAAAATTCCTCTTTTCTCTCCTGACATTCATCATCATGTAGAACTTGTTCTTTCTCCATGACTCGTTTATCAAAGGCACCAAACTTAGGTACCCCATTGAAAATATGACCATCCCTTTCAAACCATAAGTCTTGTCTATCTAGGGGTGGGTTAACTAACACATTTCTGTGATCAATCACTTGGGTTGTTTTAGGTAACGTGAGATTTTCAATTGGATCATCAATGATATCAAACCCAAGTAATTTAGGTTTTGTAATTTTCTCATTTTGAAATGGCATAATCATTGTAGCACAAGTAAGTGGATCAAGATTTTCAATTTCTTTTCCTCCAAAGGAATCTAAAGCAAATGACTCTCTTTCTTGATTCATGGTTGTATAATCCTTATCATGTTCCAAAATTTGATGAGATTCGAATTCCTCTTCCAAAAATTTCTCAAATTGTACAAGATTTATAGTATCCTCATGTGAGGAAGCAATTGAGTTATCCTGCATATTAGTTGACACATCAAGTTTATTAGAAGATTTAGATTGATAATGTTCTTCCCATTTCTTCCACAAATCATAGTAATCATACTCCAAGTTCAAGTTGTGATGCTCAAGTACTTTTTCTTCATCTTTTGATTCATCAACATGTTTCTCACCCCATTCATCTTCACCTTCCTCATTCTCACTCTCTTTACGATATAGAGTTTCCACCACCAAAATGTTGTCCTCTCCTTGTGGATGTTGGGGTGGACCCTTATTTGGCACAAGTTCCAAATCATCCACTTGAGCTTGGAGAGAATGGGTATACCTAGCAATTTTGATACAATTCCTTTCATTATGCTCCTTTGTATTATGCAATCTACACCCCTTTTCCCATGCAAAATCAGAAATATTAAGAATGGAACTAGAGTGACTTGGTCCTGCAAAAGTATATATTTGATTAGCAATAGGGGAAGGCATACCCCCATTGTTTGGCTTTGTATTCCATTGTCTCCCTCTATTGTTGAAGTTTCAATTTGATTGAGGGGCATGGGATTCATACTTCTATTTTTGAACCAAATCATTACTCAATTTGTGAACTATATTTTTGAGTTCTTCAACCTTCAAATAAATCTCTTTTGGTTGAGCTATGTTATTGCTAGTTCCAATAGGATTTGCGTAATTGGTGAGATCTTGACTTAACATTTGAGTTGGATTTTGAGTCGCTTGATTTGCATAGGGATTCACACTTTGAATCAAAATTGGATTAGAGAAAGGAACTATAGCCTGAGAATTAACCGGACTAGCTCCTTGCATAGTCTGTTGACTATTTTGCAAGAATGAAGGAATGGGGGCATTGGATGTGATTGGTTGAATTGGAATGGGTGCGTAAGCGGGTGTTGATGAATATGGTTGTTGATAAGGCAAATCATTTATACCTAATATTTGTGGTGCCATGATCTAATTCATCATAGGAGCTTGACCATATGGACCATATTTTCCTACCATAGGCATCTGGGAAAACCCATAACCCTGTGGTGTCATTTGTTGTTCAATGGTCATAGCTTTATTGTAGGCTAGAGAAAGCATTGTAACTTGATTATTTCACCTTGCAAACATTTCCGTAATAGGATCCAATACCCCAAAATATATTTGCAAAGATATTGCGGGATCAATGGAAAAATGCTGAATTGCTCTATTATATCACTTCTGAAATCTCTAATTAAAATTTTGGATTGGCTCACCCTGGCCTCTTTTGCATGTAATGAACTAATTATAAATGATTGTGGGATCTAATGGTGACCTGAATTGATTGAAAAAAGCATCCTCCATTTACATCCATGACGTAATGGAACTAGTAGGTAAGCAAATATACCATTTGTAGGCCACTTGGTATAGGCTCATGGGGAAGATTCTGCAAGCCACATCTTCATGTTGAAATTGCAATATTATCAAAATATCCCTATAGGCATGAATATGTTCTTCTGCGGTCCTTGGGCCATCTGGTTTGTATTTGGGCAAAAATATCTCTATATTCTTAGGGATCTCGTGAATATCCCCTGCAATATTCAAAGGAATGTTATGGGCTCCGTACCAAGGAGCTGGTGGAGGTTGGGCCATTTGATTCAAAATCGATGATGATAACCCTACAAGAACCGTGGAAATGGTACTGATAATTGGTACACTAGTGGCAAATGACACCACCGGTGCAAGTCCTCTAGATGCGCCTAAAACAGTAGGATCTTCTGTAACAAGAATATCTGGTGGGACCACAATTTTCTTGGTTTTATTCCTTGGATTCCTATGGGTGTATGAGAGACTTTGAAATATGGTTTCCTCGGTTGTTTTGGACCTAGTTGCGATGCGATGTGATGGGTCCAGCTTGTAAATGAAACAACCCTACAAAACCTAAAAAAACTCTGAATACCTCAAAGAAAACCTGTGACACAAAGAAAATCCTGCAATTAATGAAATTCAAAGAATAACTTCAAAATCAATTTGTTAGTCGTGAATGAAAGAAGGAACCATGACAAAGCAGTATTCTAAAATGTAAGTTTTTGATTCACCAGATCGCATATGCGCAAGTGAAGAGCATAATACTAGTGTTGTAGGCTTTCTGATTCACAATATCACATTACACGCAAGTGAAGAGCATAATACCGACAAAAAATACATTTTAGAAAAAAACTAATTACTTACAAATAAGCATGAAATTGACTAGAAAAATATCAAACATGTAATGTATTAATGATTATGTCAGCATCAACCAAGAGATGTATCCATTAAAATCAAATGAAAGTAATGGCATGGAGACAACCTCGTTAGTCAAGACCAAAAATTTTCAAAATCAAATCAAAAGACATTATTCTTGTATGAACAATCAAAAAGCGTTAGAACAATGCATAGCGATTCATGTCATCATTTTAACACTACAAGGTTGTTTTGTTAAAAGAGAGATAAATATAATAATCAATAGGGCATGAAATATTCAAAATTTAAATCCCTATAGCATTTAAATCACTCTGAAAAAAAAAAATTCATGCCCTCCTTCTAGCGCCAATCTGTTGAGTGGTAATTTCACCCAGTTGTGAAAGTACACTCTCCTTTAGGATTTGGGTTGCAAATCCCCTCTTGCAAAGAAGTTAAACAAACAACTTCTCCAAGGTCTCCATTGTAGTAGCATTTGCATATGTGTATTAGTAATCTCAAATAAAGATATTCAATTTAAATGCTTGGAACACCTTAGTGATTGCAAGTAATTGTAAACAAGGGGCGATGTTGGTTTATTTCACCATGAAACTTTAGTGATTGTTCATTGTTTTTTTGGATTTTCAAAATTTTTAATGTTTATTTTAATGCCTTAAAATAAGTTAAAATTTCAAGAAAAAATAAAATGCCAAAAAATGAAAATGAAATGCAAAAAACTGAAAATAAAATGCATTCAGTATGATGCTACCCTATTTCGACAAAACCGAAGATGCGAGACTTCCCTGCATGCAACCTAACCTATTGGACTTTCAAAACAAGCACAATCCCCATAGACTAAGTGTTGGTTCCTAGGGTTTAAAATAAATTTTAGGTTCAAGCATTCACATGAAGCAACTAAGCAAAATTGCATTAACTCCATCTATAAGCTTGAAATCTGAAAAAGAGAAAATAAATAGACATTAAATCCATAGCATGCAAAGAGAATCTCCTTCTTTCTTACCCACAAGATGCAAAATTCTGAAAACTACATTAAAAATATGTCATTTTACAATAGCAGAATTTTTGGTTTTCCCAAACCAGTCCATGGAAGAAAAATGACTCAAACAGGTCCAGAATGGCCCTCTTTCCTTCAAGTTTGCAAATCTACTCACAGCAATTTTTGACCCCTTCTAGCCTCTTTGAATGGCATTTTTAAACTTATGAAAAAATTGTTTCTCCTTCCATGACGGTTCGTTTCATTTTTCGATGGCTGTTCGTTTCACCTTCCCTAACTATTCGTTTCATTTTCCAATGGTTGTTCGTTTCACCTTCCCTTGTATGCGTATGTGCTTTGGTTTCCATTTTGTGGCCCTTCACCACAAAAATGTAACATGTCACGATATCGCGACACTTTTTCTTTCTTCTCTTTTGGCCACAAAAATGCAACATGTCACGATATCGCGACACTTTTCTCTTTTGGTTTGGCCGCAAAAATGCAACATGTCGTGATATCACGACACTTCTTCTATTTTGGCCATGATAATGCAACATGTCGTGATATCACGACACTTTTTCTCTTTTGGCCACAACGATGCTACATGTCACGATATTGTGACACTTTTTCCTCCTTTGGTCACGACGATGCAACATGTCATGATATCGCGACACTTTTCCTCCTTTGGTCACGATGATGCAACATGTCGTGATATCGCGACACTTTTTCTCTTTTGGCTGTGATGATGCAACATGTCACGATATCGTGACACCTTTTATCTTTTGGCCGCGACGATGCAACATGTCATGATATCGCGACACCTTTTCCTCCTTTGGCCGTGAAAACGCAACATGTCACGATATCGCGACACTTTTTCTCTTTTGGCCGTGATGATGCAACATGTTGCGATATCGTGACACCTTTTCTCTTTTGGTCATGACGATGCAACATGTCACAATATCGCAACACTTTTTCCTCCTTTGGCCACGAAATCACATGTCGTGATATCGTGACACCTTTTCTCTTTTGGCCACGACGATGCAACATGTCACGATGTTGCGACACTTTTTCCTCCTTTGGCCATGAAAACGCAACATGTCGTGATATCACGACACTTTTTCTCTTTGCTCTCTCCCTTTTATTTGGACCACGAAAATGCAACATGTCGCGATATCGCGACACTTTTTTCTCCTTGTGGTGTTTTGCTTTTTCTTTGATCTTTAGCATATGGGCCACTTCGGTCTTCTTGGAAAACATGCAAAAAAGGTGGGTCCCCAATTTTGGGGTACGTTGTGGAGCAGCCACAACACAACCCAACTAAATGCATTACCTATTATTAATTAATATTATGATATAATTTTTATTATGTTATGGTGTAAAAATGTGTGTGCATTATGTTAATTGTTTTGTTAAGTGATTTTTTATTTATAACAATGAAAACATAATGAATGCAATGAATGGATGAATGCAACTAAATGAAATAATTATATGAATCTAAATAAATACAAACATCTAAATACAAATCTAAATGAAATACAACATGAGATGCATAGATGAATGATGGAAAGAAGAAAGGAATGAAATAATAAGAAGAAAAATAAATGGCAAAGAAGAAAGAGATGAAGATAAAGCTGCAAAGGCTACGTAAAAGATGAGAAAAAGAATTTGAACCCTATAAGGATGTATGCTCATAAATTATTGATATGGAGGCTACCCCTCATGTGTGACCATGAAGCTATCCTTGTCTTAATGAAAGGAAGAAAGGAAAACATGCAAAGGACAAGGATATATAAAAGAAGAACTATACCCCTTGACTTGGAGAGATATAAGCAATTAAAATGTCAAGAAATATAAAGAAATAATAGAGAAGAAGAAAATAATGGATAGGTGGATGTAATAATGAACACACACAAAAATGAGTCCTAGGTTTAGGATTTTCTATGCATCAGAGCCTAGTGTGAGTGTAATGCATGTGAAATACAACCTAACTAGGCATCATCACTTGCGATTGTCATGAAATCCCCAAGAATCTATATGATCAAACAATTATGCAAGTAAAAAAAATGCAAGTGGAACAAAATATTAGGCAAAACATGTAAAATATGATAGGTAGTCCTACAATATAAATTAAGAAAATTAGATTTAATATGTGAACTAAACTGGATGAATATGCAATGACATGTATAGTATTTTTTGTTTTCATTATTTTTTTGTTTAAATGATTAGTGCTTAAAGTTATTAAAGTCGAAACAAATTTTGATTATGTCACCTATATTAAAAAATTATGGTAGTACAGGGAACCAATCCATCATATAAAGGCTTATTATGGAGGATACCTTAATGATTCTTATCACAAAGAGGATAATCCAAAATATATTCTCTAAGATTTTTTACATGAAATTCATTGCCAACTTTGATTGTACCATCATTTTTTTATGTAAGGGGGAGAGATTTCCAACTTCACAAGGTCTCTATGAGAAAGAGGAATAGGGTCCCCTTGAGAATGAGAAGATTCGACATGCAAAACACAAGGGATAGGCCTATAAAAGAAGGTATTCTAGAGGATATAGTCATGAGCTATGTGACAAGGGGTATCCCTTTTAGAATACTCCTCTAGGGTTAAAACTATTCAGGATGCACCAAAGTTACCATATTACAAAAATGATTATCAAAGAGATAAGGTGGCTCCTCACCCTTATCACTCCATACCAAGCCTTGATGATCTAAATATTCAGTCTAAGTAAAAATGTGGTCATAATTATCAAAAGGTAAAGGTTGGATTTTATTAGGGATGTATCCTATGCTACATATCCTAGGCCAAATCGCAACTTCCAAAGGCTCTTGAATACCTTTCTATCATAGCCCTAAACCTTTAACTATATATATCATACTAGATAGGTAATCATTGGATAAGTAACAATGAGTAAACGAATGCTCTACAAGAAGAGGGTTTCTACCACAAATATTTTATTTTATGGAGACTCTTGTGAAGATAAAGGTACATGTGCCAATCTATACAACATCACCTTTATTATAATGGAAACCCATAGTCCTCAGTTAAGGTGGTAGCTTTGCAAGATCTAGAAGAGGCTTTGAAAGAAAATGACTAACTTGATCTTATGATGAGACATTGATGAGTGGTTCATCACTTACCTTCATCTTTTCAAGTTGTTTATTTATGTGAGATGAGAGGACCGATGAACATAGATTGAGATAATATTCAACTTGCTCAACCATTGAATAATATTAGAATGGATGAGGATCGCTCAAAAATGGTAATAAGTTGATTCTTGAATTTGAATTTCAAGCATTGATGAAAAGTATAAGGGATAGCTCTCATCACATAAATTAAAGGTCATCCAAGAAGAAGATTAAAATATGTGGTGCAAGATACCACATAGAACAAGGTATCTATGATATTGGTTCCAACCCTTATAGGGAGAGATATAACATTTCAAGCCTCTTGGAACTCATTGTTGAAAGCTTTGATGATGATATCAAATTTAGTTAAGCATTCCTATTTTAATATAATTTTTTGGAAAATTTAATAAGTACAAAAATTGAGGGAAGAACCATTATCTATCAAAATCTGTTTGATAAATATTTCCCCAATAAATGTAGTGATATAGGGGGAATAATACTCTCATAAGTTTTAGAAAAGAATATTTTCATTCGAGAATGTGATATGATGTATCCCAAGATAACTTATATCATTAGTTATAGCACTAGGAAAATTGTCTTGAGGAATATATTGTTGTCTTATAAGCTTCAACAAGTATTACCTATGAATAGGAGAAGTTTACAAAAGCTCTAAGAGATATCTTAGCTAGGGTACTAGATAATTATTTTTGAATATCAAAGGAGACTTTAGGTTGTGGATTCAACATTAAAGGTGGGTTTTCTAATCTCATACTCCCTTTTTTGGGTATTCTTCAAAAGTAAGATGGGTTGGATGAAGAACACATATCCTATTGGATATGATGAGTCAATTAATTTTTTTCTTGTTATCTTGTAGTTATTGCTATCATACCAATCATATTATCATAGGGAGGTGGCACATTACAATATGATACTTGATTAGTTGTTGTTGGCCATGCTTAAGTAGGGGATCATGAAAGATCCCCATGTCTTGAATAGTTGTGGGTGCTTGTTGAGTAGGAGGTTGATTGTTTGTTGGAGGATTAAATTGAGAACCTTATATAACAAGATGAATTTATTCAATTAAGTCTTGAATAACATGTTTCAACCTCTTACATGAGTTTTTCATGTATCCTTCCACTCTATGATACTCACAATGCTACCCAAACTTATACCAATAAATAATTGTATCAGGTTGTTTCATGGGAGGTAACTCAATCATATTAACTTCCAAAAGTTGTTGTAGGAACACATATTTAGGAATGTTGAGTATTGTGAAATTTTATGGTGGATGATTTTTAGGTTGGTGAAGCACAATATTTTGTAGGGTGTTAATAACACTATTTATGGGTATACTATTCATTACCCCATCACCAACTACATACTTGTTCTTATACGATTCTTTCATGGTACTATCTTCTTTTATCTTAAATTGACCTCTTCAAATAAGGTCTTGATCTACCCTTCTTGTTATATCTATTGCTTGATCAAAAGAAGTGATAGTTGTTGTTTCCAACTCATAAGATATTTTATCTAGTAAATTCCCAATAAATATCTCAAGCATATCTCGATGAGGTAAGGTATATATCAAGCACCAAACTAGACTCCTCCAATGAGATAGAAAATTTGATTTTTTTTTTATCTTTTCCTAGTTTTAACATATAAGCATATTTCAGTCACATTATTTTCAACATAAGCTTTGAATTTTTGAACAAACATTTCAATTGTCTCTTCAAAATTTCTCAAAGAATGATTGGGAAATTGATAATACCACTCTAATGCCATACCACCAAAGCTCTTAGGGAATATTTTGAGTAACAACATGTCATAATATATGATATCATGGCTTGTAAGGAGCAATGCAGATCACTACATTTACTACTTGAAGGATTCAAGTAGGTTTGTTATACTTGCATTGTATGTTGATGATATATTATTGCTAAGTAGTTCACAACATGTAGTTCAAAAAGTAAAGGTGATATTGTTAAAGATATTAGACATGAAAAATTTGGGAGCCCTTCATTACTTTTTAGGAATTGATATAAGAAGAGATAAAATAGATGAAGAAGCTATGGATCAACTAAAGTAAGTATGTGGTTTATATCTTAAAATATTTTGGGATGGAGGTATGCAAGATAGTAAGCACTCCATTATCAATGGGTGCTACATTGTTTAATGAGAAAATTCCAAAGATTGAAGCAAAAAAAAATGAAATGGTAAAGGTTCCATGTGCAGGTGCAATCAAAAAGTTGATCTTTGCAATGGTGTGTACAAGATCTAACTTGACTCATCAAATGGGAGTTGTAGGAAGATTTATGTCAAATCTAGGCAAGAAATATTGGATAGTCATGAAGAGGATATTTTGATATCTCCAACATACAAAATATGTGATTTGTTATTAGGATGTAGGAGATAACTAGTTGAAGGTATATGTAGATGTTGATTTTGTAGGTGATATGGATGGAGGAAATTACACAACTGCATATGTATTTGAATTATTTGTGGGAGTCATTATCTAGAGAATCAAGAAGTAGGAGTTTGTTACACAAATTAAAAATAAAGGGTAAATATAATATAGCAGTAGAGTCTCGCAAGGAAGTAATATATGGCTAAAATTGTTGTGTAGATGTTGGTGTGTAGTAGGCTTCAATTCCATTATGGTGTGACAACAAGATTTCTATAGACCTTGCTATCAATCCAAAATTTTGCAATAGGACCAAGCACATCAAGGTAAGGTTTCACTTTATCAGAGAAAATATTGAAGAAGGTGGAGTAAATCTATAGAATGTGAAGACTGATGAGAAAAAATTTGATGTGTTAACAAAGGCAGTGAGTATTCTAAAATTCAATTGGTATTGAGACCAAAGTAGGATAAGAACTTGTCCATAGTAGTTGTAAAGTAGACGATTGTTGAAATTGACATCTACTATGGCACTGTAAGTTAATTAGTTGTATATAGTATAAGTGATTCCATATAAAAATTTCCACATAGAAGATTACATGAGAATAACTAATGTGAACTACCAGATAAAACTATCATGTATAGTTAGAGAGTAAGGGAAGCAAACATCAATTAAAGAAATATTTCTTCTATTTAGTTAAGTTTCTACAAACCCTTTATATGGTCTAGTTGCATGTACGTGGGTCCAACATATTGGAATAGGTCTACACAAGGGATGAATGATGATCCAGACTACAATAGATAAAGAAACTCGTAGAACCAAATTTTCTATGATTGTAATTCATGCAAAGTAGGCCCTGCAATACATGGGTTTTATGCATGTAATAATTGTGTTGAGTAATGGTACTATTTTTCTTTAAGACCTAAAATCTTAGCATTAATTCCTTTGTTCATGCATGTTCATTATTTATGTTCTATTTTGTTAAATTCTCTTCAATGTATACATTAGTTCTATTTTCAGTTATTTATTCATTCTTCTTCTATAATTACTTTTTACCTATAGTATGTGCAACTTCATAGGTAGGTAAGATATTATTCAATGAGAGAAGTGGTCTGCAATTTGTGTTTGATCATCAAAGTAGTCTAAATTTATCTGATTCTAATAAATTTAATACTATGCGAAACCAAAAAAAAAATTATACTATGGGGTTTAATTGTGATAATGATAGCATGTTGAATGCATGTCTTAGAGACAAACTAGCAAAATGAGATAGATATTTAGAAGCTATTTTGAAACAAGATATCAAAATTTTTGACACAGAGATGATTGAAGCCATTCTAGACACTTTATCCACTGATTTTATTATTATCCAGGATGTCACTGGAGAATAGGTCTTCTTGAGAACCACTGTATCAATATCTATTTTTTCCTAGCATTATTCAGTTGATTTTTTACCACCTTTTTCTTATCGTGTTATATATATATATAATAATTTTTTTAATATTTACTTAGGTATTGATATTTAATGTGGTGATTTGTTGTATTTAACATATTATGTTTTAACGTAGGCTTTCAATTTATGTAAACTATAAATATTTTAATAAAAATAAAAAATATGCATGATATTTTAGAAAAACTAATACTACAATAAAACAACTAACAATCATTAAATATTTCCTTATAATTAATTAACATGGATATTAACCTTCAATATTCTATATCCCATCATATAATTGATTTTCTTAATATTTTATGAGTTTGTTCTATTCA
Source organism: Wollemia nobilis (assembly GCA_028583015.1). Lineage (NCBI taxonomy): Eukaryota > Viridiplantae > Streptophyta > Pinopsida > Araucariales > Araucariaceae > Wollemia > Wollemia nobilis. The sequence goes on from JAQPPZ010015050.1 coordinate 1,349,034, forward strand.
TATGTGATTGCAACTTATAAGCATCATGATTAAATCAAGTTTATATTTAAATATTTTACATAGACCACTACACTCAGCAATACCCTTGTAATTTCAAGTTTTTATATAAGATAATAAATAAATAAATAAATATTAATTTGTTTTTATTTATGCCTTTGGTTCTTCTTTTAGGAATGACTTGAGGAATATTATCTAACATATGGGTAAATTCATCTACCATATGACAATACTAGTTGTATCTATTGCTCGCTATTAATGGAGACTAGATCTCATAGTTCTTGTTATGGTACCAGTGATCATTTTCATTGATTCTATATATACCCCTACTCTCTTAGAATTGATTTTGAATAGATAAAAAACACTAGGAAATATCGTGATAATTGTAGAAGAAGTGAGCACACCTTTGTACCTTAGCTTTGACTTGTCATGCAAGTATCCATATTTAATGTAGCAATACATTACTATTCACTAATCCATGCAAAATTCTTGAGGTAGATTGTTGCACAAATTCAAACATTTTATTCATACATTGAGGAATTTATGGTCATACAATCCTCCTCAAATAAGCTCAAAATAATAGTTAAATTGGATTGCCAAGAAGGACTTGGGTTACCAAGGGAAATATATTGTATAGAAAGGAAGACACAAGTGAAGAGAAAGTGATAGTTGCTACACGAGCTGCCAATGCTCATGACTTTATTATAAATTTTCCCAGTGGCTATGATACTAAGGTCTAACATGCTTACTCTTTTAATGGAATATTTATAAATATTCTCTTATAAGCATACTGCTATTTGAAAATCCTATTTTTGGTTAATATTTCCTATTAATTTTATAATTAAGGGATGTTATAAATTAATATAAATTTTATCTACCCCTGATAATATCTCTTACAAATCTTATCTTCAATAGATATTAGATTTCTTCACCAGATTTTAGAGCACTTGTATTTAATCCCCATAGCTATAGTTGTTCACAAAAATTATAGACACCACTTTTTTGCATTTAATGCATGTTAGGAAGATTTTGATCTTTTTCCTCTATTTCCCAACTATATATGAGCATTGGGTGTTATTCATAGATTGTGAAAGGAGAGTAGTTGAAGCATAAAGTTAGATTGAAGGAGAGAGGAGCTAAGTAAATGGAGCTAAAGCAATAAGCACTAGATGGAAAGCACATCCTTTGAGGAATATCCTACATGGAATAGTGCAACAATAGCAAAACCTTTTCAAATATGTGCAAAGCTTATGAAGAAAGAAGTTCCCAGTTGAAAGACTTTGCTTATTCTAAAACTATTGCAGCAAAATGATTGGAATATATATAATATATTATATATGTCTATTTAAGTGTTTGTACCTTTCTATAATTTATTGTGAGTATTTAACATATAATTGGTAAAATCAACAATTAAGATTTTGTTATCACTATGTAGTGTATAAAAGGTGGGATCTAAAAAAGTTTTTTAAAATTTGATGTTAACAAAATAGGAGTAAAATCTTGCATACCATGCATGAGGACCCTATATAAGCCTATATAAAGCCTTTCTCAACTTATAAACAATGTCTTCATGATTTGTAAAATCAAATATTTGTGGTTGGTAAACATATATTTCTTCATCAATATACTCATTTAGAAAAGTAGAGTTGACATCCATATTGAATATGAGTAATGAATACTATATTGTAATAGTAATGAGAAATAGTCTCCATATGGGCCATTAGAGATAAATTCTATGTAAATTCAATGCCATTTGGTTAGGAGTACCCCTTTAACCTCTAACCAAGTTTTTTTATTATTAATAATATTATTATCCCAACATTTGGTCTAAAAAATAATTTATATCAATGGATTTGTTTCCCTCTAGAAGTTCATTCAAATTTCCAAGTGTTATCATTGAATTAGCATCAATCTCTTCAATCATGGTCTAACATACTTCTTTCTTGTGTTTAGCCTCATATGCTATCTTATGCTCATTATTTTGCATAATATAAGAGATAAGCACAAAGTTTGTCATATTTTATTGTCTAGTAGCTCTATGGTCTAACTAAGAATCCAACATGATTGATAAATTATGGAATTCAATCCGTTGAGCATTGCATTTATTAGATGATATCTCATAAATATTATTGGTTGGGTTGTTTGAGAAGTGCACTAGTTGTGTTGAAGAGAAAGAGTTGCTAATATAGTAGTACAATAATAATGCTTGAGTAGAAGAGGTACAATTAGAGTTGTAATAGAAGAGAAATATGTTGACAACCCTTTTACTCACAAATTAAATGATATTGTGTCCAAGAGCACAATGGAAGTATGAAAAGATTAAATGAGCTATGTATTCAAGGGGGAAACATTGCTATAGTAGGAGGACATGTTTATGGCAAGAAGGAAATATGCATAAGTGTAAATTGTGGTTCTCTAATAAAATTTTTATGTCATGCCACTTAGATTTATCTTATGGTGGTGCTTGGACTAAGGTAAGCAACATGGCCCCTCAAAATAGTGCATGGTGATGTTGAGAAAAGCAAGAGATAAATACATCCAACTACATGGGTGGAGATCATCCTCAATAATAGTGCCTTTGAATAGCCAAAGTCCCTTATGAATATCTAAGAGTGTTAGATTTGGGTTCTAGAAAGGCACCACTATGTTTCTTTGATAGGAATATCTTTCACTCTCTAAAGTTGTCTTTGAGGTATGAATCTACATTGAATAAATAGTCACACATGGTAGTTCTATAAAATGTCAAAATGAGATATAAGGATACCCAAAAACTTTAAAATATAGTTATCACTTATACAAAGGATCTCCATGTAGTCATGTTTCATCTTGTTGAACAAGGGTGCGTGTAGGGACTACAGGCATTGAGTGGCTACATGAGACCCTATAATAGAAAAACAAACAAAAGGTCCCAATTAGCCTTGCTAAATTTAAATTTTACAATAAGAAAAACAAACAATTAAATAGGAAGCAAATGATAATATTTATATTCTAATACAAAATAACTTATTCACTAGAATTGACTCTCATACTATTGAAAGGTAGAGACCAAGATCATACAAAGACAAATATTAAAGTCATGAATTATTATGAAGAATTGTGTCATTCAAATATGCAAGATTCATAAGAATGAGGTCCTCACAAGCAATAGCGAACTGATACAAACAATGGAAATTGAAAATATAATAAATATTGCTTATAAATAGGTCTTACGAATACTTTTACAATGATTAATAATATAATAACATAGATCATGCCTTTTACTTTGATGACACAACAAAACTAATAACTACATTCATTTTATCCATATAAATAACTTTTGAAATATTATCCTTATTTATTTATTTTTATATATATATATATATATATATATATATATATATATATATATATATATATATATATATATATAACCAACATAATTACTGCTAAAACAACAATATAATTATATAAAGGATCAATTTACTTTGAATAATTTAGAAGACTACTTTTCAAATGTAACTATTTTGTTGAAGTCTTTCCATATCGACATGAAAAGAACATTTTCTCCGAATGTCCTATACTACTCATAGAGGCATATAAATATGCTAAACATATGAAAAGATAATTCAAATTTTATTTTTAATTGATCTATTATAAATTATAATAATAATAAAAAAAAAATCTACCTATGAGTCATCGAGCATAGCACGTTACTCCGAGACATTAGACATTTTCCAATAGCAAGAAACATATAGCTTATGCGAGCTTAGACTTCGATTATGATGTAGGGGATTGCGTGTGATTTGTACAAACAATAGATATATTACTATTTATTTATATGAGAAGATATTGTCAAACAAACAAGTACTTCCAACACAATAGGCATATGACTATTTATTTATTTGAGATGATATTGTCAATACAAACAAATTGCGTGGTGTATTACCCAATATGGTCAACCTTGAATGTTTAGTTTATAGTTGACATTCTTGTTTGAACTCAAGTTCATAAATTTCCTTTCAAAGAACTAATGTGACAAATTTTAATTTGAATGGAAACTTACTAGAGACAAACAAGCTAAGTTCTCCCTAGCTGACTTTGCATATGATGTTTGATGTGGATAAGAGCGTGGACATTTCACGTGTTTGTTTTGTGTGCAAACGTCGGTTTGGTTTGGTGACTCTTCGTGAGAAAAAAGGAAAAACAAAACAAAGTGAAATGAAAAGTTGAAACTGTCCTTTAACCAGTAAGTCCCCAGTCCCATGATAATTCTATATTCTTTGGTTACTTTAGACTTGTACTCTACCCAGCGTTTAAGGTATTGATGTTGAGCTAAAAATTTAGCTTGAAACATACATTAGACTTCGTTTTTAGCCACGCATATTACAACATAAAAAAAAATTCAGAGGTAAAGGCGAAACACCTGTTCAAGAAAGGAAGTAGAATAACCAGTTGAGAAGCATTGAAGAAAACACTTATTCAAAAATGGAAGTAAAATGGTTCCATTTTACTCATTAACAAGCATTCAAGAAAACACCTGTTCAAAAATGAAAGTAAAATAACCCATGATCAATATGTGTTACCTATTAATCAAAGTTTACATTGAAGTTGGCACTTGCCAACAATGTAAGAGCACTGTTTTTTCTCGATTCTGTCCTTATTCTGGGGATGGGATTGGCTGGGATGGGAAGGTTGTTGGCGTACCTACTCATCCTAACAGAATCTCTCTCATCTTAATCACAATAATCATTCTAACATTAACCAATTTGGACATCAGTGACGAAAAGCTGACGCGTTCGCATTTAAATGTGTCACGTGCAACATTGAGATGGGGCCATGATCAACTCAGAGCTAGTGGGATCGTCTATGTGACCGGCTTCCTTACCTGAAAAATCTTGGATGAACGTATATAGTTTGGGAAACGAGTTTAGTTTTGGTTGATAAATTAAGAAAAGTGTTCAAGTATAAAATTTTAAAGAAAAAAAAAAAAATTTAAATCTAATTTTACATACACTTTTTCGAGGCGGATCGCTAGAAGTTAACAAGTCGGAATAGAGCCGAGAGGGCAATCAATCAAGGCAGTTACAAGCGCCCGGCGGAGAAGAACACGTGGTTGGCCTTTTGTCCGTTTTGTGGTAGCCAGATGTTATATTCCACGTGCAAACGCTATATTCTTTCAAGGGAAAGAAACCCAGAGCCTTAGAGGTCTCCATACGGACCTACCTTGATGGAGCTTTATCTGGTGGAAACTCATTGGGTGTCTGAGAGCTTTCTTGGCTGGCTCGATGCCATCCCCCTCAGTCCACGCGTTGGCCCACGCGAAAGAGGCGTAGTGGGCAAGGAGTCGGATATTATGCGTGTGGGCTTATTGACGGATTTGGAGGGACGCGCACGGCGCCAACGTTGAATACCCCGCACCTGCCCCTCTCCAATAATTTGAAACACCTCTGCTCTCTTCTGCTCTGCTCTCCATCCTCTTCCCCCTCTCTTATCTTTTGTCTTGTGATCTTGACATGGAAGAAGCCGTGATCTTTGCACGAAAGTCTCCTTCTCTCCTCAGCTCGTCTCGATTATTGCAGACGCTGACCTCTATAAGTTTGACCCCTGGGATTACAATTTTACGTCCTTTTTTTAAGCCGTGCACTTGAATCGATGACCGTTCGTCTCGGTTTTTGGTTTTCAGGACTGGCGCGCTTCGGCGAGCAGAAATGGTATTTCTTCAGCACTCGGGACCGCAAGTACCCGAACGGCGCCCGCCCCAACAGGGCGGCGAGGTCTGGTTACTGGAAGGCCATCGGCACGGACAAGCCTGTGGTGTATTCAGGCACCACTCACAAGGTGGGAGTGAAGAAAGCCCTAGTGTTCTACAAGGGCCGCGCCCACAACGGCGTCAAGACCGACTGGATCATGCACGAATACCGTCTCACCGATACCGCACCAGCACCGCCAAGGGGAAAGGGTTCTCTGCGAGTAAGTGAAACTTCCTCACACAGCATGTATTTGGGTGGCTAGATGGCCTTCTGATAATCTTCTTTTGAATAACTCTTGTTTCCAACGACATATTCTTGGGATCCAATTTCGTTTCAATTTAATATCTGTTTCTAGTTGTATGTTGGTGTTAACTAACCATGCTTGTGTGTTTGTGGTAATTGCAGCTGGACGACTGGGTGCTGTGCCGGATATTCAAAAAGTTGGGGCCTTTCCTGAGGATGGAAGGAAGCGAAGGCGAGGCGGAGGATTCATTGAGAGAGTCAATGGCCGTACTAAGTATGGTTGCCGCCCTAGTTCAACAGAACCACCAGGTGGCCCCCAAATTTGATATGTTCACAGGGCTGCTGCAAATCGAAGAGCAGGCCAACTTTCTAGACAGCTTCCTGGAGACGTCGGATTCCAACGGGGTTCTGCCCGGCCAAGGTATGGCCTACAACGACTCCGTCTCCTTGAAACTAAACTCCTTGAAGAGAAACTTCTCGCTGGTGTTCACCGATGAGATCGAGTATCTTTGCACCTCTCCTTCAAAGAAGCCCATGCACACCAACAATGTCTCTTCTGCATTCGCTTCCATCAATAATAATCACAACAGTAACAATCTCCTCAAGGAAACCATGGGTTCATACACAGTCCTTCAGCAACTATACACTTACCTATTCTGAGAACCGGTTTTGGAGCACCGAAACTGGACAACTGCGGTTGACTTGGACCACTTGAAGAATCGAAAAAAAAAGAGAAAGAAAGAACTAGCTGTATAGTAGTGCTTTGTCCTAAATCCTCAATTATTTGATATACCTAGGATTGATTATTTGACCTAGCGGAGGACAAGGGTTGCCATTCATAGGTTTTTACGATGACACCTAATCACTAAGTAATAGTTAACCTCTTAAATGTGAATATATCATAACTACTCATAAGTTTATATAAAGATGTCTCTAAACTTACATAGAAGAACACTTATAAAATTATATTACACTTGTATTTACACTTCATCAACAATACTTATAAGCACTTCATTATTATTGACATTGCTCTAAGAAGATCAGATTGTATGGGTTTCCTAAAATATTTAGATTGCATGGGTTTTTTGAAATGATTATTTTAGATAGGGATTCCAGATTCACTTCTGAATTCTGGAAAGTCCTACATCGTGCAGTAAGCACAAAACTGAATATAAGCTCAACATATCACCCTGAGATTGATAGTCAAACTAAAAAGGTAAACCAAGTACTAGAAGACATGCTTGGCATTTACTGCATGGATGAAAAGGAGCAATGGGAAGACTATTTACACCTTATAGAGTTTACCTACAACAATGAACATCACTCTTCTTTGGGAATGACCCCATTTGATGCCTTATATGGTCGAAGGTGTAGAATGCCATTGCATTAAGACAATTTGGAGGATCAGATTGTGATCAGGCCAAATATGGTCAAAGAAATAGAATATCAGTTAAAGGTGATCAGGCAAAGGCTTAAAAAAATCATCAATCAATAGAAAAACTGCATTGATCTAAATAGAACACCAAGGGAATACATCGTAGGAGACAGAGTGTTCTTAAGGGTTAAACCAATGAAGAGTGCCATCAAATCTATAAAGTTAGATCCTCAATTTTTTTGACCCTTTCAGATCACTGAGAAGATCAACCCGATTGCATACAAAATTGCCTTACCACCTAACTTGTCGAAGATCCATGACACCTTCCACATAGCCCTGCTTAGAAAATATGCTATTGACCCTAAATATTTGTGGAATATTTCTAAATTGCAAATGGTAAACTCTAAGGCTATTGAAGTGATGTCTGTAAGTATTCTAGAGTTTCGTTACAAGTCTATACAAAATAAAAATCTAAAAGAATGTAAGGTCCAATAGGACCATTTTTTTGAATGAAATACCACTTGAAATAAAGTGGAGGACATGAAGAAATATTTTCCTTTCTTATTTGAAAATGTATTGTAATAAATTTTATTTCTTAAAACAGGAAACACATGAGATTGTGTTTAGCCCAAGGGGGGTAGTATGTCATGACCCTCCTTGGTAGGAATTTTGGCATAGAAAAACTATGCATTGATCAATGATGATTTGATACTTAGTTTTGATGCATTTGATTGATTATGCAATATTTATATTGATTTATCCTTGAAGAATATGGTACTTCTAATGTATTGTTAATACGCAAGACCAAGTACACTCGTGGGTGGAAGAGGTAGAATTAACCACCAAGAAAAAAGTACTTGAAAAGGGAAATAATGATTTTTGTTGGTTAGGGTAACATGAACGACTATCCTCAAACAAATATATGTTTCTTGTTTTGGTGGTTGTAAGCAATCCAATTTTTAGAGCTTGAAGTTGGTAACCTAGAATTTACCATAAGTCTTCAGTTGGGACAAGATATTGGACTTGCAAAAAGATCATCCACCTTGTTTGATGCATTTGATACTTGTTTTTATATATGCATGTTTATGTGAGAATTGAGTGGGTATATAACCCCATTTTGAAAAGGATTAATAGGCATAGAGGCCCTATTAAACCTTGGCCACTTGAATACCATACTAATGTTTAATATTAGTATTGGTATTTTATTTAAATTAATCAAGGTTGAAAAATGATTAATGAGCTATTTGATTTAAATTAAATAATAAGTCTTAATGCTTGGAAAGACTTTATTTAATTCTCTTTTACTCTTGATTTTTGTAAGAGAATGAAAAAAACTTATTTTTGTTTAAATAAAATAAAGGAGGGTAGCTTTTTAAATCATTAATCTAATAAATATTTTAAAAATATTTTCTTTATTATTTAAAAGAATAATATTTTATTAATAAATAATTGAATCCTTATTTAAATAATCGAAAAGTGGTCTTTTGGAGTGTGAGATTTTGAATGAAGAGAAGAATTATTTTTAAATTTAAATATCTTCTCTAGATAGACTTATCTTAAATTTTTGTGGATGGCCATTTATGTCGAGAGAAGACTTTTGGGTTGGGGTAATTGGAGGTGCCTTGTTAAAAGGGCCTCATATGCAAAATTGGAAAAGATCATCTTTTATTTTTGAAGGGTGAGAAGGAGAAACCAACAAGTGACAAGGATTGCAAGGATAAAGAAGACAAGGTAACTTTATCTTTAGCATCAAATCAGGTTGGTTTCAACCAAAATTTTCTCCTATGTTACTATTTAACAAAATTGGTATCCTTTTGTTTTAAAACCTTATCTCTTTTCCTATGCCACCGCATGGAGCAACACCACTAGCTAGTGCCTGGTGCATCCACCTACCTGGGTGCAAAGGTCTCTCAGCCACTAGCTAGTGCTCGAGTAAGATAGTGCCACACTTTTCTTTTATGCTTTATGTTTGGCACCATATAATGCATGTGGGACTATGGCATAGGGGTTGATTAATTAAAACTTAGCTTCCTCCATTATTGAAACCTCCTTTGCAAAACATTATTGATTGAATAGTTCTACCACCAACCAAGACTTATCACCATGGTAAAATCTTCCTCTACCACCACTCAACATTGGGTGGTGGTCAAAAGTATTAGCATACCCCACAACCTTTGAATGGCTATGAAGCCTACCACACAAAGCATGTGGAATAAAGCATGTAATCTTTGAGGGTTTATGTTTTATTCCACATGGGTTGTGGGAAGGGTGTAGGCTCTGTATAAAATGGCTAGCACACCCTCTTTAGGATAGCCAAGCCCAAAGGGCTTAGTAAATATTGTTAGAATTTCCTTACCTATTACAATTGATTCTTGCTTCTTGTTGTTAGCCATGTGGTAATGCTTGATTGGTAAATTTTGATCTTGATCACATCCCTATAGGTTTTAAATTTCTTGTGTAATATTTAATCCCACATGCATGGGGAGAAGGGGCATGGGGCTCCTTATGCTACCCCACATAACCTAGGATGCTTTCTAAGTGTGAATTGGGTGCTTGGTATTGGTATATGGTTTGTGGTTTGTTGACCTACATGTGGTTTGTGGTTTGTTGACTCACCTATGATTTGTGGTTTGTTATCTGGTTGATCTACCTATGGTTTGTGGTTTGTGGACTGACCCATTGGGGTAGTTTTAGCTAGTTGAGTCTTTGTCCTGTTGGCCCTTTTTTTATCGCTAGCTTAAGAAAACCCCTTTGAAGGTCGAGTTATGATTTAGATGTTTTAAAAAGGGGATAGATCTTTTAGTTGAATAATGAAAGATGGAAAATAATGTTGGGTTATATTATAAGAAAGACCCTTGTGATACATAAATGATTATGTTTAGTTTTATAAATCAAAGTTCCCATTTTGAACATAGTTATATTATGTTGAAAGTATTAAAAGAAGGATCCTTTTTGTATTAAATTATAGATATATTATATTTTATAAATTATTTTAATGTATTTGATTAATTAAGGGTGTGGGATCTTAGTTGATTGAATAAATAAAACGTTTTAATGTATTTAATTAATTAAGGGTATGAGACCTTAGTTGATTGAATAAATGAAATATTTTAAATGTATTTGATTAATTAAGGGTATGGGACCTTAGTTGATTGAATAAATGGAATATTTTAATGAATTTGTTTAATTAAGGGTGTGACACCTTAATTGATTGAATAAATGTAAATTTTTAATGTATTTTATTAATTAAAGGTATGGGACCTTAGTTGATTGAAGAAATATTTTTTTTTTGAGATATTTGATTAATTAAGGGTATGGGACCTTAGTTGATTGAAGAAATAGATTGATTTAAGTATTTGATTTATTAAGGGTATGTGACCTTAGTATATTTTGGAAAAATACTTTGCATGATGAAAAACATGAACCTTTGATTAAATAAAGGAAGAGTTGTGAATTACTTTGTATTTGATGAAATGATTCTCTTCTTCTATTGATATGGATAAGAGTGAATTTATGGGATTTTTTCTGATGTTGACTAGATAATTTATGATTGAATGCATTGAGTAGTTTTGTATAGTTGCAATTTGGCAACCATATTATATATGCACTTGCTTTAAGTTATTTAGTAGATGCATGCTTCATAAGAACCATGAGTTGTCATGATCCCTTACTACCATCAATTGAGCGAAGAAAATATATGAAAATCAGGAGGACACCTGGAACTGCAATATTGACCTTGACATTGGTTGTAATAATGAATTTATTTAGTAGACTACACTCTAATGGAGTAATCCCTAGATGGGCATGGATGTAATACCTTATTATTTTAAAAGTATGGAGGTTTTACCATACTTGGATTATGTATTGATGTCATAAATAAATGAAGAATACATCTCTAACTTGTTGTTCATGAAATTTATAGTTATTATGGATTCATAGTAATTCATTTTCTTAAATGTTATGATTAGATGATAATGTTTTATTTCAAGTACTTGTTTGACGCTTATGTAGATATTATTCTATATTTAGATTAAATAGATAGACTTAGTTTTATCCTTCTAAAGAATGAAGAGTTAGATGGTTTTGCATTTTAGCATAGTTAGATGGTTGATTTGTTATCCAAAATGATTATTAATTATGTGATAAAAGTAGAGGAAAAAGGAACCTAAGGGATTATGATCTCTTAGGATAAAGTTATAAGAGTAACCAAAATAGTTATGAATGAACCTGAATATCTATGAAAGGAATAAGTTAGCTCATCATGGAGATGAGATGGATAGCTTATTTTGCAATACACATAGTATACCTACATAGATGAATTTGTGTATGGTATAGATATGGGTGTATTCCTTCAACTATAGAAGGAGATAAGTTAGCTCATCAAAAATATGATATGGATAATTTTTTTGTGATATGTGTAGTATACCTACACAAACAAACTTGTGTATGATATAGATATGGGCATATCCTTTAGTAGATTTAGGGATGAGAAAGTAGATAATCTTAAACTTTAGTCTAAATTAGTTATATTAACATTAACATACATACTTTTCAGGTATATTTGAGTCCTTCTCAGGTTGTACTTGTAAAAAAAATAGTTGTTCTAGATATATTTTGGATCATTACAAGAAGATAATGGAATAAAGGAAAGGGGACTAGGAGGATAAGAAGGTATTAGGTGACATATTGGTCCATGGTATGTAGCCATTCAAAATATGACCATACAACTAGGAGTGGTGTGAGAGTGATGAAGGAAAGATGAGGGCGATGAGAGAGAATCTAAGATGTTAGAGACAAAATAGGAAGAGGAAGGAGGAGATGGAATGGATGCAAGGATGGAAATGATGAGTGATGGGATGATGATGGTGACGTAGGATGGTGACACTTGAATCATTATCTTGAATCATTGTTAATGTAGGATGTGTCAATGATGGAAGGGATAAAAATCCTTGAATATTATCATTGATAGACTAATGAGTGCATTATGTTTGACAAGTTGATCTACCATTAGTAGATGTTCTCATGACACTTTGATCGACTTATGTGTGAGTATCCATACAAGGATAGGCATGAAGTCTACCAACTTAGGTTTGATTAGAGTTTATGTTGAGAAGAGAAATTTTTAATTTTGACCCAACAAAGTAGGGTTAATGATGATCTCAACCAAGGTTCTTAGATAAATATCAATTACAAAAATAGGTATGGGGTATTTGATCATATTTGTGATGGCATTGATAAGGTAATGTTAGCCCACTCAAGTGATAAGGTGATTTTTGATGGGGTACAATTGGGGTAAGTGATAAGGTGATTAAATAAAGAGACCAATTGAGGAAGAGGGAGATATTAAAGAAGAATGGATATGCTATTAGGGGGGTAGATTATACCACTGAGATGATTAATTCCTTGTGATTGAGTAGATATTTTATGATATGTCTGAAGTATCAATAATCATCAATATTGTGAATATTTTGATGATACAAAATGTAATAGTGGTCAATTTTGTACCATTTAAGCATAGGTTTACTAGGGTCTACATGATGGATGTCATGTAAATAATATAGTCTTGCATCCTAAAAATAATAATGATCACTGACATTGGCTTCAATAGAGGCATATAAGGATGAAACAAACAATAAGGATATAGAGGATGACTAGAAAAATTAAAATAAGAAGATGGAGTAGAAGGAGGTTGGATTGAATAAGGTTTTGAGAGTGATGTGGAAGGTTGTTGATGACTTAATTGTAACTCAAGGTGTATAATGTAATCTATGATTTCTTACATTTCGATGAAATATGGAGCTAGAGTGACTAGGATAGGATTAATTTGGGTGTTGACATGGTTGAAATTAGGTTGGTAGGGATAAGAGTGTGGGGATGAGAGTAGTTGAGTAATAGAATAGGATGAATTGTGATGAGGGTGTTGAACCAGGGGATCCACATAGGATGAATGACAATATGGGTGTTGAACTGGGAGAGCCATATATGATGAATGCCAAGATGGGTAGTTTACTGGTGGACCCACATAGGATGAATGGCAAGGTGGTGGAAAGGATGGTGTGGAATATAGGGGAGGAAGATATGGAATAAATAATGTTGGAAAGGGAGGTTGGAGAGGTGAAGTTGGAAAAATAGGTGGAATAAATGGTGATTAAAGAGGGGATGGTGGAAAATATGGTATGAGGGAAGGTGTTGTAAAAATATGTTGAAGAGGGAAGGTGGGAAAAGAGGAGGTATATGTGAATTTTATTTGTGTGATGGTGTGACATGCTCCTCGTATGAGATCTCATGGTTAAATTAAAGTGGGTGGGTGGAGGTAATAGGCTTGGACCAAAATGTGAGGGGCAAGGATGGACCTTGGTAATTAGGTGAGAGAGAGGGAAAATGGTGGGAGAGATACTAAGCGGGGTGAAAGGCATATCACCCAAATAGGTTGGAGAAGTGGATGAAATATGGTGCTATGGATGGAAGACTTCATAGGAAAGCATTCAAAAGCACATGCTTGGCTATGGATTTCAATTATAAGAAAATAAATATGGGATAGAATGGAAAGGAATTGATAGGATTGATGGGAGGAAGAAGCGATAATGGATTTTGGAATATTTAAAAGGTTTTGGTGATGGTTTTGGTGTTTTTTTAAGTGGATAAAACACATTATCTATAAAAAAATTTAGATAACTAAGCAAAAAAACAATGATGGTTTTGATATTTTGTTTTAATATTTTTTGGATGGTTAAGTTGAGATGGGGGATTTTTTATGAATTATATTTGTTTTTGTTTTATTTCTTTCTTTGGTTTTGGTTTTTGTGTGTTTGATGTACCCTAGTTGTATGAACTACTAGGGGATGGATGGAATGGAGTCTACAAGGGTGTGTTTATGCCCACCCTCACTTAAGGAAAAGGGTACACAAATAGCTTAAAAAATATTCTTAGGATGGGGGTTACCTCTAGGTATCCTAAGGGAAAAATGGACCTCCAAAAGGAGGTTGCATTATCTAAAACCTGCTACTGGTCCAGTTGGATTTCACTTCATATTTGGTTGGTCTTGGTAAAAAATAATAGTTTCATACCCACTAATTATTAAGCCCTATGAGCAAGGGTGTCTAAAACCAAATTACCCCAAGCTAGTCCTAAGGGTAACTAGTTTTACAATGATGAAATTTAGGAAACTATATGATCTAATCTAGGGTTTCTAGAGGATGAACTAATGGTTGAGGATGAAGTCCAATTTCACCAATTGGTTATTCTTTTAAAAATAGTATAAAATATAATAATGCAAGTGTGTGATATTTTTTTGTTTTGGTTATGTTTTTGTTTTTTGTTTTTATGTCAAGAATGCTTACATATAACACAAAATGATTTCTAATAATTCAAAATGCAAGGCAAATAAGTACTATGCCTAAGAAGAATTTATTCAAGTAAAAAAATAAATCTTAATACTTCAAGTATTAAAATCACATTGAATATGCATTCAGATGATGTCTTGCAACCAGTTGTTAGAAAGGTCTCAGATTCAATCTACAATACAATTTTTGGATATAAAATATGTTGCTCCAAGTAAGAGCTATGCTAAAAGAGGTTCTAGGGTATTATAAGAAAAATAAAGGGTGCATTTTCAATTGGAAATAAAAATATTTCCATGGAATATTCTGTAGAGGGCCCTTCCATTTTTATATGGGGAATATTCCAAAATATTTATACTCGAGATAAATTTCCAAGTAATCCTACAACACTAACAAAATCAGTGCCTCTGGTAGAAGTCTCATGAAATGAAACAATGCTCTATGGTCCCCATATTTTGCACATGAAAAAATATTTAAAAAAATCCTCCCCCTATTGGTATATGAGAAAACAATCTAGCCTAAAAAAGTTTAAATTGTCATCTCCTTTTTGCATAATACATATACTAGCACTAAGAAAATAAGTTTCCCCAAGAAAATTGAATGGTGTAGTTAAATATTACATCCAATCGACATGGAGATATGGGTAAAGCACACACAAGTAGACATGTTTGTTCAATGTCGAGTGGAGCCACTATGTCAAATAATACAATGAGAAAATGTATTTTTAACTTGTTGTTTAACCTGCCTTACAACAAATGTTCTATATAAGGGATTTTAATCATGCTTTAATAACTTCAAATTTTATAATCTAAATTTGAATGAATTTCCTAGAGTACCAAAAATGTGTGTGTTGGACTCATCAAATAGTAGCATATATTACATAGGTGAGGATAGTGGGTGACAACTGATAATAAGGATAAGCGACCCATGATGTCCTAGCCTCTACAAACACCAGTGGAATCTTACAAATAACATGGATATTTTCCACTTTTAACATGTTCCATATGACATCCTTCACTCCTATATTTCTAGCCTTTGGAATCCTATCTCAAAGTTTGACTTTTTTACAATTTTTTTTAGCTCTATAATAATAGAAAGTAAAAAGAAATAGTTTTTCTTAAAAATATAAGAAGCTAAACAAATAGCTATATTAAATTTGTGGGGGTCCCACTATCATCGTCATTTTTAATGACATATAAATGCACTATTACATTGATCAATATAAAATATGTTACAAATAATATTTTATTACAAATAGTCTCCTTGAGACCTTTACAAAGGGGATCTAAAAAAAGGAAGATGGCCCATTTTTACACTAATTATACAATGGTACAACAAATTTTTCTATACAACCAATAGGGTTGGATGTGTTTTGAAGCATTGTATTGCTTGATGTACAATCCATGGTTGAATGTGCCTTCAAGAACCCTACACACAACTAACAACAAAACGATTAGTAGCACCTGCTTTCATAAGAAAATTTAATAATGAAAACTTAATCTACTACATAAAAATGAACTTAAATAAGGTAAATAGCACATATAAAGTAACATTTGAACTCACACATACATATAGATGGGTCCTAACACAATTTTGAAATTTTTTTCCCAAGTTCATTTAAATTTATCATGTAAATAAAGAAATGAGGGGGAAATTTAAAAAAAATAGCAAGGTAGGGGTGGTGGTAACATGGAAATGATTTGACATGATGTGGAAACCATGTGGTATGTGGAAAAACCAAGAAAAATCTAGAGAATGCACTTGGAGGAATGTGCACCTCCCAAAATTTAATGACCTTGGGTGAAGTGAGGGAGCATGGGGATGTGGGAACATTGGAGGATGTGGGGAGAATTTTAAATTCATAAAAAGGTGTAAAGTGTATGTAGGAGGACTTATAATTTATTATGGACATTGACTAATGGGAAATTGTCTAGGGATTTGAGAGAAATTTTTAATTACTTAAAAAGTGCAATAGGAGTGTAGGAGGATTCAACATTTAATAAGGGCTTTGAGTTAGAGCTTGAGGAATTTTTAGATTTATTAAAATTTAGAGGGAAGAATGTAGGAGGATTTGGATATTTAAATGGGGTCTTTCCTAGGAGATTTTATGAAGATTATGATGGGGGATTGATATTTTTAGGGATTTGGTTTGGGATTTAAATTATTCGTTATGGGTCATGTCAAGGGTTTGGCTAGGTAATTGGGGTTTATTAGGGGTTAATTAGAGATTGAATTAGGGTATCAGGACTTAAGTAGGATTATGAAAATTTTGAGAAATATTTGAAGAATTAGAGAAAAATTTTAGGAAAAATGGGAGAATTAGAGAAATTAAAAGGGAATTAGAAGAATTTATAAATAATTTGGGAATTAAAGGTTTATAAAGAATTATAGAGGGATTAGATGGATATAGAAGAAATTTGTAGACTTTGGAAAGATTACAAAGAAATTAGAGGTATTTTTGAGGGAATTAGATGAATTAGAGGAGAAATTGGAGATTTTCAAGGAATTTGATGAATTTGAGGGAGAATTGGAGATTTTGGAGGATTTTTTAAAATTAGAGAAAATAAGTTCGAGTGATTACAAAATTGACATATTTTGGGTGTCTATATATTCATTAAATTTAATACTATATTTATTCATCAATATTAAAAATCTTAGTGAAAACATACATATCATATTCTCTCATTCCTAAAAATACATGTGAAAATGAGAACGATGGAGCACTTTGGCGATGGCAATGGAAATTTTAAATTTTTGATAGGCAAGAAAAATGAATCTGGTAATGGCGATGGTGACAATCTAGAGAACCCTCCTAGTGATGGTAAAGATGACAACCTAATAGATACGGGTATTTGTGACCTAGATGTATCCCCTTCCAAAGGCCACACCACTAGCGGTTATACTTCACATCCAATTTTTGAATATGAAACCGTTAGCAGACACCTTTCGAGCTAGTCTCGAGATTCTCCCTACAAGTCCTATGCTGATAAAGATAAAATATGGGGACATGCAATTATTTCTTCTGAGCCAAACCCTTGCACCCATAATGAAAAGGATATCTCCATTCCTCTTGGTGTTATGAACTTTATTATTAGTCGAAGCTTTGTATAGCTGATAAGAAAATTCATAGGAGGTAAACCTAACATTGAATCAATCAAGAAATGGGCATAAAAAAATGGTGGCCCATTGTATCCATGGAAATAAAGGCCATGTATAGAGGTTTTTTTCTCATAAGCCTCAACAATGTGAAAGACACCAACCACATCTTGACTGATGGACATTGGTTCTATGGTTGTAGAATCTTGTTCCTATGAAAATGGGTAGAGGAATTCAATCCTGAAACCTAATCTATAAATTTGGTGTCTATATGGTTTTAGCTTCCCAACCTACCCCTTCAATATTGGGATGAGAGGATTTTTCTCCTGGTTGTTGAAGCTATTGGGGACTTTGTTTCCCTTGACCCTACAATAAAAGCATAGTCAAGGCTAACTCATACCAGAATCTATGTGATGGTAAATCTTGATTCAAAGTTACCCACCTATGTGGATATCATTCGTGGCCCCAAAAGAAGATGTCAGACCATAGTTTATGAAAATGAAGTAGTGTTTTGTATGGAGTGCCACACCCAATGTTACTTGAAGACCCAATATTTTTTGTTGAAAAAGGAGACTACAAAAAGTCAACCCAAAAATTATGAGCAGCTAACTCTAATGATGGACCAATTCATGAAAATAAATTTTACCAAGCTAAGCCGACTCAAAATTTGGCCACCACCATGGACATCCAAAAACCTTTTGTTGTGCCAAGAAGTCCTGAAGAGAAAGGAAAAAAGATAATATCTCCATCCCTCAATCTCCTCACTCTAAACAAAATTGCTCACTCTTTATTAAAGAAAAAATTGTTAGGTCTTTGCGTGATTCTATAGAGGATCCTATCAGTGATCTCATAGACAAACCTTTGCAACCCTATTCAGATACCTATGAGATTATGCAATATCCTTCACATCCAAGACCTTATGGACTTCATTTGTCTACTAAATCTCTAAAATTTCTTCAATATGAGGTTGACAAACCCTCGAATCAACAAGATCCTCTACTCAATGTGTCTAACCTATCTCTCCCCCTCCTGGAGAAGATGTTCTTAGTTTTGGGTTAAAAACTCTTGATCTGAATATTGATAACCAAAACCCTAGCCCTCAAAAATCTATTTCCAAAAATCAAAATAAAACTTTAGGTGACACAAATTTTGAAAAAGCAAAAGGAGGGAGACATAGTAAATAGGATTTAAGGTGAAAGGAGGCTAAAGAGAGTATTGCTAATGGCTCTTAACCAACTATTATATCCTCTTTAGCTAAGCAGGATCATTCTAAGGTTTCCATAGATGAGGGGAACATAACCAAAACCCCTTTGACACCTTCACATGGAGGAGGTAATAAATCTTCAAAGTATTCCAAATGAATATTCTCTCATGGAATGTGAGAGGTCTTAATGAATGGACCAAGTAGATAATCCTTTCGTCCATGAGAAAAGACATTAAGTTAACCATTATCTTGTTGAAGGAAACTAAGATCAACAAAAACTATCAAGATAGAGTTATTAAGGCTATATGGAAAAATTTTGGAGTTTCTAGTAGCCCTACCGTGGTAGTTTCTGGTGGCCTTATGTGCCTATGGGATCCTCCTAAAGTAGAAGGTCATATTTTATCAAATTCTAATAGGATCACCAATATTGCTTTTTGTTGCAAAGATTCAAATGTTCAGTGGGTTTTATCTAATGTGTATGCTCCTAATACTATGTCTGGCTAATAAGAACTATGGTTTTCTATGAGGAAAATATAGCAGATATTCCATAATCAGCCTCAGATGATAGCTGGTAATTTCAAATCATTACTATACCCTACTGACAAAAAGGAGGTACTCTTATCTCACTTCAAATTTTTAAATATTTTACTGAATTCATTGATGGGTGTGGTCTTATGGACATCCACCTTCAAGAGATCAAATTTATTTGGACTAACATGAGAGTGGGGGTACAACATATTTTAATGTGATTGGATAGATTTCTCATTTCTTGTGAAGCTCTTCAATCCTTTGGAGATGCAACTCTCCACACTCTTTGTTGGATTGGGTCTGACCACAACCCTCTTGTTTTAGAGGGGCTAAGCACTACCTATTTCAAATATCCTTTTTAGTTTAAACCTAAGTAGATTCAACACCTATATTTTAGAAGCAAAGTACTTGAATGGTGGAGCAAATATTTTATTGGTAACCCAATTGTATTATTAACTCAAAAAATTTGACATACCATGAATATCATAAATATATAGAATAGGGAAACCTTTGAGAATTTATTTGAGGCAAAAATAATTATTGGTGATAATATCCAAGTCATCGAAAATCACATCCAATATGAGGAACATGATGTGCAACTCAGGGAACACGAAAGAGAGCTACTGGTCGAATATCACAATATTTTATCCATGGAGGAAACCTTTTGACAACATAATTCAAGAACTCTTTGGATCAAACAAGGTGATTCCTATACGAATTATTTCCATACTCTCACCCTTTCAAATATAAGCATCAACAAAATCATAAATTTGATCAGGTCGGATGGCACCATAATGGAAAATGAAGAGGAGGTGAGACGTGAAGTTGTAGCCCATTTCCAAAACGTTCTTGGAGTGGATCAATTAAGTTATCCTGAGGATGATGATTCCCTTCATAATATTCCTTGTTTAGTCTCTAATGAAAATAATGAAAAACTGCTATACAAATTTTCTACAAATAAAATTAAAAATTTTGTGTTTTCCATGTCTACTGATAAAGCACATAAGCTTGATAGTTTCTCTCCCTACTTCTTTCAATATTTTTAGGATATTTTTAGCACTAATGTAACCAAATCCATTCAATTTTCTCAAGTGACCAAACACATCCCAAGAGACTTCAACTCCACCTTTATCATCCTTGTCTAGAATACTCAATAATGTAGAACAATTTCTGATTATAGGATGATTAGCTTGTGCAATGTCATATACAAAATTTTGACCAAGACCATTGCCAATAGAATGAAGAAACCACTCCTTCGTATTATTAATTTATGTCAAGGCAACAACCAAGGAATTAGGCAGTGGGATCCTCTTTCTGCTTATTTATTCATCATTCTTACAAAATACCATAGAGGACACTTAATTCTACCTGCTCTAATGATACCATATTTGGGATAAATGCCTCCTCCATCTCCCAAATGATCACAAATAAATAATTTGTTGATGATACATTACTAGAAACCAAATATTCAGTTCCTAAAGTAAGGATAATCAAGAATATCCGAGTCTCCTATGAGCTTGCTGTTGGATAAAATGTTAATTTTTTGAAAAGTAAACTGTATTTATTGAATACTCCCATTGACAAATAGAAAAAAATTGCCATAATCCTAGGCTACAATATATCAATCCTTCCTTCCACCTATCTAGGTATACACATTTTCCATGGTAAACCTCTTACAAATGTGTGGACCAACATCTTGGAGAAAACTCAAAAAAATATGGTCATGTGGAAATGCTGTCTCCTCAGCCAGGCAGTGAAGGCGACTCTTGTACAAGCTTGTTTGCAAGGTATTCCAGTATACTTCTTGTCCATATTCAAAGCTCTATATTCTATATGCAAGAATTTTGAATAGATATAAATGAAATTTATTTGGCAAGGAAACAAAAATACCAATAGAATTCCTCTGGTTGCTTGGGACAAATTTTCTTGAAGAAGAATCAGGGAGAGTTGGGTTTCAGGAAAGCTAGTAATATGAATTTTGCGCTCATTGGTAAGAAAGGTTGGAGAATTATCTAGAATGAACAAGCCACATGGATCAATATCATAAAAAATTAATACCTATAGTAGCAAGCCTTTCTAAGTGATGAATCACTTCTAATTGTATCATATTTTTGGAACTTTGTGATTAATATGAGATCCATCCTAAAATTTGGGCTTAGGTGGAAGCTAGAAAATGGAAAATTTGTTGACTTTTGGGAGGATATATGGCTTAGTAATCACCCTCTGATCAGTGATGCTAGTCTCTCCTGCATCAAGCCAACCATAGATCACCTATTTAGTTCTAAGGTATATTATTTATTTTCTGGAAACTATAACAGAGCCAGATGGAAGCCCTTTCCCTCTATCAACATAAGAATTGTTGATTCCTCTACTTTTTCCATTATTGTTGGTATGTTTCACACCACTATAATTCCTAGTAACCCAAATGCTTTAGACTCTCTGTTCGAGCACCTTTGTGAGGATGGGCTTTATACTATTAAGTCTACCTAATATGCCGAAACCAAAAAAGTCAACTCCTTGCCTAAATTTAATATTGTTTAGTTTAAAAGTTTAATCTCTAAAGTTTCTAACCTCCTTGCCAATCAAGGAGTTGAACAAGATAACCTCCAAGTCTAGTATGACAATTTCCCTCAATGTATTGTGGCCCACATTGATGCAAATGGAAATATTAATCTTTAATTGGTTGTTGGTGTTGATGTGGTTTAATTGGGGCCTAGTAGCTGGACATGGTTTGTCTCATATGGATTCCAGCATATATCCTCTTTTCCCTTATGCACTTTTATGAAATATTTCTTGGGGTAATTTTGAGGAGATGTGGAGAGTTCACATGGAAACTATCATCCATGAACCCTGGTGGCAAGGAATGTGGAAATTTCACAAGGAAACTATCATCCGTGAACCTAGGTGGCAAGGAATGGTAAATAGTACTACTAATTTCTAGCATAGTGGAAGTGGTTACTCCAATAAGCTCATAGATTGAACCTCATTGAGCCAAATTCTATAATCTTGATTGGCCTTTTGATAATTATTTTTTTTCTCTTGGGTACCGTTGTATTTTGGACCCTAGTTTCTTTTTATTTTTGTTTGCACCTTTTTTCTGGTTTAAAGTTGGCTATTTTGTTCCCCTATGGAATTTTTTGTTTTCAGTTTACTTAGCTCACTTCTAACTAGCTATATTTGTTGTATTTATGTAAAAGGTTTTGGGACCTTTCAAAACTCTTTTTATCAACCAATCAAAAGAAAATCTTCTCTTATTATTTTTTTGGTCTCTTCTAATTGACTATTTTACACATAAATTCAATTGAGCTAATCCTCAATTAAGACACCACCATCTATACTTACTAATTAATATTTGTTCTTATATAAATTTTTTAATAATAATTATATGTAATATTAAATTCAACAAAGTAGCATTCACTATTTTCCCTATATTATTTTCTTCGTCCCTTCGTCTTCCACTAGAAATAAGTCCTCATCTACTAATATAAGAGTCTCAGAGTTACTTTTTCGATTATAGGTTTTCTCCAATATTTTTCTTGATGCACCTTTGATGAAGGTATACCTCTTGGACAATTGTATTGTGATAGTTATCATGTTTGCACTATTTTTTTAGAACATGAGATTTAGAGTTACTTTTCCTAATTATGGTCTTTATTGAAATTTTTGTTTTATTTGCACCTTTCATGAAGGTGTCTAACTCTAGGCCAGTTGTACTATGATAGTTATCATGTTTTCACCTCTTCTTTCTTGAAACACAAAGCACTCTTTAGCTTTCAGCTAATGTGAAATATGTACTCCAACAACATGAGTGTCGATCCTATCCATACGAATCCTAATTATCTTCATTATCTAACCCCAATGACGTTGACTTGATGAATCATTTTGAGTGTTTACATCATCCATCACCTCAACTTTTTTGATAGGGTTGACGTACTGACCATGACATAAAATTCCATGGAACTAGGTTTCTAGTTTAGTTACATTTACATGATTTTCCCTCGAGGTTACAATTATGATAGTTTCTCCTTTTTGAAATTTGAGAACACGGTAAGGATCAACTTTGAAATTCAATTCATTGTACAGGCATGTTTAGAATGGAAAATTTTGAATACTTTTTTTTGGAGGTTCATTACAGATTTAGAATACCAAAAAATGTTATTATATTAGGTCTGAGTAGCATTCATAATGTGAATCTTCATACCAGCCTATCTTTAGAATGCATTGACTGCTTCTATTTGAAGATGATAATTAATAATTTCTTATTTCATGCTAAACAATGTGAATTATAGTGATGCACTCGAATATTATTTAATGGTTTAATGGATTTAAAACTCTAGTTCACTCTGATAATGGATATGTAAACTCTCTGTAACTCAATCTCATGCAACCTGACAAGATGGTTACTATAAAATGTAATAAAATTATATATCTATATATATATATATGGAATCGGCAATAGTCTTCATCATATGTAAACTTTTAGGTGAGAGGGATGTAATAGGGGCTCAAGATTGGAACCCCTATATGTATATCTGGGTAAAATTTTACTTTAAGTGAGGGATATCTTAAAGGGGTTTGGAATTGGTCAACTACCTCTAAAATTTTTAAAAGAATCTCCAAATATTTAAAAAGAGAGAGACATCCTTATAAAAGGAAGTATCCTATAAAAAAATATTCAAGAGATAGCTAAAACTAAAGAAACACCATAGAGACCAACAAAAAAGAAAAAATATATAGAAAACTAGCATAAAAACCAAACCAGACCCAAATAGAAACAAGAAATTCCCACAAAATTCATCCAAACCAAAGAAGGAATTGGGTTGAACCCTAGAAAGCAAAACACATAGAACATACCCAAATCGACATCAAATATTTGTGTCACTTGGACTAGGTTTGTTTTCATTCTTATGTTCATCAATTTCCTAATTCTACAAGCCCATAAGGGCAAATATCTCCTCAACATGGGATATTGTAGCTTCCATAGAGGAAATAGTGACCCACAGAGATCCAATGAGAGAACATTGCAAATTGATGATATTATCCTTTAAAGATTTTAGTTCCAGGCTCCCACTGAGGCTTTGGATTTTTTTTCACACTCCTAACACTTATCCCACCCCCTAAGACCTTTAACTTATTATAAGGTGGCTAAAAATCATTAGATCTCGAGTCATCAATCTCCATAAAATATTTACCCAATTCTACCAGCCTTTTATATCTACGTATCCCTTCACTTCCATCAAAACCTTTTTGGTGAGAGTCAATTCCTCCCCCCACCATATCCATAATGGGTATAATATTCATGGCCTCCACATTAAGGGATTCATGGTATTAGAAAATAGAGGAGTCAAGAAAATCCACAATGGGAGGCTGAACCTTGACCAAAGATTTTAGGATACTCTCACCATCCAATCTCCTCAAGCTAACCACAAAATTTAAATTATTTTTAGTAATCCCTGATGGATTTTATTTGAAGCCATCAATTTCTTCATATTACTAACCGACTTGGATAGGTATTGGAAGAGAAATGATGGGATATTCATGATTTTCTTGTGCCTGATATGATTCAAGGTCATAAAATGATAACTACGAAGAATATCCTAACTCTCATCTAGAGTAAAAAATTGCATAATTACAAGGGGCACCTGATCCCAAGGGGCCTTGATATAGGTTATTCTAAAGCCATTATGGATCTTCACAAGAGCTTCTTCTTCCCCCAAAAGGTTCTAGATATCCTTTGCCATAGAATGCTTTTCGGGATTGTGAACCAATCCATCTACCACAAGCCTAGTAACCTCAGCAATGAGTGGGATGTTAATCATAAAATCTAAATTTCCAATCCTGACCACACCATCTTGCCAAGAATAGGCTAGATATTTGGATTTTTCCTTACGATACCCCAATAATTTTAGTAGGAATGGAAGGATATTTTATTTTTTTATAATATTTTACATGTCCTCCTCAATATACAAAGACAAGGGTTCCAACACCATGGTGGCAATACTACCATATATATAGGATACACAAAATTTGTTCACCAAAATATTAAAGCACTTAATTTTTTTTAAAAAACTCAAAGGATCAATTCTAGAAGACTAGAATGATAATGGGATAAATAGAATCTATAAGAGATAGACATTTCCATTTAGCCAAACACCCATATTCCAAAATGCATGATGCATCAAAATTAGAGAGTGGTTCGATGAATATAGGAATAGGAAACTACACAACTAAAAGAAGTCATGCAAGAAGATGATCTAAACTCCACCATTTAATCACCACACAACATGGAGAACAATCCAGAGGAAAATAGAGCTACAAAATAAACCAAGGCTCATCGAAGAGCTAATCACAATGGGAATATAAACACTAGATTAGAAAAACTGTGATAGGGACAAAAAGACCATATCCTACAACCAATTCAAGGAGAACCTAGAAACTTTTTCCCTATTGAAAAGGAGGATTACAAATATCTCCCTCTGTCAGCTAATCCAAAAGGATAACGAAGAGTGGTTGATAAAGTTGATGAGGTCTCCATTAATCTAGTATGGATTACAAATACCATACTTTAATAAGAATGAATTGACGAGAAGGAAAACATATCTATTTTCTATAACCACAAATTCTAATAATATAAATGAGAATTGGTTGGAGAATTTGCAACCAACACATGCAGGATCATTACCCCAAACTTTGGCAATAAAAATATCATTAATAATGAGCATGAATTTATAAGTGGCCTCATGTGGAGCTTTGGAAACACTCCAAAATGACTATTGTTGAAAGGGTTGGTGCTTAATATAGAGGTCTAAAAATCCATAAAATATGAAACCTACCTCCACATGATAAAATAGGTAATAAGTCAAATGTTAGTTGGTCACCTGATGACTAGGTGGATTGGTAAAAAGTTGGGCATTTACCAAGAGGAGACCCAGGTTCAAACCTTGAGGCATGTCTAATTTGGAAAAATATTCAATTTGGTCACTTGAGCCTGCTGAGTGTGCACCATCTTGATGATGATAATATCAATCCCAATACATCAAGGATCTCCCTCACTCCAGGTCATGTTTACTAAGGCAAAATAGGGGTTATAGTGGTAGTACCATAATTTGATTCTACGATTAGAGGCAATTCGACTTGACCTTGTGACCAATTTTTCAAAAAGGAAAGGTAGTTGTTGATTCTTCTATGTATCCAAAAAATGAGTCCTATGTAAATTTTTTAAATGAGTGTGAAGTTTTAGAATAAGTCTTTAAATAGTGTTTATTATCCTTGTTTTTATGTACAAGGAAATTTATGTGTAGCATTTTATTTTTTATGGAGTAATATTGGTGGAGTGTAACGAGTATTTATATGTATTATATTATGATTATATATTATTATTATTATTATTATTATTATTATTATTTACATAGGATAGTTAGTTACAACCATTATTTTAAGTAACTATCAAGCACAACAGGGTTTAAATCACAGGGGCTACTCTCAAAAAGCCTATTCTATCTTGTTGTTGTTGAACCAGTGTGAAAGGGAGACCACCAATCACTTAGGATTTGTACCATCATCATCAATATGAAACTCACTCAAATATTTTGAATTAGACTACTACCTTTACAAATTGGCACCCCCAAAGTTTAAACCCAAGTCTATTCTTGGTAAGTGCTTGGTCACTCAAGCACTTACCAATCCACCTACCTCTTGGGGTATATAGTGGTATTTTAACAATTTGGTAACTATACACATATCACTTAATCATAATAAAATTTAGATCTTCTTCTTGAATGTTGAGAAATATAACCCATTGAACTAATATCATTTGTTTAAAATATTTTCTTTTAACAACATATGTCACATATTTTAGATGATATAACTTTTGAAATTATTAAAGAGTTCTAAAATAATTAAATTTTTTATTTTTGATTAACTCCTTTTTGGAGGAAGCATTATATTAAATAATAATTTTACATACAACAAAAAAAAGGCAAGGATACTCCTAAATAGCCATTAATTATCCATACATAAGCATAGACCATACATGTATTAAACCACTAATTATTTTTGAAAATAAAAAAGTAACCATGGCCCCATGGACCTCATAATTGGTTATATTTACCACAAGTCTAGAGGCTCGTCTTTGATAGATTTTTCCCAATCATTATTTTCCATCTACAAGAATTATTTTTTAGCATTTACACTTCATTTTTTTAACGGATTACATAGGATTGAACTATGTTCAACCTTTATTTTATCATGATGGATTCTTCCTTAAAATTTGAGGGATTTAGCTTGTAATACTTGGCAATATTTGAAGCTAAGTCTCTTCCTTGAATGTTTAGGAATTTAAAAGATTTGAAATCACATGTATTCCTTGAAAATTGAGGAATTTAATATTTAAACTAATACCATTTAATTTTTACATTTAATTATTAATTATATTTATTTTATGAAACCCATATTAAAAGGTTCTATATGGGATCAATTAACCCACACACATATCAAGGTTTAGTTACAACATTCATAATTAAATCTTTCAATGAATTTACATATGTTTTTATAAGGGGTCCTAGTCCCCTCATACTATGTGTATTTTGAGCCTTAGACCTCTCAAAGAGAAGCCAAAACCCTTACCATTATAGTAAGATTTCAGATACAAAAATTTTCATTAGTTGATATACTATAATTTTTTCTTTTTTATATATCATAAGTTAATTAATTAATTCTAGATAATGTTTAATTATATTTTTTCTAAAACTATTGTAAAATTTGACATGGTATAAGAGTGGGTGTGAATCTTCATTAGTTGCATTCTTTCACCAATGATAGATTTATCATCTAGCTTCTGTTAAGGATGATTTTTGTAGGTTCTTATGGAGAATATTTTTTAAAGCAGATGACATAATCTAAAGAAGATTTTCTAGAAAAAATCCTAATGGACTTGGATTATGAGGATTTCACTAGAATCAATAGATTTTCTCTAAGATAAATGTTCATTAATAGAGAGATAAAGGCAAAGGAAGAAATAGGGAGGCACAGGTATATCTAACTTGTGGAGGTAGATTTGAAAGATATAGGTAAAAGCAGAAGTAGGAAAGTAAAGGTAGATTCAAGTAATGGAGATAGATTTCAAAAGTAGAGGTAGGTCAAATGGTGGAGGTAAATTGTAGTGTAGTTGATATATATAGGTGCATGTAAAAAGATTTGTTGTAGAAATATCATAGTACAAACAAAGACAAGGGTACAAAAAAGATAAAAACAAAACCAAGAAAGACTTCAAAATCAAATACATTATTTTTTCTTCTCCTGTTATTTTCATTTTGTGGTATAAATATTGAATTAAAAATATATATTTGGTGTGACCAAGGATAGGGTTTAAAAAATTAACATCATAAACATTCTAGTGCATGTACCTTAGGAAAGGTTAAATCAGGTAATGTCAAACTAACATTACAAAGGAGACAAGGGGAAAATAAGTGAACTTAAATTAAATATTCAATTGCTATTATGGCTATCTCATATCATGATAAACTAATAGTTTTATAAGAATGCATAGGATCCTTGCAACATGATATGTTGAAATTAACCATTTTCATGAAGGAACCACAAAGCTCATCATGGAAAACAAGGTTTCATCATGGAACAACAAAAAATAATTTTAAAACAAGTTGTTCAAATCAATCTATTGGAGATATTATTGGTAGGACTAAAATACTCCACTACTATAGGCTTGTGTGGTAGTAATTATTCTCTAAATAGATCCCATATTCAAATTAAGTTACATATTAGCAATAAAATAAAATAAAATAAAATAAATACAAATTATTAGAAATAAAATAAATTCATATAAAAATTACAAACATGATGAAAAAATAATAATACTTACAAAACAAACTAGAGGAGACTATATCATGAGAACAAGTGGTAAGAGATCCTAAAATCAAGTCAAAGGAACAAAAAAATAAATAGAGAAAAAATTTAGAATGTAGCTATTGGAAGAAAAAAAAGACAATAATTCAATAAAAATCATCATTAAGGGAGTAAAAGAGCATTGATAATAAGAAACATAGTCAACATATTAAGTTTTTTTTTTTATAAACTTCCATTACGTAGACAAATTCATTAAGCATATAGATAGGAAAAAGTAAAGGAATACATGAGAGCTAGACCAATCTAAATCACAATGTTTAGTATAGGAGATGAAGGGAAATTTTTTCAAAATAGAGGTATTCTATGGAGGTCATATTTTTACCTAGAGAAGGATGTTACACCTATACAACAAGAAAATATGAGGGCATAATGGGAAAAGGTAAGTACAATAAGGATTGAGTGTAAAAGGTATGGTTAAAAATATGAAATAATGCATTATAAATGGAACAAACCAAAATAAGTAGGTAATTGGGGCTTGTTAGGAACACTAAACATTGATGAGTTGGAATTTTTGTGGATATCCATGGAGAAGATATCCTTGTCTAAGGCCCATAGCTAAAGAAAATTATATAATCTACTAATATAAGCACATGAATATGATGGATGCAAGATTCTAGATTATGAAGGATACCAAAGGATATCAATATGAATTGAAACAATAGAAAAAAAAAAAGGATATGGAGGAGTAATAGTACTAATGAAATATTCTTGTGATAGAATAATATAAACTAAGAAAGAAGACCCAGATAAATAGTATATATGGATTATAATCATAGATAATTATAAATTGATTAATATTATGGATTATTATTTTTCTCATAAACAATCAATGTTTTTTAAGAAATATAGCTTAGATCATGCATATTCATATATGACATTGGTAAAAGATGTCACAAAATATAACAAGCTTGGATATATGGTTTTAGTGGGTGAATTTAATGCTAGGACAATAAATAGATACACAATCACTTTAAATATTAATAAAGGCATAGATGATAGTTCGTTATGTCTAGACGAAGAGGTGGATCACCATTGGTTAAGGTCCTCAGATGATAGTAAATGGCCCATCACACAATATGGAGAATAATTTCTTAAATTATGTAGCATATAGGTATTTATCATCTAGAAAGGCATAACATGTGGTAAAAAGTTACAAAATATATTTGTTAAACATATAATAGACACAGTATAATTGATTACATTATTTACTCATCAAACCTCATTTTAAGGATAAAATATCTAGAAATTGAAGCAGTTCGCATGGACCTAAAGTTTGATCACAATCTAATATATATAATGATCCAAATGTAATAAAGTTAGAAAAACAAGATCTTCAACTAACTAAAGGAAAGACACTAGAAAACATCTATATGATAAAAAAATTAGAAAGAATTTAAAACACCACTTGAGCAAATTATGCAATGAAAGTAAAGAAATAGGATAAATATTTTTCAAACATATACTTTTGATATTGGCAAACTAATTGATATAATAAAAGAAGCATTGAAATCAGGCAAAAAAATAAAACTAGAAAACAATATGAATGCTTCCCTTTAAATCCATGGTATTATGAAGAATGCAAAGTAATAAGGAGAATTATAAAAGAAAAAGAAAAAATGAAGCAAATGGAAAAATATATAAATAGATAATGAAAATAACAAAGAAAGAATAAATAATATTTTATGAATCTTTCCAAGCATAGCCCAAGAGTTGATGAATTTTTCTAAGCATAGTCCAACAATTAATGAATATTTCCAAACATAGCCCAAGATAAAAAATAATATCACAAGAAAACAATGGTTATAGTATTCTAAGTAGCTATATGAGAGAAACCAAAAAAAATATACCCCTTCTATAATTGAATGCCCTGGGTGTTGGGTGCATAGGAGGAATGGAGCCTTGTCGGCCTCTACCAGCACATAGGACATTCCTAACTATACCATATATTTGTAGGATGGATACAAGGGGAATGGAACCTAGGTCGGCCTCTACCAGCACCCAGGGCATTTACCATTGCACCACAACAAGCAGATAAAACTAATTTATAGTGGAAAACACCCCTTTCAAGGTGCCACTTTCAACAAGTTGGGCATAGGAGGAATGGAGCCTTGTCGGCCTCTACCAAGCTACATAGGGAAGGGGACATTCCTAACTATACCATATATTTGAACAATGATGGAGACAAGGGAATGGAACCTGGGTCGGCCTCTACCAGCACCCAGGGCATTTACCACTACACCACAACATAGACTTTCCATGTGGACTAAAAATTTAAGAAGGAAAAAGTAGTTATATATCAACAATTTCAATCCAAACTATAAAAACAAAAAAAAGTACATAAATGAAAAGATCAAGTTAAAGGAAAAAATGCTTCTATCCCATTTAAGATCTAGTTAACACCATTTTAGGTAAAAAATTTAGAATATGGACAATTCATCAAGCAGCATGGTCATGACAAATATATTTTTTTGCAAAGCAAGAGTAGTGGAGATTTAAAAACATTTTGTCATGAATGTGAAGCCTACAAGGACATAAAAATTCCATATGAGGACACTCTAAAATTAAAATCACAAATGGATCTTTTGAATATCTAAGAATGGAAAATATAGAGAAACCTCTCATCACAATCCACAAAAAAAAAAAAAAAACAACACTCCAAAATATGATAAGAGGATGTCGAGCTTTTTAAATTTGATGAAGAATTTTCTCTCTTGGATGTTGTTAAAATTTAGAAATATGAATATGAGGTCCAAGGTTTGAATTCAAAAGGGATTAAAGTTGTACACTATACCCTATCTTGTATTATATGTCTTGGTCTCATAGACTGTTTTGATCTCATGAATGTAATTGAAATTATTTTATTTATAAATTTTATATTTAATTTTAATTAATACTAATTATTATTATACACTAGAGACAAATATGTATCCCCTTGTGATACTTATTTAATTTTATTTTTTTAAATATATTTAAAATTATAAATATTTAACATTTAAAGGATTTTAGATTGAACAAGATAAGAAAATTTATTTTCATTCTTAATTTTATTTGATGTATATATTATTTGTTCAGAAGTTATTTTTAAATGTGTTCATCTTTCGTTTTATTATGCATATATAATTTTATCTATTACATAACATGAATTGTGTAATTTGATCATTTTCTTAGTGTTGTCAAATTATTTTTATTTATACAAGTGACATGAAACAATTGAGATTTAAAAATTTTGCTTATAGTTTTATATATTTTTGTTTTATTATTTTACTTTTTTATTAATTTTATATATAATTTTAGTCTATATATGTGAGTCTAGATTATCGAATTACTTTAGTATTAATTTTTTATATATGTTCTAGTCATTTAGTTAGTTGTTTGAAACTTTTATGAATTTAACACAATCATTAAATAATATTAAGAAATTTATCTTATATTAGGTTGGGTAATTGTATGTATAGTAGAATAGTCCAAGTTTCAAATTCAATAGTAAATTTAAAAATCAAGCAAGTAAGATTTTTACACTTTTTATTAATAAATATCAAGAAGGGTGAGTAGTATTTGAGATGCAAAAACATATTTGGCCTCTTAATGCTTTCTACTATCTATAGATCACAAAAAATATTTTAGGGCCATTATAGAACCCCTTATATCACATAAAAAACCCTAGTACCATTAGATAACCCCTTAGAAATGTCATATTTCATTCATATCCATTAAATTTTATCATTTTATCAATAGTATCACTAATTAAAATAAAATCATGATTTTGCAATAATATTGGCTTATAGTGCTTATAGGGCTATCACACATATTTTATTTATTTATTTATTTTTTTGAGTAAATACTTCTTATACACATCCACCATGGGGATTGAACCCGGGTCGCATCACCGATAATGCAAGTGGCATCCTTGCTGGTAGACCACACTCACGGGGATGCTATCACTAGACTCTATTTGTTAAAGTTTTATATGTAATTTTCTTATACTTATCACCTTACATACTCATCCTTATACTTAAATCATATCCCTAGGATACCCATTACTTGTCTCCAACTTGACCTTCCCCATGATTATAATTATTCTTTTGGATTTTTACTTAGTTTAGATTAGTACAAATATTCATTTCACTTACATTATATAGTTTCTTCCTAGGGATACAATAGAATAATACCATAGACTCTATTTGTTAAAGTTTTATATGTAATTTTATTATACTTATCACCTTACATACTCATCCTTATACTTAAATCATATCCCTAGGATACCCATTACTTGTCTCCAACTTGACCTTCCCCATGATTATAATTATTCTTTTGGATTTTTACTTAGTTTAGATTAGTACAAATATTCATTTCACTTACATTATATAGTTTATTCCTAGGGTTACTCAAATCTATGTAAAACATATTGGTACGGTTATGCATAAGTGTGAAATATCATAAATTGGCTCTATTTAGGATTTTCAAATTTTTAAATTGGTTAATTTTGGATCCTTTCACTAGGGCCCATTCGCCCAAAATTTATGGGGTGAAAGTTTTTTTGGGGTAAATTCACCCGCCATTGATAATAATTAACCTATTTTTATTTTAATTCATCGACCTCAAACTATAAATGATTTTTTTTCCACCCAAATCGCCTTTAAATTATAAATGATTTTGTTTTTCCCACCCAATTCGCCTCATATACTATCTGTATATATACTGTATGGGGGTAGCTATAAACATACATCTAAAATAATCTAACTCAAAAATACCTCTGAAACCATGAAAGACCTAATGTTATTCAACATATTTGTTGATTGGTTGTAGGGTATTATCAATCAAAAGACATCGATCTGTCCCACAAACTTGACAAGATTGAAGAGGAGTGCTTATCAACATAAATAGATCGGTTGTAGAGGTGTGTCAATTGACCTAAGTTGATCAATTACAAAGATATATAAATTGACATAATTCAATCAGTTACAACTTTGTAATGAATCGACATAGGTCTATTGATACACCTCTGCAACTATTCATCTAGAGCTCCTATAAGGTTCCCTATAAAAGAGCACCTCTACAACCGATTTAGCTAAATGCATGATGATCAATTGTAGACATGATGATCAGCTACAGGTAGGATGATCATCATGCTTGTAGTCGATCGTCATGTGTACAACAAATAATCATGTGTGTAGTCGATCGGTTATAGAGGTGCACTTTTATAGGGAAACTTCTAGGAGGCATAACTTTTGATCCGAAGCTCCATTTTCAATTTTTTTAAAACCACCTAGATCGATGAGATCTACTCAAAAAACTTATTAAAATCCTCAAAAAAACATTTGAAACTAATCTACATGTCTGCAATCAACTGACACCTTTGCAATCGATTGATTGTAGACATATCGATCGATTTTAGATAGTTTTTGAGGATTCTTGTAGTTGATCGTTATGTGTGCAACCTGTCATCATGTGTGCAATCCATCGTCATGTGTGCAGTTGATCGGTTGTAGAGGTGCACTTTTATAGGGAAACTTCTAGGAGGCATAACTTTTGATCCAAAGTTCCATTTTTTTTTTTAAAACCACCTAGCTCGATGAGATTTACTCAAAAAACTTATTAAAATCCTCAAAAAAACATGTAAAACTGATCGACATGTCTGCAACTAACTGAGACCTCTGTAACCGATCGGTTGCAGATATGTTAATCGATTTCAAATAGTTTTTCAAGTATTTTAATACTTTTTTGTGTAGATATAGTTGAGCTAGGTGGTTTAAAAAAAAAATGAAAATAGAGCTCCGGATCAAAAGTTATGCTTCCTAGAAGTTTCCTTGCAAAAGTGCATCTCTACAACCGATCGACTGCACACATGATGACCAGCTACACACATGATGATCAGTTTCAATCATCATGTGTGCAGTCGATCATCATGCTTGCAATCGATCATCATGTGTGTAGTTAGTCATCATGTGTGCAATCGATTGGTTGCAGAGGTGCACTTTTACAAGGAAACTTCTAGGAGGTATAACTTTTGATTCGGAGCTCCATTTTCATTTTTTTTAAAACCACCTAGCTCGATGATATCTACACAAAAAACATAGTAAAATCCTCAAAAACCACCTCTGGAAATATTTTTTAATTGATTTGCTATGGTTTGAAAATTTTTGGTGAAAATGGAATGCAATTCGCCATGGTTTGAAAAGTTTTGGTGAAAAATGAATGCAATTTTCCATGTATACTTCAAAAAAATTCATCGGGATTTCAAGACAATTCGCCTTGATTTTATAAATAGATTTTGGGTTCGACCCTTTATGCATAACCCTGCATATTGGTGAACCCAATGTGAATTTCTACTTGGGAGTTGGGATTGTTATATTTATCTTATGTCAATATCTAAGAAACTATAATATGAATATTCCAAATAGCTAAGGACTATAATTCTTTGTATCACAATAAGATGAGACCAAATATTTTGTTGCATTTACTTTCTGTCACTTGATAATGCTTTTTGTATTACCCTCTCGCTCTCTTTCATCATTTTGGGACCAACTCTAGTTATTTTGGGGTTTTTAATGCACGTTTGACAACTTTGTGTATGTCATCCATTGGATGAGGTTAATGTGCTCCACAAGATCCATGTAGGTCATCAAATGGTAAAAAATTGTTTTACATTGTATCAATAGTATCTAGGTAGAATATTTCTTAGTTCACTATTTATCAGCAAGTGTTTATTATTAGCAAAGGAGTATTACCAAAGGGATTTAGAATTAAAAATAAAATTGTATTACTATACTGTGTTGGATTATATTAAAATAAAAATATATTATAAATTATTAGATTGTTAGGTATATTTTTCATTGGATAAAATCATTTGATTATTGATTTAATTTCAATTATTGAAGTAGTTGGTTTCTTATCTTGCTTATTTATTTATATTATAGCAATCACATTATTTTCTAATTTACTCTATAAAATAATATCTATTAGTTTGGGAAATAGGTTTATGTTGTTGTATCAAACATTTACATTATATTTTAGTGAATTTAATATGAAGAACCTTCTACCACTCCATGGATTTTGTCTTTTTTAAGAACTAGGAGTAGGGATTTTATGAACTAGCCCGCTCCCCTCTCTCTCTTTTACACACACATATATGTGGGTTATGAAATGGAAAAATAGGTCATACCAAATTGTTTTTCGTTGCCTCAATAGTATCTAGGTAGTATATTTTATAGTTCATTATTTATCAACAAGTTTTAATAATTAGCAAAAGAGTATAACTAGAGAAATTTAGATTTAAAATTAGTTTCTTCTTAATATAGTGTATTGGATAATACTAAAATAAAATAATTTTCTAAATATTACATTGTTAGGTTTATTTACTTCATGATAAAGTCATTATTAATAATATAATTTAATTTATTAAAGTAGATAGTTTCTAATTTTGATTATTATTTTTTAAATAAAGGGGTAAAAATTTATTGATAAAATTTTTGGATTTCAGAGTATAATTGAGCTTCCAACCAGGACTGAAATAAACATCCAAACAGGCTAAAACCACTAGACTAGAATGACACACATAAAATACAATAAGAACAAAGCACATTAAGTCTTTACATACTTGTGGATCAACTCCCATAGGTGTTGAGAGACCCCAGATAGGAGACTCTCCTAATTATTGATACTCCAAGGATCCAGTAGCTCAGAAGCCCTATTGGCCAGGTAATAAATAACCACATTCCATTCCCTTGGAATGTGCACAAAGGATAAAATTCCAAACTCTTCACTCATTTTGAGAATCTGAACGTCTATAGAGGCCAACTTCCAATTAACTTCCTCCACCCTTTTATTGTTTAAAATATTAACCATAATTTGAGAGTTAGACTCATAGATAATCCTATGCTAGCCAAGAGAAAACCCCCTCCGTAATGCCTCAATGATTGCAAGAGATCCCATAAAATTTTTGGCATGAACCCCTTTATAAATGGAAAAGAAAAAAATGACACTACCAATAGAATCTCTCCCAACACCGCCAATGCCAGCATGCCCAGGATTACCCTTGGATGATCCATCAATATTAATTTTTAAAACTCCTCTAGGGGGTGGCCTCCACCTACCATCTCTCCTAATCTTCTTGCTGAGATGAGGAACCCTACTAGGGCTAAAATATTTCACACCATCCCCAAAGAGACCAAGGGCTTGTTGTACCTTCTACTACCTAGAATCCAAAATAGGATCCACATCACATTTGCTATGGATGGTTTCCTGAACCATATATATGATCCTTTTCTAGATCTTTTGAACAA
Source organism: Wollemia nobilis (assembly GCA_028583015.1). Classification (NCBI taxonomy): domain Eukaryota; kingdom Viridiplantae; phylum Streptophyta; class Pinopsida; order Araucariales; family Araucariaceae; genus Wollemia; species Wollemia nobilis. The sequence continues at coordinate 1,386,749 of JAQPPZ010015050.1, forward strand.
CCAAATAACTGCCCTAAAATATGTGTCGGTTCTGTTTGAGCCAAATTTTCTAGATGATGCAAGAAGGTCCCAAATTCCAAGCCACTCGAAGGAAGGGGGCCTTGGCCGGAGGTCTACCTAGACTACTCCAAAACTCCACCAAGGAAAACACATGAAAACATGGATGGTTCCAAGTGCTCCACCAACGGTGCCAAATGTCTTTGGTAAAGGGGTATTGGAAAAATAAATGAGAAGAGTCATCCTCATTCTTACTACAAAGGACATAAAAAGAGGGACCCTGAAATTTTCTCTTCCTCACATTATCCCAAGTAAGGCATTTATTAAGAGCTACCAACCAGAGAAAGAAGTTACATTTTTGCCAGGAAAATTTGTTCCACACCTTTTTCCACCAAGTGACAGGAATACTCCCATACTTTTGCTTATCAAGAACCTGATAACCATAGGCTACCGAGTAGGTTCCCTTAGTATTAGGGTTCCAAGCCAGAATATATTTACCCCTAAATGAAGAACAAGACCTCCCCATAAGAATAAGATCAAGCACCTCTTTGTCCTTGACCAATCCCCCTGGGGCCATTCTTATGGATCTTTCCACTTGTACATCTCCATATTTCCAAAATACTAGATTTTTTTAAAGTCCTCCACATGAGACCAACCTGATTACAAGAAAAAAATACTTAGGTAATATAACCTAGGATATTTATTCAATATAGGAGGGTGACCATCCCAAGAATCCTCCCAAAAAAGAGCATTTGATCCCTGATTATAAATCCAGAACAAACCCTACTTGATTAAATTAGCTTCTCTTTTCAGAGTGTCCCATATAACTAAACCTTTCCCAACCAAGCTAACTCTAGGGATATCAGACTTAGAAATACCTCTCAAATATTTACAAGATAATATTTTAGCCCAAATATGATCTTGAGAGGTACACCATCTCCAATAAATTTTTGCAGCCAAAGCATACCCAAAAAGAGCTATATGTTGTAACCCAAGGCCTCCCTCTTGCACTAGCCTACATATAGAATCCCACCTAACCAAACTCCATTTAGATTGATCAAGTTTTACAACCCGGTTCCCGTCCTTTGCTGTTGGAACCCGGGAGAAAAACCCACCGCAAGGGGGCGGCCGGGGCGGCGCGGGCAGGGGAGAACCCGCGCCGTAGTAATTCATAATTTTTCCCCCCCCCCCCCCCGTCCGACCCCCTAACCGCCAAAACCTACCCAAAAAATCCCCCCCCTTTCTCTCTCCCCCCCACCAAACCATAAAAATTGTCTTTACAAAGCATCCATGTCCTTGATGAAATGAGAGGGAGCTATTTGTACAAAACATCTATAGATGGGTAAAGCTTGAACAACAAATTTTAAAAGCAACACTCTACCTACGGTGGATAGCCATATGAAAGTCCAGTAATTCACCTTCCTTCTAAACTTATCAAGCATAGAATGCCAAGAATATATGGATAGAGGATGATATGAAATTGGAATACCAAGATAAAATAAGGGGGAGTCCCAACCTGGAATCTTAGAATACAAGCAATCCTAGCTTGAATAAGAGGAGGGGTATTGAAGAAGAAAATAGAAGACGTTTCCTCATGAATCAACTGTCCAGAAGCACCAAGATATATGTCAAGATACTATCTAATATTTCCAGCTTCCCTGATAGTGGCAACTCCAACAAAGTAGTATCATCAACAAATTGAAGGTGGGAAAGAGGTGGCACACTACTATCCCACTTCCACCCCTGAATGAGACCCTGCATGACTTGAGGCTTGAGCAATATTCCCAAACCTTCTGGCATAATAATAAATAAATAAGGAGATAAAGGATCTCCTTGCCTCAATTCCCTTGAGGCCTCAAACAGCTCTGATGGCTCATTATTAACAAGAAAAAAGAATGAGAAAGAAGAAACACAACTCATCACCCATATAATCCATTCCTCCTCAAATCCAAAAGCAACAAGAACTTTCTAAAGAAAGGACCATCTGACTCGATCATAGGCTTTGGCCATGTCCAAATTAATGAGCATAGTTTTCTCCTTAGAAGTTTCCATCGAGTGAATAGCTTCTATAGCAATAACAACTCCATCCAAGATTTTTTGGCCAGTAACAAACCCTCCTTGCCCCTCAGATATGATTTTGCTCAACCATATCTTCAACCTCAGCAATATTTTTTGTGATGATCTTATACACAACATTGCAGAGAGTAATAGTCCTGAACATATCCAAGGAATTTACTCCCTCTTTTTTGGGTATAATCACCACAAAGGTAGCATTTAGGGCCCTTAGTATCTGTTTGTTATTTTGGGACTCATGGACCACATCCAAAAGATCAAATTTGATTAAATCCCAAAACTCCTGATAAAACTCAATCGAGAATCCATCCGGGCCTAGGGCTTTTCCTTTTTCATCTTGAATACAATATTTTCCAACTCCTCAAGGGAAATTGTACCCATCAAGTGCTCATTCATCTCTCTAGAAATAATTGCTGGAATGCAATTTAGAATAAGATTTTCATTCTCATCATCTGATAGGAAGTCCTCGTTGAAGAGAGAGGAAAAATACCTCTTAGTCTCTTCTAAAATATCCTTGAAAGAAGAGAGCAGGGTACCATGAGAATTCACAAGAGAGGTAATCATATTACCATTATGGTGAGCCTTAACTAAGTTATAAAATAAGGTTGTGTTCCTATCCCCTTCCTGAAGCCAATCTACTCAAGTTTTTTATTTCCAAAAAAATTCTTCCCTTAGTTCCCATTCAACAAGGTCTTTCACACCCTAAATTCCTCAACAAGAAGCTCCTTCATGAATCCCTGATTTCTAATCTTCCTTGAAGCTTCTTCCATCATCATAAGTGTTGCCATATTAGCCAAGGAAAGGTTCCCAAAATTTAGTCTATTCCATCTCTTCAATTTTGTTTTATAAATTGTAGTCACTTCATAAAGGAATACATAGCAGTGCCATGAGGACGTTTGCCAGTGGTCCACCATCCTCGCATGAAATCATGAAGCTTAGAATCACGAAGCTTACGAAATCATGAGGAGGTTTGCGAGTCCAATTTTCTCCCCCATTAACTTAATTTTATGCTGGTCTTTCTTTCGACCCACCTTCATATTCTTGTCCAGTTTTTTTTTTAATTATTTTCTATTGCAATCCCAACATTGTAGGAGTTTTGCAGTCCAAGGATGACTGCATCAGTACCTGCATTTTGTTCTTCATTTAAACCCCCTAGATCTGATTCCTTAAGGTCACCGTCAAGAAGAGACATCTAATTCGACTTTGTTATATTTGCATCAGGTAGTGACGTTTCAGGTATCTCCATGTACTGATGAAGATCATCTAATATTTCAAAATGGTTGAGTAGAGCATCTAGTTGGCTATCCTTAAGGTATTTGTTTGCTCTTCGTCCTTTATTTTAGGCTTTTACCGAAACAAAATCTTCCTTATCCCGTTCCCCTTCCTTTATCAAGGATTTTACTTTATCCAAACTTTATCCAGACTAAGAGGGCCTAGGATTTGAAGCCATAGGTAGGACAAACTTAGGGCATTTTCTTTGCAGGTGGTCATATTTATGATAAATCTAGCAACAAAATAGAAGAGCTTCATGATCAAGTTTTTGAACCCATGTAGTTGATCCAAATTGTATTTTAATAGAATATGGAATAGAATTATTTAAGTCAATTTCAATACAAATACGAGCAACAAAGATTACATTTTTATCCATTTTCTGTTGTGATGGTTCAACCAGCTTCCCAAGTAGAAGGGCAATCTTATGAAAGATATTAGTTCTCTAGAATTCCAATGGGAGCAATGGAAGCCGCGTCCATACTAGAACCTGCGATGGCCACTCCTCTGATGGGTTGAAACCCACATGCCAGGGTTTAATAAAGAGTCCCACTTGGTTATAGAAATAAGGACCCCCTTCAAATGCTTTGTTACCATCTGCAATACAAGATAAAACCATCATAAAATAGTTGTTCGCACTCATCATCACCTCCACATCACCTTTAGGATTCCAAGTATTCCTAACCCAAGCCTCCACAAAGGGGAGAGAAATTTGGATGCCCAAAAATTTGCCAATAAGGGCATGTTTGGTTAGATACTCCACATCTTCTACCATTGAGTCTGGTTGAACCACTAGAACTGGCTTGGCTTCACATCGTTCAAAACATCTATTATTCTTTAACAAGTGGTTCTTGACATGCACTAGAAAATCCTGTTCCTTTCAATCATTTTTAGATGAAAAAATATCACGATCATGCACTCTCTATGCCGGACCCGATGCCATCATGATATTACCACAAATTTTTATACCTCCTCCGGTAGCTGCTACCATCCTTGTAGAGCAATTTTTCTTCATCAAACCCTAACAGCGTTTCATTACATGATCTTAGATATCCTTAACAAAGTCCAATTTCCATATGATCTTGATTGAATTTTTAACATAGATTATCGATTGGATTCTTGACAAAACAAGCAGCTTTATACTATGTTTTGTTCAAGTCATATGGACTATTTCTATCTAAGAAACGAAATCTAAAGCCTAAGAACTGGTCTACTGCTACATTCAAATCAAAATCTCCTATAGAAGAGAAATAATAAATGGACTTGATTCTATTTTGATTATTTACTTTCATTGTAATAATCATATTATTTTCTAAGCCTCCATTATTGTACCAAACAATCTATATTATGTTTTAATAAACTTAATGCGAATAACCTTCTTCCTCTTCATAGGGAATTTCCCTTTTTTAAAGAACTAGGAATGCTAATTATAATAAATAGTTCTCTCTCTCTCTCTAAGATCCATGTGGGTTATTGAATAGAAAAATAGGTCATACCAAGTTGTTTTGCAATGCCCAATAATATATAGATAGTATATATTTTAGTTCATTATTTATTAGGAAGTGTTTATTATTAAAAAATAAGTATTATGAGAGGCAATATTTAGAATCAAAAATCAAATTTTATTACTATATAGTATTGCATTATACATATTTTTTTGTTATATTATGAAAGTAGGGTTTTGAAAGGACTCCCCCAACCTTAATATTAAACTCTAATGAGATAAACGACACTAAAAAAGATAGCTGATGTAAAACAATCAACTAGACAACCACAAGAAAGAAAATACAGTGGCCCAACAACCAGGAGTGAAACACCGAGGAACAAAATACTACAAAACTGATGGAATACAAGACACCAACAACTAGCCAACCAGGAGAAAATCAATGGGCTAAAATAAAATAATTTTCTAATATAATATAGTATTGTATTATATTTTTTTGATTAAATAAAGGAGGTTTTAATAGGGTCCCCAAATCTAATACAAGCCAAGTAGATAAGGAAAACTAGAAAAAGCTAAATCTATCTCAAAAAACAACCCCTACAAGAGGGGAGCAATGCTACTTAATCGATGAAGCCCAATAAAAGGGAAAACACCAGGTAAGACTCTAAAAACAAAATACAACATCCAAAGGGTGAACTAAACCATAGAACAAAAGATACCAATCACACAACACTAGGAGACTGAGGTTTCCACATAACTCTTAATGATATCCCTAATTTATTTTATGAAAGCAATAACCACTTCGATTGAGCCCATAAAGACCTGATTCTTTTGATCAAGTGTGTCTTAAATTGGACAAGAATTCAAAGAACTAGAAGTCAAGGGATCAATATGAATGTGAGCACTATCAAGAAAAGGAGAACCTTTAGGTATCTTATGAGTATGTGAATCCTCCATCGAGTCTTAAGACACAACCAAAATAGATGAAGTTGAAGACTTGGAAGTTATCTTAGAAAGCTGAACCGACCTTCGCACACTACTAGGAACGAGAATACTTAGGGACTTCATAGAATTCTTAGACACTGGGCCCTTTCATTTTGAATTGATGGTGAGGGAGATAAGTCATCATCCTTCGATTCTAAATCCTTAGATTAACAATATAAAAACGACTCCACAAAAGAAGGAATTCTAAAAAATTCAATTTTCTCCAAGGCATATTTAACCACAATTCCTCTAGACTTTGCTACAAACTCGAAAGTCAATAGAATCAAAACCTGGTGGATCGAATCCAACCTTTTCTCTCTTTTAACTCTATGTATCAATTTTTTTTTAAATATTGGAATAGGAATACTGACACATTCATAAAATGTTTACACATGATCTAATTAAGAAATATGATATGGTAACTTTAGATCACATCCCTACTTGAATCCACCATAAAATACTCCATAATCATTAAGAGAACATGATTTCATAGAGCCATCAATACCTTAGCATCATAATCATTTTACAACTTTAGTAGAAACTCCCAGACATCAACAAACAGGCCATACTCCTACTTAAGGGAGTGCTTAGGGAACTTGTTGCACTCACAGTCATTAGGTAAACTAATCACCTTGGCCAAGAGGTCCATAAAAATTTCAAACCCAATTTCTTTGACCTGAACATGCCCTCTTCTCCATGAGTGGACCAAGGTCCTAAAAAGGGCTCTATGGTGGCCATGGAAGGAAATAATAAACTCTATAAGGCCACCCTTGCATAGGATTTTCCTCACTTCATCATCACCCTCAAACACAACTGGTTCCATAGGGATTATCAAATATCTCTTGCGAGCCATAGCGAGCCACCATGCACACTTATAGGGGGATCCAACCTATCAAGTAGACAATGAGACATACACAATGCCTATATGGCTAGGTAAATCACCTCTTTAATCCACAACAACCCTCCAACGAGATCTTGTTTTCTAGGTACTAAACTTCAATGAGATGATGAAGAGAGGATAAAAAATATAGGGCCACAAAAAATGAGGACAACTTAAATGGTATAAGCAAAGAAAAATAGAGATCCAAGGTCCCTACAAGACATCTAGAACCTCAATATTGAAAGCATTGATCACTAGGTTAGTAAAGAAAATGAAATCATAGTTCCTTGAAATCCATAATAGAAAAAAAGAGTAGCTCTCCTTCACAAAATCTTTGTAGGAAATTATACCAAAAATTAAAAGTCCCCCACTGCTAGACCCAAAAAAGGAAAAAAAAAAGCTACTTCATCACCTCATCTAAATGAAGATAAAAAAAACAAGAAACCTATTCCAAGAAGACAAAATTGGAAGTACCCAATGCAATTCAAGGTCCCAAAATCTAAGACGAGCGAACTAAATAAGAGAGAATAAATTACAACAAATATAACTTTTCAATCCTTTAAACAATGAAAACCAATAGCTATCCATGAGCAAAGGGGGGAAATCATCCAAGAGTCACCAATCTAGAGAGTAAAACCATCGAGTGAGCAAAGGAGGAGATACTACATAAAGAACCAAAGATATTAAACAAGAAAATAAAAAGGTACCGAATGAGTAGCGAAAGAGATGCATTATTTTAGTTAATCATTGAAGGTTGGAGGAGCCACTAAAATCTCCATTATGAGCAAAGGAATTGTTGCTTACGTATAGAAGACTACTGATTCATTTGGAATTGTAACAATCAAATAGGAGGTAAACATTAGGATCCATAACTACCAACATGCTAAAGAGCACATGATATTTGGTGTATGGTGAGGTAGAAGAATTACACCACTAGTCGACCATTATTTTTGGAAGGATACACTGGATTTTGTGTTAAATTTGAGCATCGCTAGAGAACGAGCATTGCAAAGGAGGTAAAGGACCATTTGTAAAGGTAGTTGAAGAGATATTTGCCACTTGGCATGATTAAGATATTAAGTTTTAAGTTTTTAGTTGAGGAGCACTTAAAGGAGAGTTTTGTTTGTACTATTGAAAAGCCACATATGGAGGAAGTATCATAGAGAATGAAGGAGTCAAAATTTCCATGGAGGGTAAAGTCATACATGAAGATAGCTGATATTATAGCATGCTAGTTTGGAGGTAAATCAAATTTAATTTAACTTACCCTATATCAAAGGTCTTGGAAAAATAAGGTCAAATTTATTTAATTTACTAAACTATTGATTACTTATTTGTCAATTGGAGGAATTAATAAATTTTGTGGAGAGGTAAGACATTTATAGGAAATATTTAAAATGTGAAATTAATAAATGCTATTTTTGGAGAACCTTGAAGAGTTTTAAAACCCTAATTTAGTTATATTTTGGAATAATAGAAGGTTTTAGAGAAATTCATTACTAGCTTTTGTAATTAAATTATTAATTTTTGTAAACCATTTTAATATTCGAAAAATTATAATAAGGTTTTCAACATCAAATGAAGAATAATAATTTTGCAAATATATTTCTAAATTTCTTATTTAGAATTTATAAGGTCTTCAACATCAAAATAGGTTTTTAAAATTTAGAATATATTTAATCATATACTTAAAATTTGGGAGATATAAGGTATACAACATAGGTTTTGAAAAATTAAAAAATTATATTCAAATTATCATTAGTTATTTATTAAATACTAGGAAGATATAAGGTAGTAAAATCCAAAGGAAAAGAAAAATACAAGAATATCATTTCTTGAATCACAATTATTAAAGGGGCCTAATTTTACCCCATGGAAAAATAAAATTATGTCAATAATTAGTGTTGAAAAACTTTGGGAAGTAGTAAATGGATGAAGAGATATTACAATAAATAAAATGGAAATCCAAAAATTCAAATATGATGATGTTAAATCTCTTATGTTGATTTTATTTGGTATATCATATGAATTTTAAGCACACATTAGTGAAGCAAAAGCTTCAAAAATAATATGGAAAAAATTGTGTATGATATTCGAAGGAAAGAATGAGGCAACCATTTTACATCTACAATCACATTTGTATACACTAGAAGTTCATGATGGAGAAAACATAGAACAATTTCTTTGAAGGATATTAGAATTAAAATCAAAATTACACAACTTAGGAGCAAAGGTTGAAGATCAATTTCTAGTCTTAGTTATACTTAAAGTACTTCCTAAATCTTTTAAAATGTTGTTCACATCTCTTCTAGTATCAAATTAAAAGGTTTCATTTTAGGAACTAATAAATATTCTTCAACAATATGAACTTAAAAATTAGTTGAGAAATGAGTCATCCAATAAGTCTTTTGTATTAGAAAAGGAATTTTGCACCTCATTAGAAGTATTGTCATATTTATGAGAAAAATAATATAATACAAAATCTCTTAAGTATGATGCATTGACAAGGAAAGGTTAAGATAAATAATCTCCTAAAGGTAATCAAAGAGATTAGAGTAATCATCAAGGACATGTTACTCAATCAAAATCTGCATATAGGAATCTTATGATAAGATACTTATGTTTGTTATCAAGTATTAAGAAAACCAATAAAGATTAGAATTAATGACAATAAATACTTGTTGTGAAACCAAATACAAAGATATAGATTTTAGCTCATAATATTTGAGTATAATTTATGTTTGGTTAGAAAAATCTTATGGTGTCAGAATTCATGCTGACATAGATTCAAATGATGGTAGAAATTGTGATGCTTAGAGTTGTGTTTATATTGATAGAGATTAGACTAATGATATTTTTGGTTATTTTAAAAGATATACTAAGGCATTGGTTCAAAAATATTAAATAAAATGGGATATAAATATAAAATTTGAAAAAACATGACAAAAGAATGAAAGAACCAATTTTATCAAAAATAAGATCAAAATATGAAGGTTTTGGATATATAGTATAGACTAGTAGCAATGAGCTAGAGACTAAATTTGTAACATGAAATAGTAACATCAAATCTATGACAAATATTGGTAGAATAAAAGGATAGAATGGTCAAAATAATTTTTTAATAGAAGCTAAATGTAGTCATTGTGGTAGATATGAGCATAAGATCGAAAATGGTGAAATCGTCATTGTTGTGAAACTTGTGAGGACATAATGATTCTAAAAAATATTGTGTATGCAAAGAGAAGGAAAGTCAAAAATAAAAAAAAAATAGATTATGAATGGATAATTTTGAATAAATGGAATAAGATGAAAGAAATGTTGTATCTACAAATGAAAACAAAGTGTAATGAAAAATAAAAAGTTTATTGAATCAAAAGAATGATATTGATATTATCATGAAGAAATATGAAATAAATGATTATAATACAAGCATAGTTTGGATGGAAACCTATAATGAAAATAGTGAAAGCATCTGTAGTGATGATCCTACAGAGACAATAGCCTTATGATTATTCTAGTGGATGTTCTAGAGGTAAGTTCCAAAGACAATGATCTAGAGGTAATGATCCAATAGAAGTGACCCAAAGACAGTGACCTAGAGGTAGAGACACAAATATAGTGATATAGAGATAGAACCAATGACAGTAACCCAGAGGTAGACACCAATTATTTATCCAGCCATGAAAGAGTCAAAGCTAAAGATTGAAGAGAAAGAAGAATTAAAGAATGAAGGCAAACATATTTTCTACCAAATAATGTAATATAGGGGGTGTTGGATATATTACATTATTTGGCCCCCTTACAATATTAGTTTTGGTAGATGATTTATATTTTGTATAATGTACATGGCAATGTGAGAAAGAGTGCAAAGTGTTGTAAGAGTATGAAGAATCACACGATGTGTGGTAAGTTGAGAGCTTTGTCTTTATGAGAGGAATATGAAAAGTTGCATCTCCTAGATGAAAGAGGAGAGCAATAGTTAGAGAAGTGAAAAAAGACATGAAAATTGATATATTAGAGGGGTAAAGCTCCATGCATTGTAAGAAAATTGTATCATTAATGTAATATTTATAGATTGTATTCATTTGTGTTATATGTTTGTAAGATATTATATGTAAGGTTTTGTTGTTATTAAATTTCATATCTTTAAAGCGTTTTGTAAGTTAACCTATTTAAAAATCTAATAGTAACAAATTTAAACTTATAAATTAATGATGAATTATAAATAATAAAATTTAAATTATAAATAAATTTATGTTTCATCTAAAAACATCATTATAATTATTTATATTTAGAATATTATTTTAATATAAACTCTAACTAATTTAAACTTGTACATGTAAAATTATAAAACTTATTTTTTTTAATTTAATTTAGATATTGTTATAAGTTTTAAATATATATAAAATAATGTATTAAAGTATTTTTTATTTTATTTTATTTAATAATATTATCAAAAATTTATGTATTATAATTATATTGATCTATTAATTTATAATATGCAAATTCAATTTAACTCATAAATTTAAATAACAAATTAATATGTTAAAATATATTATTTTTATTTTATATTTACGTTTACTTAAAATTGTAAAATAAAAATAATTATTATTGCTCGGTATATTAATTATGGTTCATAAACGTTAGAGAATTATTTAACCATAAATAGTTCATTTAATCCATAAAAGTACAAACAATTATAACCTAAGTTCATTAATTTTCACGTCAAGAACCAAACCTTTAGTAATAATAATATACCAATACGAAACACCATACTAAATTTATATAAAAGTATTATATGTAAACTTTTAATTTATTATATACAATTTTATCACTATATTTTAACACCTTATATAAAATATTATAATATTAAATTAACAATAATATAAATATAAATAAGATTTAAAATTTAATTTTTTTTTTATTAAAAATTAAACATTTAAATTAAATTTATACCATTTAATAAAATATTATACAAACATTAATATTATAAATATATTAATAAAAATAAAATAAAAATATATATGATGTGTTAGAGTACAATAAAACTAATAACTACATCATTAAATATTTTCTTATCATTAATTAACATCCATATCAACTTTTTTTTATTGGTAGAAAGGGTTTTGAAAGGGTCCCTGAACCTTGTACAAAAAGGAACGAAGAAACAAAAAAGGTTTAGACACTATGCGAACCAAAGGACAGTCGCAAGAACCAAACCAGATAAACCAATATTACAACCAAACTAAAGAAAGGGAACAACAAGCTAGAAACCTGACTAGGCCAACAACCATGGTGGGGAAGGATAAACCAAACCTGAAATCAACCAAAACTTATAGAAAGGACCAAACGAACTACTTCAGGGTGAGGCCATCTACGCTCTTCTTCTTGTCAAGGAGGATGACCTTAAAAGTCTCACTCTTGCTGGAAGTAATGGCCTTGGATACCTGAATCACATGTTCAAGGTTAGTTAAGGCTTTTGACTAGGTCTGGTAAATATTCTCCAACATTTCAATAAGAATTTCTGAGGGGTCACGCCTGGATCTAGATATCACTTTGGTGTTCATGAGGGACTAATATAGCTTAGGCATAGTGCTTTCAATAGTGAGCTGGTTAAGGATCTTTCTTATACCAGAGGAATTCTACGAGCTTCAATCGTTGATTGATCCTCCTCAATGCATAGAATAGGGTTTGAGTCCACCTTTGTTGTCACTTTCTACAGCATGTGATCATTGATGACCAGGAAGAGGTCTTGGTACTTGACATGGGTGGAATCCCTCTTTTGGAAGTTCTCAATGGATACCTCCATAGAACATCAAAGGTATTTAGGCACATTTACCTCCTTAACATCCCCTAGAATGTTGAGGAAAGCATCCTCAACCACCCCTAGTTCATCCAATTATGAAGATGGCATTGGCATAATTGAGGATGAATTTGTTACCCAGGTGCTACAAAACATCGATGACGGTGAGCCTTCTAGGCCAACATTTCAGGAAGAGGATCTATAGAGACAGGTGCAAACATTGAAGGAACAAACATTCATTTGGGAAGGCAAATACAAGGTAGAGCAGACCCTATTTAAGGTGTCCAAAAAGGAAACTACATAGAAACAATTAGAAGATGTATAACACCATCTACCAACTACATAACATTGTGCAAGAATTGAAATTATAGATTCAAAAAACATAGGCTAGTTAGCCAGCCAAGATTGATGTTGTAGTTCAAAAATATTAGGTAATGGAGATGCCTATGATTTTTATAGATTTAATGGAAAAGTTTACTTCTTATGATTAGTTTTGATCTAATGCTAGAGAAGAAACTAGCCTAATAGATGAAGTAGATGACCTTTTTGAAACCTCTACTAAAACAAACTATGATGAATATGAGGGCCCAATTCCACAAATAGATTCCCCTAAAGTACATATTGAAGATAATGAGGGGAAATTGTCATCTAAAATGTCTAATGTTTCCTAGTTAGATGATCAACTACTAGATGATCAACTAGGAATGAAATAGTTAGATGGGAAAGTTGAAGCACCATTGGGTGCTACTCAACTGATTGATGATACACAAATAGTTAACCCTTCTATTCAAATAGAAGTAGGACAAGGGCAAGGCTTGGGAAAGGATCACTCTTAGGATTCAGCTAGTCCCACAAAGAATGCATAATCAATTGGTTAGTCATTTGTTGACCAAACCAAAACTGAACAGTTGGATGACTAGATTGTTGTTGAACTAGTTGGAGACACACCAAGAGACCAAGAAAAGCAATAAGCAAAGTCCTTAGAGTCCCAAGGATAATCATCCTTGCCTAAGGAAGAAGATTTTGGTCCTTTAGCACCCATAGTTGAAGCAATAGAACCTGGATCATCAAAGAAGTTGAGGCCAAAGAGGAAAATAGAAAGGGCACCATAGAAGAGATGGAAGACAAAGGCCAAAACAACAAAATTATCAAAGTAGAAGGCCATATAGTGAAAATTGAAGGAGCAGTCAAACCCAAACTTAGATGAAGAATGGATTGCATCCATGAAAGCCTTTGCTATCCATAAGGGGTAGTTCTAAGAGCTTTAAAAGAACTTGGAGAAGGCCAAAAATGAGCGTAAGGATTGTAATAAAATAGCTTGAGAGCCAAGTATATTTGTTACCTCTGCACAAAAAAAACATTTGTAGAGTATATATGGTTTACAAGATGTCAATCCATCAAGGATGAGAGAATAATTGCACAATATGGGCATATTCGGAAAAGAGCCAATGATGCCACCACTAGAAAGAGTATTTGAATCTCTACTCCCTAAATATGTAGAAGATTATATTGTAGAGAAATATTAAGAAGAAAAATAATGCTAAAAAGGATACAATGCTCAACCTTGAGGAGGAAAAATTAGAAAAAGCCCCAGTGCATGATATGTCTCATTATCGACCAAGGGATAAACTTGATTTTCCAGTGGCAGTCTGGCTACCTTCAAACCATCAATACTTGAAGTGGGCTGAGCCTACATTCCAGAAGGATGCCACTATATTTATAGATTTTTTACGTAGATGAAGTAATAGGTAGAAAGAAATGAAGCAAAAAATGCCACACATTGAAGTAGGACCTAGTCAATCCCTACAACATAGTCCATGGTAGAAGGCACCTAAAATAAAATTAGGTCCCAATCAACCGAAAAAGGGAGGTAAACAAAAATGTGACAAGGAATGAGATAAATCCACCACCCAAGAAATAAAATGAAGAAACAAGGCATAATAGAAGGTTGTTGACAACACAAGAGATTACCAACAGAAGGTGCCATGAGGGCATGACAACATTTAAGCATGGAGGGATAATCAGCAAAAAAATGTTTATGTTTTTGTATGTATTTATAATATATAGTGCAACATTATTTTTATAAGATGTACTTTTTAATGAAAGTTGTATATATATTTAATATAAATTGGGTATTTTCTTGAATATGTGTTTTTAGTGTAATTTGTGTGTAGATTTAGTTATTTTGCTACATTTTCTACATATTTACATCAAGGTCCCATGTGGACTTGGAACTTCACGTTTTATGGTGGAAACATAAGGGCAATGGTGATTGCAAAAAAATATATTTATGTTGAGTTAAGGTGCCTAACTCCCAACTTTAAGATCAAAGGTTCCTGACTCTCAACCTCAGTATCAAAGGCACCTAACTTCAAGCTTCAGGGTCAAAGGCACTTGAATCTTGACTTAGAGACCAAATGTGTTTGACTTCTAACTTCGGGGTTGACAACGTCTGACTCTCGACTTTGGAGTTAGAAGTGCCTTATTCCTAGCAATAGTCTGGATGATGCTTGAATCTCATTGAGTAGAAGTATATTTATAATATAATTATAGGCATATTCTATCAATAAATTGAACATGCTTAATTTATCTTGCAAAGGATACAATTAGTGTGCATTCATTATCTATGATTATTTTGCACGTGTTTGTGGTAACCACAAGTCTGAAATAGACTTGCCTAAGCTTTTAATCAGGAATGGTCATACACTATATAAATTCATAAACCACCCCTAAAACAAAATCTCGGATTATCTATGTAAGTTTTTTGAAGCTGCAATATAATACAATGTATTTGAGTGTTTTATCAGTCTCAAACTAGCATCTGATGAATGAATTGATCTATGCAAAATCTGTTGGAAGCCTAGGCCCACTCTCAATAGTATTCCTCCCACCTTTATCTTTTCATTTTGTTATTTTATTTATTTCTTGTTTTCTATTTTTTCGGCACATTAGTTTAGTTCTGTAGCTTTCCCATGTTTTCTAAACTTCTTTAGCAAGTGTGCATTTTTACTTTTACAGATTATTTAGTCATGTCTTTGATAAATTAATGGTTTGGATAAAGAACAAGAAATTAATCATAAAAATGCACCCCCCAAACCATAGAATCTAGAGGACTCATCTCATTAAAAATTATAGGCATACATTATGCACAATATTTTACAAGTTTATAATATGTCTCTTGTTGATAATTAAATGGAGGCAATAAATTAAACTATAGAAAATAACCAACTTTTTACCCAACAAAAAACAAAAATTAAATCATATCCCCTTTGTGTCTTCAATAACCCAAGAAATATATCCATGTTTACATCCTCCCATGGCTTCATTGGTACTAATAATGGTTGATACAACCTAGTATTTTAAATTCTCCCCTTGTCATGCTGACAAATTTTACAATATTACATAAATATTCTTACATTTGCATTCATTCCAAGCCAATAGTAACTTGCACAAATTTTACTCATTATTTTTTCCACTTCAAAATGTTCAGTTAGTCCTCCACTATGCTTCTCTCTTATGAAATTATTCATTATGGAACTTCATAGTATGCACAACTATTGTACCTTGAATAATAGTCCCTCTTCAATAAAATAATATAACCATGGTGTCCTATCCACTATAGTAGTATTACAACATGTTGTCCAAGCTTCCTTGAAGTTTACATCATCAACATAAAGCTCCTTTGTAGAATCAAAACCAACAACTTCAATCTGCATCATGTTCACCAAAACAATTATTTTGTTCAAGCCATTAACCACTTGATTTGAATGAACACTTTTGTGTTTTAAGATAAATT
The DNA here is from genome assembly GCA_028583015.1 of Wollemia nobilis. Lineage (NCBI taxonomy): Eukaryota > Viridiplantae > Streptophyta > Pinopsida > Araucariales > Araucariaceae > Wollemia > Wollemia nobilis. Next base: position 1,402,995 of record JAQPPZ010015050.1, read on the forward strand.
AATATCCCTACAAAACTTCTACTCACTTCATATGTCTTTAATTCAACTTACTCTAATTGTTGATGTTGTAGTGCATGATTATCTATGAACAAGAGAGACTATTTTGGCATCAAATAATGAATCCATTTATTTGAGGCTTGAATAATGGTATAAAAATCTTGGTCATAGACTAAGTATTTCTTATTTGCCTCAATTAGGTTCTTGTTGAAATAGGTAATGGGATTGTATTCTTGGATCAAGACTCCTATTGTTGTTCCACTCATATCACAATCTACCTAAAAGACTTTGCTGAAATATGGCAAGGCTAGAATGAGTTATCCAATTATATTCTCCTTTATGATTCTAAAAATTCTTTTTGAGGTATTCATCCACTAAAACCCATGCTTTCCTCCTTTCATTGTTTTATATATTGGAGCACAAACTCCAATAAAGTTTTTGATAAACTTCCTATCAAAACTTTCTAGACCATGGAAAATCTTGGTCTCAAATTTACTTCTTAGTGATGGTGAATTCACAATAGCCTTGACCTTATTAAGGTCCATACATTATCCCTCTTGGAAAATCATAAAACCCAAGTACCCCAACTCCTCCTTTATAAAACTGCATTTCTTCAAATTGATGAGAAACTTTTCTTCATATTGTCTTGGCAAGACCAATATTATATGTGTCAAATGGTATTCTTTGCTCTTATTGAATATCAATATTTTATCCCAATAGACAACCATAAATTTTATAAGAAATGGCTTCACCACTCTATTCATCAACCACATAGAGATATTGTCTATATTTTTCAATTCAAATGGCATAATTAGCCACTCGTATAACTTGTCCCTTATTTTGAATGTGGATTTCCACTCATCTCATTCTCTGATCCATATTTTATGATAACCATTGTTCAAATGTATCTTTGTGAAGTACCTTCCTCCACTCAATAAATCCATCAAATTATCCATTCATGGCAATGAGAATCAATAATGTATATTTATCTTATAGATAGCCCTTCAGTCTATACACATATGCCATTCTCCACGCTTCTTTGGTGCAAGTACGATTGATATTGCACATGGGCTTAAGATTTTCCTGATCAAACCCTTTTACAATAGCTCCTAAACTTGTCCATATATTTCTTTATTCTCCATTCGCATCATTCTATATGCTGCCTTGTTGGAAAAAATTGATCCAAGAATGAAATTAATATGATGACTAATGCTTATTACTAGCAATACTACATCTGATAATTCATCTATTTTTTTGTATAATCCTCTAGAAAATACTTCACCTCACTTGGAATCTCTTCCTTACCTACCATCCCATCCTTTGTGGGTTTAGCAATCAAGGCAAAACATACCTTCTTCTTCATCATCTCTTTCAAAAATTACTTTCTAGAAATCAAGCTTAGTTTCATACCATTGTCCTCTTTCTCTTATTTGTTCTTTAGTGGAATTAGTACATACTTCTTACCATATTTCATTATGGTGTAGGTTTTTTTTCCTACCGTTATGTATATCCTGTTTGTCAAATTTTCATGGTGTTCCTAATAATACATGGTAAGCATCCATAGGGATGACATCACATAAGACCTCATCCTCATATGATCATATCTAAAAAATCACATTGCACTATTTACTAACTAAGATTTGATGTCCCTTTGGCGACCAATCTATCTTGAACTAATTGGGGTGTTTTATTGTCCTCAACCCAATTTTCTTCTACATCTTAGTACATACTAGGTTATCTATACTTTTGTTGTCTACTATGATCTTGCAATCTTTGTCACCCAATGCACATACTATTCTAAAAAGGCTTCTCCTTTGAACATTTTCACATTCCATTTTCTATAGCTTTAGTAGTACTCTCTTCATCATGATAAATTCTCCTTGTTTAGGCTCTTCTACATGCTTTTGGAAAGCAAAATATTTTTCTTATGCTCATGTAATGTGATTTCTAACCTTCTTTCCCTTATTTTTTCTCTATTGTGTGATTGGACATTCAAATGCCCAATGACCGTCTTCATTGCATCAATAATATCATCCAAATAATCCTCTATCCCTTCCTTGACGAAAACCACCTCTTCCTCATGTAGAGTCTCCACCTCCTCTAGTGATATATATGAAAGTACTATGATAAGTACTAGTTTCTCCTCCCAATTTTTGTTGTCTTTTTCCACCATTTTTTGTCCTTTTCCATGTGGATGCTCTTACATTATACTCACTGGGTAACAAAAAGAAAGTTCCATGAACACTGCTAAAGTGTTCAATGGATACTCCATACTTGGAAATATTAGAAGCTAGTAGCCATGTTGTGGTATCAGCATCCTAGTTCTTCCACTTAACTATATATTCATGATATGTCTTACCTCTTGTTCTTCTCACCATCATAGAATCTATAATGGCCTTAATTTCATATTCTTATTTTTTTGACAACTATGTTATCCATTTATCTATTGGAATATTAGCTATATGATCTACATCCTCATATCTAAGTTGATCATAGTATGGATAAATGTCAGATACATAAAATATTGATAAAATGTTGATCTATTATGGAAGCTCAATTTATATGCATTTGTGGTAAACTTCTTCAAGACCATACATTGTCCAATATTTTCTAGTTGAGTTTGTTGTAAGTGCCTTTGGGAAACCTTTCATTTTGTAAATGTGTCAAAATAAAATCTCCAACCTAGAATTCTTGTGTTTCACACTTAAGGTCAATGCATTGCTTATATTTCATGATATCCTTTTCTAAATCAGCATTCACATTTTGATGCAAGTCCTGCATATACTTAGCAAAATACTCTACCAAAGCACTAGGATTATGTAATTCAGTGACACTCTAAAAATAATTTGCTCCCTTGGATGAGTTGCATACACAATTTGAAATGTAATTTTTGCTATACCTTGATTTATTGAATTATTATATGTAATTTTTTCTTGTGTCAATATACTGCCCCCCAACTTCAACTTCTTACCAACTAGACATTGTAGCAATTTCCTGAGGCTTTGGTTCATGAATTAATTTGATCCATATATTTTTGAGTGAGAAGCTAAACTAAATATTAACTTGGTATCCAAATTCTTCCACAAGGTATGTGAAAAATGACCAATAAAATTTGCATCTCTACCTGACACAATTCTCTTTAGAAAACTATACAACCTTACAACTTCTCAAAAGAAGTCAACAATATTGGTAAGCCTCATTTATTTTTTTTGCAAAGTATGAAATGTGACATCTTCGATAATCTATCAAAAAAACAAAAATTGAATCATTATCCATTTGTATCCTTGATAACCCAAGAAAAAAATCCATTCTCACATCCTCTCATGGCCACAATGGTAGTAGTAATGGTTGATACAACTTTGGTATTTTGACTTCTCCCCTTGGCATACTCACAAATTATACAACCCTTCATAAATATTCTTACATATTCATTCATTCTAGGCCGATAGTTACTTGGACAAAGTCTAATCATTGTTTTTTCCGCTCCAAAATATCTAGCTAATCCTCCACTATGCTTCTATCACTTATGAAATTCCCTCTCATGGAACTCTATGGTATGCACAATTGTCACCTCTTGGATCAAATAGTCTAACCATGGTGTCCTATCCAATATAGTAGTATTATTGCATGTTGTCCAAGATTTCTTGATGTCTACATCATTAACATAAAGCTCCTTTATGGAATCAAAAGCAATAACTTCAATTTTCATCATGTTCAATAATATATTTCTTCTACTAAAGGTATCAACCACTTGATTCGAGTTACCACTTATGTGTCTCAAGAAAACAAATATCCCTACAAAAGTTTAATCTACTTCATATGCCTTTGAGTCATATTACTTTGATTGTTTATGAGTTGTAGTGCATGATTATTTGTGAATAAGAAAAACAAATTTGGTAGCAAATAACAACTCCATTTCTTTAGGGCTTGAACAATGGCATAAAAATATTGGTCATAGGCCAAGCATTTATTTTTTTCTTTATTTAGGTTTTCTTTAAAATGGACAATGAGCTTACCTTATTGTCTTAAAACTCCTATTGTTGTTCCACTTACATCACAATCCACCTAAAATACCTTGTTGAAATCTAGTAAGGATATAATGGGTTGCTTATAGCCTTCTTATATTAAAACTCCTATTGTTGTTCGACTTACATCACAATCCACCTAAAAGACCTTGTTGAAATATAGTAAGGATATAATGGGTTGTTTTAGTATCTTATCCTTCATGATTATTGTATTAATTTTGATTGCATTCATCCAATTAAACTCATGCTTTCCTCCTTTCATTGTCTCAGTTATTTGAGAATAAATTCTGCTAAAGTTTTTTATAAACCTCCTATAAAACGTATCATGGAAAATCCTGGTCTCAAAATTACTTCTTGGTGATGGCCAATTTACAATGGTCTTGACCTTATTAAGATCCATCCCTAATTCCTCTTGGAAAATTACAAAATCCATGTACACCATTGCCTCCTTCATAAAATTCTATTTCTTCAAGTTGACAAGCAACTTTTCTTCCTTTAGTCTTTGCAAGACAAATATTAGATGTACCAAATGATATTCTTTGCTCTTACTAAATATCAATATGTCATCCAAATAAACAACCACACATTTTCCAAGAAATTTCTTCAACACTTTATTGATTAGCCACATAAAGGTGCTAGGTGCATTTGTCAATCTGAATGGCATAACTAGCCACTTGTATAAATTGTCTTTTATTTTTAATGTGGCTTTCCACTAATATCCTTCCCTAATATAAATTTAATGATAACCACTCTTCAATTATATCTTTATGAAATACCATTCTCCACTCAAGCAATCCATAAAATCATCCATATGTGGTAATGTGAATTGATACTTTATAGTTATCTTATTGATAGCCCTCAAGTCTATACACATGCACCATTTGCCACCCTTATCTAGTGCAAGTATGGTTAGGACTACACATGGGATTAATATTTTCTTGATCAAAACCTTGTCCAACAACTCCTAAACTTATATTTTTCATTCTTTATTGGAATCATTCTATATGTTTCCTTGTTAGGCAAACTCGATACGAGAATGAAATCAATGTGATGACTAATAATTATTAGTAGCAAGAATCCATCTGATAATTCATATAACAATTTTTTTTAAGCATATATAGAAAATCCTTCACCTCACTTTGAAACTCCTCCTTCTTATCTATCATCCCATCCTTTATGGTTTTAGCAATCAAGGCAAAAAATTCCTTTTTCTTTATCATGTCTTTCAAAAATTGCTTTCTAGAAATCAAACATAGTTTTAGGCCATTATCCTCTCTCTCGTATTTATCCTTTTATGGACTCAGTACATACTTCTTATCATATTTCATAATGGTGTATGTGTTTTTCCTACCATCATGTATTACCTTTCTATAAAATTCAATAATACATGACAAGCATCCATAGGTATGGTTGTAACAACCCAGATCTACTCATCTGGTTGTCAAAAATCATAATAAAAAATATTCATCCGAATCGAGTTATTATCCAACATTAAATTGGTACATAGAAATTTGATATTCATTTCAAGGTGTTGGACTATTCTAGACAGTCCCTTAAATGTTCGAGACTGGCCAAGTCCCACAAGTGGTGCTATCATGTGAACACATTCATATCCATTTCCAAAGGTCTATGATTATGACAAGGGGTTGTCCTTTTAGAGACCATTTCATCTGAAATAATGAATGCATACTTTCCTTCCCATAGCATACCATGTTACAAAATAATCCTTCTATTGTGATTGTTACATGCTATGATTTAGCGTTTGAATGCCTGATGCTTAACAGAATACCCACCTTCTTGAGTTCCATCTAAGGTCCACCACTTCTCTGGTTTTATAACTAGGTAACTCGAAACTCACTGCAAGTGATAAAGTATTATCCCATTCCAACACCCACTTGACCTTTAAGCATCGGTGTTCAACTACTCTTGAAACTAGTCGATTTACCGCTAACGATTCCCCACTTGAGTTCATATCGAGAGATACCTTCACGTACCACTTGCATATCATTCTAGAGGAAGTGTCCCATTCCACTCCTTGTTACATGTTCAAGGCATTAGGACCTTACTTGACCAAGCCTAAAAATGACTGATTACGAATCATGATGCTTGCCTTTCTTGCTAGCATGGGTGTTGGATAAGGTTTTTTGTACTTATTTTTCATTAGAGACTTGTTGTTTTTTTTAGGAGTTAATATATTTATGGTTAAACAATTATTTTAATAAAATTTCACCAAATCATATTGTAAATAATCCTGCAATAAGATATAGATTTTCTTTGTAAATATTTTTAATACAAATTACCAAAGGTTTTATATAAAAATAAATTACTTAAGTGTTCAATAATTAAGTGTTCAATAATAAAGCATAATAAGTAATTATGCTTTATGGACAATCATAGAATTTAAATTACTTTTTAAATTAAGAACCCACAATTTTCAAGTAAATTTTTCTAACAAAAACAAATCACTGGTAATACATATTAAAAGGTTATTAATGCTTCATAAAAGTCAAATATAGTCATTCTATGTTAATATTTCCTTATCTATGATCCTTCTTTTATAAATAAATAAGTTATTATAACTTTCAATATTTCAAAATCTCCTACACTCACATATTTAAAGTAAGCTAACTAATCAACCTCTCCTATAGAATAGGAAAATAAACTAATTAACAAAATAAACTAATTAATAAAATTATTGTAACATGGCCTTTCATATGAGTAAGAATCTTCTTATATGGCATTATTCTAAATAAATTAACATTCTCAATATAGCAACTTTTTATTTAATGAAAGCTTTTTCCAAACCACACACAGAACTCTATTCCTACGGCTGCTTTAGAAAGGCACATTTTTCTTTAACTAATTTTGTTTTTGCTGGTAAACCTAACCTGCATTCTTTTACAGGTCTGCAAGGTTTCTCATCGCTAGTGTACACGGAATTTTTTTTTTACTATTTCAACACTTTACAATATCCAAAGTTTTACCTATTAAAATTCAATATTCAAAAAAAAAAAAAAAAAAATATAAATATATATATATATATATATATATATATATATATAATGTTTTCAAGTATAATGTTTTATTCTGGTCTTACTTGTTCCTGTAGGGTTAAATGGTCCCTAAAAATAATATAAATTCCAAATTTTATTGGCTCCTTAACTTCAAACTAATCTATGGCAGTCTAATAAAACAATATAAATCTTCTCTGATTCTATATTTAGGTTCTTCTCTTATAATAATAATTGAGCTATGGCTAATAATTTCATAACATATTGGTATAAGCGCCTACTTCCGAAGAAAGGGCATCACAAAATCTATCACCTATAATCCGGTGATGGAAAACCCGAAACTACACAGTCTGACTAAACTTACCCTAAAAGAAATCTCTCGAATTCTACACAGTAAGGCCAGGTCAGTATGACAATTTGATTTACCTTCAATGAAAATTAGAATCCAACAGTGTACGATCTTTACCAATGAACAGCCCTAAAACCTAATATTTTTACAATAGGTAAAATTTATTAAATAAACATTATTCAAAGAAAATTGGCACTGTTGTTCATAGGTACAATCTCCTATTTCTTATCTTAAAGACATTTTCGTTTTTCATAATGCTTCCTTTTAAACCAGTGTTTCGTGAACTACCTATGGATGTAAAAGTTTATATGTTCTTGTGAAAAGTGACTCTCAATTTTACTCCTACCGACGAATTTATACATTCCTTATTTTTTTTTTATATATAGCAAACTCTACATATTTTGCTCTATGGACAACGCTTTAATTTATAGATGAAAGCTACCTTCTTATTCAATTTCTCAGCACAAAAAATTACACACAACTTTCCTTTGTGGATTTAATGTAAACAACAGTAACATAAAACCCATGAATATATAAAAAAGTAAGCACCAAAGCAATAGATAAGGTAATCTACATACAAGGTAAAAAAAAATGAAACAACTTTATTAATTTCTTTTTGGCCTAGGTTTTCGTAACATTATTCCAGCTAAATTATATTAGTGAATCTCGTCATTAGAGAAGCCTACAAACAACTTTATCTTATCTACTGCATCCAAACAATTTTAGCAAGAGATTTCTGATCCCAGATATAGGCAACATACTTTATATATATCAATTTCCATTATGGAGAAAACAAACTCAACAAACTCTTCTTGAGATAAATGCAAATAGCATTGTTAGTAGTAACATATAATTACATAAATATATTATGACACAGGCCTTTTAATTAAAGAACTCATCTTCTATTGAGATACTTGCTATGTTATGGCTTCCAACCAGGATTTAGGCATACTTTATCATTACAATTCTGTGCATACATTATTATATAGCGCACTCCTTTGGCCTAATTGGGCTATTCTTTAGTTATTTGATGAAACTAATATGTAGCCGACGTGCTTAAAATGATAATTTTCCCAAGTCAACAAAGAGAGCATTTCCTCCTTATCGACAAATGAGGACAGGCCAAAGATGTATTGGGAATTTTTCAGTCATCTAAATTTATGAATGAAATTCTACCCTAAATTGCATACAATTAATGCATAATTACAGATATATCAACCCATTTTTTTAAATTTTATCAGTATGTTTTCCTTATAAAACAAAAACAATATCTATCTCAAAACAGATATTAATATATAAATCACTCAAAAGAAAACCTTCGAGCAACTAACATCGAATTATGTTCATACATAGAAAATTAGCATCCTAACTTGATTTATGCAGAACAAAGCTTCCTTTCCTATAAAAAATTCTTCCAGAATACAGTTCAATCGCAAGCTCTGTGAAGATAACACCGTCCTCCCTTTGAACTTCTTATGCCCATTTATTAAAGGAATAAGTAAGCTTACGTTTGACACCTATGAAAATTCATGCGAGATTCCTTGTTCTTATTTTGCCAAGTGGACCACAAAATGCATGGAAGAAAGTTATTATTATTTTTTATTTTTATTATTCTTATTTTTTTTATTCGTTTACATGATTATGTTTGTATCCATATTTTATTTTTATTATTTTTAATTTTGATAATCTTAAATCAATTTTTATTTCATTTTGTAATCTCAACATTTATTTTCATATAATTTTTATTTATTTTTTATATATATATATATATATATATATATATAGTATATATAGTATTATATATATAGATATATATTAAAACAGTAAATAATTCCATATTCAAGCACAAATTCCTATATGCAACTATATGTGTATGCACCTACATGGACCACTGGATATGTATATTGCTATTAGGGATTTGCCCTAAAACTGCAAATATCCTGCCATTCATCATGTATGTCCATCTTACCTTTACCACTGCCCTCATCTTGCCAGTAGGAGGAGGTGTCCTGATTCACTTGCTTGATCCCTCAGTAGATTCAACCTATACCTGCATCCACCAAACCATCAGTAGTAGCATATTCTTGTGGATAAAACAAATAGGCTATTTGGTATATTTGGGAGGGATGTTACAATGGTATCACATAGGACCTTATCCTTGTATGATGCTATGTGAAAATTCACCTTGCACTATTCATTAACTAAGATATGATGTCCATTTTGTAACCAAGAGAACTTGTATTGATTGGAGTGTGCTATCCTCTTCAGCCCTAGTTTATCCATCATATTAGTAGATACTAGGTCATCCATACTTCTATTTTCTACTATGATCTTGTAACATTTACCCCATGATTTACATAATATATTGAAAACGATTCTCCTTTGAACAAGTTCACATTTCCTTTTCTAGGGCTTTAGTAGTCCTCTATTAATCATGGGATATTCTCCTTACTTAGGCTCTTCTACATGCTTTGGTGAAGAAACACTTTCTTCTTCTGCTCATGCAATGTGGTTTCTAGCCTCATTTTCCTTATTGTTGCGTTGTTGCATGATTGGACATTCAATTCTTGATGAGCATCTTCTCTATATAAAAAATATTATCTAGATAATCCTACATCCCTTCCTCGATCAAAACCACCTCTTCCTCATGAGTATACACATATTTTCGCATTCTAGCTGAAATTACTATGAGAATTACTAGCTTCCCCTTCCTATTTTTGTTGTCCTCTTACATTGTTTGTTTTTTCTTGTTCTCATGAGAACCTTCCTCAAAATACTTCTCCATTTTTGTAAACTAGTCTATGCAATCCTTTGGATTAAATATTCCATTGTATGAAGGGGTATCTATCTTTGGTTTCTAACCCAAATTAGAAATCATCATAATCAATTGTTCATTTTTTTTCCTTTGACTCTTCATTTTGAGTTTCTACATGACTAGTCTCCTCTCCTCTTCTTCACTATCACTAATTTCCTCAAGATGAATACCTCTTCTTTGATCATTTTATATTACTTCAAGTTAGATGGTAAATTCCCTCAAAATTTTAGCTATGTCTTTAGTTTAGGGTCCTCATGGTCATCTTCTTCCCCATTGTACCATCATTTCTTTAATGCATATCAATCCTCAAAGATCTTCTTGCTCTAATACCAAAATGATATAGTAAAATTTACTACACACCTTCTTTGTATAATTCGCATGCAACTCCAATTGTATAATTGTACGATCTACGTATAATTTTTAGCCCTTATATGATTTGTTTCTATCATATGACCATACAACCTCTTTGCAACTATACAACCCTTTCACAACTTCACAACTTCTTTTCAACCGTACAACCCTTCCAACCATACAACCCTTTCATAATTATACAACCCTTATGAAACTATACAAGTCCTTCGTAACCATACAAACCTTATACAACTCTTTCACAGTAATACAAGCCTTATATAACTCCTTTGCATATGTACAATTGTATGATCCTATTTAGGTTTGAATAATCTATCTTTCCATATAATTGAATAGGTAAATAAAACTCTTCATGGGTTTATTATTTGGAAACTCCACCCTTTTAATTTTATGATCTCTCTCGGTAACAACCAAATCCTCTTATGCAAGGGTAATATTATGCTTATGATTAATGGGTAATTTATCTATTTATACAGAAAGTGACAAAGGATGAAAGAAAGGATAATTATATAGAAAGATATTTGGGATCACCTATAGTCACCCTAAATAATCACTATGTTTTCCATATATAAGTTTCACAAAACTTCAATATCCCAGTTCCAAATAAAAAAAGGACTCTAAATAAAAGTACAATTATAACTAGATTAGTGTGATATAAAGCATTTTAACCTAAATATTTCACGTTTAGGTCATAATGTATGATTTTTTTAAATAGGAAGCATTTGCTTCATTAAGAGAGTTTGTAGTCCTAATATGTATTTTTAAGATGTCATCCTCCATTTGACTATAATTATGGTGTGGAGGTATGCACATTACATTGGAGGAGATAGACCATAAGATCAAGTTATGTTCATTTCCATAGAATAAGCATAACAACATCTTATCTAGAGAATAAGTTCATTCAATCACCATTGAAATCACTACTCAAATGGATAATAGAAAGTTTTTTTGGGGCAATGGATGCATGTTCAAACCATTTCATTGGTTCTTTTATAAATAAAAATAGAATGGTGGGAAGATAAAAAAAAACTATTTTTCCTTCCATCCATGGAGGTGTTGGAATGGATAGTGTATTGTTAGTATAAGGGAAACTAGAGTTTTATCCCCTCCAAGTCTCTTTATACATGTTGATGATTCATATGGATTTAAAGTTGATACGACCATATTTCATGCCATATAAAACTTATTTTTAGACATATGTATTAACTCATTCAATCAAATGCAATAATGTATTGTTGTTGCATAGGTTCAAAGACACTAATATTGTGAATTATAAGTGGAATACAATAGTGAATCATGGATTTCCATGTGGTAGTGGGCAATTGGGTTTTAATTTCCTATGGTTTAAAGTTTTAATTTTAATTTTTGGTGGTCCATTAAGGAAAAACTTTTAGAGGCCATAATGTTTGTATACAAAAGAATTTTGAGCCCATGTTTTTTCAAATCGTATTATTTTAAAGCTCTATATACTATTGGTATAAATTAATGGATCTACTATAGTGTCAGGGGTTGAATTTTGTAAGATGGATAAAAATATCTATTTACTCATATTAATGGAAAACATTATAGTATTTGGTCAACCCAAATAATTGACATATTATACAGGAAGAACATGGGGTGCATCTTCCAAGAAGATAAAACAACAATCCTTGATGAAGAAACCAATATCCAAAGAGAAGAAGAGGATATTGGTATGTTTTCCTTGCTAATTGAACTAGTGTTACTTTTCCACATTAAGGAGGAGAGTGACCTTATTAAGTTATTGTAAAAAATGCATGAGTTATTTGAAAACTTTAATACTATTGAATTAATTCACTTGGAATTAGATATCTCATATCTTATATTGGTTGATATTGATAAAATTGAGGACTATATTGCGATATTCAAGTTATTGAGAGCATATTTGCATCTTCAGGAGGCAAAAATAAAGATGATGAAGAATGTGTGAAAAATTCCCTTGTTAATCTCTTTTTTTATTTTTAGATGTTTAACTTTATGGTTCATATAATTTCTATTGTTTTGTAATCTCAAATTACTATTACTCTTGATTATATTTTTTCTCTCAAGTTATTTTTAGGTGGCAATGAGGAATTACAATGTCATTCCACAAATACAGGCTCATGCAAAGGATTTAAATATAAGGGGGCTAAGACCTAGGGGAATAAGGTCCAGGATAAGTCTTAAAATAAGTCAAGGATCATTCTTAGATACTATAAAAGGGAAGGAGATATGATAAGGAATTACTTACTAAATTGTAAAGGATTGAAGCTTAGTTTATGAATATTGATGAACATCGTCTAAATGATGAGGGATATTTTGAAGGATCTACTTAAACTATAGAGGCCAAATAGAGCATACTTTATAGGGGAGAAAATATTATTATCAATAATATATTATGTTCTTGTTCACTTAGTTTAATTTATAGGGGTGTTAAAATTGTAATATGATGCATGGCCAAGGCTAACATTGTATGATCAAATATTGGATAAGCCTAAGGGTATTCATTATATAATGAATTGAATTTATTATAATATTATATTATTTAATCCCTATGGGTTGTGATTAACCTAGTTATGGTTAAACCCATGTTATAAACATGTAATTAACCTTAAACCATCTCTTTTTATATCAGCTCAAAATTATGCATGTTTGTGTATATGGGGTTTTGATATTGGTATAAATATCCCCATGAATCCTAATTTTGACATCAAAGTGTTGTGAATATTATCTATACATAATACAATTATTTTTTATGGTTCCTACAAGTGCCATAAAATATTTATATCTATTATCTTTTCTTTTTCCCTTTTTTTATTTTCTTTTAAGATTTGAGTGGATGGAATATTTATGTTCATTTCTAGAAAATATTGTGAATTTTGACACTCTACCAACATAGCTCCATCTTTGTCTAGAGATATTATTTTTTGTGGCATACCTTAATTAAGTATAGATCCTTCTTCTAGGGGGGTTTACCTTAAATTAGGGTTGATTCTTCTCTAACCCTCATCTTTTCTAGAATCAATATTTTTGGATACAATTTCTTCTTGACTTGGTGCTTATGGACCATTTCTTGCACTACATTATTGACTACCACCAATTCCAAAGAGGTGGTAATGAGATTAATATTTTCCTCTTGGTCCATCAACTTCTTATGGACTCCTTACATCTATTTTGGTGTACTCCATCCCATGCACTAGATAATTCAATATTACAAGGTACTTTATGCATTATATACTTCAAGGTACTTGTCTCATACCTCATTATTTACCATATTAGAATTTGCATTGTTGTATACCCTTTATTATTTTATCCTTTACTCATTTTGTTATTGATTTTATGATCAGGGTAGAAATTGATCTTCTTTTCTATGTTGGCATAGGAGTACCATGGTGGGGGATGCTTGTGCCACTACTAAATTCATATTCATAGCTATGTAACACTTCTAATTTTACCATTTTAGTATCTTCATCTAAGATGACTTCTTTATTTGTCATATATCTTCTTTCATAGGCATAAAATGTGTTAAGGCATCATGTTTCTAATTCATTCTCAAAAACATTATTTGAGTCATAGGACTAGTAGTCTTTAAGTAGGACCAACCCCAAGCTCATCATTGTTTCACTAATAAATAAGTGGCGTCATATTAAGCGTAATTGAAATAGAAGGTGGTATTTTTTTAATAAAAGCTGGTTTTATTTTTATTTTAAAGTATTATTGTTCCACATAATATTGATGTTGAACATATTATAATTTTAATAGATAGTTGGGTACACATAAGGGTAACACAAGGAATTTTGGAAAATCAATAAATCTTAATGAAAGAATTTGTTTACCTAAGTAGAAGTCACTATTGGATACGTTATTTGCTATGGGAAAATCATGACACTCTTCTAAAAACTTGATGAGCTTTCTTGTAACCCCTTCTTGATTGAATTGGTATGAAATATCATAGAAGTCATAGGATGTCTTATCTTCCACCTTATAGCTTACATATGTGTAATTACAAATTGGTAATGGTTTTTTATTTGGACTTTCTTTATTTGGTTGTAGCTTTAAGCACCAATAAATTTTTTTATTCATGATTAACCAAACCAGATATGATGTATAATGGACTTGTCTTGTTTATTTTAAATTCTTCAACTATTTATTAATTTGATCAAATATGAACATGGTGTAGTATATCATTTGTGAATATCTTGTGCCATGCTCTACTACATATAACAAGGTCATATTTTATTTTCAAACTAGCTCAATGGTAATATCACTGACAACTATAATGATTTGTAGCAATACCACTTGTACATCATCTTTGAACTGCTCAATTTTGAGTGATACTTTAAAGTTTTGGGTATAGTTGATGGTGCTTCAATTAGGTGGCCAAGAAGTTCCTCCATATGGTATAATCAATATTGCTATAATAATAAATTTGGTCTTTTAGGTTATAAGTGACATACTACATTAGATTTTCATCAATATTTAGCATCTTTCTAGTCTCATTGTGTATAATGAAGATCGCAATTTCATCCCAAGCTTGATAAAATATGATGTTATGATCATTGTCATAATTTTTAGTACATTGTTAAACTAGCTCCAAGCAATCCCAAACTTATGGTACAAAGTTATTTAGTAATATCAATGTCCATATTCTACTAATGATCTAGGAATTGATGTAAGCCCCATTTTATAGTGTTTGATGGTATCATTTCTAACAACGTTAGGAGAATATTTGAATTGGCCCTCAACTACCTTTTAGTAGGAGTCATGATACATATCTTGTACCTTTTTAGGCTTGTTGAGAGATGTCTTCTTCTTAATATTAGAGGTTCCTACTTATTCAAATGGTGTATATGTTCCTTGGATTATATAATATAGGACTATGCTTGTGTATTATTGGATGTTAGGACCCTATCCTAATATTACTATGTAATTATATTGTAATGTGTATGTGGAATCTTGGGTGCCCAGACATATGGGCCTATATGATGTAACAATGTTTTTAGTAGAATTACTAGCTTGAGTCCCTAGTTACATGTAATGTTAGTCCTTGAGCATTAGTTTTATGGTTGATAGGAGTCTTTATAAAAGCAAGTGTGTATATGGAATGTAGGAATTAATTTTTATTATAATGGATCTTGTGACCAAACTTATGTACCATATAAGGAAAAATGGAAGACATCCTATGACTTCTATGATATTGCACATCATCCAATCATGAAGGGGTTAAATCAAAAGGTTCTCAAGTTAGTAGAAGAGTGTCATGTTTTTTCCAAAACAAATAACCTATCCAATTATGACTTCTACATGGGTATATCTTCCATTAGTATTTTTGGATTCTCTAAAATGTCTTATTCGTTACTCTCATTTATACCCAACTATCTATTAAATTTATAATGTATTCAACAACTAGATTATGTGGACCAATAGTACTTTAAAGGCAAAAAAAGCCAATATTTATGACAAAAAGAAGGCAATTATGACAATTATGCTTAAGGGGAGGTCATTTTTTATTAGTTAAAAAATGATAATCTTGGGTTTTCCCTACTTAAAGAATACTAGTCATATGAATTCAAGAATCCTCTTTAGAATGAATTAGAAACATGATGCCTTAACATATTTAATGCCTATGAAATAAGATACATAGTGGAGATAGAAGTCAACTTGGATGAAGACACTATAATGGTAAAATTAAAAGTATCACATGGCTATGAATATAAAATTTATTAGTGGTATGACCACCCCCTACCATTATACTCCTTCTATGTAAACATGGAAAACAAGAGTGATTTTAATCCTAACCATAAAATCAATCATCAAATGAGAAGAACACTAGATGATCAATGGTATACAACAAGAAAAATTCTAACATAGCAAAAGATGAGGTATGAGATAAATACCTTGAGGTATCTAGTGCATCAAGGATCTTGAGATATTTACTTCTCTAATTCATGGGATAGAGTGCACCAAAAAATAAAATAGAGTCTGTAAGAATACATTAATGCACTAAGAGGACCACATTACTCTCACTACTATATCACTAACATTGGTACTAGTCAAAAATGGAGTGCAAGAAATAGTCCATGAGCACCAAGTCAAGAAAACATTGTATCCAAAAGCATTGATTCTAGAAAATATTAGGGTAAGGTAAGACGTATCCCTAATTGAAGATACACCCACCCTAGAAAAGAGGATAAATATTTAATTAATACTTGCCATAATAAATAATCTCTCTAAATAACGGTGGAGCCATGGTATAAAAGTGTTAAAATTCATAATATTTTCTATAAATGAACATAAATAATCCATCCACTCAAAAGTGAAAAAAGAAAAAAAGAAAAGAAAATAGAAAAAAATATTTTACGGCACCTGAAAGCACGAGGATACGAAAACAAAAAGGGAAAAAGCTCCAAGTACGATGCAAAAATGGAACTAAACTTAACACTAGATCCTACGAATTGAAAATGCATGAAATGGGGAAAGCATGAACGAATTGAAATGCAAAAAAAAATCCAATGCGGAAAACAGCCCTTTCTTTTATTGATACATTTCGGAATTCGGTTACAATTCGCCTCCTCCCTTTTTAGGGGCGAGGAGCGTTAAATTTGTTTCCTTGTTACATCCATGGATGCCATTCCTTCTTTCGCGTGCCCACATGTAAGGTGGGCGGACCAAAATGTCACCACCACTTGTGTGTACGAATGTTGACTCCCTGTTGCTCCTCTAATGTCCTGATCCTACGTTCAAAGAAACAAGAAACAATTAGTAGCACCTGCATATGAAATGAAAACATGCAATCCCTAAGCCTACGATTAGTGCATGCAAAGAATAAATAAAACGATAACTAGCATATATCCAAATGATCTAAAAATTTGATAGGGGCATCTAGACCTCATAAAGAAAACACTGCAAATGAAACAGTAGGGAAATTCCTCATAGATTTGAATTCACTTTGGGACGGGACGAATAGACCTGCAACAAAATGCCAGGTAGCATCGCTCAAAATGTCACATCTGGACAGCTCCAAATCTCTTGCAAAAGTGGGGGTTAGCTAATTGGGGGTATTTTGGGATGACCCAGATGGTCAGATTTCCCCAATTTGGCCTCTAATGCCCATATTTCGATGATGCCCTCTGCAAGTTAGTAAAGGCGAAAAAATGATAAAACATGACAAAAATTGATCAAAACGATATGAAATCAAAATTGCAAACTATCTAAGCAACATAAAGATCAAATGCAAAAAATGAAGATAACAAAAAGAGAAATCAGCCATAGATTCCTAATCATTCCTAAAAGGGATGATTAGACCCGCAGTAGTGCGGGGCGCCCGGACGGGCCACCCGTCGTTTGGGGCCTGATTTCGGCACCAATCCACTTGGGATTAGTCCAAAATATCTTGTAAAGTGTTGTCAAAAAATTGGGTGGTATATTGTGGTCAAATGTCGGGTTTTGGGCTCAAGATTCGTCCTTCCAATGGTCACCCAATGACCTCCTCTCTAAAAGAGATCACGGATGTGAAAGGCACAAATAAACTAGGGGCATATGGGGAAGTAAAATGGTAGCACTTCGTTGCTCAAAAATGCTCCTTCTCTGTATATTTTGGGGTGAGGAAACTCATCAATTTATAGACCTGGAGGTCTCTTGAATTGGGCATGCAGAGGCACCACTTGGCAATCATGCCTTCTCATGGGGAGGGAGATTCCTCCCTGATTAGGGACTTCATGACTGCCCTTGCACTGCCTCTAAAGCTCAAAAATGCTCACCCACACTCCCATGCGATGAAGGAAGCATTAAGTGGTGGATCTGAGCTACCATTTGTCAATATTTGACTTTTTTCCTATCAAACCTGCAATTCACCCCACCCTAGAGCGAATTCTGATATTCATCCCTGGGTAGGGTGAATCCCAGTTTGAAATCGTTCTTGGGTGAAACGAGTACTGAGCAAAGTTCCTAAAGGTGCCAAATTGACTCTTGACCTTCCAAAACTACTGTGAGAGTGGTTAGAACCACTGTTTGACCTCTGGGGTCTGCCCTTGGGGCTATGTGTGTCAATGTGATTAGTGTTTGCAGTCACATAATTGGATTGGTGTTGTTTTGGTGTCTACAGATGCCCCTTTTTGGGATGCGCTATGCAAGGCACAACGCCAAGCAAAAATAGATAACCAAAGCACTAATGATTAGGGTTTCTTAGTAACCTAACCAACTTTTGATGCCCCAAGTATGGAAAGGGCATGCATTCTTGAATCCTTTCTTCTAATGAGCGAAGGAACTCAATTCAAGTGTTAACCTTTTTCGGTGAGGTGTTACTTGAGCTTGGACATTGATCGGTCATGAATAGGCAAAGGGCGAAACCTTTTGTCCGTGTTAAATCCTTTGGGGGTGTGGAAACAAAGGAATGTGAGTTTGGTGAGATAAACAAAAAAGAAGATAAAAAAACCATAAACATAAAATGATTTTAATTTTCTTGATTTTATGCAGCTATGATGATTGATTAGATGAGATGCTAAAACAAAAACAACAAACAACAAACCCAACCAAAAAAAACAAAAACACCCAAACTGAAAACCAACCAAGCAAAATAACCCCACCCCCCCCCCCTGGGAACCATGAGTTCATGATTCACAAATGCCAAGTGATTGATCAGCTTGTGATTATTGCTTATTTACTGCCCCAAGTAGGAGCGTGATTGTCTTTGCCAATGATTCTTTGAATGCATGATGTTTCCATGATTGGGTGTGTATTTGTTGATTAGTGACTAAGTGTGACTACCCCCTCAAGCGACAAATCGATGAGGGAATGACCAACATGAGAAAAGTGACTAGTCGCTTGACCCAAGATGACTTGTGTAAGGGTGCCTTCAGATGTTTTAGCGTTAAATGTGTGTGTAGTTTTTTGATATTTAGACCTATTTTTGGTGGGTGTTAACCCTTTTGGTGACGCTTTTTGGAGCTGAAATTGTCAAAAATTCATCTTCCCGTGGAGTGGTCCGGCCATGGTGGCCTTCTTAGGGAGTAGGATGGTGACAATTTGTAACCCCAATGTCTATTTTGGATGCCAATAATGTCAGGCACAAAGGCGCCTTCGTTCGGCAACTCTATTGCTATTTTTGGTTGGGTTTTGACCCTTTTGGTGACGTCGTTTGGGGATGAAATTCTCGAAGATCCGTCTTCCCATGGAGTGGTCCGGCTATGGTAGCCTTATTAGGGAGTAGGATAGTGAGGATTTGTGACCCCGACATCTATTTTGCATGCCTAGAATGTCAAGTGCAAAAGCACTCTCCTTGGACAGTTTTATTGTTGTTTTTGGGGTATTTTTGTGAATTTTTGCTATTTTTGAAATTTTTGCTCTGTATTCATCCTTGGGTGGGACGAATTCTTGTTGAGAATTCATTCCAAGGTGGATCTAGAGGTAGATATTAGCCGCCTCGATGGGTGGGTCCCTACGTTCAGCGAAGGCGGATCGTCGCGTCGCTCGAGAGGGAGCGAGACTGAGCAATCAACATCCTCTCGGCGCAGGCAATTGGATGATGGGGGCTCGAGTAGGCATGATGCGGAGGCTAGTAGTAGCCACCCTGAGGGGTCTCATAGGACCCACACCATGGGGGGTAGTTCCCGTTGCCCCGATCCTACGTGATCATGGTGGCCGACGCCCTAGGCTTGGGGGTTTTTGAGATTTTGGATTTTGTTGCGGGGTCATAGGACTGGTTCATTGTAGCCTGTAGGCATTTTTGATGATATATATAGATGAATTTATTTTGTTTATGTGCATGTGATGATTTGATTTTATGCACGATGATTGATGAATATGGATGTATGCATGTTAAGTTATAGTGATGGATGCATATGTTTTGCTGAAATCTGAATGTTTTTAATTTATATGATATGCAAATGGAATGGGTGAATTGAATTTGTGATTTTTGGCGGTCGGACCATAGACTGTTTAGAACTTTATGGATTTTTTTCCTAGGCGATTGTTGTGGTAAATGAATTTTCATGTATACATGTTGTTTTTTGTATTTTTTGATGGCGATGCAAGGATGAAAGATATTAGCTGGTTTAAAATGTATTTTAAGGTTTTCTAAGACTTAGATGTTTTAACTATCTAGCCATGAATGTACTTTATCTTACAAGAATTTTGAACAAGGTATGAATCAGACTTGTCTTTGACCAAGTTATTTCACATCCCTGTGTGTGCAATTGAGTTCATTTATGTGGTATTTGTCAGGATACCACTAGTGCCAATAGGTTATCAACCAAACCTATACTGAGGATCACCTAATTAGCTCTACTAACTTCCTTTGTTGTATTTAGTCAGATTAATCTATGGTGCTATCTAGGATACCATAAGCTAGCCCATCCACATGCAAACATTGATCTACACACAAGTTACTGTGATAGATATATCGTCATGCGGGAGGTTTACCACTAGTGATCGATAGGCTATCCACCAAACCAAGATCGAGGTTTGCCTCATGACCTATCAGGATGCTGAGAGTTCCAGGGATTCAAGTTCAAATCCCTTCTTTTCTTCAATTGTATTGGGAAACTTGCTCTTTTATAGTGATAAAAATAATTGTTTATTTTTGTTTTTATTTTGAGCAAGGGACTTGACTATGGAGTGATAAGAATCACTATTTTATGTGCTTTTCTTGATGTATGCACTTTGGTTGTGATGTCAAAAATTTTGGAGTTTTGACTTTTGCAAATTTGTGATGTTTTGCAACTTTTTTTGAGAACTTGGGATCTTTGGAGAATTGGGTAGGGAAGATGCTTGTCCTTTTGCCAACTCTCAGCATTCTTGGGGCCATTCACATAGGGGGATGAGCAAGATAACCGTTTCGCTTATGGTGATCTGGATTGCTTTGCAAGTTTCATCTTTCATTCACACAACTTGGGAATTTTATGTGTTTTAATTTGTGTTGGGATGCTATGTAACAAGTGTAGACACCAAAACAACACCAATCCGATTATGTGACTGCAAACACCGATCGCTTTGACACACACAGCCCCAAGGGCAGCCCCCAGAGGTCAAACAGTGGTCCTAACCACTCTCACAATAGTTTTGGAAGGTCAGAGGTCAATTTGGCACCTTCAGGCACTTTGCTAAGTATCCGTCCCACCCTGGGATGAATTCAATCTGGGATTCGCCCCACCCAGGGACGAATTCTGAATTCGCTTTGGGGTGGGGCGAATTGCAGGTTTGACGGGAAAAAGTCAAATCTTGACAAATGGCAGCTCGGATCCGCCACCCAACGCTTCCTTCATCGCATGGGAGTATGGGTGAGCATTTTTGAGCGTTAGAGGCATCTGCAAGGTCAGTCATGAAGTCCCAATTCAGGGAGGAATCTCCTTCCCCCTGGGAGGGCATGGCTGCCATGTGGCGCCCCTGCATGCCCATTTCAAGAGGCCTCCAGGTCTATAAATTGGTGAGTTTCCTCACCCCAAAATATATAGAGTAGGAGCATTTTAGAGCAACGAAGTGCTGCCATTTTATTTACACGCCTCACACCTTTTGGATTTGCACCTTTCACATCCTTGATCTCCTTTAGAGGGGAGGTCATTGGGTGACTTTTGAGAGGACGAATCTCGAGCCCAAAACCCGACATTTGGCCACAGAATACCCCCCAATCTGTCGACAACACCTTGTAAGGGATTTTGGACCCATCCCAAGTGGATTGGTGCCGAAATCAGGCCCCAAACGGTGGGTGGCCCGCCAGGGCGCCCCACACTGCTACAGGCCTAATCGCCCTTTTTAGGAACGATTGGGAATCTGTAGCAGATTTTGCTTTCGGTCATTTTCATTTCTTGCATTTGATTTCTATGCTGTTTAGGTAGTCTACAATTTTGATTTCATTTCGTTTTGATTAATTGCCATTATGCTATCACGTTTTCGCTCTCACTAACTTGCAGATAAGCATCATCAAATTCCCATTGATGGAGGTCAAATTGGGAAAATCCGACCATCTGGGTCTTCCCAAAATGCCCCCAATTAGCTAACCCCAAGTTTGCAGGTTTTTGGGAGCTTTCGAGGTAGGACATTGGGGGACAGTACCTTTTCGGCATTTTGTTGTAGGTGAATTCGTCCCACTCCGGAACGAATTCAAATCGGTGAGGAATTTCCTGACTGTTCTTTTTGTAGTGCCTTTATGGTGATATCTTGATACCCCTATCAAATTTTCATAGCATTTGGACTTGTTTTGATCATAGTTTAATTCATTTTTCTCATTCATTTAGCGTAGGCTTGGGGATTTGCATGCTTTGTTCCATCCGCAGGTGCTACTGATCATCTTCTTATTCCTTTGAACGTAGGGTTTGGACATCGGAGGAGCAGCGAGGAGTCAAGATTCATCAACACAAGTGGTGATGACATTTGGTCCACCCATTTTACATGTGGGCACGCGAAAGAAGGAAAGGCGCCCATGGATGTAACTAGAAAGAATGCTTAAACGCTCCTAGCCCTTGGAAGGGGAGGATGCGCATTGTAACCGAGTTTGAAACACATCAATAAAAGGGCTGTCCTATTTTGATTCACATTTGTTTTAGTTCGATTCGATCATGCTTTTCCCTCTTTTCATGCACTTTCAAGTTTTTAGGATTTAGCGCTAAGTTCAGTTTCTTTGTTTGCATATCGCATGTTAGCTTTCCTTTTTGCTTCCGTATCCTCATGCTTTCAGTGGCGATCATGGTGGGACCTTGTCCTCTACTTTTTTGGATCAAAAATTTGATCAAAATTTGCCTTGCTTGCAGGTATCTCTTTTTTGGGACACGGGACTGCTGTTCGTTCCAGTCTATGGCGAACACAAAACTGTAATTCGTCTCACCCAGGGACGAATTGGAATGCGCCCACCCTAGGATGAATTCAGTCCTATAATTCATTCCACCCTGGGATGAATTCCAGTCTGTGAAGATTTTGGGTAGAAACTCAGGACCGACAGATGCGGGCAGAGAAGAGGTAAGGATCCTGCATTTTTCTCTATCATTTTCTATTCAGTGTTTCTATTTTGGATTACTTGTTTGCTTAGGGAAAGTTTTCCTTTTTGTTGTTTGCTTGTTTCCATTTTGCAAAGATAAAAAGAACCCCACACACCACGTGGCAACTTAAAAACCAAGGCGCTGGTCGTAAAACCCCAACCCTTGATCAAGACCAACGGTGGATTTCATCACCACCTTGGCTTGAATTTTGCATCCATTACCCCGATCGCAACTGTTGCTAGACGTAAATCCTGATGAAAGCTGACCGAGTGTAGTTGGGGTGATTCCCAACACACGAGGATAAGTCTTCTATGGTAGGTGTCATAAATAGGGTGATTCCCCTTCCGTACCGCCTACGTTCCATGTACCATCTGCTCTCACGTACCTATAGTTTCCCTCACGTAAGGGTGGGTATATAGAGAGGTTGGTATATCGGCCTGGCAATGGTATATCGAAGGGGCGACCAATTTTGGGAGTCATAAGAGCCCTCATTTTGCATTTAAACGTTCTTTAAAAACCTTCAAAAACAAAAACAAAAATAAAAAACACACTAAACCAGGTTTAGGACACACTCTCAATATTTAAACGAGATAATCACCGTTTGTGTATGTGTGTGCTCATTTCTATTTAGTGTAGCATAAAAAATCATAAAAGAGAAAAAAATCTACATAGCTTGTAGGAAAGCACCACCATGGTGTACACACGTAGCCAAGCCCAATCAAGGGCGAAAGCTACGAAAAGTGTACAAGGGGGCACAAGTCGCCTCCGCTACAGCACCAAGGACTTGGTCATACCGCCTTGGCGGCCCGACCCACAAGAGAGTCCGCATCAGTCCATGTCAAGATGGAACTATAGGGACACCACTGTGAGGGACACGTCCGTTCATCATAGCCCCTTTCAGGAAGAGTCCTTACACGTGGCACTCAACATAGATAAGAAAGCTCCCTTAGAAGCTCGATATGAGTGGCCACCATGCGATGAAGTGCTAGAGCGGCATAGTTTCCATGAGGAGAGGCCACATGATGATGGCTTCCCCCTTTGCCCCCCATCACTGTTAGAACCAATAGACAAAATCCAGAGCGTAAGGCTCTTCAAACTGGGTGAGCTAACTCTGCCCACCCCTTTCACACATATGAAAGGGAGCACGAGGAAGATGATTACATTCCTCAAGAGCAATATACAGCATGGGGGCCATGCGCTTCCGCACCAGCTAGATACCATGATCACCCACTGAGGCCAGAGCCTCGGGTGAATGCCGCCAACCTCGACAGAGGGAAGCAGCCTATTGAGATCTCGGATCATCGAGACCGAGGTAAGTACATAGGAGAGGCATCCAGGCCTCCTAGGCTCAAGATGGTAGAGCAAATTGACCTGGCAGTCGCCAGACATGCCGCCCGCCAAGCGCAAATCATGTGGCTTGAGCAAGATCAATAGCAGCTAGAGCATTTATATCACCTTAGCAAAGAGTGCATTAGGTGCCAAACAGATGAGCTGCTACATAACCCAGTGCCTGAGAGGGTTCCAACCCCGTGCACCCAAAGGGCAGAACCATATGCGAGGCATAATCCCTTGGTGCGAGATAGGTCTCCATGACCTTACCAAGTGCTACCTCCGAGACCTCCTAGACCTGAGCGGGAGGCCACTCCCGGAACAATGATGGGTACCCTCCACGGGGACCCACCCAGGGTCATAGGTCTCATCCAGAGACTCCTCAAGAAGCTTACGAGGAGTACGAGCAAGAAGAAGAGTGGGCTAAAATGCCCTACCTAGGCGGAGGAGTCGCCATCCGACAACCCCTTCAGAGGCCTCAAGTCTCCCACAACCCACAATGGGAGCAAACTAAAGAGGAAGAGATTAAATCTTCAGATGCATACAAAGCGCTGCTAGAGCGGTTGGAGTCTATGGAGACCAAAACTTTTGGGCCTCAAAAGCCCACTTTACGCCAGCTCCGTAGTCATCCTGTGCATCCGTCAGTGCCAGCACCTCCTTACCCTGAGCACTTTAAGCTGCCTCAGTTGGCAACCTTTAGAGGTGAGGAAGATGCTCAAGAGCATGTGACAAGGTTCCTGAGCCAATGCTTCGGCATTCAGGACAATGATGCTTTGTTATTGAGAACATTTATAACCACATTCGTAGGCCCTGCCTCGGATTGGTTTACTCAGTTACCAAAGCACAACATTAACAATTTAGATCAGTTAGTGGATGCGTTCCTCGAACGCTTCACCTTCAATACCAAGAAGAAGGCGTCACTAAGTGACTTAGCCAGCCTCAGGAAGTATGAGGAGGAGACCATGGTGGCCTACGAGAATCGATGGAGGACATTGCTCTCAAAGCTGCCCTACCTCCCTCCTATGTCCGACCTCACTCAGATGTTCTCCAAAAGTTGTTTGAGATCGATCTCTATGCTATTGCAGCTGCAACAATATGCCACCCTAGAAGAAGCTCTGGCACAAGCCAGAATTATTGAAGAGATCAAAATACAGGATGGCGAGATAGCCAAACCTAAGAAAAAAGAGTGGACTAAAAACACTAAAGCTGGGACTACGCAACAAAAACCCGCTACGGTTAACCAAGTTGCTATCAATGTCCCTAAGCCTATGCAAGCAACTCAGCCTCAAAAGGCTAATTATCAGGCAGTGCCTCCCAACAACTATGACAGAGAAAATCAGAGGCAAGAATAGGGTCAGCAGCGTCGCCCTAGGCGACAATTCACACCCTACATAGAGTCCAGGGACTCCTTGTTTGACCGCTTGTTAGCGGCAAACCTGATCAACCTGCCAGAGATTCAGACTATAGATCCCAATGCGCCCAAGCCTAAGGGGTATAGAGAGGACTTGTACTGCAGGTTCCATAGGCGGCAGGGACATGACCTAAATGCCTATTGGAAATTTAAGGGCTTGGTGCAAGACCTGATTGATAACAAGACACTAGCGATGGATAATCCCGTCGCACCAAGCAATCAACAAATGGAGGTCTTCAAAGACCCCTTGCCTGCTCATGCTCCGTAGGCAAAGACCCTACAAGTTAACGAGGTCACACAGAACTGCCCCATGCAGGGGTATGTAGGGATGATAAGTATAGTGACTCGGAACAGGAGGTATCCGAGCATGAATGCTCCTACGGCAGTGTAGGAGAGGTGCCAACAACATCGCAACCACAACAACACCTTGCACAACCTCCTTCGCCTAAGCCGGTGGCCACACTTTGGACCAAACTAACTCAGAGTTTGAGGACCACCTCGGCTAGGCTCTCCATATATGAGCTTATACAACAATCTACGCCCCATCGAGAAGCTCTAATGGAGATTTTGAAAGCCATCGAGTTGCAGCCCCATGAGACAAATTCTTTCAACAACTTTGTGGGGCATGTAAAATGATGCACTGAGCCGGTCATCACATTTCGAGAAGACGAACTAAGATCAGTGACTGATGACATGGCGGATCCACCCCTGCACGTTATCGCGTGGGTCAACGGGATCCCATACAAGAGGGTGTTGATAGACACTGGCTCGTCCAGCAACATCATCACAACTATGGCTCTCAAGCATCTGAAGTTGCCCGCATCTCACATCACAACTTCCACCTACACTCTGCGAGCATTCAATGATGCAATCTGCTCGACAGTCGGCACAATAGTCCTACCAATCCAAGTAGGACAAAAGACCATACCCACATTGTGCCACGTATTGGAGGGTGAGATGGCCTACAACATCTTGTTGGGCCGGCCATGGATCGGGGACATGAAGTGTGTCCCTTCGATAGCTCACCAATGTTTAAAGTATACATTTGAAGGGGAGGTGCATGTAGTCCCGGTGGACTTAGAACCCTTCAAGTATTGTAATGCGGTGCAGCTGATGCCGCAATCGACCCTGCCATCAACGCATTTGGATTTTTAGTTAAATCCATCTAAACAGGGTCCGATTCCGTAGGCATCCCCATTAGCAAGTTCTTCAAAATCCCAGTCGGGCTCATCTTCATCGTCTAGTCCTCCACCAACGACATCATCTATGGAGGCCAGACAGAAAGACAAAGGGAAGGAACCCCTGGAAGAGGCAAAACCTTTGGAAGAGACACTGCCATCAGTATCAACTATCTCTACTGAGGAGATGCCTAGCTGGATGGAAGTCGAGGCTTCTAGCCCACCCGACATGGAGTGGACTCAAGGAGAACTTCCATTCCCTCCCCCTCAACCACCAACGATCACCGTTGAAATGGCCAATACGGGCCTGGGGGAGTATCTGGTGTGGAATATTGTAGCAACACCCGCACTAGAGTCCATGCAGGACATGGGGAGACCTCGCCTTCCCATCGGCACCATTGTTCCCCTAGGCTACCCGCCGAACCAGACAAATTTTGTGTATGGGGGCCTTGATCATGGCGTTGCACCATGCACGCAAGAGGACGAAGACGAAGAGCCTTTTGCTGAAAATGTCAACTATTTGTCTAACCCAGACTTTGCTCTGAGATACCTTGGCCAATGCAATTGGCACGGGTATGGGTTAGGCCGATATGAGCAAGGGATACGTGTTCTTTGCCAACCAAGATACCAAATGCCATACGACAAGTCAGGAGTAGGGTTTAACCACCCCCTCCCCTTGGACATCTTGGTGGAGAACATGCAAGGCCTAGGGATAGGCAACAAGGGGGGATTGGCATCAGATCCATATGCCAACCCTAACACCACATATACATTGAGGGATTATCTCCCATTAACGGCAATCAACCTTGTTGGCTCTAGTAATCCCTTCCCTTCGCTCGAGAGAGGAGAAAGCTCGAGAGCTCATTTTCAAGGAAGGTCTAGACAATGTCAAGAAGGGTCCTCGGAGGACGAGTCAGAGTATGAACCAGCATCGTATGACCCCTTCGAATCAGATAGCGATCACTCACAGGTGATCCCCATGGATGAATATCAAGAAAGCCTCTTGACAATGTTCCCCCTGGATGCTCCCATCGAGCAAGCGCCGCTCCAAGAACATCAAGTCCCCCTGCAGAGAGCGGAACAACCTAGGTGGGACCACATCAATTTGCTTGAGCAAGGCGAGCCTTTAATGCCGCAAGCAGTCGGAGCCAACGAAGGCCTTTGGATCTTCGATAGTGATTATGAAGATGAAACAGAGATGGCATATCTTAATCACATGCGACAGATGCAGCATCGGCGCCCCTTGGAGATTAATGACATATTTGAACAATTAAACATAGTGCCAGGGCATGAGTGGTACGTAGACCCAGCGCGGTGGGACCAAGTGTTGGATCCGCTACTCTGGGCATACGAAGAACACCTTCCACCCAGAGACCCTATAGTGACATCAGTGCCGAGGGTAGACCCTATCTTCCTATCCGCACATAGGGCCGATCCATTCATGCCCGTCCCTCTAGAGCCAGATCCAGAGCATAAAGAGCATCCAAGATGTCCGAGTAACCACACCTACGGTAATGGAGACCAAAATCATTTCATCAACATGATCTCCATTGACTTAACCGCCCCCATCCACAATCTGGTCGATCCGACATAGTAATTGTATCTAGACATAGATGCCATAGACTGGGATCGCGTCGATTCCCCTCCATCCCCATCCGAGTACTGGCCTTTCGATGAAATGCTTCATTTTACCCCTAGGCCAACTCAGGATATCTTCCATGCTGAAGAGGGACCCGAGGTTCCTAACGATGATCTAAACTCAGCAAATGATATCCACTTGATCCCAACTCCACATCAGTTGGAAGACGGATCCCACATGTCGGTCGAGGAGACGACTGACGTAGACATCGGCTCAGATCCAATGAATCCATAGATCATCAAGCTAGGGGTAAGTTTATCCCCCGAAGAGCAAGCCGACTACATTGCCCTTCTCAAAGAGAAGAAGGAGGTTTTTGCATGGTCATACAAAGATATGTCGGGGCTAGATCCGTAGCTAGTCACGCATAACCTAACGCTTGATCCGACAGTCAAGCCAGTTAAGCAGAAACTATGCAAGATGCACCCAACAGTGGCCTTAATGGTCAAAGATGAATTGCAAAAGTTGTTGGATGCACAGTTTGTCATCTGCATGGATTATCCACCATGGCTGTCCAACATGGTGCCCGTCAAGAAGCCTGACGGGAGGATTCGCATATGCACTGATTTTTGAGATCTAAACAAAGTGAGTCCTAAAGATGATTTCCCCTTGTCGAGCATCGACGCATTGGTAGATGCTACAGCGGGTCACGAAATGCTTTCCCTCATGGATGGTTTCTCGGGATACAATCAAATTTGTATCAATCCCGAGGACCAACTCAAAATGGCGTTCACAATGCCTTGGGGAACATTTTGCTATAAGGTCATGCCTTTTGGCCTTAAAAATGCTGGCGCCACCTACCAACGTGCCATGACATACATCTTCCATGATTACATGCACAAGACTTTGGAAGATTACATGGATGATTTGTTGGCCAAATCTCTTTTGCGCCCGGATCATCTCGATGACTTAAGCAAGATCCTCGATCGCCTCATGGAGCATAAAGTCAGATTGAATCCCAAGAAGTGCATTTTTGGCATCACATCTGGAAAGCTCTTGGGTTTTATAGTCTCAAAATGAGGCATCGAGGTGGACCCAAACAAAGTCAAGGCAATCCTTGAAATGGTTCCCCCAACTACCATCAAGCAGCTCGAAGCCCGCAAGGAAAGGTCACGTCGATCAAGCGCTTCATAGCGCAGCTATATGACAAGTGCCGACCAATGAACAAGTTGTTGCACAAGGGGGTAGCATTTCACTGGGATGACGAGTGCCAATCAACCTTTGATGACATCAAACAATACTTGGCTTCGCCGCCAGTATTGGCACCACCTAGACCAGGAGTGTCATTCTACTTATACATCTCAGCTACTGAGGTGGCACTGGGAGCCATGTTAGCCCAGAAGAATGAACTTCATAGAGAACAGGCTACTTACTATCTTAGCCGCACCCTGGTCAGCTATGAACTTAACTATGCATACGTTGAGAAACTCTGCTTGGCAGTGGTGTTTGCTACCAAAAAGCTGTGCCATTACATGCTGAGCAACAAGACGTATGTTGTGTCTAAGGAGAATCCATTGCGATACATGATGAGTCATACTTATCATAGTAGTCGCACGACGAAATGGATCATGTTGTTGATGGAATTTGACATAGAGTTTATTGGACAGAAATCCATAAAAGGATCAGGTCATAGCCGATCAACTAGCAGAGGCTCCTCTCGAAGACGATCAGCCTCTGGTCATAGAACTACCCGATGATGGGGTCTTCCATGTCTCAGAATCACCAGATTCTGATGAGCCTGAGTCACAGGCCGACATAACCCTATTTTTTGATGGTTCTAAATGTGAGCAAGGTGGTGGCACGGGAATAGTATTCTTCACACCGCAGGGTGCTCCTATGCCCCTGTCATTTAAATTAAATTTCCCATGCACCAACAATAATGCAGAGTATGAAGCCTTGCTCATAGGTCTTCAGACAACAATCACCATGAACATTAAACGATTGAACATCTTTGGTGATTCGTTGTTAATCGTCAATCAAGTCAAAGGGGTATTCCAATGCAAATGCCCAGTTCTACAGGCCTACAAAGCCCTCGTGGACAAATTCCTAGCAAAGCTTGAATGGTACGACATCGAGGCACTCCCTCGGTCATCGAATCATTTTGCGGACACTATGGCCTCTTTGGGGTCGTTAATCCCGCAAGACCTTTCTGGTGATATGACAACCATTCAAGTCAAAACACTATCGCAATCAGCGATGGAGCGAGCAAGCTCCGATTTAACGCCAAGAATCCACTTGATCCAGATTGAGCCATCCATGGACCGGTTCTCTCGAATCCACGATCATCTGAAACATGCCAACTGGGGGTCCTTGTTCTCCCCTACTCCCCTTAATAGCAATACAACGTTATTCTTGCAAGTTCTCTCCCACTCAGCTTTTGCTAGGGATGAACTTCAAGAGGGACTGGTTGTTCATACCATCGAGGCTTCTGATCAGCAGGATTGGTATTCCCCCGTCAGGGACTACCTCAAGTTAGGTAATCTCCCGCTTGGATTGACGCATGCCACAAAATGAGCACTCAAGCAGAAAGCGGCAAAGCATGTCTTGTTAGGGGACATTTTGTACCATCGTAGCTATGAAGGGATCCTCCTTCGATGCTTGGACCAGCAAGAGTCCACTTGGGCGATCGCCCAAGCGCACGATGGTACATGCGGTGGCCACTTCAGCGGTATGGCCATCGCCAAGCGCATTCTTTGCATGGGCTATTATTGGCCATCTTTAGAGCGAGATTGTTGCGCATATGTGCGGAAGTGCGTGAAGTGTCAACATCATGCCAATTTGACACACGTACCTTCCCAGGCCTTGCAGCCGATCCAATCGGCTTGGCCATTTTCATAGTGGGGCTTAGATCTCATCGAAAAGATCTCCCCTACATCGTTCGACCATCACACTTTTATCATAACGGCCACAGAGTACTTCACCAAGTGGGTGGAAGCGGTTTCGCTAACCTCTACGATTGGACCCCGCATTGTGGAGTTCATTTTGCATAACATCATATGTCATTTTGGTATTCCATCCAAGATAATCTCGGATAATGGGACGTCATTCAAGAACAAATATGTGCATGCTTTGACCATAAAGTACAAAATTTAGCATAGTTTTTTGACACCCTATTATCCGTAGGCAAATGGGCAAGCAGAGGCGTCAAACAAAATGCTAGTTGCTATCCTTAAAAAGACAGTCATAGACAGTCATAAGGATTGGCACATTCAGATCCCACTTGCCCTATGGGCTTATCGCACTAGCATTCGGATGCCCACTGGGGCAACTCCATTTTCGCTCGTGTATGGCTCCGAGGCAGTCATGCCTCTCGAGTTGGAGATTCCCTCCCTACGCATATCAATGCAAGAGTTCATCGATGATGACACTGCGTGGCAGGCCCGGTTAGACCAGCTTACGTTGCTTGATGAATGACGCGTTAATGCTCTCGAGCATTTACGTATCTATCAAGAGCGACTTAAGAAAGCATACAACATGAAAGTTCACCTAAGGGACTTTCGGATTGGTGACTTGGTCTTAAAAGAAAACCAACAGAACTCTAGTTTGTCATCCCATCTAAGGGACAAGTTCACGGCAAATTGGTTAGGTCCCTATGTAATTGATAGCAAAATAGGACCTGGAACATACCGGCTAGCCTCTCTTGATGGAATCAAGGAATTAGAACCCTTGAACATCAGTCACTTGCGGCCATTCCATATCTAAAGCAGCCAATCCCAAAAAGCTCCAAGGATTCCCATAATCGCTTGGTCAACCCAAAAAGCTCCAAGGATTCCCATAATCCTTGGTCAACCCAAAAATGCTCCAAGGATTTCCCATAATCGCTTGGTCAACCCAAAAAGCTCCAAGGATTCCCATAATCGCTTGGTCAACCCAAAAAGCTCCAAGGATTCCCATAATCGCTTGGTCAACCCAAAAGGCTCCAAGGATTCCCATAATCGCTTGGTCAACCCAAAAAGGCTCCAAGGATTCCCATAATCGCTTGGTCAACCCAAAAGCTCCAAGGATTCCCATAATCGCTTGGTCAACCCAAAAGGCTCCAAGGATTCCCATAATCGCTTGGTCAAAAACAAGAAAAATTCAAAAAAAAACAATAAAATCATCACAAATAAACAAAAATTTGCATCTCATTTCCATGCATACGCAAAAATCATCATAACAGTAAAGAGTTTTTTGCATCTCATCTGCATATCCACACAAATCAATCCATCAAAAATACAAAAACATATAGCTGCATTAAGCATCACATCCATACATTGCATATTTGTGGTCATAAAGGTCAAAGCACCATAGACTGTCATTACTTGGCAAAAACCATCATCTTCTACATTTTTTCGCTTTATCAAATAGCTCATCGCCTATAACCGCCACTCACATTATTCTCCCACATCATAGTCAGTTGTTCCTAATGTATCGAGAGTTTTCATCATTCAGTCGTCATTAGCTGTCTAGCCACATACTGTACCAAGTCAGACAGATTTTACGTAGGTAGAATTCTACTTGGATCACACCTTGTTACGTAGCATCCCAACACAAATTAAAACACATAAAACATTCCCAAGTTGTGTGAATGAAAGATGAAACCTGCAAAGCAATCCAGGTCACCATAAGTGAAATGGTTATCTTGCTCATCCCCCTGTGTGAATGACCCCAAGAATGCTGAGAGTTGGCAAAAGGACAAGCATCCTCCCTACCCAATTCCCCAAGAATCCCAAAGTTCTCAAAAAATTGCAAAACATCAGAACAATTTGCAAAAGTCAAAACTCCAAAATTTGATATCCCAAAGTGCACACATCAAAAGGCACAAACAATAGTGATTCTCGTCACTCCACATCCTAATCCCTTGCTCAAAAGAAAAATATAATACAAAAATAAACAGTGATTTTTATCACTACAAAAGAGCAAGTATCCCAATACAATTGAAGAAAAGAAGGGAGTTGAACTTGAATCCCTGGAACTCTCAGCATTCCGACAGGTCATGAGGCAAACCTCGATACCGGTTTGGTTGATAGCCTATCGGTCACTGGTGGTAAACCTCCCGCATGACGATATATCTGCCACATTAACTTGTGTGCAGATCAATGTTTGCATGTGGATGAGCTAGCTTATGGTATCCTATGATAGCACCGCAGATTAATCTGACTAAATACAACAAAGGAGTTAGTGGAGCTAATCAGGTGATCCTCAGTACAGGTTTGGTTGATAGCCTATCTGGCACTGGCGGTATCCTGACAAACACCACATAAATGAACTCAATTGCACACACAGGGATGTGAAATAACTTGGTCCAAAACAAGTCCGATTCATACCTTGTTCAAAAGTCTTGTGAGATAAAGTACAATCATGGCTAGTTAGTTAAAACATCTGAGTCTCAGAAAACCTTAACTACATTTGAAACCAACTTGCTATATTTTAGTCTCGCCAAAACAAAAAAAAAAACATGTATGCCTACAAAGCTATTCACCGCAACAATCGCCTAGGACAAAAAGCCATAAAGTTCTGCACAGTCTATGGTGCGACTACCAAACATCACAAATTCAATCCATCCATTCCATTTGCATATCATATAAATTAGAAACATCTGCATTCATCAACAACATATGCATTCATCACTATAACTTAACATGCATACATCCATATTCATCAACCATCATGCATAAAATCAAATCATCACATGCGCATAAACAAAATCAAGTCTATATATATATATCATCAAAAATGCCCGTAGGCTACAAAGAGTTGGTCCTCTGACCCCGCAACAAAATCCAAAATCCCAAAACCCCCAGCCTAAGGCGTCGGCCACCATGATCATGCAGGATCGGTGCGACGGGAACTACCCCCCATGGTGTGGGTCCTATGGGACCCCTCAGGGCGGCTACTGCTAGCCCCCGCATCATGCCTGCTACCGCCTCCCTCATCCAATCGCCTACGACGAGATGATGCTGACTGCTCAGTACCACTGTCCCTCATCCGACGTGAAGAGCCACCTCCCGAGGGCTCAGGTAACCGCCCACCAAGGTGGATAATCTCTCCCTCCATATCCAGCCGATGTCGAGACCAATCTGCCTCCCATCGAGACCAACCTGCCTCCCGTCGCAACCACTCTGCCTCCCATCGATGGTAGTAAGCTACTGCATCATCGCGCTATGCCAGCTACATCCGTAGGAGATCTCTCTCCTATGCAGCACTGGTGTCCCCATCCCCCCGACGGTGTGCAACGAATGCGCTCTCCCGCTCCGCCAGCTGAGCCCATAGGAGATCCCTCTCCTGCAAAGCTTCCCCCAACTCCTCATCCCGCCTCCAGTAGCTCCTCCAACCATGCAATCTCAGTGCGTAACCCGGACTCCATGTCCTCCGCTTCCACCTGAGGCATAGGCATATCTGGAACAGCACCTGCTCTAGCTCCCACTGCTCCGTGATGTCCTACATCTCCGGCTGATCCGGAACCCCCAAATCCACATCCTCATCCTCCACCTCCACCATATCTGCATCCTCCCGAGGAGCTCCCCAAGCCTCTCCTGGTGCCTCGACACCCTCCCCCCCCGTTGCTACTACCTCCATGCCTCCCAATGGCCCCTCTCCCCGCCATCATCATAGTACCCACCACTGGTCATACTCTACGGTAGTCCCGACGTCATCCACATCCGGGACGTCGATCACCGCATCTGAGTCCTCGCCTAGTGGCACGATGACGGGTCGATCCAGAGTCCTCTCATCCCCCGAATCGATAGACCATGGGCTCACCAAGCAACCCCTGGCGCACCCCAAACTATCGTGTCACCCGACTATAAGGGAAGAACTCATGCTCGGTCCCATGTCGCCCGATCAGCCATCGCTCCCTACGTACCCATCGGAGCCACTCTCCAGCCTCTGGCCAGGCTGGACAATCTCGATAAGGGCGCCAAAACACCTCCCCTAGAGTAAGCCCAATGAAGGCATCGACATAGTGCCCTACGACACCTGCCCACCGTCGACTCTATCCCTGCTCCTCAGACCACCGCCACAGAACCGCATAACCTATCTCCTTATCCTCCATCTCTGCCGAGTCATCCATGGTAACCCGCTGGCCTCTCCACCGCTATGTGTTGCCAAGCCCAGCTCTGCAATAGATAGCTGCAGCTAATACCCTTTCACCTCCGGCAGTGGACCTCGTACAGCTCACCATAAAGTTGTGCCAGCAACGTCTGCCCCCACCTCATGATCAACGGTGCCTCTGTCGGGCACTCTACCAGTCGCCAGACCACATCCAGTAGGTTCCATGGGAACCTCGCACCTGACGAGTCAGGTAGCAGCATGTTGGAAATGAGGCCCATAAGGAATGCGTGCCTCACTCCCAACACCCCCCTCTCCAGCCACCATCGAACCAGAATCCCGCCCATCTGGCAGTCAACCTCTGCCATCTCCACTGGGCTCTCCACGCCCAGCTCCTCCCCATGCCCGAAGCATCGTATCAGTATAGTTGTCCGCTGGTCACGCGATGACGTTCTGATCGGTAGTCCATCTATCGAAATCCGTAGAAGTCGATAAACATCCTCCAAGGTCACTGTCATCTCCCCTATTGGGAGATGGAAGGTGTTGGTCCGAGGATCCCACAGGTTGATCAAGGCCATCAGATAGGCCCGATCCCCGACCATAGGCTCCAGTCGAGCCACCTGCTTGAGCCCAAGGGCATCAAGCCAATCCCAGTCAGCCATAGTTAGCGCCCCCGTGCTTCAGCAAAAGCAGTAGATACACGGTACCGGCTCTTAACAACCTGCAAAAGAAAACAACACAAAAACATTAAAATCATAAAAAAATTTTTAAAAAAAAAAAAAAACAAAAAATTTTATTTTTTTTTTCTTGTGTTTTCTCCGGTCCCCCCTCCTTCTTTTTTTTTTTTTTTAAAAAAAAAAAAAAAAAAAAAAAAAAAAATTTTTTTTTTGTTTTGTCTTTCTTCCCTCTCCCTCTTTTTTTTTTTTAAATTTAAAAAAAAAAAAAAAAATTTGGGTTTCTTTTTT
Organism: Wollemia nobilis; assembly: GCA_028583015.1. Classification (NCBI taxonomy): domain Eukaryota; kingdom Viridiplantae; phylum Streptophyta; class Pinopsida; order Araucariales; family Araucariaceae; genus Wollemia; species Wollemia nobilis. The sequence goes on from JAQPPZ010015050.1 coordinate 1,440,074, forward strand.
TTTTTTCTTCTTTTTTTTTTTTAAAATAAAAAAAAAAAAAAAAATTTCACCTAGGTTTTAGCTACGTCCTCCGTTCAATTTTTAGCTAAAGTCTTGGTTTGTGTTCAGTTCAGTTTTTAGGGTTTCCATTTTAATTTTGAGAAAACAACATCACAAAAGAAAAATAAAACAAATAACTTGCAAATTCGAAAACACATAACAAAAGCAATAACACTAAGGAGCACTTACTGGTCTCGCTTCGGCTCCGCCGCTCGATCCGGTTTGTGCACTCATGATGTCGGGAGAAATTCGACAGCGCTTCGCTTCGCAGAATTAACCTCCTCCTCCCCAGAGCTCCAAATCGCAAGAAAATTCAGATGCAAATGAGCCCAAACCCTAGTTTTGGCCTTTAAATAAGCCTTTTTAGCTTATATTCGTCCCCCTGGGACGAGCACTCTAGTTAGCGCTCGTCCCACCTGGGACGAATACTAAGCTGGAATTCGTCCCACCCCGGAACGAATTCAGGGCAAAAATTTCAAAAAACAACAAAAATTGAACAAAAATGCACCAAAACAGCTAATAAACTTGCCCGATGAGAGTGCTTTGGCACTTGACATCCCGGGCATGCAAAATAGATGTCGGGGTCACAAATCCTCACTATCCTATTCCCTAAGAAGGCTACCATAGCCGGACCGCTCCACGGGAAGACGAATTTTCGAGAATTTCATCCCCAAACGACATCGCCAAAAGGGTCAAAACCCACCCAAAAATAAGTAATAACATTGCCGAATGAAGGCGCCTTCATGCCTGACATTCTTGGCATCCAAAATAGACATTGGGGTTATAAATTATCACTATCCTACTCCCTAAGAAGGCTACCATGGCCGGACCGCTCCACGGGAAGACGGATTTTTGACAATTTTAGCTCCAAAAAGCGTCACCAAAAGGGTTAACACCCACCAAAAATAGGTCTAAATGTCGAAAAACTGCACACACGTTCAAGGATAAGAATCTAAAGGCACCCTTTGCACAAGTCATCTTGGGTCAAGTGACTCGTCGCTTTTCTCATGAAGGTCATTCCCTCATCGATTCGTCGCTTGAGGGGGTAGTCACACTTAGTCACCAATCAACAAATACACACCCAATCATGGAAATAGCATGCATTCAAAGAATCATTGACAAAGACAATCACGCTCCTGCTTGGGGCAGTAAACAAGCAATAATCACAAGCTGATCAATCACTTGGCATTCATGAATCATGAACTCAAGGTTCCCATAGACAAAAGGTTGCGCCCTTTGCCTATTCATGACTCGATCAATGTCCAAGCTCAAGTAACACCTCACCGAAAAAGGTTAACACTTGAATTGAGTTCCTTCGCTCGTCAGAAGCAAGGATTCAAGAATGCATGCCCTTTTCATACTTGGGGCATCAAAAGTTGGTTAGGTTACTAAGAAACCCTAATCATTAGTGCTTTGGTTATCTATTTTTGCTCGACGCTGTGCCATGCACAACGCATCCCAAAAAGGGGCATCTGTAGACACCAAAACAACACCAATCCGATTATGTGACTGCAAACACTGATCGCTTTGACACACACAGCCCCAAGGGCAGCCCCCAGAGGTCAAACAGTGGTCCTAACCACTCTCACAATAGTTTTGGAAGGTCAGAGGTCAATTTGGCACCTTCAGGCACTTTGCTAAGTATCCGTCCCACCCTGGGACGAATTCAATCTGGGATTCGCCCCACCCAGGGACGAATTCTGAATTCGCTCCAGGGTGGGGCGAATTGCAGGTTTGATGGGAAAAAAGTCAAATCTTGACAAATGGCAGCTCAGATCCGCCACCCAACGCTTCCTTCATCGCATGGGAGTATGGGTGAGCATTTTTGAGCGTTAGAGGCATCTGCAAGGTCAGTCATGAAGTCCCAATTCAGGGAGGAATCTCCTTCCCCCTGGGAGGGCATGGCTGCCATGTGGCGCCCCTGCATGCCCATTTCAAGAGGCCTCCAGGTCTATAAATTGGTGAGTTTCCTCACCCCAAAATATACAGAGTAGGAGCATTTTAGAGCAACGAAGTGCTGCCATTTTATTTACACGCCTCACACCTTTTGGATTTGCACCTTTCACATCCTTGATCTCCTTTAGAGGGGAGGTCATTGGGTGACTATTGAGAGGATGAATCTTGAGCCCAAAACCCGACATTTGGCCATAGAATACCACCCAATCTGTCGACAACACCTTGTAAGGGATTTTGGACCCATCCCAAGTGGATTGGTGCCGAAATCAGGCCCCAAACGGTGGGTGGCCCGCCAGGGCGCCCCCACACTGCTACAGGCCTAATCGCCCCTTTTAGGAACGATTGGGAATCTATAGCAGATTTTGCTTTCTGTCATTTTCATTTCTTGCATTTCATTTCTATGCTGTTCAGATAGTTTACAATTTTGATTTCATTTCGTTTTGATTAATTTGCCATTATGCTATCACGTTTTCGTTCTCACTAACTTGCAGATAAGCATCATCAAATTCCCATTGATGGAGGTCAAATTGGGAAAATCTGACCATCTGGGTCTTCCCAAAATGCCCCCAATTAGCTAACCCCAAGTTTGCAGGTTTTTTGGAGCTTCCGAGGTAGGACATTGGGACAGTACCTTTTCGGCATTTTGTTGTAGGCGAATTCGTCCCGCCCCGGAACGAATTCAAAACGGTGAGGAATTTCTTGACTATTCTTTTTGCAGTGCCCTTCTGGTGATATCTTGATACCCCTATCAAATTTTCATAGCATTTGGACTTGTTTTGATCATAGTTTAATTCATTTTTCTCATTCATTTAGCGTAGGCTTGGGGATTTGCATGCTTTGTTCCATCCGCAGGTGCTACTGATCATTTCTTGTTCTTTTGAACGTAGGGTTTGGACATCGGAGGAGCAGCGAGGAGTCCAGATTCATCAACGCAAGTGGCGGTGACATTTGGTCCGCCCATTTTACATGTGGGCACGCGGAAGAAGGAAAGGCACCCATGGATGTAACCTAGAAAGAATGCTTAACGCTCCTAGCCCTTGGAAGGGGAGGATGCGCATTGTAACCGAGTTTGAAACACATCAATAAAAGGGCTGTCCTATTTTGATTCACATTTGTTTCAGTTTGATTCGATCATGCTTTTCCCTCTTTTCATGCACTTTCAAGTTTTTAGGATTTAGCGCTAAGTTCGGTTTCTTTGTTTGCATATCGCATGTTAGCTTTCCCTTTTTGCTTCCGTATCCTCGTGCTTTCAACAAGGTGTGATCCAAGTAGAACTCTACCTTTGTAAAATCTGTCTGACTTGGTATAGTACATGGCTAGAAAGCTAATGACGATTGAAAGATGAAAACTCTTGATACATTAGAAGACCACTGACTATGGTATGGTAAAAAGAAGTGAATGGCATTTATTTTTGATGGACTATTTACAAAAGTGGAGAAATGTGGAACAAGATGGATTGGCGGAGTACTTACGGTCTATGGTGCCTTTGACCTGTATGACCACAAATATGCAATGTATGGATGTGATGCTTAATGCAGCTATATATATATTTTTGTGTTTTTGATGGAATGATTTTTGTGAGTATGAAGATGAGATGCAAAAAGAGCTCTTTATTGTTGTGATAATTGTGAGTATGCCTGGAAATGAGATGCGAATTTTTGTTATTTTTGATGATTTTATTGTTTTTGAATTTTCTTATTTTTGACCAAGCGATTGTGGGAATCCTTGGGGCTTTTTGGTTTGACCAAAGGGATAATGGGAATCCTTGGAGCTTTTTGGGTTGACCAAGCGATTGCGGGAATCCTTGGGGCTTTTGGGATTGACCAAGCGATTATGGGAATCCTTGGAGCATTTTGGGTTGACCAAGCGATTATGGGAATCCTTGGAGCATTTTGGGATTGACCAAGCGATTATGGGAATCCTTGGAGCTTTTGGGATTGACCAAGCGATTATGGGAATCCTTGGAGCATTTTGGGATTGACCAAGCGATTATGGGAATCCTTGGAGCTTTTGGGTTGACCAAGCGATTATGGGAATCCTTGGAGCATTTTGGGATTGACCAAGTGATTATGGGAATCCTTGGAGCATTTTGGGATTGACCAAGCGATTATGGGAATCCTTGGAGCATTTTGGGATTGACCAAGCGATTATGGGAATCCTTGGAGCTTTTGGGCTATGGCTCTTCTAAACATGGAATGGCCACAAATGACTGATGTTCAAGGGTTCTAGTTCCTTGATTCCATCAAGAGAGGCTAGCCGGTATGTTCCAGGTCCTATTTTGCTATCAATTACATAGGGACCTAACCAGTTTGCCATGAACTTGTCCCTTAGATGGGACGACAAACTAGAGTTCTGTTGGTTCTCTTTCAAGACCAAGTCACCAACCTGAAAGTCCCTCAGATGAACTTTCATGTTGTATGCTTTCTTAAGTCGCTCTTGATAGATACGTAAATGCTCGAGAGCATTAACGCGTCATTCGTCAAGCAACGTAAGCTGGTCTAACCGGGCCTGCCATGCAGTGTCATCATCGATGAACTCTTGCATTGATATGCACAGGGAAGGAATTTCCAACTCGAGAGGCATGACAGCCTCGGAGCCATACACGAGCGAAAATGGAGTTGCCCCAGTGGGCATCCGAATGCTAGTGCGATAAGCCCATAGGGCAAGTGGGATCTGGATGTGCCAATCCTTATGACTGTCTACGACTATCTTTTTGAGGATGGCAACTAGCATTTTGTTTGACGCCTCTCGCTTGCCCATTTGCCTACGGATAATAGGGTGTCAAAAAACTGTGCTGAATTTTGTACTTTGTGGTCAAAGCACGCACGTCTTTGTTCTTGAATGACGTCCCATTATCCAAAATTATCTTGGATGGAATACCAAAATGACATATGATGTTGTGCAAAATGAACTCCACAATGCGGGGTCCTATCGTAGAGGTAAGCGGAACCGCTTCCACCCACTTGGTGAAATACTCTGTGGCCGTTATGATAAACGTGTGATGACCTGACGATGCAGGGGAGATCTTACCGATTAGATCTAGGCCCCACTACAAAAATGGCCAAGCCGATTGGATCGGCTGCAAGGCCTGGGAAGGTACGTGTGTCAAATTAGCATGGTGTTGACATTTCATGCACTTCCTTACATATGCGCAACAATCTCGCTCTAAATATGGCCAATAATAGCCCATGCAGAGAATGCACTTTGCGATGGCCATACCACTGAAGTGGCCACCACACGTACCATCGTGCGCTTGGGCGATTGCCCAAGTGGACTCCTGTTGGTCCAAGCAATGAAGGAGGATTCCTTCGTAGCTACGATGGTACAAAATGTCTCCTAACAAGACATACTTTGCCACTTTCTGCTTGAATGCTCATTTCGTGGCATGCATCAATCCAAGCGGGAGATTACCTAACTTGAGGTAGTCCCTTATGGGTGAATACCAATCCTGCTGATCAGAAGCCTCGATGGTATGAACAACCAATCCCTCTTGAAGTTCATCCCTAGCAAAAGCTGAACGGGAAAGAACTTGCAAGAATAGCGTTGTGTTGCTATTAAGGGGAGTAGGGGAGAACAAGGACCCCTAGTTGGCATGGTTCAGACAATCATGGATTCGAGAGAACTTATCCGGGGATGGTTCAATCTGGATCAAGTGGATTCCTGGCATCAAGTCAGAGCTTGCACGCTCCATCATGGATTGCGATAGTGTTTTGACTTGAATGGTTGTCATATCACCAAAAATGTCTTGTGGGATTAATGACCCCAAGGAGGCCATAGTGTCCGCAAAATGATTCGATGACCGAGGGAGTGCCTCGATGTCGTACCATTCAAGCTTTGCCAAGAATTTGTCCACAAGGGCTTTGTAGGCCTGCAGAACTGGGCATTTGCATTGGAATACCCCTTTGACTTGGTTGACAATTAACAACGAATCACCAAAGATATTCAATCATTTAATGTTCATGGTGATTGTTGTCTCGAAGACCTATGAGCAAGGCTTCGTACTCTGCATTGTTGTTGGTGCATGGGAAATTTAATTTAAATGACAGAGGCATTGGAGCGCCTTGCAGTGTGAAGAATACTATTCCCATGCCACCACCTTGCTCACATTTAGAACCATCAAAAAATAGGGTTATGTCGGCCTCGTGACTCAGGCTCATCAGAATCTGGCGATTCTGAGACATGGAAGACCCCATCATCGGGTAGTTCTATGACCAGAGGCTGATCATCTTCGAGAGGAGCCTCTGCTAGTTGATCGGCTATGACCTGACCTTTTATGGATTTCTGTCCAATAAAATCTATGTCAAATTCCATCAACAACATGATCCATTTTGCCGTGCGACTACTATGATAAGTATGACTCATCATGTATCGCAATGGATTCTCCTTAGACACAACATACGTCTTGTTGCTCAACATGTAATGGCATAGCTTTTTGGTAGCAAACACCACTGCCAAGCAGAGTTTCTCAACGTATGCATAGTTAAGTTCATAACTGACCAAGGTGCGGCTAAGATAGTAAGTAGCCTGTTCTTTGTGAAGTTCATTCTTTTGGGCTAACATGGCGCCCAGTGCCACCTCAGTAGCTGAGATGTATAAGTAGAATGACACTCCTGGTCTAGGTGGTGCCAATACTGGCGGCGAAGCCAAGTATTGTTTAATGTCATCGAAGGCTGATTGGCACTCGTCATCCCAGTGAAATGCTACCCCCTTATGCAATAATTTGTTCATGGGTCGGCACTTGTCAGATAGCTGCGCTATGAAGCGCTTGATCGACGCGACCTTTCCCTGCAGGCTTCGGAGCTGCTTGATGGTAGTTGGGGGAAGCATTTCAAGGATTGCCTTGACTTTGTTTGGGTCCACCTCGATGCCTCACTTTGAGACTATGAAACCCAAGAGTTTTCTAGATGTGACGCCAAATACGCACTTCTTGGGATTCAGTCGAACTTTATGTTCCATGAGGCGATCGAGGATCTTGCTTAAGTCATCGAGATGATCCGGGCGCAAAAGAGATTTGGCCAACAAATCATCCATGTAATCTTCCAAAGTTTTATGCATGTAATCATGGAAGATGTATGTCATGGCACGTTGGTAGGTGGCGCCAACATTTTTAAGGCCAAAAGGCATGACCTTATAACAAAATGTCCCCCAAGGCATTGTGAACGCCATTTTTAGCTGGTCCTCGGGATTGATACAAATCTGATTGTATCCCGAGAAACCATCCATGAGGGAAAGCATTTCATGACCCACTGTGGCATCTACCAATGCGTCGATGCTTGGCAATGGGAAATCATCCTTAGGACTCGCTTTGTTTAGATCTCAAAAATCAGTGCATATGCGAATCCTCCCATCAGGCTTTTTGATGGGCACCATGTTGGACAGCCATGGTGGGTAATCCACGTAGATGACAAACTGTGCATCCAACAACTTTTGTAATTCATCTTTGACCATTAAGGCCACTGTTGGGTGCATCTTGCGTAGTTTTTGCTTAACTGGCTTGACTGTCGGATCAAGCGTTAGATTATGCATGACTAGCTGTGGATCTAGTCCCGGCATGTCTCTGTATGACCATGCAAAAACCTCCTTCTTCTCTTTGAGAAGGGCAATGTAGTCGGCTTGCTCTTCGGGGGATAAACTTACCCCCAGCTTGATGATCTGTGGATTCATTGGATCTGAGCCGATGTCTACGTCAGTCATCTCCTCGACCGACATGTGGGATCCATCCTCCAACTAGTGTGGAGTTGGGATCAAATGGATATCATTTGCTGAGTTAAGATCATCGTTAGGAACCTCGGGTTCCTCTTCAACATGGAAGATATCCTGAGTTGACCCAGGGGTAAAATGAAGCATTTCACCGAAAGGCCAGTACTCTGATGGGGATGGAGGTGAATTGACGCGATCCCAGTCTATGGCATCTATGTCTAGATACAATGACTATGTCGGATCGGTCGGGTTGTGGATGGGGGCGGTTAAGTCAATGGAGATCATGTTGATGAAATGATTTTGGTCTCCATTACCATGGGTGTGATGACTCGGACATCCTAGATGTTCTCTGTGCTCTGGGTCTGGCTCTAGAGGTATTGGCATGAATGGATCGGCCCTATGTGCGGATAGGAAGACAGGGTCTGCCCTCGACACTGATGTCACTATAGGGTCTCTGGGTGGAAGGTATGCTTCGTATGCCCAGAGTGGCGGATCCAACACTTGGTCCCACCACGTTGGGTCTACGTACCACTCATGCCCTGGCACTATGTTTAATTGTTCGAATATGTCGTTAATCTCCAAGGGGTATGGTCACTGCATTTGCCGCATGTGATTAAGATATGCCATCTCAGTTTCATCTTCATAATCACTATCGGAGATCCAAAGGCCTTCGTTGGCTCCGACTGCTTGTGGCATTAAAGGCTCGCCTTGCTCAAGCAAATTGATCTGGCCCCATTGGGGTTGTTTCGCTCTCTACGATGGGGCCTGATTTCCTTGGAGTGGCGCTTGCTCGATTGGAGCATCTAAAGGGAACATTGTCAAGAGACTCTCTTGATAATCATCCATGGGGATCACCTGTGAGTGATTGCTATCTGATTCGAAGGGGTCCCATGGTGCTACCTCATATTCTGATTCATCCTTCGAGGACCCTTCTTGACATTGTCCAGACCCTCCTTGAAAATGAGCTCTCGAGCTTTCTCCTCTTTCGAGCGAAGGGAAGGGATTGCGAGGGTCAACAAGGTTGATTGCCGTTAATGGGAGATAATCCCTCAATGTATATGTCGTGTTAGGGTTGGCATATGGATCTGATGCCAATCCCCCCTTGTTGCCTATCCCTAGGCCTTGCATGTTCTCCACCAAGATGTCCAAGGGCAGGGGGTGGTTGAACCCTACTCCTGACTTGTCATATGGCATTTGGTATCTTGGTTGGCAAAGAACACGTACCCCTTGCTCATATCTGCCTAACCCATATCCATGCCAATTGCATTGGCCAAGGTATCTCAAAGCAAAGTCTCGGGTTAGACAAGTAGTTGACATTTTCAGCAAAAGGCTCTTCATCTTCATCCTCTTGCATGCATGGTGCAACGCCATGATCAAGGCCCCCATACACAAAGTTTGTCTGGTTTGGCGGGTAGCCTAGGGGAACAATAGTGCCGATGGGGAGGCGAGGTCTCCCCATGTCCTGCATGGACTCCAGTGTGGGTGTTGCTACAATATTCCACACCGGATACTCCCCAGAGCCCGTATTGGCCATCTCAATGGTGATTGTTGGTGGTTGAGGGGAGGGAATGGAAGTTCTCCCTGAGTCCACTCCATGTCGGGTGAACTAGGAGCCTCGACTTCCATTCGGCTAGGCATCTCCTCAGTAGAGATAGTTGATACTGATGGCAGTGTCTCTTCCAGAGGTTGTGCCTCTTCCAGAGGTTTCTTCCCTTTGTCCTTCTATTTGGCCCCCATCGGTGGCATCGTTGGTGGAGGACCAGACGATGAAGATGGACCCGACTAGGGTTTTGAAGAACTTGCTAATGGGGATGCCTATAGAATTGGACCCTGTTTAGATGGATTCAATTGGAAATCCAAATGCGTTGATGGAAGGGTCGATTGCGGCATTAGTTGCACCGCATTACAATACTTGAAGGGTTCTAAGTCCGTCGGGACTACATGCACCTCCCCTTCAAATGTATACTTTAAGCACTGGTGAGCTATCGAAGGGACACACTTCATGTCCCTGATCCATGGCCGCCCCAACAAGATGTTGTAGGCCATCTCACCTTCCAAGATGTGGCACAATGTAGGTATAGTCTTTTGTCCCACTTGGATGGGTAGGACTATTGTGCCAACTGTCGAGCAAATTGCATCATTGAATGCTCGTAGTGTGTAGGTGGAAGCTGTGATGTGAGATGCGGGCAACTTTAGATGTTTTAGGGCCATGGTTGTGATGAGATTACTGGATGAGCCAGTGTCTATCAACACCCTCTTATATGGGATCCCGTTGACCCACGCGATAACGTGCAGGGGTGGATCCGCCATGTCATCAACCACTGATTTCACTTCGTCTTCTCGAAATGTGATGACTGGCTCAGTGCATCATTTGACATGTCCCACAAAGTTGTTGAAAGAATTTGTTTCATGGGGCTGCAACTCGATGGCTTTCAATATCTCCATTAGAGCCTCTCGATGGGGCGTTGATTGTTGTATGAGCTCATATATGGAGAGCCTAGCCGAGGTGGTCCTCAAACTCTGAGTGAGTTTGGTCCGAAGTGTGGCCACTGGTCTAGGCAGAGGAGGTTGTGCAAGGTGCTGTTGCGGTTGTGTCATTGTTGGCACCTCACCTGTAGTTGTCACGGGGGCGGCTACACTCGGATACCTCCTATTTCGAGTCACTATACTGATCATCCCTACATACCCCTGCATGGGGCAGTTCTGTGTGACCTCATTAACTTGTAGGGTTTTTGCCTATGGAGCATGAGCAGGCAAGGGGTCTTTAAAGACCTCCATTTGTTGATTGCTTGGTGCCACGGGATTATCCACCGCTAGTGTCTTGTTATCAATTAAGTCTTGCACCAAGCCCTTAAACTTCCAGCAGGCATTTAGGTCATGTCCCTGCCATCTGTGGAACCTACAATACAAGTCCTCCCTATACCCCTTAGGCTTGGGAGCGTTGGGGTCTATGGTTTGAATCTCTGGCAGGTTGATCAAATTTGCCGCTAACAAGCGGTCAAACAAGGAGTCCCTGGACTCTGTGTAGGGTGTGTATTGTCGCCTAGGGCGACGCTGCTGATTCTGCTCTTGCCTCTGATTTTCTCTGTCATAGTTGTTGGGAGGCACCACCTGATAATTAGCCTTTTGGGGCTGTGTTACTTGTGCAGGCTTAGGGACATTGATAGCAACTTGATTGACCACAACGGGTTTCTGTTGCGTGGTCCCTGTTTTAGTGTTCTTAGTCCACTCTTTTTTCTTAGGTTTGGCTATCTCGCCATCCTGTATCTTGATCTCTTCAATGATCCTGGCTTGCGCCAGAGCTTCTTCTAAGGTGGCATATTGTTGTAGCTGCAATAGCATAGAGATCGATCTCAAACAGCTCTTTGAGAACATTTGAGTGAGGTCGGACATAGGGGGAAGGTAGGGCAGCTTTGAAAGCAAAGTCCTCCATCGATTCCCATAGGCCGCCATGGTTTCCTCCTCATACTGCCTGAGGCTGGCTAAGTCACTTAGTGATGCCTTCTTCTTGGTGTTGAAGGTGAAGCGTTCGAGGAACGCATCCACTAACTGATCTAAGTTGTTAATGTTGTGCTTTGGTAATTGAGTAAACCAATCCGAGGTAGGGCCTACGAATGTGGTTATAAATGTTCTTAATAACAAAGCATCATTGTCCTGAATGCCGAAGCATTGGCTCAGGAATCTCGTCACATGCTCTTGAGCATCCTCCTCACCTCTAAAGGTTGCCAACTGAGGCAGCTTAAAGTGTTCAGGGTAAGGGGGTGCTGGCACGGACGGATGCACAGGATGACTACGGAGTTGGCGTAAAGTGGGCTTTTGGGGCCCAAAAGTTTTGGTCTCCATAGACTCCAAACGCTCTAGCAATGCTTTATATGCATCTGAAGATTTAATCTCTTCCTCTTTAGTTTGCTCCCGTTGTGGGTTGTGGGAGACTTGAGGCCTATAGAGGGGTGGCCGGATGGCAACCCCTCCGCCTTGGTAGGGCATTTTGGCCCGCTCTTCTTCTTGCTCATACTCCTCGTAAGCTTCCTGAGGAGTCTCTGGATGAGACCTATGACCCTGGGTGGGTCCCCACGGAGGGTACCCATCGTTGTTCTGGGGAGTGGCCTCCCGCTCAGGTCTAGGAGGTCTCGGAGGCAGCACTTGGTAAGGTCACGGAGACCTATCTCGCACCAAGGGATTACGCCTCTCATACGGTTCTGCTCTTTGGGTGCGAGGGGTTGGAACCCTCTCAGGCACCGGGTTATGGAGCAGCTCATCTGTTTGGCACCGAATGCGCTCTTTGCTAAGGCGATATAGATGCTCTAGCTACTGCTGGTCTTGCTCAAGCCGCGTGATCTGCGCTTGGTGGGTGGCATGTCTGGCGACTGCCAGGTCAATTTGTTCCGCCATCTTGAGCCTAGGAGGCCTGGATGCCTCTCCTATGCACTTACCTCGGTCATGATGATCCGAGATCTCAATAGGTCGCTTCCCTCTATCGAGGTTGGTGGCATTTACCCGAGGCTCTGGCCTCAGTAGGTGATCATGGTATATAGCGGGTGTGGAAGCGCATGGCTCCCATGCTGTATATTGCTCTTGAGGAATGTAATGGTCTTCCTCGTGCTCCCTTTCGTATGTGTGAAAGGGGCGGGCAGAGTTGGCTCGCCCTGCTTGAAGAGCCTTGCGCTCTGGGTTTTGTCTATTGGTTCTAACAGTGATGGGGGGCAAAGGAGGGATGCCATAATCATGTGGCCTCTCCTCATGGACCCTATGCTGCTCTAGCGCTTCATCGCGCGGTGGCCACTCATATCGAGCTTCTAAGGGAGCCTTCCTGTCTATGTTGAGCGCCACGTGTAAGGACTCCTCCCGAAAGGGGCTATGATGAATGGGCGTGTCCCTCAAAGGGGTGCCCCTATAGTTCCATTCTGACATGGAATGATGTGGACTCTCTTGTGGGTCAGGCCACCAAGGCGGTATGACCAAGTCCTTAGGGCTGTAGCGGAGGTGACTTGTGCCCCCTTGTACACTTTTCGTAGCTTTCGCCCTTGATTGGGCTTGGCTACGGGTGTACACCATGGTGGTGTTTTTCTACAAGCTATGTAGATTTTTATCTCTTTTTATGATTTTTATGCTACACTAAATAGAAAAGAGCACACACACACACAAAGCAATGATTATCTCGTTTAAAGATTAAAAGTGTGTCCTAGACCTGGTTTAGTGTGTTTTGGTTTTTGTTTTGTTTTTTTTTTTGAAGGTTTTTGTAAAGAACGTTTAAATGCAAAATGATGGCTCTTATGGCTCCCAAAAATGGTCGCCCCTTCGATATACCATTGCCAGGCCGATATACCAACCTCTCTATATACCCGCCCTTACGTGAGGGAAACTATAGGTACGTGAGAGCAGATGGTACGTGGAACGTAGGCGGTACGAAAGGGGAATCACCCTGTTTATGACACCTACCATAGAAGACTTATCCTCATGTGTTGGGAATCACCCCAGCTACACTCGGTCAGCTTTCATCAGGATTTACGTCTAGCAACAGTAGCGATCGGGGTAATGGATGCAAAAATTCAAGCCAAGGTGGTGATGAAATCCACCGTTGGTCTTGATCAAGGGTTGGGGTTTTACGACCAGCTCCTTGGTGTTTAATTTGCCACGTGATGTGTGGGGTTCTTTTTATTTTGCAAAAAGGAAACAAGCAAGCAGTAAAAGAAAACTTTCCCTAAGCAAGCAAGTAACCTAAAAATAGAAAAACGAAAGACAAAAAATGACAAGAAAAGTTTAGAATCCCTACCTCTTCTCTGCCCAAATCTGCTGGCTCTGAGTTTCTGCCCTGAAACTGCGTAGAGAGCTATTCATCCCTGGATGGGATGAATAATAGAGCTGAATTCATCATAGGGTGGGGCGCATTCCAATTCGTCCCTGGATGAGACGAATTCCAGCTCTGTATTCGCCATAGACTGGAACGAACAACAGTCCCGCGTTCAAAAAAAATGATACCTGCAAGCAAAAGCAAGTTTTGATCAGATTTTTGATCTAAAAAAAATAGAGGACAGGGTCCCACCATGATCGCCACTGAAAGCACGAGGATACGGAAACAAAAAGGGAAAAAGCTCCAAGTACGATGCAAAAATGGAACTAAACTTAACGCTAAATCCTACGAATTGAAAATGCATGAAATGGGGAAAGCATGAACGAATTGAAACGCAAACAAAAATCCAATGCGGAAAACAGCCCTTTCTTTTATTGATACATTTTGGAATTCGGTTACAATTTGCCTCCTCCCTTTTTAGGGGCGAGGAGCGTTAAATTTGTTTCTTTGTTACATCCATGGATGCCATTCCTTCTTCCGCGTGCCCACATGTAAGATGGGCGGACCAAAACGTCGCCGCCGCTTGTGTGTACGAATTTTGACTCCTTGCTGCTCCTCTAATGTCCCGATCCTACGTTCAAAGAAACAAGAAATAGTCAGTAGCACCTACGGATGAAATGAAACATGCAATCCCCAAGCCTACGATTAGTGCATGCAAAGAATAAATAAAATGATAACTAGCATATATCCAAATGATCTAAAAATTTGATAGGGGCATCTAGACCTCACAAAGAAAACACTGCAAATGGAACAGTCAAGAAATTCCTCACATATTTGAATTCGCTCCGGGGCGGGACGAATAGACCTGCAACAAAATGCCAGATAGCACCGCTCAAAATGTCACATCTGGACAGCTCCAAATCTCCTGCAAAAGTGGGGGTTAGCTAATTGGGGGTATTTTGGGATGACCCAGATGGTCATATTTCCCCAATTTGGCCTCTAACGCCCGGATTTTGATGATGCCCTCTACAAGTTAGTAAAGGCGGAAAAATGATAAAACATGACAAAAATTGATCAAAACGATATGAAATCAAAATTGCAAACTATCTAAGCAGCATAAAGATCAAATACAAAAAATGAAAATAATAGAAAGAGAAATCGGCCATAGATTCCTAATCGTTCCTAAAAGGGACGATTAGACCCGCAGTAGTGCGGGGGCGCCCGGACGGGCCGCCCACCGTTTGGGGCCTGATTTTGGCACCAATCCACTTGGGATGAGTCCAAAATCTCTTGTAAAGTGTTGTCGACAAATTGGGTGGTATATTGTGGTCAAATGTCGGGTTTTGGGCTCAAGATTCGTCCTTCCAATGGTCACCCAATGACCTCCTCTCTAAAAGAGATCACGGATGTGAAAGGCACAAATCAACTAGGGGCGTATGGGGAAGTAAAATGGCAGCACTTCATTGCTCAAAAATGCTCCTTCTCTCGTATATTTTGGGGTGAGGAAACTCACCAATTTATAGACCTGGAGGTCTCTTGAATTGGGCATGCAGAGGCGCCACTTGGCAATCATGCCTTCTCGGGGGGAGGGAGATTCCTCCCTGATTAGGGACTTCATGACTGCCCTTGCAACTGCCTCTAACGCTCGAAAATGCTCACCCACACTCCCATGCGATGAAGGAAGCGTTAAGTGGCGGATCTGAGCTGCCATTTGTCAAGATTTGACTTTTTGCCCATCAAACCTGCAATTCGCCCCACCCTGGAGCGAATACTGATATTCGTCCCTGGGTAGGGCGAATCCCAGTTTGAAATCATCCCTGGGTGAAACGAGTACTGAGAAAAGTGCCTGAAGGTGCCAAATTGACTCTTGACCTTCCAAAACTATTGTGAGAGTGGTTAGGACCACTGTTTGACCTCTGGGGGCTGCCCTTGGGGCTGTGTGTGTCAATGCGATCAGTGTTTGCAGTCACATAATCGGATTGGTGTTGTTTTGGTGTCTACAACACCCGTATGCACCATAAACAATCATTGTATTATCTATATATAATATTCATAACACTATGATGTTAAAATGAGGGGTCATGGAGGATATATCAAAACCTCATATACATAAAAGTGCTTAACCTTAAAATAACATAAAAACAGAGAATTGAAGGTTAGCTACAAGTTTATAAAGTGTTTTTTACCATAACTAGGTTAATCACAACCCATAGGGATTACATAATATAACATTACAATAAATTCAATTCATAGTATAATGAATACCCTTAGGCCTATCCAATATTATATCATACAATGTTAGCCTTGGCCATGAATCATATTACAATTTCAACATCCTCTATTCTTTATACTAAGTTTTCAAGAAGAGTATACTAGTGATAATGATATATTTCCACCATAATTGATGCACTTGTGGGCCTTTGCAGTTGAAATAGATCCTTCAAAATCCTCTTCATCATTTGGAATATTTCCATCAATATTTAGATGCTAAGATTCAATCCTTTGCAATTATATTAAGTAATTATTCATTAAATGTCCTTCCCTCTTTTAATATCTATAAAAGTTCTTTTATTTCTTTGAATACATAGCCTATCCCATGGTCCCCTAGGTCTTAGGTTCCTTAGATTTTAATCCCTTTGCATGAGCTTGTATTTGTGGAATACCACCATAATTTCTCATTGCCACTTGAAAATAAATTTTGAGAGAAAAATATAATCAAGATAAAGATTCATTTGATATTACAAAATAATAAGAATCATATTAATAATTAGGTTCAACATATAAAAATAAATGAAGAGAATATTAAGGACAATCTTCATGAATTCTACATAATATTTATTTTTTTCTCTTGAATATTCAAATCTTGTCTCAATGCCTTTAAACTCATAATGTAATCCTTAATGTTATAAATATTAACCAATATAAGAGAGGAGATCTCTAATTCTAAATGACTCATGCATTATTTGTCGTATCTTTGTAAGATCACCCTCCTCTTTAATGTGGAAAGTGAGTCTAGTTCAATTAGTGAGGAAAATAGGCCAATATCCTCTTGTTATATTTTTTGGTTGGTTTCTTCATCAAGGATTGTTGTTTTATCTTCTTGACAGATGTACCACATGTTTTTCCTACATAATAGACCAATTATTTGGGTTGACCAAATACTACAATTTTATCGATTGAGATGAGTAACTAGGCATTTGTGCTCTATCTTACAAAATTCATCCCCTAACACTATAGTAGGTCCATGAATTGATGCCACTAGTATATAGAGCTTGAAAATAATATTATTTGAAAAAAAATGGGCTCAAAATGATTTCATATACAAAATTTATAGCCTTTTTATTTTTTGCTCAAATGGACCCCCAAAAATAAAATTAAAACTTTAAACCTTAGGAAACTAAAATTCAATTGCCTACTACCACTTGATACTCCATGATTAATTATTGTCTTCCACTTACTATTCATAATATCAGTTCCTTCGAACCTATATTACAATGATACTTTATTTCTTTTGATTGGTTGAGTTGATATAGATGTATAAAAATGAGTTTGATATGGCATGTAAGATGGTCATGTCAACCTTATATCCAAAGAAATCATCAACATGCATAAAGAGAAATGGAGGGGATCAAATGATAGTTTCCCTTATGGTAATAACAATGCACTATCCATTCTAGTAGCTTCATGGATGGAAGGAAAAATAGAAATCCTTTATTTTATGTTCTCACCATTCTATTTTTTCAATGAAACGATCTAGGGCATGGTTTGAGCATGCATCTACTTCCTCCAACAATATTTTGTTATCCATTTTATTTGTGCTTGCAATGGTTATTAAATGAAATGATCCTCCATGGAATATATTATTATGCTCATTATATGCAAATTGACATGACTTTATCCTATTATCTATCTCCAATTGTCACATTGATAAAAATAGGAAATTATTAACTATTATCACCATAATAAGAAATTAAATTCTCAATCCACATGAAGATACATACCGAGAGAAAATATATTGATATAGGGACACCATAAAGGTTGCTAATAATTCTAATAAGGATTTCCTAAATAAAGCCATAAGGAAAGTAGTAGCTAGTAAAGCATATTCTCTCCTTTCCCCTCATGAAGAATCTTCCTCTTCTTATTCTCTCACTTTTATCTTTCCACCTTTTTTTGTTCCTATTTATTCAATTCCCTCTAGTTCTTCTTACGGAATCCCTTCCCATTTTATAAGTGTAGTCATTATTGCCCTAAATGGGATGTAACCTTCCACTTATGTTCATATATATAGTGTTTTCATCACTCCTATTATGTCATTCCATCACCCACTGTTGAAATCACCACCACTCATCCATTAGTTGCATACACAAAAAGTCCATATATATCTTTATTAGTGTCATCACTTTCCACCTAATTGACACAAATAGTTGTTAAAGTGTTTATGGACACCTCACCATTCACCACCAGGTCCACTCAATTCACTCAACCAACCATATTATCTCACCCACCACATCCTCTATGTTTCTTAGTCAAGGCCCCTTATATGAACGATGTTGTCGCAAGCACAATATTTTGTGACTAAGTTAATTCATATCACCAAAGAGAAAAAATATACTATAAGAACAAGACAATATTTTTTTTGGCAAGTTACCAACACATGTAGAGTTAGGGATACCAAACTAGCATTTCACTCCTTACAATAAGAAGAAATAAAAATTAGAGACAGGTTCACAAAGCTAAAGAAATAAACTCCAAGGGAACAAATAGTTCTACAATAGTAAGTAATCAAATTGAGAAGAAGGTATTAAGTGCATAAGCCTTAATTTTTGACATCACAAACTCAATTGAATTCATCACTAGGATTATCAAATTATATTTCATAAGAAGCAATCCATATCATATGACCTAACTATCAAACAAACTATCACTTGGGATAGTTACATAATATGGAAATTGATGAAGGAGAATGAGGCCAGTAAAAAGAGGTTTAAATATGTGGTAGTTAAGCTTATATTAAGGCCATGACCAACTATTTGTACTTGTATTTATCATATTTTTCCTTTGGTATCAAGTAAACCTTGAAAAAGGTGCTTTTGTATTTTTTGTAATATTTTATTCTTGAGGGTCGGTCTCAAAACCTTAATCTAAAGCCATCATGTATTTGGGTATAAATACCACTTCATACCAACTTGGTTTTCTATCAATTTGAGTGTAATTATATCCCTTTTCTAGTGATAATATTGGTGTCCACAATAACCCCATAATATTCTATGTTATTTTTTAATTTATGTATTCCTTTTGTTAAGTAATATTAGTTAATATTTTATTCCATTTGATTCTAGAAACTATTATGAAATCTAACATCGCATCAAAGTGAGTGAGAATATTTATTATCTGATTGTTTGCACCAGCAAGAGTTTCTTCTTCTAGCTTCTCTTGAGGGAGCTTGTTGTTAGATCTAGCAGAATGGATTTTTTGAAGGTTGATAGCATAATCTGAAGAAGGATTTTCAATAAAAAGCTAAAGCAAACTTGTATTATGAGGATATCACTGGAATAAATAGATTTTATCCAAGAGAAATATTCACTAACTTTTTTTCATTTCCTCTCATTGGCACTTAATCTTGTTTTATTTTATATTTTTGACCAGATGGATGTCCTAGTTTCAAGATTGGATTTTTGAAGTTTTTCTAAAACCTCACTTGTCTTTTATGGATTTTTCAAAAAAATCTATTTATTCTCTTCTAGATTTTATTGTCCAATAGTAGTACCAATGAGACGGTAGACTACTTAGTTTCTCTAAAATAAGAAAATAATATTCTAAATATTTTTAGGCACATCTCTAGTGCTAAGAATTCATTGGCAAACTTCTATTCTTATCAAAGACTTGTGAGCCACTTGACAAAGTTTCAAAGTATTTTGGCAAGTTTTCTACTACATGGGCTTGAGAGGATGGTATGATCGGTTGTGTTTAAAAAAATTAATATATATGAAAAATCATAATATAT
The DNA here is from genome assembly GCA_028583015.1 of Wollemia nobilis. NCBI lineage: Eukaryota > Viridiplantae > Streptophyta > Pinopsida > Araucariales > Araucariaceae > Wollemia > Wollemia nobilis. The sequence continues at coordinate 1,459,567 of JAQPPZ010015050.1, forward strand.
ATATATAAATTATCAACATTTTTAGATTCTTCACAAAAATTTAAAAGAGATCCCAATTTAGTAAATCCATTTGTTTTACATATAGATACTCCTAAATTTATATTTGATTCAAACTACTATTTCCCTCTTTTTTTAAATTAAAATTGAAATATTCATTTTGAAATGGTGGTTCAACAAGATAACTTGGATGTGTTCATGCCCACATCAACATGATGTAGGTTTATGCCAGGTGTGAAATAGGGGCATTTGGAAAGAAAAGTTAAAACTATTACCTAGCCTTTCCCTCCCAAGCTTGGTACTTGACGGATTGGCTAGTAGATACCCTTTAAGTCATTGCAACATGGGAGGTTCCAAATTTTGAATCCCTCCCATACTTCCTTTTACTTTATGATGACATCAACGACCTCAACATGCAACCCTATGATGATGTGGCACCTTGTGATGACATGGTACCCTCTTTGTATAACAAATATGATATTATAGGACTGTATGGATGCTACATAGAAAATCATATAGATGATGTGGTAACCCATATACCATGATAACATCCAACACATAAATTTTTATGTGGCATGTGATAGTATATATAGTTGGCATGGTAGTTTGTATAGTTAACTTGATAGCAGAAGCATGAATGCTAAGGTGACACATGATAGTCCATATAGGTGACATGGTAATTCATACAAGTGATGTGGTAGAACATGTGGTAGTCAAAAAAGTCATTGATGCAACCAGTGATATGGCATGAACCTCGAGGTGATATATTGTGGGGCTAACATAAAATCTAGCATGGTATATTTAGCATCACAAGCCATATGCCACCCAGAACATGCAAATATGGATTCAACTAATCACATTATGCCAACTCATTTAATTTGATAAGTAGATTGCACAATTAGTAATAGACTTGGTGATGTACAAATTTTAGAAAAAATCAAGACATGAAAATTGACATAATGTGATTCACATATTAAGCAAAAAATTAGAATGTGACAACTTCCATCACATAATTTTTTGATATTTTATACAATAAACACACACTTAGTATACTACAATGCATTTAAGCATTTATTATTGAAATGTAAAAACATGTGAATAGAAGCACTGAAAAGGAAAGCATAAACATGTAATCTATTGAATGATGAATAATGTGCAATAAAATATGGTCGATTCCTCATTATATTTATTCATCAATTTCTTTGAATAGGATTACAATATATCCCCTTAAGGGCTCCATAATTTGATATATTTCAACATTTACAAGACTTAAGGGATCTAATCCCTTCAAATGGGGTTTAATGACATGTAACAGTGTTCATCTCACATTCCCACACACAAGAGATAATCTTGGGTTTATCTTGATATGTCCATTATATCCTCATTCTTTTCTAGTATACCTGCACCTACACACAAGAGAATGAAAAGGGTTTAATAGCACATACATTTATAGATCTATAACATTGAAAACATAGAAAAGTGTGCATCTAATATTAACAAAACTTATTACTAATAGCATGAAACTACACCAAATGATATATTAATAGATATTGCTATAATATAAATACTTTAAGATATATATGAGCACAAGAATTAAGAGAAATGTTAGCAGAAATAGTGACCGTCCCTGATAGGGACAACTAAGTCTGCGACAATGGGGACTCCAAATGTGCTATCAAAACTGCTCCAAATCTTCCCAAATTTGGACCATAGGCCATTCTAAACATACCTAAGAGGTATATGGTAGAATTTATATCAAATTCCCTAATTTTTGATAACCATACCTAGGTGGAGCACCTAATGATTGCTAACCGTCCCCAGGTGGGATGATTACAAAATTGCTTAGAAATTGCCTCCAATCCTAATGGAATTTGGTTCAAAACTGATTTAAATGTTGTGTCGATAGATGGGGCCAAATTATTATTCAATTTTTATGGTTTAGAATGGTTTAAATCTATCTCTATTACCCCTAAAAACGCATTCAAATGAATAGGATTTCAAGGCAAGGTGAGAGTAAATTTGAGGTTGCAAAAGGTGAGGATGTAATTATGCAGTACTTTGTTACTAAAATGCTTCAAATCCCCTCCTCTAAAATGGGTGAATACACCTCTTTTTATATCCCAAAAGGGAATCTAGGGAAAAGGGGCAAGTATTTCCATATGAGGCAGGTTCCGCCATGTGTCCTAATCCTTGACATGTGTTGGTGAGGGAAGGTTACCCATTTGGGGCTTCCAATATTCTATCCCAAAGTCTAATTGCAGGTCCCCAATAAATTTGGGGTGATTGGATGTGTTAATGGTAGTCTTTGATTGCCATTTAGTGTGTCCTTTGACTTTTTCAAGGGTGTATTTAGGGGCCATCCCACCTAGGTATTGTTATGCATGGTCGTCCTTGGGTGGGATGGTCACTAACTATGACCATCCCTTGGTGGGACGGTCACCAGGAGGTGCCCTAAAACTTCCCTAAACTGCTAGGAAACTCCAAGATGATTTTTGGAGCCTTATGCAAGCCTTTTTCCATCCCAAAGGGGTGCCCAATAGGGCCATATGATGTCGATAAGAGTGGCACATGTGATGCACTGATATCCTTATCCGACATACATTATTTTGGTGTCTACAGGTGCTAGCCATAGTTGACAATTGTAGTTGCAATAGTAGCTATTGTTGTCAAAAGCGGCTAAGCAACTTTAGAAAATTTTCATTATTATTTTTTTTGCATTTTTGGTTGATTTTTTTATTTATTTTTGATTGATTTTTTGGATTTTTCATCTAGACCATGACTATGTAGGTACGAGATCCTGATTTATTATGGGACCTACTATTTGAGTTGATCCGTGTTGACCTGGATTGGTTTGGGGCCATGGGCCTTGGCTATATCTTGAGACTATCCACCATCAGGGTATATCAGGCCTATATGACTATGTTACCCCATCATTGGGATGTGAGGACTAACACATTTCATATTCCAACTGGGGAGATAATAGTGACTGTTGACAATATTGTCACATTCCACCAAGGGGCAGAAAAATTGAAACTTTGTACAATATTTGTTTTCTTGAAAGTTTTCTTTTATAAGTTATAGCAATTTTGGTTTTCCCTATCGCCCCCTGGTGGACAAAATGAAAAGAAAAAGAACTTCGGGCCCGAAGCGCTCCAAATCATCACTTCGGGTGAGAAGTTTGCCGAAAATACAAAGATAACGCTTCGCACCCGAAACATTTTTGACAGCCACTTCGGGCGAAAGTTTTGCGAAGCGGCATTCAAACAACTTCGTCGAGGAAGAAAAGATAGGCTGAATCAGCTAAGGCAAGGAAATTACTTTGGACTCGAAGTATTTCTAAAATCCACTTCGGCCAGTTTTCACCCGAAGCAGTAGAGGTCGAGAAAATGTTTCGACCGAAACTCCCCCGAACCGCCTTTTCAAAAGAAGATCGGCCCGAAGTGTTTATCTCAACCCATCAACGAAGCAGTTTTGTCAGCGAAGCAGCAAAGGATAGAGGAGGATCGGCTTCGGCACTCCACGCCCCCGAAGTAGTTTTGCGAAGCGAAAATCAGCGAGGTGCTTCCAGGAATGCTTCTCGAGTTGGGCATTTTTCTTGAGGCAATCATAGAGCCTCATAAATGCATATTTTCTTGCTCGATAAGCCCGTTGCTCATTTTTGGCAATTGGATGCGAAGTATCAGTCCGAGAAGGAGAGCCCGGCAAGCATGGCCGCCACTCGAGCACCTCACCTACAATCCGAGGACACCCAGGTGGCTCATTTAATGCATCTTTCCTCGGTTGACTTGGTCACCATTACCAGTTTTGGTAGCCGATTTGAGAGGTCATCCGCAGCAGCAGCGAGGAGCCGTTTCTCAGGGCCCGAGGGTGTACTCCATCGATTTTGTAATAATGATTCAGAGGGTCGGGTCCTCTATAAAAACCCAGGCTTTGCAATGTAAAATGGGGGGAACTTTCTGCTAGAAAGCTGTTGTAACTTAATGTCCTGTGTCTAATACTAAAGATTTTTATGCTCTATTTCTCTCTTTTATGCTGCCTTCTGTGCTTAATTCTTTTTTCTATCTGCACTCATATACTAAGACTATGAATCCTGAATCCGATGTGCGATTGGGGACTGCACCCTGAAATTCGCCCTAAAGGATACATAGAAGAGGAAAAACGCTTTGTCATTTTCTTTTCTGCTGCCTGGTGGATTGAGGTTTCTATTATTCCCTCTTCTTAATCGCTATTACTCTGAACCCTGAATTCCAGTGAGAGAGAGAGAACCCTGCGAACCCATCCAGAGGATACATAGGAAGTTCAGCACTTCGTTTCTTTCGTCTGTTCTTGGTGTTTTTTGCTATTATTTGAGTTATTAGTGAGTGATCGTGCTTCCTATTCTTCCCCACATTGAATCATCAATCTCTAACCCTTACCCCTTTTTTATTTCTTTCTCTAACCCGAACTCTTTTATCTCTTTCCTGCACTCTTATCTCAAACCCCAAAAGTAGATTAGTATAGGAGCTAGCCTTTCTTCAAATATTGGCACGAGGGGCATCTCTTCCTCTCGACCTTTCAATGTTGGTCGTAGGTCCAGGGCACGCAAACCCACCGAAAGTCCTTTCCTATGCAGATTTTATGACCAACAATTTTTCGCACACCCGGTGGGACCCAAGGTCCCATATTTGTGAAAATTTCTAGCTCGTCTTCATCGAAGCCAGTAGTTCTAACAAAGTTCTCGGTGAGACCCGATCAGTCTCATCCCCTGAGTAGTAGTGAGAATCGATGCTCTCATTACTAAGAGACTCTTAGCATCTGGCGACTCTATTTTACCCGAGAATCTTCAAGTCGTAAAGACCAGTACTAAAGCCTATGCCTTCATGCAAACAAGATGGAGAGTTAGGAATAGAGGAGAGGAAATCGATTTCTTTGAACTCAATATCGACGCCTTTGGGGAATGCTCTAGGTTAGTTACCCCCGAATACCTCTTATGTGGGACATCCTCGCAAGAGGCTACTGTTGACGAGCAAGACCTAACTTTCGATAGCCCAGCAGATAGTTTTCCTCCAAATCCTCCCAACTCACCGAAGCATCCTAGTGCCTCCATTCCATTTGGCCTTTCGACGAGCAACCCAAGAGGGACTTCAGGGACTTTTGTTCCACAGAACCCAGGCACAAATATAGCACAACAACAACAACAACAACAATAGCAAATGCAGCAGCAACCGCCACCCAGATTATTTCCAGCATGAAATTCTTCGTCACCGTTGAATCTTGCGGGCCAAGGGCAAGTTCCACCTGTTGCAATCAAAAAGCTCCCGACGTTCGACGAAACCGGAAAAACTGCTCTAGAGCTTATTTAGGACATCATTTCCCTGGCGGCAATCCATGATATCACGGAAGAGCAAGTGATGGTGAAGCTCCTGGTTCTCTCCCTTAGATGAAAACTCCTCTATTGGTACAGATCTCTGCCATCCAGCACTATTACAGGATGGGACCAGTTAGCTGGGTGTTGAGTGGTGTTTTCACCCAATTGTGATAGCACACTCTCCGGTAGGATTTGGGTTCCAAAATTCCCTCTTGCAAAGAAGTTAAACAAACAACTTCTCCAAGGTTCTTGTTATATTAGCATTTGCATATGTGCATTAGTAATCTCAAATAAATATATTCAATTGAAATGCTTGGAACACCTTAGTGGTTGCAAGTAACTGAAAACAAGGGGCACTGTTGGTTTATTTTACCATGAAACTTTAGTGATTGTTCATTGAATCCTGATAAAGTAAATGTGATTTGACCCTCATATGACCACGATGTAGTGCTTTTAATTCCTTTTATCTTGATGGTTTTAAGATAGATTTTATCTTGCATTAAATCCTCAATGATGAATAGGGTCTTCAAATGTAGCTTCAAAATGTCACTTTAACTTATCCCTCTTAAATGAAATCAAATTTTCATCAAGATGAACAATTAAGTGCTTTAAGGAAAATACCTTCAATGTAGTACTCAAATTATCCCTCTTTCGTAAAATTGGAATTTTTATGAAGAAAGGATAATTTTAGGCCCAAAATGGAAATTTGTGAAAATGCCATAAAACATCACTCCTTCAATGAAATTGGAATTTCCATGAAGGGAATGTCATCATAGGCTCATGAATGCAAAACAAAACTGGAAAAATGAAATTTGACCTTAAAATTGAAAATTTCTATTTTCGGAATTTTAAAATCTGTAGCAAAACAGCAACTTCGATGAATTTTTAAAAATACAAAACAAGTCTGAAAATGAAATTTCAAAGTGCGTATTTGAAGTATGAATTATAATCTCCGCAATGGTGAAATCATTTTTAGATTTTGAAATTTTTTTAATGTTTATTTTAATGCCTGAAAATAGGAAATTTTTTTGAAATTAAAATTTTTGGAAACAGAAAATTTAAAGTTTGCATCAAAATAATTGTTGAAATGCAGCAATGCAAAAGCTCCTTCAGTTTGATAGCACCCCGTCCTGCAAAACCGAATACGTGAGAGTTTCATACATGCAACCTAGCCTATTTGACCTGTACAACACACAATCAAAGTAAACTAGGTGCTGACTCCAAGGATCCTAAATAATTTCCAGATTGCAGACATTCAAATGAAACAACCCAAAATAATGGCATCAATTTCACATACAAGTCTGAAATCTGAAAGGGGAAAAATAAGACAATTAAAATTAAGCATGCAGAAAATTTCTCATTCTTTCTTGCTAACAAGGCCTGAAATTTCTGAATACAAGCTTTCACATTCCAATTAAAATCCAAGTTTTACATCTCAAAATCATGCCCCCTTTTGGCCATGCCAAAAAGTCTCCAGTCGGCCATGCCCAAAAAGGTTCCGTCTCTCTTTGCCCCCCTTTTGGCCAATGGGCTTTCCTCGATTTTAAAGTTTCAAACATCTCTTCATTCTCCCCTTTTCGTTTCCCATTCTGCAGCTTCGTTTTTATTTTCCTATTTTGTTTTCATAACGCTTCACTCGAATGGCTTGCTTCTACAACGCTTTGGTCAGTCTTTGAACGTTTCTCCCCTTTGGTTTGGAATATGCCCATTGATTCATTTCCTCCGCTGAAAACTATTCGTTTCCCTTTTGCTTGGTTTGAAACGGATTTGACAGCTCTTCATTTATTCTGTTTCTATTTTCCCTCAACGACTTTTCTGTCCTGCGTAGGTTTTATTCTTTTTCCTTTTGTGTAGGTGATTTCAATAGTAGCTCCTTTTCTTTTATTTATTCCAAATGACCATCCCCATTTGTCCTGTACCCAATCTCTTTTACTCTTCGCATACAAATATGCCATAAACTGTTATTATATTATATAAATCATATGGAATTGGAATCTTATCCTTTGCAGATGATTAGATATATATTTAAGGGCACTTTATTATGAGTAATCATTAATCAAACCTCGCTCGACCTCTCCACCATACACCGTGTCATCTGACCATCTCGTGGCTGCCATGCATGCCGCCTCCGCCATAGGTTCTACCCATTCTGCCCGCACTCTTGAACCTGGAAACTCCGTTACGAGAAACCATCCCCGCTGGTCTAATTTGTTCTCATTTGCCATTCAGGGGTGAGGCATGTCTGAGTCGTGGCTCACCTCTATCTGCTATCGGTCACCTGTAGCATAACTGTCGTTGGCAGTTTCGTCGGTGCTCACCTATCGCTTTCACCTACTTCACTGTGCTCAACTAGCGATTGAATACCGGGGCATTCCTCTGGATTAAGGCTGTTCTTTTGCTATTGGTTTCAGGAGCCCACGTTCCCTACAGCACTTACCAAACCAAAACATGACTCCAGGCGCGATGAAAGCTTCAAGAAATATGGCAGCTCATGGAACGCATCAACGGAAAATATGGTCCCCGTCTGCTTACACTTGGCGCTTTCACCTACTGAACGACACTCTTTCTCAAACCCGTTGTCTGTTTATTTCCCTTTCTCTGAGCATACCTCACTATCACCAATCTGCCACGGAGATAGTCTACATAGACTCCATTCGATTCGCTGTCGTGCTGACTGATAATAACATTACACATTTTATTATTATTTGTTTTTATGTTGGAATTTCGTTCCACTTTAAAACCTCTTCTCTTATCTTCCCTGGAACCGTGCTTTTTGCCGTGTAATTCGATATTGGCTCCTCGTTGGCTGTTCACCCGGTTTTGTCGGTCACCGAACGCTGCTGCTTCATCCGACGTTACTATGGAGTCTGCTGCCTCGAACGTCGCTACCGGTCTACCTGACAGAACCTCTGTATGTGCTGCCTTTGCCAAAAGACAAAGTCTCGCTCTCGGATGACCACGCTATTTCCACCTTGCCTGCTCCACGTTGTTCACTGCGCTCGCGGGATGCCGCCACATCGCCGTCTTCACACTGCACTCGCGTCCATGGCAGCTGACCTTCGCCGTGGCCATGCTGTTTCCACCTGCATACACAGCCGGTGAATTAACTTTTACAAACAAACAAACTTTAAACAAAATAAATTCTAACATAAGTTTAAACTAAAAACCCTTTTTAAATTTAAACTACTTTAAAACTTAATACGTGGTGAATGAACTTTAAAATGAATAAATTTTATTTTTATTTTATTTTTTATTGTTTTTTATTTTTTTACTGTTTATTTATATATATATCCCTTTTTTTAATGAGTAAATACTTCTTATGACAGTAAACAACACCCCAATGTTAGCAGTAACATTGCTAACACACCATTGACAATAAAAACCGTCAACACCAATTTGATGATAAAATCGTCGACAACAATTTGACAAAAACCGTCAACAACAATTTGACCAAAAGTTGTTGACACAAAAAAAATCGTCGACAATAAAAAATCGTCGACAAGAAAAAGTTGTCGACAACAAAAAAATCATCGACAAGAAAAAGTTGTCGACAATAAAATATCGTCGACAGGAAAATACTGTTAACAAGAACCGACAACAATTGCAAAACCTACGACAAAACGAAGGATTAGACAAAAATGAAATGTCAACACCCGAATATCAAGACGAAAAAGGTGGGTCCCCAATTTGGGGTGTGTTGTGGATCAGCCACAACACTGGGTAGTTGATGCAAGGCTTCAACGAGTCTGCCGATCCAACTTGTCTTCTATAGTAATTCACTTCGATCCAAAGACATCCGCAAGAAGAAATTGTAGACTTCAATGTTAGGTTCGCTTGAACCTAGCAAAGAGTTTCGGTTGGACTCCACTCAACTAACGAAGCCGCGACATACTACTTCCTTCGGGCCTTCAACCCTGATATCGGTCTTATGATAAGGTACTCAAATGTCAATACTTTTCCTGAACTGTATGGGTTAGCCAAGAAAGTAGAAACAAACCTCATAGCCGTAGGCAAACTCCCTCAGAGAATGCCAATGCCCATACTCCCCGAGTTCCTTCAAGCCCAGTACGCGAGCACAGTCACTCCACAGGTTTCTATGACCCCTGCATATCCGATCTCATCTTGGAACCCAAATCTCGTTGTGTCGTAGATCACGGCTCCACAGATACATTTCCCCACACTTTCAACTACGCCACCCACTATCACTCCAACATTTCCAATGTTGCCAGCACCCCTCCAACATTCGGCCCTGCCCCTGATACCGACCATGGCTTCTTTACCATCAGTTCCCAAGGTCGATGATATGCAAGCCAATATATTGCATGAAATGCAATCATTAAATGCCACGGTGTAGACCTTGTCCAACGACATGACCGTTGTCAAGAAGAAGCAAGCGCAACAAGAGTTTCTACCAAGAAGGTCTTATCCCATGCCTGCACTTACCAAAGATCAAGCGGTCCATCAAAGAAAAGCTTCAGCAAGAAATGCTGCTATAGAAGAAGTCCCAAGCACTTTCGATCATGTATACTGGTGCTCTACATGTAATGATCCTCACAAGAAAAATACATGCATGTTGCATCAAAACTATGTGCAGACGCTAACAAGCAGCAGTCAAGGTGGTCAAGTCAATGTCATCAGACAATTGGATCAGAACTTGTCAATCGATGAGGAAGAGTCAGTCGCAGTCCTTACCAGGGGAGGTAAAAGGTCGATAGAGGTGGATGCTACTCAGATGGCTCCTTTGAAGGTACACACTTGATTTGAAAAAGGATAACCATCCTCTTCGGCCCCGAGCGAAGCTCCTCTGCCAGCTCTAGTCAAGGAAAAGGCCCAAAAGGCCACTACCGAACCACCTCAGGTGGAGACCAAAGAACAGGCTAAGGAGAAGCTCAAGTTTCCCTCGCTCACCAAGCGACAAAGGGTCAAAGCAACAGAGCAATATCGCACCAAGTACGAACCAAGAAAGGAACCTGAGGTGCATAGCTCCCCAGCCTACAACATTATAGAAGAGTTGAAGAGAATTCCAGCCAAAATCAGTCTGTATGATGCTTTGCAACTTCCTAGACAAGTGGACCTGTTGCAAGAGTCATTGAAGAGGATCAATATAAAGAAGGCGGAGCCACCCACCCTAGTGCAGACCTTGTCTGCGTCCATCACGAGAAAAAATAGACCACCACCATTCTACTTATCCTTACAAATGGAAGGGTATATCATGCATAACTATATGATAGATTCTGGAGCTACGACAATAGTAATACCGAAGGTAGTATGCGAAGAAATAGGCATGGAGTACACATGAAGCAGTCATGGAGTCCTCCAGTTGGATGGTACCCTAGTGAAAACTGTAGGTGTCATCAAAGATATTCCTATTCGACTACATAAGACACCTCAAATCGTAGTCATACAAGAGGTGGTAGTCATGGACCTTGAGCCTTACTTCAACATGTGCCTGTCAAGGGAATTCACGGCAAAGCTGGGCGGATATCTATCCATGGACTACACTCATCTGGAGATCCCATTCAAAGGGAAGAAGGTGAAGATCTATAACGAAAATCCTTCTATGTTCCTGGTTGAGAAGATGTCCGAAGAAGAAAGTAGTGGCCCTGTGCATACGATCGTGGAGGAACTAGAGCACATGGATATGGTCTAGGAATCCCTCGGACAGTTGTGTTGTGAAGATGAATTTTCATTGGCAGATTTCAATGCCATGATAGATACTGAGGTGGGATGCTACACCATCGCCAAGTTCGAGAAACCAGCTAAAGTGGAAGGAAAGGTTTCTGCTCAAGAAGGACTATGGAAATTGTTCTTTGACGATGCCCGATGCAAAAATGGCACTGGGGCAGGAATCCTTCTGATTTCTCCATCCAGTGAGCAAAAGGAATATTGCTACCGATTAACATGGAGCTACACCAAAAATGCAGTAGAATATGAAGCCTTGTGCTTAGGACTCAAGAAATCCGACAAGTTAGGCATAAGGCATCTTCAAATATTTAGCGATTCTGAACTAGTTGGCAACCAGGTTACCAACAGATGCTCTTCAAAGAAGCACTATATTAAATCATACCGCAATAGGGTATGGGACCTATTTGACCAGTTTGAATCCCTCAATTTATAGTCTGTTTTGCAAGAAAAGAATCGACATGCAGATGTCTTAGCATCCATCGCAACTCGATATTCTCTAGTGGATGATATGGTGCATAAGCTGAATGCTGTAAGGATGATCTATAGACCCTCTGTCCCTAACAGAGATTTACACTGGCAAGTTTTTGACAATGACGAGCATATCATCAATTTCATGATCCAAGAAGCCACTACGGTTGAGGATCGAAGCCCGGATGAAGAAGAATATGAAGGATTGGTCCAGTTGAAGAACAACCACGTTCCCAAGGGATTGATCACGCTTGAGAGCCTTTTCAATCAAAATGATCAATCACTCTCCCACAGGATTTAGATCAGTGCACAGCAATATCAAGATTTAGAACTGGAACCTGGGAAAGTAATAAAGGTCAGGACCGATTGTACCTCAGAAGAAAAAGAACAGATCCGATGTTTGTGTAAAAGGTACCCAGATATTGTGGCTTGGTCTTATCATGACCTCAAAGGATATGATCGACAGCTGATCCAACATACGATCGAATTACAAGAAGGGGCCAAGCCTTTTCGACAGAAGCAAAGGCCGGTCAATCTAAAGATCAAGGTCCTGATGAGGGCCGAACTACTAAAGATGCTCGAAGCAAAGATCATTTATCCCATCAAGCATTCTTCCTGGGTAGCGAACTTGGTCCCTATCAGAAAAAAGAATGGAGACATCCGATTATGCGTGGACTTCCGCAACCTGAATCATGCTTCCCTCAAGGACCACTATCCTCTCCCATAGATCGATCAAATATTGCATTCTATGGCTGGCGCTAAACGGTTCTCCCTGCTTGATAGTTTCTATGGATATAATCAAATTTGGGTCAGGGACGAAGATCAGCATTTTAAGACCGCGTTCACAACCAAGTGGGGCACATTCACCTACCAGCCAATGCCTTTTGGCCTCTCGAATGCGGGAGCTACTTTCTAGAGGGCAATGGACCTTGCTTTTGGTGAGCTTCTGAACAAGGTTATCATTGTCTATTTGGATGACATGACCGTATTCTCCTGAAAGAGAGAAAACCACCCAGAACATCTTCAACAAATTTTTGAAAAATGCCGAGAATTTTGCATCTCAATCAATCCAAAAAAGTCTATCTTCGTAGTCAGCAAAGGAAAGCTACTGGGACATGCAATCTTAGAAAAGGGTCTCACCGTCGATCCTGATAGAGCCGAAGCTCTGATGAAGCTTCCAATCCCAGTAGATAAAAAGGGCCTTCAATCTTTCTTTGGTCAGATTAACTTCGTAAGGAAGTTCATCCCAGACTTTGCCCAAGTCATTAAGCCAATGTCTGAGCTTTTAAAGAAGGGTGTAGAATTTGTCTGGACAGAAGAAAGGAGGAAAGCATTCAAAGAAATCAAGGCCCAAATTGTTCAGGCACCGGTCTTGATCAACCCCGACTACAGTCGAGATTTTATCCTATATGCAATAGGAGAACCTGAAAGCTACGCAGCGGTCTTAACGCAAAAGGGGGAAGATGGAGAGGAATGTCCTATCGCGTTCCTCAGCCAGATAAACAACCCCCATGAAGAAAAGTACAATTTCATCAAGCGTCAAGTGCATGCAGTAATGAAGTCTCTCAGGAAATTCAAACAGTTCATTTCTCAGAGTCGAACCACAGTCTTCGTCATTCACCCTGATGTGCATAGTTTTATTATTCAAGGGGAACTGGGAAGCAAGAGAGCTGGTTGGGTGAGAAAAATTCAAGAGTTTGATATTGAGATCAAGCCCACCAAGCTAGTTCATGGTCACACACTATGTTAAGAGCTGGCGAAGAACGCGATGGCCAAAATAACAGACTGTAAGTCGGATGACTTGTCAACAGGAGAATGCCTCGCTAATCAAGAAGAGGCTGAGAAATATTGGGTCGACGAGATAGTGGAATATTTCAACACCGACAGATGCCCCTCACATCTGAATGCTTCACAGTGGAGACATTTCAGGATGCGGTCCGCCCGATACGCTATGCGCCCAGAAGGCTTGTTTTTTAGGAACATCGATGGCATCCTCCTCAAATGCATAAAAGATGATGATAAAAGAAGAGTCCTGGGTGAATTTCATTCTGGGCTATCTGGAGGACACTTTGCTGGAAGGGCGACGATGCTAAAAATAATCAAGGCGGGTTACTATTGGCCCACCCTCTTTGTCGATGCCTTCTCCGTTTGTCGAAGGTGCGAGCAATGCCAGAGATTCATCGGTCGAAGTAGAAATGCTTCGATGCCACTCTGACCGATACAAGTGGAGGCCCCCTTTTAGCAATGGGGACTAGATTTTGTAGGAACCATATCACCAAACTCCTTTGCTTTGGGCACAAATTCATTCTGACTATGACGGATTACTTCACCAGGTGGGCCGAGGCAGTTCCCACAAAACATGCCGATCAAGATACTGTGGTCGCCTTCCTGGAAGGATTGATTACCCACTTTGGCATTCCCAAAGCAATTATTACAGATAACGGTCCTGGTTTCATAGGCGCAAAGATCAATGAGTTCCTATATAAGTATGGGATATATCACAAGGTGTCTTCCAACTATTACCCCAGGGTAATGGATTGGCAGAATCCACCAACAAAACCCTATTGAGGATTCTAAGAAAGCTGATTGATCAAAACAAAAGAACCTGGAACCTCCTTCTGGATCGTGCCTTGTGGGCCGATCGGGTTTCTGTGAAAAGGTCAATCAAGACTTCGTCGTACGCTCTGGTATATGGCAAGGAGGCCATCCTTCCCCCTCACATCGAAATCCCTACATTGCAGCTGCTAGAAGAATATGAAGCTAACCCGATGGAGGAACGCCTGGTCCTGCTACTACAACTAGAAGAGGAACGTGAAAAGGCCTACCAGAACTTCACACGACATGCTGAGGTCACCCGAGAATGGTTCAAAAGGAAGTCATCCGATCACACATTCAAAGCAGGAGACCTAGTATGGAGGTGGGATTCATGGAAGGCCAAGCCTGGGAATCATGACAAAATGGATGCGTTCTGGGACGGACCGTTTGAAATAGTAAAAGTGAATTCGGCCAATTCCTTCATCCTCAAAGATGTGAATGGCCAAGTTTTACCAATCTCAGTCAATGGTCTTCACCTGAAGATCTTCAATCGCTGAGATATGTATACTCCAAAAAAAAAAAAAAAAAATCTCTTGCACATATTTTTGTATATAGGATTTCAATGCTTTGTATATACTCTGTTCAAAATATCATGAAGAGCAAGTGCCACTTCAACCACAGAAGCTAGATTCCTGGCTTCGGTTTCACAAAGTGTGATTGGGATCACCTTCGGGGGGTTTCGGTCCGAAGTTGCTGATGAAAGGAAGTTCACCGTGAAGCAGTTCATCCTCGTAGAACCGAACCACATGCGAATCAAAGACATGGAAAATGCTTCGCTAAAGCAATGTTCCAAAGGCATTGTCCGAAGCAGTTCTTGGTGAGGCCCCCCTCGATGAAATGGATTTCGGTTGATGGTATTCATGATCCAAAGCAACAATGTGGCAAAGAAGAACTTCGGGCCCGAAACGAAGAAAATCAGCCCGAAGAAGCACTTCGCGATGAAGTATTTTCTTCGCCAATCCTATATCACCGAACCGCGCATGCAAGGTGGACATGTTTAGGATGTGCCTCGGGGAACGTGCCAACAACAACCTCAAAAGAGGACCAAAATAGACAAACTCAATGCGAAGGAGGTGGCACTCATCCCAAGGTAGTCCGTCAACCCAAAAGCCACGCTAAAACACCAGGTGGTAGTGATCCATGCTCTCGATACAAAATCAAACTGCTGAATTGCATGGCCTCGCATACGATGCTACCATACAGCCAATCAGATGCCGCAACGACACTTTTAGGCCAGGCCAGCGAAGTAATTACGGTAGTTACCATAAATGTTGGAGGTTGCCCTTCGAAGCTATAAAATGTAGGTGCCCGTTAAGAACAAACCATTTGCGAGTATAAGGGGTGAGTCTACATTCTACCACCTCGAAGAGCTTCTGCATCAAAGGTTTCACTGTTTTGAGGCGCTGAACTATTCTACTGCAATCGCTCACAATGGGAAGGAAGAACCCCACGTAGAAGGGAAAAGAACCAGAGACGACGACTCCAGAGAAGGCGAGAGCCATGGAAGAAAAGAAACAAACTCCTAGGAGGGTCAATCCTCCCCCCACGCACAAGAAAATAGGTGATGGAAGGAAGGGAAGAGTCCGATGATGAGCCCAGTATAGAACCACCTATCGATGAGTGGGCAAAAATAAGAGACCCAGAGCTCTCAAGAACCATGGCCGAGCTTCGGTATACCATCAATTTCATGAAAAGAAGGCTCTCAACAGAGAACAAGATGGCTGTGGCATATTATTCCCACATATACTAGTATCTGGTCCTTCCTACACATCACTGCCCCAAGCTCATATACGCCATTGCTCAGAACTATCAACCACAAACTAGGCAGGTGTTGGATGCCTCAGGTAAAAATTTGTTTTCCATTCTGAAGGAGGATGTGCAGACAACATTCTCACCGCAGCAAAGGCCACCAAAAGGTTATACCATTCGCAAGGTCAGCCTAAGTGAACAAACGGATAAGTTCGCCTCTAATCCCTTCATTCTAAGTTTTTTGCGTGAAAGTCTCAAGAGCGGACTTCCTTCCGGCAAGCGACCCCAGATGCCCCTACCCCTGGAGGCCTTTAAGAACATAGATATATTCTCTATTATTGCATGGGTAGGGGGCTTGTAAAGCGATCCTTAGGTATGCCCATGGCAGGTGTCGCTAACTGAATGCATTTCCAGAGGAGAGTTCTACGCTCCCGATGCTTTGCGGCCAAACACCAACCCAGTTTTCTTCAATTGGGCAGAATGGATGGCCCGAAATTTGCATATGCGGTTGTCATCTATAAAGGAAGCTAGCAAGGAGCCTCACTTCTAGCCTTGTTCCTTCTTGGTTTGGCTTTTCTTCTTTCATGTACATAAAGCCCTTCCCCATTGTGATGTTTCACCAGTCGACAAGGATGGGACCCCGTTGCCTATATATCAATGGACCCGACTCTTGCTGAGGTCAGAGTCCTATTACCCTTTCAATCAACAGTTTTTGGGACCTACGATGCACATTCTGACAGGGTCTAGCCCTTGAGTGCCTCTCGGCCTTAGAGATAAGGTGGTACTGGAAAGAAGAGGTGATGTGTTTCAATTGACACAAGGGCTTGTGATTCGCCTTTTCGGCTTCATAGGGAAGCCCTTCTTGCTACCCTTTTTCCCTTCGGAGTACCAATTTGCCCTAGAAGTTACTCGGCAAAGTGACACGACCGACGAAACCTATGGCCACGGGCGAAAGTGGGCACACACCTGCGACTTCCCCTTCAATATGGGAGTGATCGAAGTCTTTGCCTTAAAATAGAACATATACCTAGAGGAGAAGCTTGCTGATTTTGGTCTGCTTCAAATACCATAGAGGTGGCTCTATGACCCATTGGGGGTGATGAGAGATCATTTGAAAAGCAAAAACTTCCATGTCTGCCCTCGCCCCAAAGTTATGGAGCAAAGAAATAACCCCAATGGTACGGACCTGGAGTGGCACTTAGAGGAGATGAGGACGTTGCCTCCTTGGCATGAATTCTATCCTATGGAGGTCGAATTCGACCCAGACTAGCACCCCTTCCCAAATCCTAACTCCACTTTCTAGAGAAAAGCAAGGGACGATTTAAAGGAAGAGTTGAAGGACGGGGACGAGGAGCAGTTAATAGAGTGGTGGATTATGAGAGTCCATCGTCGAAAGATGAATTCTTACGGGCTTCTAACAATGGACAAGGAATTCGCAATTATGTATCAGACCAATATCGGGTCTTGGAAACCCTTGTCCTTCACCGATTTCGTTCCACCAGCCACTCCAAGTTCAGATGAAGGCCCCAGGAAGACTGATAATGTCCCCAAGGAAAAGGTAGCTAGGGTCGCACCTAAAGCTTTACTACAGAGTCCATCCGAAGATCTCGAGACAAAAATAGAAGAATCAGAGAAACCCCTCGAGAGGAGGAAAATAAAGGAGCAATAACCTACACAGGAACCCCTAAACTTCCCAAAGTGACTACGTATAGGCGCTCCGAGCACTTCTACCGAAAGATCAGTATCGGGCTCGACCGAAGCAAATGATGGAGAAACTCCACCAAGTCCCAAAGCGATCCCAAATGTAGATGTCATCAACATGGAGGAACTCATGGAAGTCATGGAAGTCGAGGGTACCGAGGCCCAGCAGGAACAAATGCCAATCACCCAGGAGATCACCATGGCCGCTCTGCCAGGAGGGCACGTAGGTACATTTTCTTCATCCTATGCTCTGGTTGCTCGTAAGTCTACCCCAGACCTAGCCAAAATCTCTCACCAATCCACCCTACCTCCACAAGGTCAGTCACCTTCTCACGCCATGTCCCTAACTACTCCCCTCGAGTCTTTCGGCCAAGACAAACCTGTCGAGGCCACTTCACCTAGCCATACCGCCAATCCTCCAGTCATCAACCAGGGAAAAGCCAATAGCCCAATGTCGAACCCCGAGGTCCATTCCTCTATTGTACATAACGTGCTCCCACTCGTCAAAGCCCCTGTCACCCTTGTTGCCAAACCTTCGGGTGAAGCTATCCCTTTCATCTCCCTATATTTGTTCAATCCCTCGGCTTTAAACCCAGCCACATTCGACTCCAAGCTGTCCTTAATATGGGAGTCCCCCCTGGCCAAAAAGCTCCTGCAAGCCTGATAGAACACAAAAAGAATTTTGAAAGAGGCAAGAAAGAAGAGAGGGCGTTCTCTCGCTCAAGTTGAGAAATGTGCCGTCTTCGAATTTGAGGTGAGAAAGGTGCATAAAGTAAAGAAGATACCCAAAGTCCAAAAGCCCCTAGATGAAATGACTCTAGTGGACTATGAATATCAAGATAAAGAAAAGGACCTGGAGCATCTGAACGTGGACAAGGAATCCGCCTCTATGCACATTGGAATCGAGACCTTCAAGGCACATGCCAACATTGCCAACAAGCGCAGGCTCAAAGCCGAGAGTGCTAACATCAAGCTGGAGGAGGAGCTAGTAAGGACTCGCTCCAAATTGGCAAAGGTCGAGGGGCAGTGCAAACTGATGTAGAAATAAGCACATGCCCTAAAGCTACAGATAGCATAGCTTGAATGCACAACTGAGAATCAGGCACAAAGGCAGATCAAAAATGATTTAAGGGTCAAGGAGCTTGAAAGTAGGATCTTGCAAGCTCAGATCCAGCTGCACGAGAAGGAGGGCCTAGGGCTATTTGATAGGAGAAAAATCAAAGAGATTCGCTCATGTCTTCTAAAGAATTTCAGGTCTTGGGCTGTCAGTGCCCTCTTGGTTTTAGTTTACACTGTAGAATCCTAGAGTGATACCGTCGAAGGAGGACCAATCGTCGAAGAAGTCATTCAGAATGTCAAAGCCTAACTCAAGCTGGCCCTAAAGGTCCAAGCAATGGCGACAGGAGAGGAAGAAGGACAAGCTGTAGAAGCATCCCCAGAAAAGGAACAAGGAGAAGGGTCTGGAGGTGACTCTGGCCCAATCGATGAAAGTTGAGGGTTCTACCATCGATACAAGCTTGTTGCCCCACGAGCCGCCAAGAATGTTGACAATATTGTCACATTCCACCAAGGGGCAAAAAAATTGAAACTTTGTACAATATTTGTTTTCTTGAAAGTTTTCTTTTATAAGTTATAGCAATTTTGGTTTTCCCTATCGCCCCCTGGTGGACAAAATGAAAATAAAAAGAACTTCAGGCCCGAAGCACTCCAAATCATCACTTCGGGCGAGAAGTTTGCCGAAAATACAAAGATAACGCTTCGCACCCGAAACATTTTTGACAGCCGCTTCGGGCGAAAGTTTTGTGAAGCGGCATTCAAACAACTTCGTCGAGGAAGAAAAGATAGGCCGAATCAGCTAAGGCAAGGAAATTACTTCGGACCTGAAGTATTTCTAAAATCCACTTCGGCCAGTTTTCACCTGAAGTAGTAGAGGTCGAGAAAATGTTTTGGTCTAAACTCCCCCGAACTGCATTTTCAAAAGAATATCGGCCCAACGTGTTTATCTCAACCCATCAGCGAAGCAGTTTTGTCAGCGAAGCAGTGAAGGATAGAGGAGTATCGGCTTTGGCACTCCATGCCCTTGAAGTAGTTTTGCAAAGCAGAAATCAATGAGGCAATTCCAGGAATGCTTCCCGAGTTGGGCATTTTTCTTGAGGCAATCATAGAGCCTCATAAATGCATATTTTCTTGCCCGATAATCTCGTTGCTCATTTTTGGCAATTGGATGTGAAGTATCAGTCCGAGAAGGAGAGCCCAACAAGCATGGCCGCCACTCGAGCACCGCACCTGCAATCCAAGGACACCTAGGTGGCTCATTTAATGCATCTTTCCCCAGTTGAATCGATCACCATTACCAGTTTTGGTAGCCATTTTGAGAGGTCATCCGCAGCAGCAGCGAGGAGCCATTTCTCAGGGCCCGAGGGTGTACTCCACCGATTTTGTAATAATGATTCAGAGGGTCGGGTCCTCTATAAAAACCTAGACTTTGCAATGTAAAAGGGGGGGAACTTTCTGCTAGAAAGCTGTTGTAACTTAATGTCCTGCGTCTAATACTAAAGATTTTTATTCTCTATTTCTCTCTTTTATGTTGCCTTCTGTGCTTAATTATTTTGTCTGTCTCGCACTGCATTATCTTGAGACTCTGAATCTTGAATTTGGTGTGCGATTGGGGACTGTACCCTAAAATTCACCCTAAAGGATACATAGGAGAGGAAAAATGCTTTGTTGTTTTCTTTTATGCTGCCTGGTGGATCGAGCTTTTTGTTATTCCCTCTTCTTAATCGCTGTTACTCTGAACCCTGAATTCCAATGAGAGAGAGAGGAGAACCCTGCGAACTCATCCAGAGGATACATAGGAAGTTCGGCACTTCATTTCTTTCATTTGTTCTTGGTGTTTTTTGTTGTTATTTGAGTTATTAGTGAGTGATCGTGCTTCATGTTCTTCCCCACCTTGAATCATCAATCTCTAACACTTACCCCTTTTTATTTCTTTCTCTAACTCGAACTCTTTTATCTCTTTCTTGCACTCTTATCTCGAACCCCAAAAGTAGATTAGTATAGGAGCTGGCCTTTCTTCGAAGATTGGCACGAGGGGCATCTCTTCCTCTCGGCATTTCAATGTTGGTCGTAGGTCCAGGGAGCACAAACCCATCGAAAGTCCTTTCCTGTGTGGATTTGATGACCAACGGTGACATTGGAGGATGTCTATCGGATCTACATGATTCCTATCGATGGGTAGGTGATTACTTCTTCAGCTACCATAGTGAATACCATTGTATTACAGTGAATTTTTTATGATAGGCATGATGAGGTGCTATATTATATTGAGCACAATGGAGTGCTAGTGGAGCACTGGTACATAGTAGATGTTTTTTTATGGTGTCAAGCCATACTAATCCACATCATCCGCAATGTGCTATTTTTGGATACATTAGGAGAAAGGTTCCCTTGCAACCTCTTGGTTATAGTTCAATATCTTCTTAGTATCATGATAGATGAGACTCTCATCCTATTATGGGGAAGTGCTCTCCTTGCACAACTCTACGATGAGATATACCACATCACGTAGTTGGGATGAGTGGAAGTAGGTTGTAGTCTCCTAATATAGATATGGGTCTAGGAGCACATCCGGATAGATCACCCAAGAAGATTGCCCTTGATGATTACATCACTATAACCCACCACTCAGTGTTATAGGTCTTGTTGGCCACAAAATTTAGAGACTTGCTAGAGCTGATCTCATGTAGGAGATATACAATACTACACAAATAGGCTAACAGGGTTATAGGTTGGCTAGATCATATGGCATCCATACTTAGACTATTCAAAATGGGAGGAGGTCGACTATAACTTGATATGGGCCAGGTATAATCTTTAGGTCATTGGGCATAAGCCTGATATGTGGGAGTTCTTCCACTTCTCCTGGATCACTAGATAGTTTGAGATATAGTAGGATGTCCTAGAGGAGCCAATCCTCTACCACCATCTTAAGGTAGAGATACAACTTGCATGGACGTAGGTCACAATATTGACTAAGGAGGATGATGCCATAGAGGACATGGGGGTTGCATATGCTAGGATGATGCCAGACTATGATGCCTAGTGGACCACTAGGCTATGGCATGGTGGTGATCCCCTTGTCATATCTAGGGATGGTAAGATTGTAGAGGCTGCATTTGATGACCCTCATAGCCATTGGTTTCACTAGAGGACAAAGGGTGAGCAGGTATACACAACTACACCTGAGGAGGATACATGAGAGAGGTATAGTGAGGAGGAGCTACATGGTGAGGTTCTTCAAATGTAGGCCTAGGTGCATAGTCTAAAAACCTAGATCCAAATAGCTCACAAATATATCCTAGAGAGGGACACCTCTATGGCTACATTGCAGGCTTAGATGAGTGCAGTACAAGAAATTCTCATATAAAGGTAGATACAGTAGTAGGATTATGAGTAGGAGATGACTGCCTTCCAGGCATAGGTTGACACAACCACCAAAAATATAAATAATATCATCACATAGAAGGCTCTTCTATAGTTGCACCTAGACCTGAGGATAACATATCAAAATAATCTTAGGGTGATGAGAGGGGTTTATTTTTCTTATCAGGCTACACCATCTATTATAGCCACTCAGGTACTGGTAAGGTTATATGTATATATAGAGATCAGGTGTCTACAAGGACTCTCAGAGAATGCTACAACTCATATGACCATAGATCTTGGATACATTGTATCCCTACAGGTTTAGGTCAAGATATTTTATGGTACTACTTGAGAGTGATCTACAATAGGGGGCTCCCACCATAGTAGGTAGAGTGAGTCAAGACAATCATCAGTATAGCCTAGTCATATATCAAAGGCCTAATCAGAGAGGTCAAGAGGTACTAGCTCTAGGAATCCTTGTAGAGAGGTTAGATACGGGGGAGGTGATATAGGTGGTATAGGCCACACATGATTATATATTGATGATATTGTATCAATTTTGAGTGTAAGGTCTGAGGATCTACACTATTGTAGCCTGCAAGCATTTTGATACCTTTATCTACATATTGACACAAATATATATGATATATATGATATTTATGATGTTATGGTTCATCATGTGTCTCATTTTTTGATGTAAATGTATTCAATCCTTATGTGATATTTTTATTATGCTATATGGATGCAATGTATTGATGAGATGCACTAGCTAGATGATATATGTATGCTTAGATTATATGATCTACATGTATGGATGCACTACTTTTGGTTAAATGCATGTTTAATTTGTTTTAATTGTTTATGAACTTAATTTATGTGATATGATATGATATATGATGTGGAATGTAATGCAATAATTATATGAGGAATGATTTAATGCAAATGAAACTATATGCTTTAATAACTTAAAACATAAGGAATGAATGTAATATGTGTTTACAAACTAAATGGAATGACACCATAGAATGTATAAAAATCAATGAATGAAATGATAACTCTTATCATAAGAATTAATCATTTAAACATACATATGTGAGATGAGATTATGTGAGATGTATGGTTTTCTATAATCTTCTGTAAATTAAAATATATAAACAAAATAGCCATTGGTCGTCTAAATACCATTGCTAATATCCATCTGATATCTATACTATTTCATCAACATATCTTAATAAAACAACCTTATAAGAAAATTTTATGATTATTTAATGAGATGGGTTGTTTCTATAAGGGATTTTTGAGGTTTTCCATGAGACTCAAATACCCTAGTTGATTAGTCAAAAGTTGTATAATGACTATGCTAAACTCTTGAAAGATAAAAGTTTTTGTTATGAAGACCAGGATATTCATTATCCCTATATGTGCAAATGAATATATTAGATGAGAAATAAGACTACCTCATTGCCAGGTGAGATTCATTCAGCCCATTGCTGTAATGAGGATCACCAAATTTTCACCATGATCCTATGTTTGGATGCAGTTTGACTAGACTACTAATTAATACAGGCCATCTAAGGCTAGCTCGTTTGTAAATTGCTTAGAACTACCCCAATTCTATATGGGATTCTTTCAGCCCATTTTTGTATTTGGGATCACTCAAAGGCTTCAATTAGTGACCATTCCAGGGATTCAAACTCTTCAACCCATTATTTTATTAATTTTTATTGGGATACTTGCTCATGCTTAGTGATGAAAATCATTGTTTATTTTACATATATATATATATATATATATATATATATATATATATATATATATATATATATATATATATATATATATGCGCGTGTGTGTGTGTGTGTGTGTGTGTAACAAGGGATTTTGCTTATTTTTTATGAAAGTAAGGGATTTATTTGGGTAGGGGGGAGCTTGTCCTTTTGTGAATGATCAACACTCTAGACCATGTGCATAAAAAGATGAACAAGTAAAAACCTTTCGCTTAAGGTGACTAGAACCACTTTGTAGTGTTCATATTTCTTTTTTGAGACTAGAATTTTTAATGTTTAAATTAGTTATGGGATTTTAAAATATGCTATGCGGTATAAAAACTAGACCTTATCTACAAAAGCAAAGATAGCTTTCTACCAAATCCGAGAATATCCCTAGGTATGACTGAATGACCAAAAACCCCTAGTATATTCCTTATAACAACAAGAGGGGTTGAGTTTAAAAACACAATTACTCACAAGGGTGATGGATGATGATGATGAATAGATGCATTATTGAGATATAAATGTGGTGTCATTTATAAGATTATAAACACAACCTATCCTAATGCAAGTGCAATGGATGAACATGCCAAATGCAATGCAAGTAAATGATGCATGTGCAAAATAAAAAAGCCTAAATGTGAATGTTTTTATATTTTTGATGTTTTGAAATGTTTTTTAATTTTATTGCTTTTTTTTAATTTTTTTGAATTTTATGTTTTAAATTGTTTTTAAATTTTTTATTTTTCAATTTTTTTTGAATTATTGATTTTTCAATTGTTTTTGAATTTTTAATGTTTGTGTGAAAAACCTTAAGATGGATAATTTTGAGAGGTTCAAGCTCTTTAATAACTTCAAACGACGTTAGGCAATAAGTACCAGGTCCTATCTTCTCTGAGATAATAAATAGACCTAACCAATTGGCCACAAATTTCTCTCATAGATGTGGTGGCAATTTTGAGTTCTATTGGTTTTATTTTAGCTCAATATCCTTAACTTTAAAGTCTCTCAAGTGTACTTTATTATCTTAAGCTATTTTTAGGCATTATTGATAAACTTGAAGATGCTCAAGGGCATTCACACAACATTAATCAAGAAGCATCAGTTGGTCTAAGCAAGCTTGCCATACAGTTTCATCACCAATGAACTCTTTCAATGCAACATGCAAGGTTAAAATTTCCAATTCCAAGGGCATAATAGCCCCAGTGTCATTTACTAGTGAAAATGGAGTTGCCCTAGTGGGCATCCATATACTAGTTATATAACCCCATAAAGCAAGAAGAAGATGGATATGCCAATATTTGTGGTTTTACTAAATAATATTCTTTAATATTACTATCATTTTCTTGTTACAGGCTTCTATTTGCTTGATTGCTTGCAGATAAAATACAGTTGCAAAACTGTGTTAAATATACTTGGATGTTAAATCCCTTATAATTTTATTTTTAAATGATGTTCCATTATCCAATATTATCTTGGATGGGTTCCCAAAATGACATATTATATTATGGAGTATGAACTCCACAATACATACTCCTATCATTGTTGTTAAAGGGATTGCTTCCACCCATTTAGTAAAGTACTCAATGGTCATTAAAATAAATGTTAATTGGCTCAAATATGGGAAGAGATCTTACCATTTATATCGACTCAAAGTGGGCCACTAATAACCCATTCAAAGGATGCGCTTGACAATGACCATGCTACTGAAATGGCCACCACATGTACCATCATGAGCTTGTGAGATTGCCCAAGTTGATTCTTGGGGCTCAAGGAAATGAAGGATAATTCCATCGTAGCTATGATGGTACAAGATGTCTCCTAACAAGACATATCTAGTCACTTTCTATTTAAAAACTTTTTTTGTTATATGCGACAATCCCTATGGTATTACTCAAAGTTTAAGAAAACTGTGTAATTGTGATAATCAATATTGATAAGCAACAACTTCAATTTACTGAATGACATGTTCTCACTACAACTCAAAATATACAAAAAGTGATTGGGAAACAACCTTATGGATAATAGTGGTACCATTATCTACAGGACCTTGTGAAATCAACAATCCCAAAGGTGACTTCTTCAGAAAGTATCTAGCTCTATAGAATCATTCATGGGTTGGTTTTATTTGAATCATGTGGAATTTTTCTTGATTATTTTATGCCTCATTTTGTATCATGTATTGCGATAGTATTTTCACTTGGATGGTAGTGAAGTCAACAGATGGATTTTGAGGGATTAAGGATCACAAATATGCCATGGTATCTGCAAATTTGTTGGAAGTTCAAAGGATTGCCTTGATGTCATACCATTCTAGTTGGGCTAGGTAAATATACAAAATTTATTTATATTCCTTCAATATGGATATCTATATTGATAGATCCCCTTAACTTGGTTAAAAATGAGCAAGGAGTCACCAAAGATGTTCAACATTTTTATCTTCATGGTGAGCATTGTTTGGAGACCCAATATTAGGGCCTCATATTCAACATTGTTATTGGTGCAAGGGAAATTGAGTTTAAATGATAAGGATATTGGAGTATATTATGGTATGAAAAACACAATTCTTTCACCACCCCCTTCCTCGTAACTGGAATATTTGAAGAACAAAGACATATATGCTTGATTATCCGATTCTTTGGATTCAGGTGACTTTGATAATGCAAAGACTATGTCATCGGGAAGCTCTATGATGAAAGACCTATGATCCTAAAGAGGATCCTCTTCCAGTTGATATGCTATGACTTTTCCCTTGATAAAATTTTGACTTATGAATTCTAGATCGAATTCCATAAAAAGCATGATCCACATTGTAGTATGTGTCTTATGATATGTATTGCTCATCATATATTGGAAAGGATTTTATTTTGATACTACATATGTCGTATGACTTGA
The DNA here is from genome assembly GCA_028583015.1 of Wollemia nobilis. Taxonomy (NCBI): domain Eukaryota; kingdom Viridiplantae; phylum Streptophyta; class Pinopsida; order Araucariales; family Araucariaceae; genus Wollemia; species Wollemia nobilis. The sequence continues at coordinate 1,486,198 of JAQPPZ010015050.1, forward strand.
CATATAGTGGTGCAACTTATTCGTTGCAAAAACCACTTCTAAGAACATATTTTCTACATACGCATATCATAGCTTGCATTTGACTAGAGTTCGAATGATGTAATATATTGCCTATTCTTTGCCTTGCATGTTCTTTTGGGATAGCATGGTTTCCAATGCAAAGTTTATGGTAGAAATATATAGCAAGAATGACACATCTGGTCTAGGTGGAGCTAATACTAGAAGCAATGCTAGATATTGTTTGATCTTAGTGAAGAATTTTTGATAGTCTTCATCCCAGTTAAATGGTAACCCCTTATGTAGCATTTGATTCATGGGTTGACATTTATCTAATAGTTGTGTGATGAATCACTTTAAGGATGCTACTTTGCCTTGAAGGGATCTTAGTTCCATGATGTTTTTCGGGGGACACATTTCTAAAAGACCCTTGACCTTCATCGGGTCAAATTTGATCTCTCATTTAGAAATGATAAATCCTAAGAGTTTACCTAAACTTATGCCAAAAATTTAGTTCTTTGGTTTCAACCTAACATTGTGCTCTATCAAATGATCGAAGAATTTTCTAAGAACCTAGGTGTGCTCTACACGTAGCAATGACTTGGCCAATAAGTCATCGATATAATATTCTAAGATATTATACATATAGTCATGAAAAATATATGTCATAGCCCATTGATATGTGGCAATAACATTTTTAAGGCAAAGTGGCATAACTTTGTAGCAAAATGTTCCCCATGACATGGTGAAAGTAATTTTATGCTGATCTTTGGGTTTAATTCGAATATGATTGTAACCAAAAAAAGTATCCATGATAGAAAACAATTTATGACCTGTAGTTTCATCTACCAGAGCATCGATATTAGGCAATGAAAAAGAATCTTTGGGTGTTGCCTTATTGAGGTCCCTAAAATCCATGCAGATGCATATTCTTCCATAAAGTTTTTGTACGAGTACCATGTTTGATACCCTCTATAGATAGTCAATGGAGATTATGAATTCTACATCCAACAATTTTTGTAGCTTATCTTTAATCATCAAAGCTATGGTTGGATGCATCTTCCTAAGATTTTTCTTGACTAGTTTCTTTACGGAGTCCAACGAAAGGTTATGAGTAACTAGTTTTGTATCTAGATCCGACATGTCCTTGTATATCCAAGCAAAGATATAAGGTATCTATTTCAATAGAGGAATGAGATTGGTGCACTTATTAGGAGATAATATCTCTCTAAATTTAACCTTCCTTGGATTGGTGGGATCATCATTGATATCCACTTCGAAGGTTTCCTCTATTAACATATGTGACCCCTCCTCAAGTTGGTGAGGTGTAGGGATAAAATGGATGTCATATATTGAGTTTAAAGGTTTAATTGAATCAATATTATCCTCATCATGATAAAAATCATATGTAAATCCTAACACAAAATGAAATGGGTGCAATATTTCTTCATTAGGGAATAAATATTAAAGCTCTAAGGGTGAATTGATGCGATCAAAATTAATGGGCTAAATATTGAGGTACAAAGTTTTTGAAGGGTCAAATGGATTGGAAAGTGGAGTTGTCAAATAAATGGATATCATGTTGATGGAATGGATCAAATCTCAAAGAACACACATATGGAACACACCACCTCTAGATTTCTCCACCTACACTAGATGTGGCTCAGGCAGAATGGGGATTATCAGGTCTACACTGGGAACAGACATAACAATTAGATCCTCATGGGGATGTAATTACCTTAAATTTGGAAGACCAAGAAAATCCATATGATATATATCTTCTAGATTTACTAGCCTTATATGAGTGGGAGGACCTAAAAACACCTCATGATAAATGGGTTCCATGTCGATAGGCTCCCTAAGATGACACAAATGACAAGGCCCTAAGTAGGATATATCTATTTCATCCTTATATTCCTCATCCTATGAGAAATATTCACTATCATATTCTTCAAAATTACATTATGGTCCACCTCTCATGGAGATGGATTCTAACTCACCTTCCTTAGAAATGGCTACTAATTCATCTTTTGTTATTGCATCATAATTCTAGGGTTCGATAACAACATCATTGGCATGCTCATGGTTTTTACAAACCCAATAAATTCTTATAATTTCATTTGGATTAGCCTCAAATGATTTTTTTTTTGGTAATTATTATAATAAATTAACAATGGGTTTTTATAGAGGATCCCAAAACCTTATGTACAAAATTAGCCAAATTTCTAATGATGCATCATACCTCTTACCTGTAACAATAAACCTAAATGAAAATAAAACCATCCTAATGTTGCAGACTTGAAAACAACAAAAAGGGCTTTTAGGCCTGGAGACCCAACAACAAAGGAAATAGGACAGACCTGAGAGAAACCCAAAAAGAGGCTAAAAACAAGGAGACAGACACCATGGACTGCTAATCACGATCCTCCTATCCTCTCGAATTTGGGTGCTTCTAGTTCTACTTCAGGATAGAAATCATGGAGTTGACAAAAGTAAGAATGGAAGCAGCCAAGTCCAGGAGAGAATTACCGCGACTCTCCTTGTCACTCTCCGTGTCCGATGGGATGTGCTACGGATGGACATCCTTCTCCACCTTTTTGACTTTCCGCAGGCATTGGGAAGATCTGCCAATAATGGACAATAGCTTCTTTGCCATGCCACCCAAAAACACGTTAGAATGGGCCTTCCAAAAATTGCACAAGGAAAACATTAGGAAGGGATGTCTGCCCTGGCCAACATTTCCACCTCGGATGGGAAGCGAGACCGCCACACAACCGGGCATGTGGTTGTGAGCCCTTTATTGGCCATGTGGTCAGCCACACGATTTCCTTCTCTCAAAATATGATTTGCTTCCCATCTACAGCGATAGGAGAGAAGAGATCTAGCCTCGAGGATGATGTTGTAGACTTTCCAAGATGGATTTTTGGTACCAAGAAGGTAATTCATGATGTTGAGCGAGTCACCCTCAATGATAAGAGGCTAGGGATCCTCAGAGAGAATCTGAATACCATTCAGAGTGCCTCGGGCTTTAGCATAGTGATTCATCTGGGAGCCCAAATCTTCATAATAGGCCATCACAATATTCCTGTCATGATCACGGACAACCCCACTAGCACCAGCGGTCCCAGGATTCCCCTTATCCACTCCATCAAAGTTTAATTTACTCCACCCTATGGGGGGTTTGGTCCACACAACATTCCTTCAACATGGCCCTTTAAAAACCTCCAGAAATGGCCAAAGATTCATCATTTTGAGAATAGATTCTTCGCTCGAAAGATGGGGATGGGGACTGGGAAACGTAATAGAATTCTCAATGGCATAAGATAACGCCCTTTGAGCGACAAAAGGGGGCCCTCTAGGAGCTCTGCCAAAGATTCTGGCATTCCTCTCTAACCAAATTTGCCAAATTAAATGGTGGAAGGAGGCCTCGAGGAGGAAGCAAAGCTTGGGATTATTGAAAGGATTAGGCCATTGGTGAAAAGCATCTATAAGGGATCGGGGAGAGCACCAAAGGATCTGGAAGGAGGATAGGACAATGCTCATAACAGAGTGGGAAAATGGGTAATGCAAGAATAAATGATCCCTCGTCTCACAATCTGCTAAACACAAGTAACACCTGTTGGGGAAGGCAAAACCTCTCTTGTGAAGGTTGTCAATAGTTAAGGCTTTATTGTGGAAAGCAATCCACACAAAGAAGTTGATTTTAGGAACAACTCCTTTCCTCCAAACAATATTCCACCTGTAGTCCAGAGCAGCCTTGGTGGTGAGAAGCTCATAAGCTGATTTAACAAAGAAACACCCATCCTCCATACCACTCCAGATGATCCTGTCATTCCTCTCGGTAGAAGGAATTAAAATTGACTGAAGGATATTATCAAGGAAGGTAATCTCATTATTAAACCCCTCCACAACAGGAATATTCCATAAAGGGAAACAAGTGCTCCGATCAATGAGATCCGCCACCCTGAGATGGACGTTAGGGTCGGTCAAGCTTCTCAGTCTAGCGAGGTCCTCCCTCGACCCAAGGGCTTCTTTAGTCACCCACCTGTCATTCCAAAAGGAAATGTAGTTGCCATCACCCAAAATCTAGCGGGCTCCCAGACTGATCAGATGTCGGGTTTGGAGCACAAATTTCCAAAATATCGATGCCACGAAGGATGTTTCAGCATCCAAGAAGGGGGTGGGGCCAAGATACTTCATTTTAACTAGTGTAACCCACTCCAATGGGTCGCTAGACATAATCATCCAAGCGTGCTTCACGATCAGAGCCAGATTCATAAGTTTTGATCTTCTCAACCCTAGTTCGCCTTGATCTATCCTCGAAAACACCTTGTCCCGGGCTATAAGGGGAAGTCTAGATTTCTCTTTGTTACCATACAAAAGAAAGTTCCTCTGAATATTCTCAATATTGGAGTGGACTGCACTCGAAAGCATGAACACCGACATGAAGTAGGTCGGGATCCCATGAAGACAGGCTTTGGTAAGGGTGGCTTTCCCAGCTTGTGATAGGAGTTTGCCCTTCCAAGTGCTAAGTTTCTTGTGAAGGTGCTCAAGAATTGTGTTCCACATGTCCCCATTGGCCCGCCCACTATAAGATAGAGGTAACCCTAGATAGGACGTAGGCAGGGAATCAATAGTGCATTCAAGAATTCTAGCAATCCGAATTTGTCTACGTAGAGGAGTGTTAATAAAGTAAATTTTGCTCTTGATGTAATTGACCTTTTGTCTAGCAGCTTGCTCATAATAGGACAAGATCCTCTTGAGCAACTTGGCTTGAGCAACGGACGCCCCAGTGGAAATGAGGGTGTCATCCACAAATTGCTGATTTTTGACAGGATTAATTCTAGAAGTCAGCAAGATGCCAGAAATCTTGTTCTACCAAAGATCCTCTTTCATGGACCAACTCAGAACCTCTGCCAGAAGAATGAATAGGATGGGAGAAAGAGGATCGCCCTATCTGAGGCCTTTGGAGCTTTGGAAATACCCAGCTAGGGACCCATTGACCAAGACAAAAAAAAGGGAGTGGATATACAGCTATAGACAAGATCAATCCAATGGGGATGAAATCCGAACTTGAGGAGGACTACACACAAAAAATTCTGGTCAACACGATCAAAGGCTTTGTTCATGTCGAGCTTAAGAAAAAGAGCAACATTCTTAGAGCGGTAAGCAGAATGAAGGGTCTCATGGAAAGTGATAACACCATCAAGAATGTTTCTGCCTTTGACAGTGCTTCCCTGACAAGGATCAATCAGGAGGGGGAGGACTGTTTTGAGTCTATTGACTATAGAATTGGTAAGGATCTTGTAAAAAACATTGCACAGGCTAATGGGCCGATAGTCAGAGAAAATTTTGTAGGAAGGAGACTTAGGAATGAGGGCAAGAAAGGTGGAATTGAGTTTCGGGTGGATAGATCTGGATGCTTGGATAACCCGAATAACATCACACACATCCAGGCCCACGACCTCCCACATGACTTGGAAGAATTGGGGAGGGAAACCATCGGGCCAGGGGCCTTATCCGGTTGCATGGAGAACAATGCTTCCTTAATATTAGATGAGGAAAAATGTTCCAGAAGTTTCATGCTTACCTCATGGGGAACTTTAGTCAAAAAATTGGCAAGCATAGATTTCTGGACCTGGAGGTTGCTATCCGGAGGAGTGCCAAGCAAAGCCTGAAAGAAATTAATCGCTTTGCTCCTGATTTCCTCAATATCCCTGGTAATGTGCCCATCCTTACAAGTCACTTCTCTGATCTTATTGGCCCCTCTGTGCCTCATAGTATACGCATGAAAAAATCTTGTGTTGGAGTCTCCATTCTTCAACCACAGGTCACGATATTTTTGGCGCTAGAACGTTTCCTTCCTAGAAAGAATATAATGAAAGTCCACAAAAAGGCTCCGATATTCCTCCCTGAGAACCTCAGTGTAACATTCGGTAGCCATCCTTTCCTCCACAACATTTAGGTTCTCAGCGATGGATTTTTTGGACTCAAAAATGTTGTCGAAAACCACTTTGTTCCAAATCTTCAATTTTTCTTTGACCATTTTGAGCTTTAAAGCCACCCTCTTAGGAGCGCTTCCTTCCACCTTCGATTGCCACCACGTTGAAACCAATCCTTTGAAGTCTTTGTGGGAAATCCACATGGATTCGAATCTGAAAGGGGTCATAAAAACAGGTCCATAGTTCACCTCCAAGAAAATAGGGTTATGGTCAGACCCAATCCTTGGAAGATCTAAAAGGATAGCCCCACCAAGGATGGGAATGGATTCTAGGGAAATGAAGAATCTATCAAGTTTGACTTGAATCAAACTACCGCCAATCCTTCTGTTACTCCATGTGAAGGAAGCCCCTTTGAGTTCGATTTCAAGCAGGCCATTAGCAGAGACAAAATCTCCGAAATCTTCCAAGCTGCATGACTGGAGTGGTCGGACCCTCCTTTTTTCTCTCGAAGGATGAAGGGTACAATTGAAGTCACCCCCTAAAACCCAAGGAAAGTTACTAAAATTCTCCCTCATCAGAGAGATAGCTTTCCACATTTTTGCTCTCTCTGTGGCAGAATTGGAAGCATAAACGTTGGATAGAATCCAAGAAAAATTGGAGGTTTTGGACTGGAACAGTACATTGATGATTATGTTGGAAGTTGATAGTGAGCTACCCTCAAACCTTGAAGGGTCCCACATAACCATGAGTCCTCCCACTGTTCCCACTACAGGGCTGGACAGACAATTTGCCCTGGCCCAAATGGCATTCACCACTTTGTCAGAGGAGATAGCATCAAGCTTGGTCTCTTGCAAAATAAGGATAGAAGGGTTAATCCTCCTATGGAGATTAGCCACTAACCTTCACTTGGCTGCACCGTTCAGTCCTCTCACATTCCATGAGAGGACTTTCATCTGGATAGTTTGAATTTTTTCTTGCCTCCCCTTCCTTGTTGAGGGGGAGGTTTTGATGCATGAGCTTCGTCCGACTGTGTGTCACAGTCATCTAGAACCAGCAAACGCTGGGTTCCATTTGCAACGTCAGTTGCAGTCTCTTTGTCTCACCTTTCCTTGTTAGGAGGATGACCCTACTTCCTCTCACTACCAAAATCCACACTTTGCTTTTGGCTCCTCATATTCTGGGGGCTAATGTGACCGGATTGTTCACCCCTCCTTCCTAAGAGGTAATCTTCTAGCAACGTCTGCGACTGACTGAAATCGGGATGACCCGTATCTTGGAGCAGAGGAACAACCTGAGTCAAAACTTGGGAAGGGGTTTGTTCCATATCTTCCTATGATTCACTTTCCAAGTGGGAGTCTGCTCCTTTTTGGTTGTCAACCTCAAGATGCTCGGGGTTCGATTGGAGAGAGGGATTCTCTTCAGGCTGAGAGAGTCCACCACAGTCTCTAGAGGGGCCTAGGGATACATGGCCCTTCGCATCTAGAAGATTTGGTTGCTTTTCCTGATCTTCCTTGTGCTCCAGGGGGTTGTCATTTTCACATTTCTATTTTCCCAGTTTTTGAAGAGGACACTAGGACTGGAGGTGCCCTTGGGACTGACACTGGGTGTAGAAAGCTGGTCTATTTTCATAGAAAATAGCTTGTTTATGAATAATGGTGCCTCCAGACCGAAGAGTGATGGAAGTTGGGAGTTCTGCCTCCAAATCTACTAGAATGCAAAATCGGGCCTGGACAAACCTTGTTCGAGCTCGGGTGGGAGGGTCAATGGTGACCAACTCCCCAATGGAATGCGCAATACCTCTTATGACATTTTCATGCCAGCCAAAGAGGGGAATATTTAGGAGCCTAACCCATATTGGGGCAATGTTGATGTTCTAGGTCTCAGGACTAAAATCCATGTCCCAGTTCCTAAGAAATAAACTTCTGCGGCCCAGAAACCATGGCCCGCCAGCCAAAATTTTATAGTAATCCTCATTATTGTTCAATCTAATGGCAAAAAAACCTCGGGATAGGGCCGCCAGCTCCAAATGCCCAGAAGTCCTCCATTTGCTTGCTGCCCATTTTTGGATAGTTTCCATGTCGGGACGACCTCCAATGAATTTACCTATTAGGGTAAATTTCTCAAACTCCATGAAGCTTGAAAGAACTTCTATCGGGATGTCCAACTCATCCCCAACCAAAAATAACTCTTTGGTAAAAAAATTGTTTAGGGTTTCTAAGGCCGCTGCCTGGGCATAAGACTTTTGAGCCCCACCACCCCCTTTGTCTGGTGGGTCCTTACCTCGACCAAAATCGTTGCCAACCCGGTCATCTTCAATGGGCCCCCCCCCCCCCCCCCCCCCCCCGGGGGGGGCCCTATCTTCTTACCCCTAATTGGGTGGATCTACTCTATGCCTATCATGTGATAATGGGGTCCTTGAGCCACCCTTGGTTCTATCACATGAGGAGTGTGTGTATATATTTTTACCTCTAATGTTGGTCGAATGATATTTGAAAATATTCTATGTAGGAGGTTCAAGCTCATTATTTTGTGTGTGGTTTGGAGCTTTGATATCCACCTCAGATATGTGTCGAGGGTAGCCTCTCCATGTGTTAACCATGATGTGAACTTATCTCATATGTAAGTTTTAGATAATACAAAGTATACAAAGATATTTATCTCATTTAAAAATTCTTTATGTAACCTAAATATGTTTAGTGTATTTTGGTTTGTTGATTATATATAATCTAAATCTCATTATGTTTTGCAATTTTTTGATGATATTCTTAGATAGTTAAAGGGTTTTTAACTATATACTCATATTGACATAACCTGGTAATGACATCCAGGCAGTATTTCCCTTGAGATATGGATATGAATCCATAATTGGATAAGAATCATAAGTACTATTGATTCTCATCCAACACAATATTATCAATTATACACCCCTCTGAAGAGGAGTGCATGCTATTTTTCTTGAATCAACCTTGGCCATGTCCAGGTCTTGATAGTACAATTTAAAACAAGCTAACCAAGTGGTAAGACATCCACTATTGGTCTCAATCAATGGGTTGGATGTAAGAGTCCAAAACAACTAATGTTTAATTAAAACATGGTGTGTGTAGGTTCTTTATAATTTTACGTAAAAGAAAATGAATAAAAAAAGCACTCATGATTATTTTCCTACATGCCTAGAAAAAGGACATTTTATTTTCAAAAAAATGCAATGCTGAATGCTTTTTCACTTTGGAGAATGCAATGCAAAATTGAATGATATTGGCCTTTGGATAGACCCCATGAAAACAAAATCCTAGCATACAGTTTTAACACTAGCCACTATTTTGTAAAGTAAGCAACAAACTCGACTACTAGACAAAAAAGTAACTAAGGATCTTAGTTGTTGTTGACAACAAAAACTAATAGAGCAGGTTGTTGTTGTTAGTAGTGGCTATCAACAGATACAATTTCTTCATGTATTTTTTCCTTAAATTTCACTATGTGGCTTAATTAGAGCCTAAATATAGAGAAAAGTATGGAATATGCAAAAACATAGAAGAGAAAACCTACTTCGAAATCCTCATTCGATGAAGAGAAGGGTTGCTTATTGTCTTTGCTCACTTTTTTGCTAGTCGTTATTTCTCATTGCGACTAGGATGCTAGCTCCTGCTGTTAATCATTGTTGAGACTGTGTGTCATGGCTGTTAAATGTGGTCGGTACCTACACCCAAAAAATAGATATAATTAGAAATAACAACATAAAATATAGGGTTTTCATTGTGATTTTCACTATAGAAAGGCTTAAAGAGTGTATATCCAACACTGTTACAACATGATAAGTCAATTTAAAGAAAAAACATTTATGAAACCAAATTGGAAAGAAAGTCAGCCTCATTTGTATTAATCAATGATAAAATTGATTACATATACATCCCTCTTAGGGATACAAAATAATACATGTTTACAATGGTGTTAAAGCCCCTAAACGGGGGTGATATACTCTAAGGGATCCTTAGGTCTCCACCAACTTTGCATGAGGGCTTACTAGGATGCCTCCTTATCCATTTTCAAGAGGAATGATGTTGAATAGTGCTTTGAATCTTTGAAGGGTCTATCACCTGCATACAAGAAACAACAAAACACATTAAAAGCATATGAAGCCTCTCATGATGAGGCTATTGTCCAAGAAATGCAAGAGATGAAGCAAATACTTGAATAAAGCATGAAATATGTAAAGATGCTTAAGATATTATCAAATGAGCACAAAGAATAGTTTGAAATGTATAAAGGTGGCTAATTACGCATCGGTACCATACTGGTAATTCAAATGTTGGTAGGTATTGGATCTCTATTGAGGACTGGCCTATTCAAATCCCAGAAAGGCAAAGACAAGATATCCAAGGAATCCTTCATATGAGATCCCTCTCTTGGTCCCATGAAAAAGATTGTTTTGGATGGAACAACACTACTAAGGGTGAGTATTTAGTTGCTCAAGGTTATTTGACCTTATTCCATAATAATCCCAACCATTATTTTGACATATTTTCTCAATTGTGGGCTCAAAAGCTCTAGCCTAAGGTGAGGTTCTTTAATTGGCTTTTATTGCATCGTAGGGTGCTTACTGGTGAGCAACTTATGAAGCATGGTTTTCATGGCCCTTTTAGATGTGAAATGTGTGAAGAGAATGTAGAAAATATAAACCATATTTTTATTGAGTGTACTTTAGCCTCTAAGCTATGGAGGAGAATGACAACTTTACTTGGCTTATAGTGGTCCAATTTTTTCACTTTTGAATAGCTTTGGAGGGATTGGCCTAATCAAGAGGGTGTTAATCATTTTATTAGGCAGTTAGTTTGGATGGGTTCTACCATTCTTCTTTGGAATATTTGGAATGAAAGGAATAGCCAAATTTTTAATCAAGATAGGAAGGATATTCACTATATTTGGCAAAAGACCATAGCCAACTTAGTTGAATCAGTCCATCATCTCCTTAATCACCCCCAAAACTCCCACCAAATATGGGATCAAGTGATGCAAAGATTGAAGATTAAAACTTCTAAGGGCAACCAACTTAAAGGGAATGTGAGTATTAGTAAGATGGATAGGACTAGAAATTGGCAACCTCCTCCTAAGGATTTTGGAAAAGTCAATACCGATGGAGCCTCTAGAGGGAACCCTAGAAAAGCCAATGTGGGAGGAATTGGTAGACTTTCAGATGGCTCCCTAGTTTTTACTTTTGCTGAGAATTTGGGTATTATTTCCAATAACCTTGCTGAGGGGTATGGTATCCTTAGAGGCCTTCGGGAGGCTACCAAGGTTCGATGGGAAAAGGTGTTAGTTGAGTCTGACTCTCAACTTATGATTAATCTCTTGAAGACTCCTTCTAAGAATCATAAGGTGGATTGGAGAATAAAAAGAATTATTGAGAAAATTCACTTAATCCAGATGGGATTTTTGAAAGTTGATTACAATCATGTGGTCAGAGATCAAAACAAGGGTGCTGATGCTTTAGCTAATTGGGCTTTGGAAAAATGTGATCTTACTTGTTATGGCCACCCTCCTATATGGTGGGCATCTCAAATTAGGGAAGCTCTTCTTTCTATCATTTCTTTGGATGGCTTCAGTTCTGAAGGTACCTAGTTTCTTCTTGTTTTTTTTTTTGGTAAGTAGTGTTTGTATTTACAGTGGGTTTTAACAAGGATCCCAAAACCTGATTACATAAGCAATGGGCATAGGGCATCAATCCCTTGGACTGAACACCAAAATAGAAACCCCCAGGAAAAAGCATGAAACAATCCCTCTCGGTGGGAAACAAACAAATAGGAAAGAAAGTAGTTTGGAGATCCCACCCGGAGAGTAGCCAAAAACCACCATCGAGAAGATCCCCCCCAGCAGGAAGCAAATAAAAACCGTTACAATAAAATCCCGCCTCACGGGAAGCAGTAAAAACCACCACAAATAGTCCCGCCTAGCGGGAAGTAGTAGGGAAATCCCGCCATCCGGGAAACCAGCAGAAAATAAAGGATCCCGCCTCGCAGGAAAACCAACGGATTTGGTGGATCCTGCCCTGTGGAGAAACCATCCTACCCACCGGGAAAACATATTGTTCAACGAGAGCCATCCTGCAGGAAGTCGATAGCGGGAGAGAACCACCCCAGGGAAGCGACCAGAGAGTTGCACCATGATGAACCCACCCCAGGAAAAAAGAAGAGGATCCCGTATCGGCAAAAAAAAAAGAAATAAGAGGTTAAGGGACCAGGGATCTAGGGACTAGGAATCTCGAGCGGGAAGAGGAACCAGTCACAGGGATGGGATCCTTAGGAACCAAAATAGTGGGAAGCTGTCCAAACCCTAAACCACATCCCCCCCACCGAGAAACACAGGGGACCAGATCCATGCGAATAACACGCAAAAACCCTAAAGGGGGAAGCTTGAGGGAAAAGGGAAGGGATCCCCAACCAAAAAGGGATCCCAGGAAGGCACGAAAAAACAACAAAGGAAACCCTAGCCGGGGGAGGGGCACAAATAGTGGAGAAGGATCTCCCTCCGGGAGATCATATGCAGAACAACCACTCCCCGGGAGGGATGACTGGGTGAGCCGGGGCGGGAACTAGGAGCCATGGGAGGGAGCGCCCTCCCCTCTCTACTTTCTTCCCTCCCCCGTAAGATCAGTTAGAAAATTTTAATTTTAGGTTTCATTAGAAGCTAGGGTTAAAGAGCAATTTTTTTTCTTTTCATTCTTCTTGTTTTTTTTTGTTTCTCTTTGGTTCATTCAGTTTTTTTAGTTCCCTAGCTCATTCTATTCTTTATTTTGTTTCCTCTGTTGATTCTTGCATTAATAGTCTTCTGGTCTAGATAGGTCATTGTTTTGTTCATTTTTTTTTTTTTTGTCTTCTTTGTTTTTTTGTTTAGTTTTTTAAGGTGGGTGGGTTCTTTTGTTTTGTTTTTTTTTTTGTGTTCTTTGTGTTGTTTTTTGTTGTTCTTGTGTTTTTGTTGTTTTGTTTTTTGTTATTGTTCTTGTGTTTTTTTCGTTCTTGTTCTTGGGTTTCTCTTTGTTTGTGTTATTTCATTTTTTATGTGTGAGTGTTTTCTATGTTTTTTGTTTTTGTTTATTGTCTGTTGTTGGTTGTTTTTATTTTTATTTTTATTTATTTTATTTTTTAGGTTTTGGTTGTGTTTATTTTTCATGTTTTTTGGGTTATGTCTTTGTAGTGTTCTGTTGTTTTTGTCTTGTTTGTGTTTTGTTATGTGGTTCTTGTGTTTTTCTATGTGGTTTGTGTTGTGGTTTCTTTTATCTTATTGTGCGTGTTTGGTTGTGCTTTTGGTTTTGACACACTCAAGGAGTTTGTTTTTTATTTTATTTTATTATTTTTGTTGTTATTTTCTTTTTTTTAATTTGGTTTTGTGTGTTTGTTTGCTCCTTGAGTATTTCAAAGGTGGTAGGCCAGGTCCGAGTCCTAGGCGTTTTTGGCGGAATGGATACCCCTGCCTCCTTGCGTCTTACCCGAAAGTGGCATCCCTTTTTGGGATGTTTTCCACAAAATAAAAAAAAAATGTATAAATATAGTTAATATTACATGTAATCTAAAGTATAAAGCATGAAAGAAGCTAATCTAGGAAATATTATGAGAAAAAGCATGTATGACATATTTTAAGACAAAACTACCTTTGAAAATGTTAATTAACCATGTAATTGTGTGAAATAATACTAATCTATGCCAAATTAATCTAATGCATGATAAGAAAGGGAAATTTAAGGCTAAAATAGGGAAATGAGGGCATCAAATCCTAGATATGGTTGCTGAGAGCAACTGACTCTGTTAGTTGTGGTTGACAACTACAACCGGCTTTGTTAGCCATGGTTGACAACCATAGCTAATCCTGTGGGCCATAATAAAAGTCTTCTTTATTTTGAAACTAGGATTTGGAATGCTCAAATACTCCATGGAATTGATGGTCAAGGGTTGCATTTGTGTCCAAACATAGATTTACAATTGAATTCATATTGGATTAGTGTAGAATGGTAAGGTTTGATTCTTAATCATATGGAAGCTCCATTGTTGCAAAGGTAGGTGTTAAACTAGATTTATGCAGCATCTTCTTACTCTTCAAATGTTGTAATTGGCTCTATATTTTGATAGAGCTTCACTACAATGCAATTCGGATCCTTTGGCATCTTTGAGGGGTCTATAAGTAGACTCTCCAATCCCAATATTAGATTTACAAGGAAGCCAAGATCAAAAAATGCCAGACTAAGGAAGTTGGCTGGAACCTTATAGAGGATTCACAATCCATAACAACTTGAATTGGTTGTAAATATAATTGGAATAACCAATTTGGTTTGACTCGGGTGGTCAAGACTATTACAATGCTAGCTACAATCAGTCAGGGTGGCTAGGACCCTAGCCACGGTTGTCAACCATGGCTGAGATCTTAGTTTCTAATATCATCAACAACTAAGGTTGAATAGGCCTAGGATGCCTAAAATGAATGATTAGAATCACTTATTAGCCTTTGGAGGGTCCAAGGTCATTCATATGGTCTACAAAGGTGCCCATATGAGTAGTCTCCTAAACATGACGTGTTTTAGATGTCTATACTTTTTATTGATGATTTTTCTAAATATGTGTGGCTATACACCATTCACATTAAGGATGAGGTTTTTGAGAGGTTTAAGACCTTAAGGAATCTTGTTGAAAATTATCTACATATAAGAATAAAATATCTAAGGATATATGGACATGGTGAATATATTAGCTATGATTTTTTAGCTTCTAATGGGATTGCATATTAGAGGATTATTCACTATATTTTTGAATAGAATGATGTGTCTAAAATAAAAAATAGGATGTTCATGAAAATGGCATGATGTATGATTCATACCATGGATATGGATCATAAATTTTAGGATGAGGCTATCACTTGTTTAGTATACATCATCAATAGAGTTCCTATGCAGGTATTCTAGGACATGACACCTCTTGAGAGATTGACAAGGATAAGCCTAATGAATATCGATTCTATCTCTTTGGGTCTTAAGCATGATCTCGCATATCCAAATATCTTCAAAAGTAGACAACAATAAGTCATAAGTAAATATTTTTGGGTATTTTGATACATCAAAGGTATATCATCTTTGTGATACTTCACGGCATGAGGTTTTTATATAGAGAGACATAATTTTTTATGGGGTTATTCGAAGTACTCCTTCCACCCTACCACCTAAACCTTTAGATACTAATTCTTTTGACCTTTTGATAATTTTTTATCTAGTTGGATATTTTCCAATTAGAAAATATTATTTATCTTCTGTTTTATCTTCCTTGAATTATTTTTCTTTATCTACTTATTTGATCCTTCACAATGAACATCACTAATAGCATTCTCTTATCCAAGAGTAGGGCAGGATGAGTAGGACATATTTTTTTATAATGCTTTAGTCTTGCATGATGAGGTGAATGGTCATGATTTGAATTTTTTAGTTATAGTTTTTGATAGAGTTAGCAAAAGATACACATGATTATTTAGTTCATAAAAAATCCAAATGGTTTAATATGCTTAGCCTAATTTACCTCTTGAGTGATATTAGAAGGCTTTTTCCTAAACATTGCTTTCAAAGGTAGCACATTTTCATGATCCTCTCACATATTATTAAGCTAAATCAAGATAGAATGAGAAGATGCTATGTTGGAAGAGTATGAGGAATTGATGAAGAACAAGACTTGAGAGTTGGTCCCTCTTCTAGAAGAGAAGACTATTGTTGAATGCAAATGGGTCTATAGGGACACATAAACATTAGATGAGTAATTAGAAAAACAAAAGGTATGCCTTATTGCTAAGGAATACTTTCAACATGAGGGAGTGAATTTTTCTAAGACTTTTGTACCATTGGCTAGGATGGACTTAGTCATGATGATTCTCTCTATTATTTCATCCTATGGATGAAAGGTATATGAAATGTATGTGAAGAGTGTATTTATACATGGGGATATTCAAGAGGATATTTTCATGTAATAACCACCTTGTTTTGACCTAGGGATCACTCAATTGGTTTATCATTTGAGTAGGCCCTTGTATGGGCTTAAATAGGTTCCACATGCATGGTATGAGAAGATCCATTACTTTTTTTCTAGTTATGTGTTTTAATAATTTGAGCCTAAATATGATTACATCAAACATCATGATGGAAAATTTTGGTAATTTTGTTGTATGTTGAAGATATTGTCATCACTGGTATCTCCTCTACTCTAATCTATGATATGAAGTCCTAACTTCATTCCACCTATGATATGATAGATTTTGGAATTATACATTATTTTTGGAGGATTTATAGTGATAATATATACTTTGGCATCACAAATTCTTAGCCCAAGTATGCTTTGGATCTTCTTCAATATTTTGGAATGTAGTGTAAACCATCTTAGAGTACTTTTTTGTCAAGCCCAAAACTTTAGGATGATTACACCACACATTTAGTTGATGTCATGTTGTATTATTCTCTTATGGGGGACTTCCCTATCTTAGTTACATTATACCTAATATGACTTTTATTATCATCTATTATTCCATGTATATGCAAGCACCCTGGAAGAGTCATTGGATAACTATTAGGATTCTCATATAAATCATAGGGACCTATCATATGGGTGCTCACTACTCTATAGCTCTCTTTTAATTTTAATAAGTTTTCTAAATGTTGATTGGGTATGTGACTTGAACAAGAGATGATCAACCAGAGGAGTTGTGTTCTACTTGGGATATAGCCCTATTTCATGTTGTTCCATATGTCAATCTACAATTTCCTAGTCCTTCATATAGTCTTAAATATTGTTTTTCTCATGAGATAAATAAGCATCTTAGGCGGATGCTTAAGATTTTGAAGGATATTGGTATTCCTCAAAGATTTTTAGTCACCTTTTTATGTAACAATTAGATAACTATCTAGTTTATCCATAATAGTGTTTATTCCTTCATTAGAGTAGGCATTAGGTATTCTAACCAATTTTATGCCTAAGACCACTTTTGTTTACATGCAATATCTTCTTGGAGTTGAAGAGTATCCCTTAAAAGGGTATTTAAATATTCTCTCTCCATGTACCCCATTCAAATTAATGGTGGTGTTCAAATATGTGGTGGTTAAGCTTCTCTTGAGGTCATGACTACGTATTTGTATTTGTATTTAGTATATTTTTATTTTTTATTGTTATTGTTTTGAGTGTAATTCTATTTCTATTCTAGTGAGATTATTAGTGTCCAATGGTTTCTATTTCATTCTATGTATTTCTTTTTTAAGAAATACTGGGTGATGTTTAATTATATTAACTTCTAGAAATTGTTGTGAAATATAACAAAATAAATCATAGGAAAATACCCAAGCAATGACTTATCTTGCAATATATAAATTCCATATACTATAAGAATTATAAGCCTTTAACAAAGACATAATCAAAGGATCTTAGTTGTATAGGCAAGTTAATAAATTATAGATACAAATTACCAAAAGTGAGAAACAAACAAAGCAAGTAGATGATATCTCCACATAGCTTGCTCAAGGGTATACACAACTATTATTACAACTAGAACAAGAGACAAAGGAACTAGAATTGTGATTCAAACAAATGCAATATGCACAATGGAAAAAGGATCAAGAGATTTACTGAATTTAGATATAAAATGAAGTGCTAAAGAGTGGGGTAATGGTAAGTAAAATATATTACTTAGATGTTGATCAATAACATTCATATAGGATGAAATTAAGACTAGGGTAACAAATGCCAAGAGATATTTAGATTTTATTGATGGGATTGAAGTTATCCTCAATTATACTAGAAATTAAGATCATTTATCAAATAAAAAATGTTCTTACTACAAATGAGAAGTATAAGGAGGTGATAATGTATTTAGACATGATAATGATAACACAAACACAATAATTAGTGGTGGAAAAAAATAGTTAAGCAACTAAAGGTAATATCAAATGCCAACCAAAGACTATAAGCCTATAAAGGCACACTTGCCACATTGGAAACCTTGATCTAGTACATGATAGTATAAATTTAGGATTTGATAAATGTTGGATTTCCTAATGCGCTTAACAACTAGAAGAAACTCCTTGATTATGGCCTATTGTAGATCAGATTTGAGGAGGAGAAGACCAAAACTAAAGTGAATAATTCACCCAATGAAATATGAAAACTCCACTCATTAGTGTGTAAATTGAAGAAGCTTTTGGAGCAACAATATGGGCTATTAGAGAACCCTTATGAAGATATTATAAGGGAAGTCAAAATCTTGATAGAATTGATATTTCCTAGGAATGATGAATGGTACATTTTGTTAAAAGCACTACCATAGGAAAACAAAGCGAACAAATAAATTTATAACTTTGTCATTGAGTGATACTAATTTTATAGACTCTATACCTAAGGATAAAAGTGGGAGCTCGGATATCTCACCAATAAATATTTAAACCCCATAAAGCTTCCAAAAAATATATTAACACTATTATTGTCTCGGGACTTCCAAAATTTAGAAGGTTCACAAAATAAAAAAAAGTAGCAATTTGGGTCTTTAGGAATTTAATTTTGCAAAGTCAATTTCAAAGATGCAATTTTATGTAGAGGTATGAATGGATGAGCAAGAGCAAATCATTAGCTAAGCAAGAGTGAATTGCTCCTCTTTATGAACAAATGGTTCATTTGCAACCAAAGTGAGATAAGTATGTATGTATACTAATAAGGATATATTGGAAAGCAAATTTTTATCTTTTAGTGGTGCCATAATTCATTTAATAAGGCTTCAAAGCCATTTAAAGGTGTAATTAAAATGTGGAGGTGCATCATTTTGCTAAAGATACCCCTAAATTATTACTACTACTAACAGTAAAATTTTATTATCTAGGTAACTTAGGATTGAGTTTTCTCTATAAATAGAATCTATGGGCTCCTTTATTAATATATTTTGGCCTTGAGGAAATTAGAGCTACACTATATGAGACCCATACTATAATTTCTCTAACTTTGAGAATAATAGAGATTGTACAAGACTTTTTACTTTCCAATTGTAGCACTACTCTTTTGGATTATGCAATGGATAATGATTGTGCTACTAACCTTTTTATTTATTTTATTTTCTTGTTATTTTATTTTTATATGTATAGGATAATGTTATTGTTATTCTATTTATTCATGATTTGATTGATCACACACTGCCCTTGCTATGACTATGGTTATATCTTATTTTTTACAATTTATTTTAAACTCTCAAACTATTATCTTTCATGCATTTAATTTTATGTATTTAGTTTCTATACTTATATACTTAGGTTATATTAGTTTATATTAGCAAGGATAATGGGTATCTAACCTTAATCTAGATATATTTTTTGATAGACTTGTGATGCACATAAGAAGTTGGACAATTTCCCAATCAACATTACCCAAAATAAATCCATATAAATGATAATTTAGAAATCCTCTAATGGGTTGATCTATGAGTCCATAGTTGGTTTTCCTACAAATATATTATAGAAATAATCTGATTCCATACTGATATGTCTTTATGTATTCTACCATGAATTAGGGTGCAAGAACAACATCATAAGAGATGTTAGGTTGGGTAAATTCAATAAAATTAAACACCCAATGAGCTAATCATAAGAAGTATGATCAAATTTTATGAAGTAACCATATCTACACAACATTTTTCCAACCTCACAAAGAGATAAAAATGATTTATAACTCTATAACTAGAATAATTAAAGGATATTTACAATGTACATGGTTTGAAAAAGAAAGATGTCATCATCCCATTGCCAAAACTCAAAGACAAAAAATTAATGCAATTCGACAAGACCAATAATCTCAAATTCAAATATCATTGCTTGCTTGAAATTATCAATCATCTAAGAACTACTACCTCTAAATAACATATCATTAAAATTAAGCAACAATTAAGACTTTTTTATCACTATGTAGTATATAAAAGGTGGGATCTGAAAACCTTCTATAAATTTTAATGTTAATGAAGTAGGATTAAAAGTTGCATACCATGCATGAGAAGCCTAATTAAGCCCATATAAAACCTTTCTCAACCTATAAACAATGTCTTCATGATTTAGAAAATCAAATATTTGTAGCCGGTAAACATATATTTTCTCATCAATATATTCATTTAGAAAAGTAGAGTTGATATCCATCTAGAATATGGGTAATGGATACTATGTTGCAATAGTAATGAGAAGCCTAATAATTTCCATATAGGCCATTAGAGAGAAATTCTATGTAAATTCAAAACCATTTTTTTGAGAGTATCTCTTAACCACTAACCAAACATTGTCCTTATTAATAATATCGTTAGTCCAACATTTGGTCTCAGAAACCTATTTTATATCGATGAATTTCTTTTCATCTAGAAATTCAATCAAATTTCCAAGTGTCATTATTGACTATCATCAGTCATGACCTAGCATACATTTTTTTTGTGTTTAACCTCATCAACTCTATTATGCTCATTAGTTTGTATGATCTAAGAGATAAGCACAAATTTTATCTTACTTTACTATCTAGTAGCTCTATGGTCTAAGTGAGATTCCAATATGTTTGATAAATTATGTAATTTAATCCATTGAGAATTACATCTATTAGATATCTCGTAATTATCATGTGTTGGATTTTTTGAGATGTGAACTAGCAATATTAAATAGAGAGTATTGCTAAGATAGTAATACAATAATAATGATTGAGCAAAAGAGGTACAATTAGAGTTTTAATAGGAGATAAAGGTGTTAACAATACTTTTACTCTCAACTTGAATGATATTATGTCCAATGAGCATAATGGAAGCATGGATAGATTTAAAGAGCTATATATTTGAGGGTAGGCATTGCTATAGTAGGAGGCCATATTTATGGAAAGAAGAAAATATACATAGGGATAAATTGTGCTCCTCTAATACAAGTTGTATGTTGTACCACTTTTACTGATCTTGTGGTGGTGCTTGGACTAAGGTAAGTATCATGGCCCCTAAAAATTGTGTATTATGGTGTTGAGAAAAGCAAAATATAGAGGCATTCAACTACATGGGTGGAGGTCATTGACAATAATAGTTCCTTTGCATATCCAAAGTCCCTTATGGATGTCTAATATGGGTATATTTGGGTGTCTAGCAAGGTGCTACTATGTTCTCTTGATAGGAATATCTTTCACTCTTTAAAATTACCTTTGAGGTATGAATCTTAAAGATATAGTCACACGTGGTAGTTCTATAGAAGGTCACGATGGAATGTAATGATACCCAAAAAAATAAAAATATAGTAATCAACCATACAAAGGATCTCCACGTAGTCATGTTTGATCCTATTGAACAAGGGTGAGTGTAGGTACTAGAGGCATTTGATGGCTACATGAGGCCCTATCATAGAGCAACGAAGAAAACACCCAAATTAGCCTCCATAACTTTAAATTTTGTAAGAAGAAAAACAAATAATTCAATAAGAATATTTACCCCAAGATTTATATTCTAATACAAAATAACTGGACAATTCACTAGAATTGGCTCTTGTACTGTTGAAAGGTAAAGACAAAGATCATACAAAAACAAATACTCAACTAGTACTGCATTCAAATATGAGAAATTTGTAGGAGTCCCCACAAGCAATATGGAACTAATACAAACAAAGGAAATTGACAATATAACAAATATTGCTTATAAGTGGGCCTTAGAAATGCTTTTACAATGATAAATAATATAGTATCACACATCACGCTTTCTACTTTTATGACATATAACAAAACTAATGACTACATTCATTTTGTCTTTATAAAGGTAACTTCAATCCAAATTTACTTTTAAAATACAATACATTAATTATTAATTTAAAGTTTTACAATATTTTTTAACATGTTATTCCTAATTTAATTATATATAGAACCCAACTTGATTACTAATTTTATCATACTCAAAAAGCAATATAATATATTATATATCTATATATATATATATATATATATATATATATATATATATATATATATATATATATATATATATATATATATATATATATATTTATTGGATTACATAGGAGAGTTAGTTACAACCACTATTTTTAGTAACTAGCTAGCACGGTTCAAACCACAGGACTGCTTCCAACAAACCTATATGTCTCATTCTTGTTGATCCGACGTAAGATGGGGACCACCAGTTGCTTAGGATTTTTACCGTCATTGTTGGTTTAGTGCAGACGTAAGATAGGGACCACCAGTTGCTTAGGATTTGTACCGTAATTGTTGGTTTAGTGCACACTCAGAGGATTTGGAGCATACTACTACCTTTGCAAAGGGTTGGCTTCCTCCGAGATTTGAACCTAGGTCTTTTCTTGGTAAGTGGCCAGCCATACTTGAACTTACCAATCCACCTAACCTTTGAGAGTAACAACAATATAATTTAATTTTATAAAGAATCAATTAAAATTAAATAATTTAAAAAACTACTTTTCAAATGCAAATATTTTGTTGAAGTCTTTCCATATCGCCATGAAAATAACTTTTTCTTCAAAGGTCCTATACTACTGATAAAGGGCATATGAATATGCTAAATCTATCAAATGATAATCCACAATTTATTCTTTAATTGATGCACTATAATATATAATATTTAAAAAAAATGTAAAATAAAAACTACCTCTTACTATGCAGTCATCGAGCATAGTACGTTGCTCCCCTAAACTAGACATTCCAATAGCACGAAACATAGAGCTTACGCGAGCTTACACACGATCATGATGTAGGGGATTACGTTTGATTTTTAGTTATATTACTATTTATTTATTTTTTTTTTGATGAGGAATTTTTTATATACAATATATCCGCAACATGTGAGGGGAGAGATTTGAACCTGGACCTCTTGATAACTGAAAAGTTTTAATTTGAGAAGATATTGTCAAACAAACAATGCATGTACTTCCAACACAATAGGCATATTACAATATATTTATTTGAGTTTATATTCTCAAAACAAACCTTTTTGTGGTGTATATTAACCAAAAATGTTTGAACTTAAGTTCATAAATTTCCTTTCAAAGAAGTAATGCGACAAAGTTTAATTTGAATGGCAACTTAGTAGAGACAAACAAGCTAAGTACTCTATAGCTGACTTTGCATATGATGTTTGATGTGGATAGGAGCGTGGATATTTCATGTGTTTGTCTTCTCTGACAACATGGTTAAAGACACCGTTTTCCGTTATGCCACAAATTTTAATTTGAATGGCAACTTACTAGAGACAAACAAGCTAAGTTGTCCATATGATGTTTGATGTGGATATTTCATGTGTTTGTCTTCTGTACAAACGTCGGTTTGGTCTGGTGACTCTTTGTGACAAGAAAAAACAAAACACAGCGAAGTTAAATGTGATATTTCCTTTCGTTATTTTAGACATACATTCGACTTCGTTTTTAGCCAAATAGATTACAAAACAAAAACAGACAAACCCTTATTTGTTAGGTTACATTGAAGTTGGAACATGCCAACAATGCAAGAGCAATGTTTTTTTCCCGGTTGAATGTGGTTGGCTGGGATGGAAAGGTTTTTGGCGTACCTACCAGAATCAGTCTCATCTTAATCACAATAATCATTCTATCATTAACCAAATTTTGGACATCACTGACGAAAAGCTGATGCGGCCATGATCAACTCAGAGCTAGCGGGAACGTCTTAGTGACCGGCATCTTTATCCTTTCTATTATTAAAGAAAAATCTTGGATGAACACGTCTAAATTGGGGAGTCTATGATTAGAGGTCTCCATACCAACCTAACTTCATGGAACTTATCTGGCGGAAAGTCATTGCGTGTCTGGGAGCTTTCTTGTCTGGCTCGATGCCGTCCCTCTCAGTCCACACGTTGGCCCACGTGGATGAGGCGTAGTGTGCAAGGAATCGGGTGTTATGCGTGTGGCGGAATTGACGGATTTGGAGGGACGCGCACGGCGCCAACGTTAACTACCCCGCTCCTTCTCCTTTCCAACAATATCAAACACCTCTGCTCTCCTTCCTCTTCCCTCTGTCTTCTCTTTTGCGTTGTGATCATGACCATGGAAGAAGGAAGGCCGAGTGACCACCTGCAGCTGTCTCCGGGGTTTAGGTTTCACCCCACGGACGAGGAGCTACTCATCCACTACTCGAAAACGAAAGTCTCCTCCTCTCCTCAACCCGTCTCGATTATTGCAGACGTCGACCTCTATAAGTTTGACCCCTGGGATTTGCCCGGTGAGTGCCAGTGCTATAACTTTGCTTAGAATATTACAATTTTATGTCCTTTTTTAAGCCGTGGACGTCGGATGCCAACGGGGCTCTGCCTGGCCAGGGTATGGCCTACAACGACTCGGTCTCCACGAAACTAAACTCCTTGAAGAGAAACCCCTCTCTGGTGTTGACCGATGAGATCGAGGATCTTTACAGCTCTCCTTCAAAGAATCCCACGCACACAAACAATGTCTCTTCTGCATCCGCCTCCATCAATAATAATAACAACAGTAACAATCTCGGTTCAAACACAGACCTTCAGCAACTATATACCTTCCCCTATGCAGACAACCGGTTTTGGAGCAGGGAAACTATGCAGACAACCGGTTTTGGAGCATGGAAACTGGACAACCGTGGTTGACTTGGACCACTTAAAAAAACAAAAAACAGAACTAGTTGTATAGTAGTACTTTGTCCTATACATACATATAGGAATACTCATTTGATATACCTAATATTGATTATTTGACCCAGCCGCACAATTTACAACCACATTATTTTTAATAATTGATAAGCGTTTGTTCAAATCATAGGAGTGCTTGTTCCTCGTTATTGTTAATTCGGCATGAAAAGAACCACCGGTCCCTTGGGGTTATTGTTAATTCGGCATGAAAGGAACCACAGGTCCCTTGGGGTTATTGTTAATTCAGCATGAAAGGAACCACCGCTCCCTTGGGATTCTTACTGTCATTGTAGACACGTATACTCGTTACTCTTGACTCGACATGAAGGAAACCATGGGTCGCTTGGGATTCTTAATGTCGTCATCGATTTGATAATTGATTTACCGGTTACTCAGGATTCTTAATGTCATTATCTATCTAATAGTCGATGTGTTCCTTGCTATTATTGTCTCGGCATGAAGAAAACCATCGGTTGCTCAATATTCTTACGATTTGATGTACAATCGTTATTATTGACTCAACATGAGGGAAACCACCACTCGCTTAGGATTCTTGCTGTCATGGTTTATCTTATTGTCGAACTGGCGTATACTCATTATTGTTGACATGACATAAAGGGAACCACCAGTTATTCGAGATTTTTAATTTGATCGTAGAACTCAAAATTCATACTATCATTTGGTCGTCAATCCTATGCATACTCGTTTATTGTTGACACGACATGAAGAGAACTACCGGTCGTTTGAGATTCTTACTATCATCGTCAATCTCGGAATTCATACTATCATCTGGTCCTCAATCCTATGCATACTCATTATTGTTGACTTGGCATGAAGGGAACCATCAATCGCTTAGGATTTTTCTTGTCATCGTCTATATGATGTATACTCAAGAGATTCAGATCAAACTATTATCTTTGCAAATAAGCTTCCCCGAGGTCTGAACGTAAGTATCTTCTTGATAAGTGTCTAGTCAAACAAACACTTATCAATCCACTAACCTCAGGGACAATGAAGAACAAAAGTTACGCGCGTATATTTGCATGTTATCAACCATGCATCTATCATTAATAGGTTTTTATAATTACACCTAATCACTAGATAATATTTAACATCTAAGTCAATATAAATTTGGGTTAACTAATAGTGTGAATATATCAAAACTACTCATAGGTTTATATAAAGATGCTTATAAACTTAAATGGAAGAGCACTTATAAAATTAAAGTGTACTTGTCTGTAGGCTGCATCAACAACACTTTTGGGCACTTCATTATTAGCTTTAAGTAGATCAAATTATAAAAAGTTCAGATTATATATACTCCAACGTGTTGTTGAGAGGCCATGTATGGGCACCTTAAATGTGTAGATTGGTATACAGAAAGATTTTCAAATTGAAGGAATATTTTATTTGAAAAATAACTACACACGCATACACATATTGTTGATATTTATTATGGTGTTAATATTTTATATATATTGAAACACTAACATAATATTTAACTATTTAGGTGCATATTTTAATATAACATTGCATTTTTTTTATTTTAGTTAACTAAATGGATTCAAATTCATAATTTAGATATGTTATTACCTATTTTTTATAAGTGTCACTATAAGTGCTCTTTTTAAGTAAGATTGGATTCTATTAAAATCTTGTAACACGTTCCTCCATTATATAAAGGATATAGTATAATAGTTGTCAATTGTTAAGTTTTTTTTGTTTTTTGAGAAGGTAAAATTTTTAGTAAAAAACTTAAGTCATACATTTACTTTCCATAACCTGGATGTTTTAGTCAATTGTTATGTTTATATGGACTTTATAATATTACATTCAAGTCAAGTGATTTGTTGTTGCTTTGGAATGCATGGATTATATAGGGTCCTAACAATTATTGTTATTAAGTCTCACCTCAAACCCTTCTCTGTATAACTTGTGAGGGACGTGAGTGACGATTTGACTTCTTGAAAAATATTTCCATTTTTCATATATAAATTATATCCTTATATAATAGTATTTTTATGGTAGTCCATCTAATCCCAAAGCTTTCATTATGTCTTATAAGTACATGGGAATATCCATATTGGATTCTATAGGGAACCTTCATTTAAATTTTTTATAAGTTGTTATTAGGTGAAGTCAATTTGGACCATTACTAATTAGAAGGCTTTAGAAGTTTTAAATATTTTATTATATTTTATCATTAATTAATTAAACATACATTAATTTTATATGTAGGATATATATAGAACATCAATGTTATAGAAATGATGGAAATTGTTCCTCATTCAAGCAATAAATTTTATCCCAATTTGTCTATTATTTAATTCAAATAAACTAAGATATTAGATACACAATGTGTACATTCATATGTGAGTGTTTTTTTTTTTCAAATTTTGAGAGGTTTTTAGCCTCTTCTATATATTATTGCTTATTAAAATTATTTGGGAGTTGCACTAAGATCTCATGGAATATAATCACATATTTGTGTAAAAAATGACTAAGCCTAATGCTATATAATCACTTAAAAAAATATATGATAAATTTTTTAAGAATAATTCAATTTAAAACATGGATTAATTTTTAAGATTTAATATATATATATATATATATATATATATATATATATATATATATATAATATATATATATAAATAAAACAATCTAATTTAATATTTTTTTACCCATGTGCAAGCTTTGGATAATAAATATTTAAGAAGACATATAAATGTGATAAATTGTATTTCATCATTGATCAAAATAAAATAAAAATTAAAAATGAATAACTGAAAAGTAAAATAATTTATGGTCTTATGATTTCTACTTGAAATTTGCATCATGATGAAAATACTAGTAATTGGAACTTTTAAATAAAATAACTTTTGGAGGTCATATGTTTAGGACTATTTCTAAAATTTAAGCAATTCAAAGCTAATCATAAGGTATAAACGATGTAAAATGTAATCATGTAAATAATTTTATGTTTAAATATTTCTAAATTCCAAAATCAAGATAAAATGTTCTAAAAGTTACATTGTAATATTTTTGTCTAGTTTTTAATCTTATTGAACCTTATCTCTAGCTATTAAAAAAAATTATCCTCTAAATAAATTACACTCTAATTTCTCACTTTGAGGAAGAATTTTTTTATAAAAATTTATTGTCATAAGCGTATATCATCCATAATATATACGAATATGATATAACTAATCTATAAATAATATTTAGGTTTGAGGTGTAGACCAACTGGTGTGCAAAACCCCATAAGAAGGACAGAAATCTAGGGTTCAAATCTTGGACCTCATTGTATTAAAATCTTGCTCCTTTTTTCATGCTTTTCATGGCATAAAAGGTTTAAAATGATTGTAGCATGGTGGTTATAGGGATGTACTGCATGAAGTATTGTGTGGCGGATTCTGGGGTAGACAACATAGAATACTATGGTGGCAATAAAAGATAGAAAATATACCTAAATCATCATGGAAACTAATGATTCCATCATGCAAAATAAAAAATCTATAAATAACAATCTATATCATAATAATCCATACAATAAGGCATAAATAGATAATACCTTTAGGTTATGGTAATGCCACTAATACTCTTTTTTAAATAAAGGGGTAAAAATTTATTGATAAAAAGTCTGGATTACAAAGTACAGTTGAGCCCCCACCCAGGACTCAAATAAGCAACAAGACAAGCTAAATCACCAGACAAGGTCAACTCCCAAAGAAAACCAAAAAAAAAGACAAACCATATTAAGTCTGAACATCCTTATGGATCAACTCCCGTAGGTGTTGAGAATCCCCAGACGAGAGACTCTCCCAGTTATCAATACTCTGTCCTGAATAAAAACCACATCCGGAGAATGAACACGAATCAAATCACGAATAGCTTTTTGTCTGGGGATGTTGTTCAACCCCCTTACATTCCATGAAAGTATAATCATTTTTGGGGGTTATAAAAATGGGAGTCCAATGTTCTCACCAAACTTGACTCTACCAAAGTCTCCCCCATTAACTTAATTTTATCTTGGTCTTTCTTCCGACCCACCTTCATATTCTTATCTGAAGCATTTTTTTTTAATTATTTTATGCTGCAATCCCAGCATCGTAGGAGTTTTATAGTCCATGGATGACTGCATCAGTGCCTGGGTAGGAGAGGGCACATCTAAATCTGTGCCATTTTCTAAGAAAACTTCACTTCCAGGGCTAGGGCCAACCATATCACCTATACTCGGAACCAAAGCCCTTTGTTATTCATTTAAACCCCCTGTATCTGGTTCCCTTGGTTCCACATCATGAAGAGACAACTAATTTGGTCATGTTATATCTATAACAGGTAGCGATGTTTCAGGTATCTCCATGCATTGATCAAGATTCTCTAGAATTTCAAAACGATTGAGCTGAGCATCTGGCTAGTTATCCTTAATGTCTCTTTTTGCCTTTCTTCCTTTGTTCTGAGGTTTTACCGTAACAAAGCATTCCTTATCCTGATCCCCCTCCTTTATCGGGGATTTTCATTTATCCATATTTTGTACAGCTTGAGAGGGCCCAAGATTTGAAGCCACAGGTAGGACAAACTTAGGGCATTTTCTTTGTAAGTGGCCATATTCATGGCAAATTCGGCAACAAAATGGAAGAGCTTCATAGTCAAGTTTTTGAACCCATGTGGTTGATCCAAACTATATTTCAATAGAAACTGGAATAGGATTGTTTAAATCAATTTCAACACAGATACGGGCAACAAAGATTACCTTTTTATCCAGCGTCTGTCTTGATAGCCCAACCGAATTTCCAAGTAGAAGGGCAATCATATACAAGATGTCATTTCTCCAAAATTCCAAGGGGAGCCACGAAAGTCGAACCCACATCGAAACCCATGATGGCCGCTCCTCTGATGGGTTGAAACCCACATGCCAGGGTTTAAGAAAGAGTCCTGCTTGGTTACAGAAATAAGGAACTCCTTCAAATGCTTTGTTACGATCCACAAGATAAGAAAAAACCACCATAAAATAGCCTTTTGCACTCAGCATCACCTCCACATCATCTTCAAGGTTCCAAGTCTTCCTAACCCAAGCCTCCACAAAGGGAAGAGAAATTTAGATGCCCATAAATTTACCAATAAGAACATGTTTGGTTAAATACTCCACATCTTCTGCCACCGAGTTTGGTTGAACCACTAGAACTGTCCTGACTTCACATCATTCCAAACATCCATTGTTCTTTAACAAGCGATTCCTGGCATGCAATGGGAAATCTTGTTCCTTCCAATCATTTTTAAAATAAATACCAGCCCTAGCATGCACGCTCTATGACGGACCTGATGCCATCACTACATTCCTCCAGTTGTTCATACCTCCTCCAAAAATTGTTGCCATCCCCGTAGAGCCCACCAGATAGGTCAATGCCACTAATACTCTTAAATAAAGGGATATTTCTATATATCACTTATCACTCAATGTGTAAAGAAAAATACAAGGTAATACTTGATATGATCGATGATAATATCCCTTCTTTAAATACCCAACATCTAAAGCCACTTTATGGAGGATATAACCACAAACCTAGTTGAGTCCTAAAATCTTTGTATCTAATTATTATAATATAATATTACAATATAATAAAACTTAGGTTATATAGGACCCATACCAACTATTCATAACACCCATATATAATATAATATTATATCCAAATATACATATATCCCTAGGTACCATAGATAGTCAACCCCCTTAAAATTATTTCATCCTCAAAATATAAGAAGAAACTAAAATATGTGATATTCTAAGGTTTGCTAGCAGTTGTTAATAATATTGACCATTCTTTATCCAAATTAACTACCAATTTATAATGGTATTCTATGATTCCATGCTACTACTATGACACTTTGATATTCATACACATTGCTCATTTGTCACCTATTGTTAGTGCACCACTCTAACTTCCACAATTACTATTTCTTTGGGGTCACCATTGTTATACTTTATGCCTTTATGTTTATATGTAGGTTCATAATTATGTCATTCATCCATATATTTTGGTGCTCATGGTAGTGGGGGTGAAGATATGAAATAATCATATGTAGGTGTTTTCCTTCCTTTAAATCAATCTTTGGTTCCACTATCTTAAATTCTTCCTCATGATCTTATCTCTTATGCATTTCCTTTGGTTATTCCTTCTACTTCTTTAATGAAACTTCCATGGACTTCACTTCCAATCCTTAGCTTGACTATTTGTTTTTGTTATTCAAAATTTTCCCCTATAATAACTTATTTTTCCCCTAGGATCCTTGTTATTCAAGCTAGGAAACATCCTAGTATGATATATTCTTTTTTTTATAACTCTACTTTATGAATTTATTTTGTATAATAATATTAATAGTATCTATGGGTAAAATTCTCCATCCACATCCATCTTCGACTAGGGATATGAATTTTATCAATAATATACCATACATGTTTATAATGGAAGGTTATTAGACATCTAGATAAGTGCCCATATCAAAGGAAAAACAAGGCATGCAAGGGTAGGTGCAAGATTTTGGCTAAATATGAAAAACATTAAACACATGGCAACTGAAATAAAGGAAGCCCAAACTAATTTTGGCTAAGTGAAGCAAGTTAGTTGGACACCTTTGAATGTTGATGTTCATAGAAGGGTAACAAAAATTGGAATTCAACATAGAACACCCTGGGTAGGTAATGATTCTAATATTAATAAGACACCATATATAATTTGTCTTGATATGGAAAAATATCTAGTTCCTTAAAACAAGTATTTTGACTAAGTATTAGAGTCTCACATCCAACACAACAAAAAATCCTATTATGTATGTTGATTGTCAATATCAAATTGTTTTGAATGTTTATATAAGGATGTCTATCATAAAAATATGATTTAGCCAAATTATGAAATAAAAAAGTTCTAATGTATGAATTGAATCCAACATCCAATAAAGTGCTTCACCAAGTTAAGAACATGAAAGAGCATTGAATAGTTTTGAATTTTGATGTAAATAAGGGGTACCAAAATATTTGGCAAGAGATGAATACAAAACCTAACACCTAACCAAATAATAGGTAAAGGTTGAAGAAAAAATCAAATAGAAGCATACACTAAACTACCTAAATGTGCTCCTAATAAATGAATATGTTGTCAAAATATCCTAACAATCTCAAAGCTTATTTGATTGATACATATACTTTACAACCAAGAAGATAGTGGGACAGCTAAAACAAAATAAACCAATAAGAATATTTTGTGCACTAGATGAAGACACAAAAATTGCTACTCCATTAGATATAACAAGAGCAAGCCATATCAACACCATAATGTTGAATCATTTATAACAGTATAAACTAAAAGAGAAATGCCATGTGCTACAATAAACTATTGGACATACAATCCACTCTACGAGTTATGATGATAAATAACCAAATTGTATTTGTAAATATATATACTAGGATGTAAGATATTCTAAAGGTTGACTCTTTAGTATTTGCAATTGGCATAATTATATTTATTAAGGCTATACATATTTTGAATGAAAAATAGGTTTGTATAGGGTTTCTTGCTCAAATTTCTTGCTAAACATTTATGTATGTCTTATTGACTAGTTAAGCATTTCTATAAAGCTTGGAATATATAATTCTGCATGCTAGATTTACTATTAAAGTTTTGGAATGACTTAGCAACTCTTAGAGATCTTAAAGATTAATTATTTTAAAACATAACAAAGCAAGCTAGTATGTTATGTAGTTTAGTTGAATTATAAATTGTCAGACTCACTACAATAAATCTCTTGATTTTTCTAAATCTACACCACTTTCAACTTAGTTTTATAACCCTTTGAAATTCGTACTTTACTCTACAACCCCCCATTTAGTTAGATTAGCTATGCACATAGGAGTCAAACTTCTATAAATGTTGACTCGGAGACCAATGTTTCTAAGGCATTCAATATTGTTCGAGGTTTTGAGGGTGCATCTCATCCACTTAGGTGGATTTTAGACTAATATATTTTGGCATATCCTATGGGACCCAAATGCCACCATTATTGGATTACATAGATTTCTATTATAGCAAAGATCAAACATCTACCTCATAAGCTATCTAAATATTATTTTAAATACCTAGAGGACTCAAGATATTTGTGAGTAGTCTTAAATTTATTTTTAAAGACTATATGTTCACCTGGTGACTCTGTTGAGAATTAGGAATCCTAAGAAATTAGTGACTTCATTGAAATATCATTCTAAAAAAACCCAATTGACATTTATCTTATAAGATTATGCTCACTCAAGTAATGGATAAAAAACTACAACCAATGTTATTTGTAGAGTTACCACCTTTGATATTATGAAGAAATACATCCTAATCATTCCCTCCATCTCCATATTCTATAAGCTCTACAAAAAATCAGGGATCTACTCATTTTGCATCCCCAATATTAGTTCACAAAAATAGATCCACACCAATGGATCAAAATTAGCCTCCATAATATTTTCCAAATTAGAACCATATATGTCCATTTAACCTACCCAATCATAATCATATTACTCCTGTAGCCCTTTAATATTTTCCAACATATGATGGTACTGGGAAGATAGCCTATGAGCCCTGCCAATATGTGGTCTTATTAGATATAATTCATAATATTCATGATGAAGATATTATGATAAGGTTGTCAATCATATCATTGAAAGGGAAGGTACTATATTTGTACCAAACTCTTTGGAATTTTTATATCAATTCATGGGCATAACTTGCTAGTAGACTAGTGTAAGAATTCAACAAAAGAGTAGATCCATTTTTTTTAACCTAATTTATCACCTTTCAAAGGTATCCACAAGAGGTAGTAATGGATTTCAACATAAGATTTAGCAAGACATGGAAAAGAGTACCACAGGAAATCAGACCCACAAATGCCTAAGAATTGTACTATTATGTATGAGTCTTCAACATATATCTAGTTATGATCATCCTATATCATAACATATTGACATTTCCTTAAATATATCAAGCAATTGTAGTTGGAAAAATCACTCTTATAGCCATAGGGAAACTTCACCCTAGAAATTTCATACCTATTTTTTTAAAATCCCCATAGCTAGAGCCAAAAAATATACACTAGTGACAATCACTCATCTTTCCAGTATAGCTTTGATATCTATACCAAAATTTCCAATACTACCAAGTATCACATTGTCTACACCTCCTATTATATCGACATTACCAACCCCTGACTCTCAAAATGTTAGTATGAATGACATCATGACAACTTAAAAAAAAATGAGAAATGAGATCACTACCTTGAAGAGAAGATAAGTAGAGATAAATTTATAGCCTAGGATATTTTAATATGTAGTGAAATATCAATGAGTTTCTACTAGAAATGCTAGATAAAAGCCCATATTTATGTATAATAATTAGGAGGAAAGTCCTACATTTACCTCGAAAGTATATTATTGGTGTTCAATCTGCAATGAACCACATGGAAAGAGCACATTCATGCTTCATCAACATCAAATATAGAATATTGCATTGGAAAAAGTAGAAAGAGCACAAAAAATTTAGGTGAACATGTTATGGGAAGAGAAGAAAAATCTAATGGTGCAAGAAGAGGAGTCAATTTCAGTATTGACATGATCAGGAAATAAATATCTACAATTAGGCCCAAAAATGCTAGACCCATTCAAGGTTCTGGTACAAAAAAATAAACAACCAAAAAGAGAAGTGCCTTGACTATCTCAACAAAAGGAACAACCTATAGAAGTGCATTTAAAAGAGCATCATAATCTAGTGTAAGAGAAAGAGGTTGAAACCCAAGAACATGCTTGAAATAGACTTCGATATCCTGTTGTCACTAAGAAACAAATTATTGAAGTAATAAAAGAGTATCGAAATAATTTCAATAATTTAGAGAAGGTAAAAAAAGCAAACAAAATATTCTAATTTCAATATAGTGGAAGAATTAAAGAATACATCATCCACGACCAGCATGTATGCCATATTAATGATTCCTAAAAAAATTATATCTTAAGAGCACCATTTAAGTCTATCAAATTAGAATATCCACAACAACCAAAAATCAATCTTGCACAAGGTAAACCAGAAGCACCAATCCTTGGTGAAGAGGAACCTGACCTCTTCCTACTTGAACTTCCACAATGGACTTTTTCAAGTACTAAAATAAAAACATGGGGATGTTCATATAGAGCTACCTTTGAATGTGATTAAGCAAAATTGCATGGAAGCTATGAATCATGTCATATATCAAATCCATAGTAAAATAGTCCATAATTACTCTGACCATCCTATCCTAGGGAGGGGATAAGGCCTTAGCACTGAATCCAATATGCATTCTTAGGAGAAATTCATAAATATACAAATTTTTTTTTATCTTCTTTAGCCATGAATGTTTATCTCTATTATGATAACCCCCATATAATATAATGCCCATGGTCATGCTTATCAAATCAACTAAAAATTCAAAGGACCAATTTCCAAATATCACCCAAACATCATTCCATGTAGACACCATCCATTTTGATAAGACCATAATGTGACCATAAAATATTTGAATATAATTTAGAAGACCACCATTGAACATAATTAATTCCACCTCTGCATCAATAGACAAAGAGGACGATTAGACATGAAAATTCGTATAGTGATATTTAGGACTATACATTACCCATTGGAACATCCCTCACCAAATCACCACT
This sequence comes from Wollemia nobilis, assembly GCA_028583015.1. Taxonomy (NCBI): domain Eukaryota; kingdom Viridiplantae; phylum Streptophyta; class Pinopsida; order Araucariales; family Araucariaceae; genus Wollemia; species Wollemia nobilis. Next base: position 1,521,547 of record JAQPPZ010015050.1, read on the forward strand.
CCACTGCACAACAAGCCCTCCCACGTTAGAAACATAAGAATTTAAATGGCTCTTCTATAAACACACCAAAAAACTAGATATTAAAATAAATATTCTTACATCTATTCCAACCATTCCTTGATAAAAACAACCAATATTAGAACAAAGCAACATATGATGCCCAGGACTTCCTAGAATCACCACTAAAAATACTTTTAACATCCTACTACTCCTCATATTGACAAAGGCTACCTAGTATTGAAAACACTTTCCATCTTGCTTGACTTCCACTTCCTGAATCAACTCATGATAGAAGAAGTTGAAAAACCATGCCATCATCCTTACCATTGACTCCTTCCATGAGAAGAAAATATCATACAACACTTTAATACCAACCTATATTTAGAATGCAATGATTGCTTCTATTTGAAGATGATAATTAACATTTTCTTCTTCCATGCTAAATAATATGAACTATAGCGATGCACTCGAATATCCTTTAATGGTTTTATGGCTTTAAAACTCTAGTTCATTCTCATAATGGAGATGTAAACTCTTTGTAACTCACTCTCATGCAACGTGACAAGATATTTATTATAAAATCTAATATATATTTAAAAAGTTTATATATATATATATATATATATATATATATATATATATATTATACATGAAAATGGCAATAGTCTTCGTCATATGTTTGGGTAAACTTTTATTCAAAGAGAGGGGGTCTTCAAGGGGCTCAAAATTGGTGTACTACCTCTACCCAAATATTTTAAAAGTTTTTTTATATGGACAAAGGATATTTTAAAAGGATCTCCAAACCCTTACAAAGAGAGACATCCTTCCAAAAGGAAGGATGCTCCAAAAAATATCCAAAATATAGCTAAAACTAAATAAACACCATAAATACAAACAAAAAATTAGAAATCTATAGACAACTAGCATAAAAGCCAAACCAAATCCAAATAGGAACAAGAAATTCCCACAAAATCCAGCCAAAACCAAAGAAGGAATGAGGTTCGATCCCAAAAAGCAAAACACATAGAACAAACCCAAATAGACACCAGATCTTCGTGTCGCTTGGATTAGCTTTGTTGTCATTCTTATGTTTTTTGATCTCCCAATACTACTAGCCCAAAGGGAAAATATCTCCTTGGCATGGGAAATTGAAGCTTGTATACAGGAAATAGTGGACTACAAGGAGCCAATTAGAGAATATTGCAAGTTGATGGTATTATCATTTAAAGAGTTTGATGCTAGGATCCCATTGAGGCCTTGGATTTTTTGCACTCTCCTAACACTAATCCAATCATGAAAAACCTTAAAATTATTAGAAGGTGGCTAAAAATTATTAGAGCTTGAGTCATCAATCTCCATTCAAGATTTAACCAATTTGGCTAGCCTTTTATATCTATGCATCTCTTCACTTCCATAGAAAGATTTTTAGTGAGAGTTGATTTCTCCACCTACCATATCAATAATGGGTATAATATTAATGGTGTTCATATTAAGGAATTCATGGTCTTAAAAATAGAGGAGTCAATAAAATCCAGAATGGGAGGCTGAACCCTAACAAAAGATTTTAGGATACTCTCATCATCCAATCCCCTCGAGCCGACCATATAATTAAAAGTTATTTTTAGTAATCCCTGATGGATTGGATTTGAAGCCATCCATTTCTTCATCTTACTAACTGAATTGATTTAGGATCATAAAGTGATAAGTACGAAGAATATCCTGATTCTCATATAGAGTTAAAAGTTGCATAGTTACAAGAGCCACCCAATACCAAAAGGCCCTTAGAGAGGCTCTTCTAAAGCCATTATGGATCTTCACAAGAGCTTCTTCTTCCCCCAAAAGGGTCTAGGTATCCTTTGTTAGAAAATTATTTGTGAGGTTATGAACCAATCCATAAACCACAAGAAAATTATCCTCAACAACGAGAATAATGTTAATCACAAAATAAAAATTTCCAATTTTGACTACACCATCTTCCCAAGAATAGACTATTTTTAGATTTTTTCTTATGACACCCCAAGAATTTTAGTAGGAATGAGAGGATATTTTCTTTTTTTAGAATTTTTTGCACGTCTTCCTCAATAGACAAATATAAGGGTTCCAACACTAGGAAAATCATACTACCATATATGTAGGACACACAACACTCATTCATCAGAATCTTAAATCACTTAAAATTTTGAAAAGCACTCAAAGGTCCAGATCTAGAATAGTGGGATGACAATAGGATAAATAGAATTTTGTAGAGATAAACATTTCCATTCAACTAAATACCCATATTCTAAAAAAATCCTTGATGCATCAAAACCATAGGGTGGTCTAAGAAAAATGGGCATAGGAAACCACACAACCAAAAGAAATTATGCAAGAAGATGATACAAACTCCACCATTGCACCACCTCACAACATGGGAATAATTCAAAGGAAAATAGAGATACAAATTAAACCAAGGTTCATTGAAGAACTACTCACAATGGGAATGTCAATACTAGAGAAAAAAAACTATGATAGGTATAGAAAGACCATGTCCTACCACCAATTTGAGGAGAACCTAGAAACTTACTCTATATTAAAATGAAGGATTACAAAGATCTCCCTCTGCTAGCTCATCCAAAAGGAGGAAGAGTTACTGATAAAGTTGATGATATCTCTATTAATATAGCATGGGTTCTCAATGCCATACTTCAATATGAATGAAATGACGAGAAGGACAACATATATATTTTCAACATCCACCAATTTCAAGAACATAAATGAGAATTGGAAACTAATACATGTAGGATTATTACCCAACCTCTAGTGATAAATATTTCATTAAGAAAAAGCATGAATTTTCAATTTGCCTCAGGTGGAGCTTTGGAAACACTCCAAAAAATGACTACTTTTGTAATGTTTTGTTTTTAACATAGATGTCCAAAAACCCATAAAATACTGAACCTACCTCCACATGAGAAAATAGGTAATACGTCCTATGTTAGTTGGTCACATGAAGGCTAGGTGGATTGGTAAGAAATTGGGCACTTACAAAGAGGAGACCCAGGTTCAAACCTTGGGGCATGTCCAACTTGGGAACTTGAGTCCACTGAGTATGGACTAGCTTGATGACAACAATATCAACCCCAAGCCACTAAGGGTCTTCCTCACTCTGCAGGTCATGTTTATAAAGGTAAAATAAGGGCTATAGTGGTAGTACCATGATTTTATGGTACGATTGGAGGCAATTTGATTTGACCCTATGATGAGTTGTTCATAAAGGAAAGGTAGTTGTCGATTCCTCTATGTATCCAAAAAAATAAGTACTATGTTAGTTTTTTCAATGAGTGTGGAGTTTTAGAATAAGTCTTTAAATAGTGTTTATTATCCTTGTTTTTATGTACAAGGATTTTTCTGTGTAACATTTTATATTTTATGGAGTAATGTTGGTGGAGTGTAAAGTATTTATATGTATTATATTATGATTATATAGTGGTATTATTATTATTATTTTTACATAGGGAAGTTGGTTACAACCACTATTTTTAGTAACTATCAAGCGTAGGGTTTAAATCATAAGGGCTACTCTCAACAAGATTATTCCATTTTACTGTTGTTGATCTATTATGAGAGGGAAACCACCAATTGCTTGGGATTTGTACCATCATCATTGGTTGGACACACACTCAAAGGATTTAGATTATACTACCATATTTACAAATTGGTGCCCCCAAGGTTTGAACCCATGTCTCTTCTTGGTAAGTGCTTGGTAAGACAAGCACTTACCAATCCACCTAACCCTTGGGATATATAGTGCTATTTTAACAATTTGGTAATTATACACATATCACTTAATAAGAATAAAATTAAACTTTGATGGATCTTCTAAAGGGAATCTCGGCCTTGTTGGGGTGGGAGGAGTGATACAAGACAGTAATGGTGATCTTATTCTAGCCTTTGCAGACTATCTTGGTACTCAATATTCCATTTTTATAGAGGTGTGGGCTACCTTTATTGGTGTGATGCATTTAAAAATTCTTGGTATCCATAATGAAATAATTGAAGGTGACTCTTTGTTAGTGATTACTATGCTTAAAAAGGTTAGTCATCCTGGTTTGAAGGTGTCTAATATTATTAATGAAATACTTTGGAACTTTCACTCCTTTGATAATGTGGAATTTGAGCATGTGCACAAAGAGGGTAATGTGGTGGTCGATTTATTAATGAATATGGATGTTTCATCCTAGGTATTTTTTGTTTGCCTGTATTATTTCCCCATGGAGATCTTTATTCACATCATATATAAAGTTCCTTAGATGTTGTCATAGGTTTATTTTTGGGTTGTGTTCATTATGGATCATTTTTTGCCTCCAAATATCTTCAGTAGTGTGCTACAGGTATATGGAAATTATGGTGTCAATTTTTGTGTGAATGGCTCTACTTTTATGTGTTATACCTTCATCCTCTCATTGGGTATGTGGATCTCCTTATGACATGTGCCTTAGGAGACATTGGTAATAATTGTTGTACCTTTGCCCTTCCATTGGGTACATGGTTCTCCTCATAGCATGTGCCTTGTGGAGTCATTGACAATTTTTAAATTTTGAATCCTTGCCCTTGAAGTGACATGGTGGACATGGGATTGATCCCTTGGTGCTTTGGAGTAGAACTTCCTCGGTTCTCTCCGAACCTTTTGTTCATTCCTCATATCAAATATTGTCTCTTCGGTTATTTCTATAGTTCATCCTTGGGGTGTTTGTTTGTGTTCTTTTATGGTGGCCCCTGGGGATTATCTCTTGTAAAAGGTTGTGGGGTTCATTTAAAAATCTATTTTTCTTAATAGTATAAAAAAGAATAAAATTTAGGCCTTCTTCTTGAAATTTGAGAAATATAACCCATTGAACTAATATCATTTGTTTAAAATATTTTTTAACAAAATATATCACATATTTTAGAAGATATAACTTTTGACATAATTAAAGAGTTCTAAAATAATTAGAAAAAATATGATTAATTCCTTTTTTGGAGGAACCATTAAATTAAATAATAATTGTACATACAAAAAAAATAGGCACAACCCTAAATAGCCATTAATTATCCATAGAAAACATAGACCATACATCTTTTAAACCACTAAATATTTTTGAAAACAAAAAAGTAATCATGGCCCCATGGACCTCATAATTGGTTATATTTACCACGAGTCTAGAGGTTTTTCTTTGATAGATTATTTCCAATCATTATTTTCAATCTAAATAAATTATGTGATAGCATTTAAGCTTAATTTTTTTGATGGATTACGTAGTATTGAAGTGGGTTGAACCTTGATTTTATCATGATGGGTTCTTCCTTAAAAGTTGAAGAATTTAGCTTGTAATCTTGGCAAGATTTGAAGCTAAGTCTCTTCTTTGAAAGTTTAGGAATTTGAAAATATTTGTAATAAAATTTATTCCTTAAAAGTAGAGGAATTTAATATTTAAACTAATACCATTTAATGTTTACATTTAATTACTATTATTAATGATATTTATTTTATGAGACCTATTTTAAAAGGTTCTATATGGGAACAATTAACCCACACACATACCGAGGTTTAGTTACAGTACTCATCATAATTTTTTTGATTGTGTTTACATAGATTTTTATGAGGGGTCCTAGTACCCTAATACTGATTGGGGTTTGAACCTTAGACCTCTCAAAGAGAATCCAAATCCCTTACCATTGTAGTAAGATTTTAGCTACAAAAATTATCATTAATTTATATACTATAAATTTTCTTTTTATATATATATCATAAGTTAATTAGTTATTCCTAAATAACATTTAGTTCCATTTTTTTCTAAAACTACTATGAAATTTGACATGGTATCAAAGTGGGTGTGAATATTCGTTAGTTATATTCTAGCAAAAATCTTAATGGACTTGGAGTCAGTGTGAATATTCGTTAGTTGTATTCTAGAAAAAATCTTAATGGACTTGGAGTCTAAGGATATCACTAGAATAAATAGATTTTCTATAAGATAACTATTAATTAATAGGAAGATAGAGGCAAAGGAAGAAATAGGGAGGCACAAGTATGTCTAACTGGTGGAGGTAGATTTGAAAGGTAGACGTAAAAGTAGAATCATGGATGTAAATGTAGATTCATGTAATGAAGAGAAATTTCAAAGGTAGTGATAGATAAAATGGTGGAGGTAAATTCTAGTGTAGTTGATGAATATGGGTGCATGCACAAAGGTTATTTCTAGAAATATCATAGCGCAAACAAATACAAAGGTACAAAAAATATAAAAACAAAATTGAGAAATCCTTCAAACTCAAATACATTATTTTTTCTTCTCTTGTTATTTTTATTTTGTGCTATAAATGTTTGAAATCCAAATATATATATATATTTGGTGTGACCAAGGATAGGGTTTAAAAAATTAATACCATAAACATTCTAATGCATGTATCTTAGGAAAGGTTGAGTCAGGCAATATCAAACTAACATTACAAATGAGACAAGGGGAAAATAAGTGAGACTAACTTAAATATATATATTATTATTATGGCTAGCCCATATCATGATAAACTAATAGTTTTAAAAGAATGTATAGAGTCCTTGCAACATTATATGTTGAAATTAACCATAATCATGAGGGAACAACAAAGCCTCATCATGGAACAACAAAAAATGATTTCAAAACAAGTTCTTCAAATAAATATATTGGAGATATCATTTATAGGGCTAAAATACCCCACTACTATAGGCTTTTGTGGTAGTAATGATTCTCTAAATAGATCCCATATTCAAATTATATTGCATATTACCAAAAAATAAAATAAAATAAAAATAATTTTGTAGACACCAAAACAACACCAATCCGATTATGTGACTACAAACACTGATCGCTTTGACACACATAGCCCCCAGGGCAGCCCTCAGAGGTTAAACAGTGGTCCTAACCACTTTTACAGCAATTTTGGAAGGTCAGAAGGCAATTTGGCACCTTCGGACAACCTACTCCAAATTCGTCCCACCCTGGGACGAATTCAAATTGGAATCCGTCTCACCAAGGGACGAATTCTGAATTCGTCCCTGGGTAGGACGAATTCTAGGTTTAACGGGAAAAAAGAAGAATGGCGCCAAGTGGCAGCCAAAGACAGTCAGTTGATGACTCCTGCCTCGCACGCGTGTGTGGGTGGGCAAATAGGCCGTTAGAGGAGCTGTCACAAGGGCGATTATGAAAGCCCAAGTCATGGAGGACTCCCCTCCCTCATGGGAAGACATGACCGCCACATGGCACCTATGACCAACACATGGCGCTTATGCTTCCCTCTCAAAAGAGACCCCATGGGTCTATAAAAGGTGGGACTTTTCTCACCCAAAGAGGACAGATTGGAGGCGATTTCAAGCAACGAAGTGTTGTCCGATTGATTACCCACTTGCATCTTTTTGATTCACCTTCTCACATCCACTAATCTCTTTCGCAAGGGAGGTTATTGGGTGGCTTTTGGAAGCGTGGATCCAACCCAAATCCAACATTTGACCACCTTACACCACCAATTTGCAGACATCCCAATCCTAAGAGGTTTTGGGCCCATCCCTAGTGGATTGGCGCCGAAATCAAGTGCCAACGGTGGGAGGCCCACTTGGGCACCCCCGCACTTTCTAAGTTTTATTCTAAAGCATTCTAGATTATTTGTTCATGTTGCATCTTATGTTATTCTATCTGGTTAACTCATAGCTTCAATTTCATAACATTTTGATCAGATTTTATCATGCCTTTTGTCGCTTTGTTGTCCTACTAACTTGCAGGTGGCGATATCGAATTCCCGAGGATAGAGGCCAAATTGGGAGAATCCGACCATCTGGGTCGTCCCAAAATGGCCCCAATTACATAACCCCTCTATTTGCAGGTGTTTTGGAGGTCTCGGGAGTCGACATTGGAGCAGCATCACTTCGGCTTTTCCAACACAGTAGAATTCGTCCCACCCAGGGACGAATAGCAGTCGAGATTCGTCCTGCCCAGGGACGAATTCCAGGTGAAGGCAGATTGGCCAACTGTTTCAGTGGCAATGGCCTTCTGGTAATGTCTTCGACCTCTGTCAAGTTTGCAGGTCATTTAGACCCATTTTATTCACTGTATTCGACAATCTTTTGCATGCATCTTTTGGCAATTTCAAAGAACAAACACTTCTTATTTGTAGCAGGTGCTATTGACATCTTTGTTGTTTCTTTGTTCACAGGAGGAGCAGCAGAGGTTAAGGACTCATCAACATCAGCGGCGGCATCGTCTTGGCCCGCCCATCTCAAGTGTGGGCACGCGGGAAAAGGAACATTAAGTCTTGATTGTAATCAAATTCTTTTAACGCTCCTAGCCCCTGAAAAGGGAGGAGGCATCTTTGTAACAGAGATCAAGAGAGTTTAATGAAAGGGCTGTGTTTTCTCCATTTGCTTGTATCTCATTTCAATGCGTCTCTTTCATTTCATGCATTCTACATTTCTAGGACTTAAGCGTATTTGATTTTGAATGCATCGCAATTAGTGTTTCCTTCGCCCGAAATCTCGTGCTTTCAGTGGCGATCACGGTGGGACTCTGTCCCCTGTTTTTAAGATCACAGAAACTGATTAAATTTTTGTGTTTTGTGCTTGACAGGTACCCTTTTTGGTTTCTGACTGTTATTCGTCCTTGACTGTGGCGATTGCTTTACTGCAATTCGTCTGACCCTGAGACGAATTCAAATTCGTCTCTGGGAGGGACGAATTCTGTTCTGTAATTCGTCTCACCGAGGGACGAATTTCTGTCTGCAAATTTTCATAGTCGAAGATCAGAAAACAACAGATTTGGGCAGAGAAAAGGTAAGGGTTCTAAACTGTTCCTGTTACTTTCTATTTTTTTGTTTCTATTTTCTTTCAAATTTTGCTTGCTTAAAGAAAGTAGTGTTGTTGCATGTTTCATTTTTCAAATAAAATGAATCACACACACTTCACGCAACAACTTTAAACCAAGGAGCTGGTCGTAAGACCCCAGCCCTTGAGCAAGACCAACGGTGGGTTCATCACCACCTTGGCTTAGCTTTGCATCCATTTCCCCGATTGTCACTGTTGTTAGGCGTAAATCCTGACGAAAGCTGACCGAGTGTCACTGGGGTGATTCCCATGCACGCGAGGATAAGTCTTCTATGGTAGGTGCCATTAACAGGACAATCCCCCTTCCGTACCGCCTACGTACCACGTACCATCTGCTCTCACGTACCTATAGTCTCCCTCTCGTAAGGGCGGGTATATAGAGAGGTTGGTATATCGGCTTGGTTGGTATATTGAAGGGGCGACCATTTTGGGAGTTATATGAGCCTTCATTATGCATTTAAACGTTCTTCAAAAACATTCAAAAACAAAACAAAACATCAAAATGCACTAAACCAGTTTAGGACACACTATTAATCCTTAAAAGAGATAATCACCGTTTGTGTATGTGTGTGTTCATTTTTGCTTAGTGTAACAAAAAAAAAAAATCAAAAATCATAAACAAAAGATAAAAATCTACGCATTTTGTCACTCGTTCCAAAAAGCTCCAAGGATTCCCTCAATCGCTTGGTCACTCCAAAATGCCCCAAAGGTGTCCATGAACCCTTTGGTCAACCCAAAAGCACCCCAAAGGTGCCCATAAGTGATGCAGGAGCATCCAACAAAATATGGGAAATCTTATATTTTTCCCTAAATTTTAGTGCATCTTGTCGGGGCCATAACTTCTCAACCGTAGCTCCGATTGACTTGAAATTTTACAGGGAGTTAGTTGGGATAATTTTAAACAAATATGATTCCTTAGAATCCTATTTGCCCAAAAAAGTCAGTTTTCGGGGCCAAATTCCATCATCTAGTGCCCCGAAATTAGGTTTTAAAATTGCGTGCCCAATTTTTTACACTTTTTGAGCTGTTCGGATGTCAATATCTCCTAATGTATTTAGAGTTAGGACTTGAAACTTCATTTTTGTCTTATCTACTATAAGAGGGATGCGCACGCCAATTTTGGGCCCCATCTGACTCATTTCAATTTTTAGGGTTTTTAGAGAGACATCGTCATGGTGCTCACCCGTAGCCAAGCCCAATCACGGGCGGATGCTATGGGGAATATCCAAGGAGGCACGAGTCATCTCCGTTACAGTCCCAAGGATTTGGTCATACCACCTTGGTGACCTAACACACAAGGCAATCCCCTCCACACCTTAACAGAAAGGGACTATAGGGGCACCTCTTCTAGGGGCACTCCTGTTCAGCATAGCACCCAGCACACACCCTTCCATGAGGGGTACATCCATAGGAGAGCTCCCTTAGATGCTCGCTATGAGTGGTCACCGCGCGACGAAGCGCTAGGTCAACATAGGGTTCGACGGGAGGAACCACATGATTACATTATCCCTCCTTCACCCCCTCTAGTTGTCAGGACTACAAAGACAAATCCAGAGCACAAGGCTCCTCGGGTAGGGCGAGCTAGCTCCGTCCATCCCTTTTTCACTTATGAAAGAGAGCATGAGGAAGACCTCTACCTTCCTCGAGAGCAATATACAGTGCGGGAGCAATACGCCTTCGCACTTGCTATCTATCAGGACCACTCACTGAGGCCAAAGCCCCGAGGGAATGCCGCTACCCCCAATAGAGGGATGTGTCCTATAGAGATCTTGGATCACTACGACCGAGATAGATATCTAGGAGAGGCATCTAGGCCTTCTAGACATGAGGCGATAAGACCAACTATCTTAGAATCTATCAAGCACATCACACGTCGGATGCAATTCACGCAACTTGAGCTAGAGCGACTACGTTTAGAGGAACTGTACTATATTAACAAAGAGCACCTTCAGTGCCAGAAGGATGAGTTGTTCCAACACACTATGCAAGAGAAGACTCCAACCCCTCACACACATAAGACAAAACATTTTGAGGGGCACAACCCATGGGGGCGAGACAAGTCTTCGCGACCTCATCAAGCACCACCCCCAACGCCTCCTAGACATGAGCGGGAGGCCGCTCCTATAACCAATGATGGGTGCCTTCCTCAGACATCCACCTAGGCTTATGAGCCACCCTTAGAAATTCATCAAGAAGCCTCTAAGGAATCAGAGCGAGAAGAAGAGCGGGATGAAAAGCCCTACCAAGGCATGGGGGGTGCTATCTGGCCACCCCTCCATAAGCCCCAAGTTCCTCAACAAGAACCAACCAAAGAGGAGGAGCTCAAATCTCCCGATACATGCAAAGCGCTAGAGCACTTAGAGTCGGTAGAGACCAAGATTTTGGAGCTCCCAAGGCCCAACTTACATGAGGCTCCTTTCGAAGAGGATCAACCTTTAACCATAGGGCTACCTGATGATGCAGTCCTCCATGTCTCAGAATCTCTAGATTATGATGAGCTGTACTCACTGGTCGAAGGTGAGGATAAAACAGAGATAGCCCACAACAATCACATGCGACAGCATCGACATCCCATAAAAATCGAGGAAGCATGTCAACAGATAAACATAATACTAGGGCATGAGTGGCGCGTTAACCCACCGCAGTGGGACCAAGCGTTACATCCACCACTTTGGGCATACAAAGATCAAATTCTGCCCAGAGATCCCATAGCAACATCAGTGCCGAGGGCAGACCCTATCCTCCTATCCGTGCATAGGGCCGATCCATTCGTGCCCATACCTCTAGAGCCAGATCCAGAGTGCAAAGACCATCAAGCTGGGGGTACCTCTATCCCCTGAAGAGCCATAATCCAAACCAAAAAGCTCCAAGGATTATCGCAATCACTTGGTCACCCCAAAAGCTCCAAGGATTATCGCAATCACTTGGTCACCCCAAAAGCTCCAAGGATTATCGCAATCACTTGGTACACCCAAAAAGCTCCAAGGATTATCGCAATCACTTGGTCACCCCAAAAGCTCCAAGGATTATCGCAATCACTTGGTCACCCAAAAGCTCCAAGGATTATCGCAATCACTTGGTCACCCCAAAAGCTCCAAGGATTATCGCAATCACTTGGTCACCCCAAAAGCTCCAAGGATTATCGCAATCACTTGGTCACCCCAAAAGCTCCAAGGATTATCGCAATCACTTGGTCACCCCAAAAGCTCCAAGGATTATCGCAATCACTTGGTCACCCCAAAAGCTCCAAGGATTATCGCAATCACTTGGTCACCCCAAAAGCTCCAAGGATTATCGCAATCACTTGGTCACCCCAAAAGCTCCAAGGATTATCGCAATCACTTGGTCACCCCAAAAGCTCCAAGGATTATCGCAATCACTTGGTCACCCCAAAAGCTCCAAGGATTATCGCAATCACTTGGTCACCCCAAAAGCTCCAAGGATTATCGCAATCACTTGGTCACCCCAAAAGCTCCAAGGATTATCGCAATCACTTGGTCACCCCAAAAGCTCCAAGGATTATCGCAATCACTTGGTCACCCCAAAAGCTCCAAGGATTATCGCAATCACTTGGTCACCCCAAAAGCTCCAAGGATTATCGCAATCACTTGGTCACCCCAAAATCTCCAAGGATTATCGCAATCACTTGGTCACCCCAAAAGCTCCAAGGATTATCGCAATCACTTGGTCACTCCCAAAAAGCTCCAAGGATTATCGCAATCACTTGGTCACCCCAAAATGCTCCAAGGATTATCGCAATCACTTGGTCAATCCCAAAAATGCTCCAAGGATCTCTAAAATCACTTGGTCAATCCCAAAACGCTCCAAGGATTTCCACAATCACTTGGTCAAAAATCAAGAAAATTCAAAAACAACAAAAATCATCAAAAACAACAAAAATTTGCATCTCATTTCTAGGCATACTCAAATTCATCAATAGAGAGCTCTTCTCGCACCTCATCTTCATATTCACAAAAATCAATCCATCAAAAATACAAAAATATATAGCTGCATTAAGCATTGCATCCATACATTGCATATTTGTGGTCATACAGGTCAAAGGCACCATAGGCTATAATTGCTCTGCTAGTCCATCTTGTTCCACATTGTTCCATTTTACAAAAACAACAAAAACACCATGCATTGCTTTTACCACACTAGAGTCAGTGGTCTTTTAATGTATCAAGAGTTTTCGTGATTCAGTCATCATTTTGCTCTTTAGCCATGTAATGTATCAAGTCAGACAGATTTTATGAAGGTAGAGTTACACTTGAAATACACCTTGTTACGTAACATCCCAACACAAATTAAAACACATAAAACAATTCCTAAGTTGTGTGAACGAAAGATGAAACCTGCAGAGTAATCCAAGTCACCATAAGCGAAACGGTTATCTTGCTCATCCCCCGTGCGAATGACCCCAAGAATGCTGAGAGTTGGCAAAAGGACAAGCATCCTCCCTACCCAATTCCCTAAGAATCCCTAGTTCTCAATAGTTGCAAAACATCAAAAATTTGCAAAACGTCAAAAACTCAAATATTTGACATCATACAGTGCACACATCAAACGACACAAACGATAGTGATTTTCATCACTCCATATCCCAAATCCCTTGCTCAAAAGAAAAACAAATCAAAATAAACAGTGATCTTATCACTACAAACGAGCAAGTATCCCAATACAATTGAAGAAAAGAAGGGAGTTGAACTTGAATCCCTGGAACTCTCAACATTCTAACAGGTCATGAGGCAAGCCTCAGTACCGGTTTGGTTGATAGCCTATCGGTAACTGGCGGTAAACTTCTCGCATGATGATATATCTGTCACATTAACTTGCGTACAGATCAATGTTTGCATGTGGATGAGCTAGCTTATGGCATCCTGGATAACACCGTAGATTAATCTAACTAAATACAACAAAGGAGTTAGTGGAGCTAATTAGGTGATCCTCAATACAGGTTCGGTTGAAAGCCCATATGGCATTGGCGGTATCCTGAAAAATACCACATAAATGAACTCAATTGCACACACAGGGATGTGAAATAGCTTGGTCAAAAACAAGTCCGATTCATACCTTGTTCAAAAGTCTTGTAAGATAAAGTACAGTCGTGGCTAGTGAGTTAAAACCGTCCGAGTCTCAGAAAACCTTAGCTACATTTCTAAACCAAGCTGCGCTACTTTTCATCCTTACAATACCATCAAAAAATACAAAAAAGAAAAACCACATGTATACATACAAAGTCATGCATCACAGCAATCGCCTAAAAACAAAATAACAGAGTTCTAAACAGTCTATGGTGCCATAGCCAAACATCACAAATCTCATTCATCCATTTCATCTCTGCATATCACATATAAATAAAAAACATTTGTATTCATCATAGCATATGCATCCATCAAAATAAATCAACATGCATACATCCATATTCATCAACCATCATGCATAAGATCAAAGAAAATCAAAACAACAAAACAACAAAAAAATGCAACACAAACAAAAAGCAATAAACATTGCAGAACACAAGTGCTCTTGCACTTAACCTCTTGGCATAGAAAAATTGATGTCGGGGTTTACATTGTCACTATCCTACTCTCTAAGAAGGCTACCATAGCCGGACCGCTCCACGAGAAGACGGATTATCGACAATTTCACCCCCAAATGGCATCACAAATGCAACCAAAAAAAAAGGCAACACAAAAAACGCAATAAACATTGCAAACACAAGTGCTCTTGCACTTAACCTCTTGGCATAGAAAAATTGATGTCCGGGTTTACATTGTCACTATCCTACTCTCTAAGAAGGCTACCATAGCCGGACCGCTCCACGGGAAGATCGGATTGTTGACAATTTCACCCCTAAATGGCATCACAAATGGGTCAAAGCCCACTAAAAAACAACAAGAAAATCAAAACAACAAAAACAACAAATAAATGCAACACAAAAAAAGCAATAAACATTGCCAGACACAAGTGCTCTTGCACTTAACCTCTTGGCATAGAAAAATTGATGTCGGGGTTTACATTGTCACTATCCTACTCTCTAAGAAGGCTACCATAGCCGGACCGCTCCACGAGAAGACGGATTGTTGACAATTTCACCCCTAAATGGCATCACAAATGGGTCAAAGCCCACTAAAAAACAACAAGAAAATCAAAACAACAAAAACAACAAATAAATGCAACACAAAAACAAAAAGCAATAAACATTGCCAGACACAAGTGCTCTTGCACTTAACCTCTTGGCATAGAAAAATTGATGTTGGGGTTTACATTGT
Source organism: Wollemia nobilis (assembly GCA_028583015.1). Taxonomy (NCBI): domain Eukaryota; kingdom Viridiplantae; phylum Streptophyta; class Pinopsida; order Araucariales; family Araucariaceae; genus Wollemia; species Wollemia nobilis. Next base: position 1,536,691 of record JAQPPZ010015050.1, read on the forward strand.
CACTATCCTACTCTCTAAGAAGGCTACCATAGCCGGACCGCTCCACGGGAAGACGGATTTTTGACAATTTCACCCCCAAATGACGTCACAAATGGGTCAAAGCCCACTCAAAAACAATAAGAAAATCAAAACAACAAACAACAATAAACATTGCCAGACACAAGTGCTCTTGCACTTAACCTCTTGGCATAGAAAATTGATGTCGGGGTTTACATTGTCACTATCCTACTCCCGAAGAAGGCTACCATAGCCGGACCGCTCCACGGGAGGACGGATTTTCGACAATTTAATCCCCAAATGGTGTCACAAAAAAACAAAAAAACAACAAAAACAACAAATAAATGCAACATAAAAACAAAGCAATAAGCATTTCCGGACACAAGTGCTCTTGCACTTAACCTCTTGGCATACAAAATAGATGTTGGGGTCACAAATTGTCACTATCCTACTCCCTAAGAAGGCTACCTTAGCCGGACCGCTCCATGGGAAGACGGATTTTCGACAATTTCACCCCATTATAGCATCACAAAAAGGGTTAACACCCACCAAAAATAGGTCCAAATGTTGGAAAAATTGCACATGCTTAACGATAAACCATCTAAAGGCACCCTTGCACAAGTCATCTTGGGTCAAGCGACTCGTCGCTTTTCTCACGAAGGTCATTCCCTCATCGATTCGTCGCTTGAGGGGGTAGTCACACTTAGTCACCAATCAACAAGCAAACACCTAATCAAGGCAATGACATGCATTCAAAGAATCATTGACAAAGACAATCACGCTCCTGCTTGGGGCAGCAAACAAGCAATAACAACAAATCGATCAAACGCGATCAAACGCTTGGCATTCCCGAAGCATGAACTCAAGGTTCCCCCGTGGATAAAAGGTTGCGCCCTTTGCCTATTCATGACTGATCAATGTCTAAGTTCAAGTCACACCTCACCAAAATAGGTTAATACTTGAAATCAAATTCCTTAGCTCGTCAGAAGCAAGGATTCAAGAATGCATGCCCTTTCCATGCTTGGGGCATCAAAAGTTGGTTAGGTTACCAAGAAACCCTAATCATTAGTGCTTTGGTTATCTATTTTTGCTCGGCGCTGCGCCATGCACAGCGCATCCCAAAAAGGGGCATCTGTAGACACCAAAACAACACCAATCCGATTATGTGACTACAAACACTGATCGCTTTGACACACATAGCCCCCAGGGCAGCCCTCAGAGGTTAAACAGTGGTCCTAACCACTTTTACAGCAATTTTGGAAGGTCAGAAGGCAATTTGGCACCTTCGGACAACCTACTCCAAATCCGTCCCACCCTGGGACGAATTCAAATTGGAATCCGTCTCACCAAGGGACGAATTCTGAATTCGTCCCTGGGTAGGACGAATTCTAGGTTTAACGGGCAAAAAGAAGAATGGCGCCAAGTGGCAGCCAAAGACAGTCAGTTGATGACTCCTGCCTCGCACGCGTGTGTGGGTGGGCAAATAGGCCGTTAGAGGACTGTCACAAGGGCAGTTATGAAAGCCCAAGTCATGGAGGACTCCCCTCCCTCATGGGAAGACATGACCGCCACATGGCACCTATGACCAACACATGGCGCTTATGCTTCCCTCTCAAAAGAGACCCCATGGGTCTATAAAAGGTGGGACTTTTCTCACCCAAAAGGAAGAGATTGGAGGCGATTTCAAGCAACGAAGTGTTGTCCGATTGATTACCCACTTGCATCTTTTTGATTCACCTTCTCACATCCACTAATCTCTTTCGCAAGGGAGGTTATTGGGTGGCTTTTGGAAGCGTGGATCCAACCCAAATCCAACATTTGACCACCTTACACCACCAATTTGCAGACATCCCAATCCTAAGAGGTTTTGGGCCCATCCCTAGTGGATTGGCGCCGAAATCAAGTGCCAACGGTGGGAGGCCCACTTGGGCACCCCCGCACTTTCTAAGTTTTATTCTAAAGCATTCTAGATTATTTGTTCATATTGCATCTTATGTTATTCTGTCTGGTTAACTCATAGCTTCAATTTCATAACATTTTGATCAGATTTTATCATGCCTTTTGTCGCTTTGTTGTCCTACTAACTTGCAGGTGGCGATATCGAATTCCCGAGGATAGAGGCCAAATTGGGAGAATCCGACCATCTGGGTCGTCCCAAAATGGCCCCAATTACATAACCCCTCTGTTTGCGGGTGTTTTGGAGGTCTCGGGAGTCGACATTGGAGCAGCATCACTTCGGCTTTTCCAACACAGTAGAATTCGTCCCACCCGGGGACGAATTGCAGTCAGAATTCGTCCTGCCCAGGGACGAATTCCAGGTGAAGGCAGATTGGCCGACTGTTTCAGTGGCAACGGCCTTCTGGTAATGTCCTCTGATCTCTGTCGAGTTTGCAGGTCATTTAGAGTCATTTTGTTCATCGTATTAGACAAATCGTTTGCATGCATCTTTTGGCGATTTCAGAGAACAAACACTTCTTATTTGCAGCAGGTGCTACTGACATCTTTGTTGTTTCTTTGTTCGCAGGAGGAGCAGCAGAGGTTAAGGACTCATCAACATCAGCGGCGGCATCGTCTTGGCCCGCCCATCTCAAGTGTGGGCACGCGGAAAGAGGAACCTTAAGTCTTGATTGTAATCAAATTCTTTTAACGCTCCTAGCCCCGAAAAGGGAGGAGGCATCTTTGTAATAGAGATCAAGAGAGTTTAATGAAAGGGCTGTGTTTTCTCCATTTGCTTGTATCTCATTTCAATGCGTCTCTTTCATTTCATGCATTCTACATTTCTAGGACTTAAGCGTATTTGATTTTGAATGCATCGCAATTAGTGTTTCCTTCGCCCAGAATCTCGTGCTTTCAAATTTATTAGAAATAAAAGAAATTCATATAGAAATTACAAAGATGATGACAAAAGAATAATACTTACAAAAAAAACTAGAGAAGACTTTATCATGAGAACAAGTGGTAAGATATTTAATAATCAAGTCAAAGAATAAAAAAAAATTAATATAGAAACAAATTAGAATGCAATTGTTTGAATAATAAAAAGACAAAATAGTTCAATGAACATCATAATTAAGGTAATAAAAGAGCATTGAGAATAAGAAAACATAGTCAACCCTTCTCTTTTTTTTTTGATAAATTTCAATAAAGTATACAAATGCATTGAGCATATATATAGGCAAAATTGAAGGAATACATGAGAGCTAGACCAATCCAAATCACAATGTTTAGTATAGGAGATAAAGGGAAATTTTTGAAAATAGAGGATTGTTATGGAGGTCACATTTTTACCTAGAGGAGGATGTTACTCCAATACAAAAAGAAAATATGAGGGCATAATTGGAAAAGATAAAGATAATAAGGACTGGGTGTAAAAGGTATGGTTAAAAATGGGAAATAATGCATTATAAATTGAATAAACCAAAATAATTAGGAAAATAGGGCTTGTTAAGAACACTAAACATTGACGAGTTCGAATTGTTATGGATATCCATGAAGAAGAGATACTTTTATAAGGCCCATATCTAAAGCAAATGATGTAATCTACTAATATAAACACATGAAGATTATGGATGCAAAATTCTAGATTATGAAGGATATCAAAGGATATCAATATGAAATGAAGCAATAGATAATAGAAAATGACATGGAGGAGTAAAAATACTAATGAAATATTCTTGTGATAGACTCATATAAAATGAGAAAGAAGACCCAAATAAATAGTATATATATTATAATAATAGATAATGATAAACTGATTAACATTATGGCTTATTATTTTTCTCATTAACAATCAATGTTTTTTTAAGAAATATAGCTTAGATCATGAAGATTCATATATGGCACTAGTAAAAGGTGTCACAAAATATAACAAGCTTGGAGATATGGTTTTAGTGGGTGAATTTAATGTTAGGACAATAAATAGACACACAATATCTTTAAATATTAATGAAGGTATAGATGATAGTCTGCTACAGCTAGAAGAAGTGGTGGATCACCATTGGTTAAGGTCCTCAAATGATAGTAAAAGGTCCATCACACAATATGAAGAAGAACTTCTTAAATTTTATAGCATAGAGGTATTTATCATATAGAAAGGCATAACATGTGGTAAAAAGTTAGAAAATATACTTGTTAAACCTATAATGGTCATACTATAATTTATTACACTATTTGCTCATCAAACCTCCTTTTAAGGATAAAATATATAGAAATTGAAGCAGTTTCCATGGACATAAAGTTTAATCACAATATAATATACATAATGATCCAAATGCAAGAAAGTAGGTAATAACAAAATATTCAAGTAACTAAAGGAAAGACAATAGAAAACATCTATATTATAAATAAAATTTAGAAAAATTTTAAAACATCACTTAAGAAAATTATGCAAATAAAGTAAATAAAGATGATAAATATTTTTCAAATATATACTTTTGATAGCGGTAAAATAATTGATATAATTAGAGAAACATGGGAATCATGCAAAAAGTTAAAAACTAGGAAAAAATATGAAAGGTTCCCTTTTAATCCATGGTATGATGAAGAATGCAAAACAATAAGTATAACCCTAAAATAAAAAAGAAAAAAGGAAGCCAATGGAAACATATATAAATTGCTAATGAAAATAAAAAAGAAATAATACGTAAGAGTTGATGAATCTTTCCAAGTATAGCCCAAGAGTTTATGAATCTTGCTAAGCATAGCCCAAAAGTTGATGAATCTTGCCAAGCATAGCCCTAGACCAAAAATAATATCACAAGCAAACAATGGTTATAGAATGCTAAGTATATATATATGAGAGAAACCAATAAAATATACCCCTTCTATAATTGATGCAACTAAGGCATATTTTTCTTTGAAAGCTATGAAGGAGGGCATTAAAAATAATAATAGGTAAATATCAGGATATCAATGGTTTTTAAGCTAAACATCTCAAGTGTGAGGTTGACATCTTAGCACCGAACATCCAAAATATTCTTAATATCATCATTACATGAGTTTTTCCATTGCAATTGATAATCAACCTAGTCATAAAATTGCATAAAAAAGAAGACACCAACAATGATTCAAATTACCACACTATCATGATTAGTCTTTTTTTTACAAAATTGTTTGACAACATAATAGAAAGCAAAATCAGTCAATGGTTAGAAAATCAATGAAAAAGGAAAATAAGAAAAGCAATATTTAGACCAAAATACGCAATAATAAATCATTTCATCACTTTAATGAACCTAATAGAGAGGATATGAAATGAAAAAGAAGAAGTTTATAATTGTTTTATATACTTGAAAAAGTCCTTTGAAACAATATCTAGATGTAAATTATGGAAAAGAATAAAAGAATATGGTATACAAACCAACTAAAAAATAGCTATAAATATACATTATGAGCAGGACTATCAAAAGGACTATCAAAGTGTTTTTTGGAGTGATTTAAGTGTGAAACAACAATATCCATTATCATATAATTTATTTGGAAAAATTGTAGGAATGGGTAGAAAGGATCAAAGCAGAGGGAATACAATTTGCTAATTATGTAGTGGAACATTTTCTCTATATATGATGTCCTCTTGTTTGGCAAGATAAATTTTAAAAAATATATAACTTTAGAGCATTTTTGAAAAGAAGTTGGAATGTAGGAAAACACTAACAAGACTATAATTATCATATTCTCTACTCAAAGAGAGCAAACATAGACATACATTTTATTTCAAAGAAATCCTTTAGAGGTAGTAATAGAATAAAAATACCTTGGCTTTGATTTTCAAAGCAAACAAATATTGGATGAAGCAAATACAAACAGGATGGAGGGCACTCTACTCATTGCTAAACATGGCCAAAAGGTAAGGCTATGGGATTGAAAAACCATTAAGGTCATTTTTGGGTTATTAATTATTCTATTGGTGCTATATGGGTGTGAGGTGTGAGCTACTAATACATCAAATTTTAAATGGACACAAATAAAAATAATTCAAAAGTAATTACTTACAAATAAATTTAGAATTAAAACATCCATACTATATGAAATTTTACTTGTTGAAATAAGGACTCTTCCACTAGAAGTAAAATCTTTGATAGTGCTAGTGAGGTACCTAAAGAAAATACAAATAACGAAAGACAACAATTTGCTAAAATAGGTAATCAGATAATCATTTAATAGAATAAAAGACATATAAATGAAAAAATGAAAAAAATATAGAAAAATTGAGCACTAAGTTTTATAAGATCCCAAATACCATCAAAGAAATTAAATAATATCAAGGAAAAAATTAGACTTTCCATGTGGACTAAAATTTTAAGAAAGAAAAAGTAGTTATATATCAACAATTTCAACCCAAACTATAAACACAAACAAAATTACATATATGAAAATATCAAATGGAAGGAAAACATTATTATATCCCAATTAGGATCTATTTGACACCATTTTATATGAAAAACTAGAAGATGGACAGTTCATCAAGGAGCATGGTCATAACAAATAAATATATTTTGTAAAGCAAGAGTAGTGGAGATTTAAAAATATTTTTTCATGAATGTGAAGCCTACAACGACATCAAAATTCCATATGAGGACACTCTAAAATTAAAATCACAAATGGATATTTTGAAGATCTAATAATGGAAAATATAGGGAAACTTCTCATCAAAATTCACAAAAAGAAAATACACTTCAAAAGATGATAAGAAGATGTTGAGATTTTTAACTTTGTTGAATAATTTTCTATATTGGATGTTGTTAAACTTTATAACTCTAAATAGGAGGTCAAATATTTGAATTAAAAAGGGATTAGAGTTGTATACTATACCCTATCTTGTATTATATGTCTTAGTGCCAGCTATTTTTGTGTCATGGATGTAATTAAAATAATTTTATTTACAATTATTATGTTTAATTTTAGTTAATAAATAATAATTATTATTATACAAACATGAGAGACAAAGATACATTCCCTTGTGATCCTTGTAAAATTTGATTTTCTACAATGTATTTAAAATTATAAATATTTAACATTTAAATGATTTTAGCTTGAACAAGAAAAGCAAATTTATTATTTTCATTCTTAATTCTATTTTATGTTTATATTATTTGTTTGGAAGTTATTTTTAAATGTGGCCATCTTTTGTTTTATTATGCATATATAACTTCATCTATTACTTAACATGAATTGTGCAATTTGATTCTTTTCTTGGTGTTGTCAAATTATTTTTATTTGGACAAGTGACATGAAACAATTGAGATTCAAAATTTTTTCTTATAGTATTATATTTTTCTATTTTATTATTTAATTATTTAATTAATTTTATAGATGATTTTAGTCTATATATGTGACTCTACTTTATCTAATTACTTTAGTATAATTTTTTATGATTGTTCTAGTCATTGGGTTAGTTGTTTGACATTTTTATGAATTTAACACAATCATTAAATAACATTAAGAAATTTATATTATCTTAGGTTCGGTAATTTTGAGTATAGTAGAAAACTCCAAGTTTCAAATTCAATAGTAAATCTAAAATCAAGCAAGTAAGCTTATTACCCTTTTCATTAATAGATCTAAATAAGGGTGAGTAGTCATTGAGATGCAAAAACATATTTGGCCTCCTAGGAATTTCTCCCCTTTAATTATTTTGTAGAATATAAATAATACTTTCTACCATATATAGATCACATAAAATACTTTAGGACAATTAGAGAGCACCTTATATCACATAAAAAAATCCTAGGACCATTAGATAACCCCTTCGAAATATCATATTTCATTCATATCCATTAAATTTTATCATTTTATCAATAGTATCACTAATTAAAATAACATAGTGATTTTGCAATAATATTGGGTTATAATGCTTATAGGGCTATCACACATTTTAATATATGTTCTCACTTAAATTACCCTAAAAAGTCAAACTTACATTGCTATTTCATCTTCTTGATTCCTAATAGACCCATCGTAAGCTAATTAGGTTGTTTGGAACTTGGGCATTGATATTTCATCTTCTTGATTCCTAATAGACCCATCCTAAGCTAATTAGTTTTTTTGGAACTTGGTATTATACATTGGTCAATGTTATTTTTGGTTTGATTCCAAACACTTAATCTTTATATATAGGAGATAAAAATATTTCATTTAATTACACATAAATATATGAAGTTTCCAAAACAATTTGTAATAGGAAAATTCCCATCTTATACAAAAATTTCCTTAATATCAAATGCATCACCTCTTTAAAATTTAATTTATATTGATCCCAAAATATTATGGGAGGAAATAAGTGGCCTAAAATTATTATTTATTACACACTCAAAGGAGAAATTTTTCTTTTTTCCACATTAAAAGGAATTATCTACTTCAAGTTCATGGTAGGGAACCATCAAATGAGAAGTGATTGAATCATCCATAAAAGAAGTACAAATGAAGAAGCTTCAAAGGAACAAAAAACTCAAGAATAGAAAATAATAAGACCAAGAAAATTTCAAGCATCTCAAACCTTCCTAAAAAATCTAGTACCCTTTAAGGTTAGTATAATTTTATTTAATTCATCCCTTGTAATTATTGTAATTATTTACTTTATTTCTTATATTGGGATTGTTATTGGTATTTGTTATAGTTTTGATATAATAGAACACTATCATAGACTCTATTAGTTAGAGTTTTATGTGTAATTTTATTATACTTATCACTTTAGATACTCATCCTTATAATTAAATCGTATCCCTAGGGTACCCATTACTTGTCTTCAACTTGACCTTCCCATGATTATGCTTATTATTTTGGATTTTTACTTATTTTATATTAGTACAAATATTAATTTCACTTACATTGTATTGTTTCTTCCTAGGGTTATCCAAATCTACGTAAAACATATTGGTGAAGACAATGTGAATTGCTACTTGGAAGTTACGATTGTTATATTTATCTTATGTCAAATTCTAAGAAAATATAATATGAATAGTCCAAATAGCTAAGGACTATAATTATTTGGATCACAAAATGAGAAGAAATATTTTATGACATTCACTTCCTATCACTTGATAATTCTTTTTGTATTGCTCTCTCACTCTCTTTCATCATTTTGGGGCCAACACTTGTTATTTTGGTGTTTTAAATGTACTTTTGATAACTTGTTGTACTTAATCCATTGGATGAGCTCAATGTGCTCTACATGATCCATGTAGGTCTTCAAATGGTCAAAATTTATTCTACATTGCATCAATAGTATCAAGGTAGAATCTTTCTTAGTTCACTACTTTATCAACAAGTGTTTTTTATTAGAAAAGGAGTATTACCAAAGGGATTTAGAATTAAAAATAAATTTTCTTACTATATTATGTTGGATTATATTAAAATAAAAATATTTTTAAATTATTATATTGTTAGGCCTATATTTTTTATTGGATACAATCATGATTATTGATCTAATTTCATTTATTGAAGTAGTTGGTTTCTTATTTTGCTTATTTATTTATATTTTAGCAATCAAATTATTTTCTAATTTACTCTATAAAGTAATATCTAATATGTTGGGAAATAGGTTTCTATTTTAGTATCATACATTTATATTATATTTTAGTGAATTTAATGTGAAGAACCTTCTATCACACCACAAGGATTTTATCTTTTTTTAACAACTAGGAGTAGGGGTTTTATAAACTAGCCCCCTCTCCTCTCTCTCTATTTCATACACACATCTATGTGGGTTATGAAATGGAACAATAACTCACACCAAGTTATATACACATCTATGTGGGTTATGAAATGGAACAATAGGTCACACCAATTTTTTTTCATTGCCTTAATAGTATCTAGGTAATATATTTTACAGTTCATTATTTATTAACAAGTGTTTATTATTAGCAAAAAAGTATTACTAGAGGAATTTAGAATTAACATTAGATTTTTTTTAATACAGTTTATTGGATAATATTAAAATAAAATAATTTTCTAAATACTACATTGTTAGGTTTATCTGCCTCATTCTATAAAATCATGATTGATAATATAGTTTAAATTATTAAAGTAGATAGTTTCTTATTTTGATTGTTTACTTTCATTGTAATAATCATATTATTTTCTAATCTTCCATTGTTGTAGCAAACATCTATATTAAGTTTTAGTGAACTTAATATGAACAACCTTCTACCAATTCATAGGGAATTTACCTTTTATAAAGAACTAGGAATGGGGATTATAATAACTAGGCCTCTATCTATCTCCAAGATCCATGTGGGTTATTGAATAGAAAAATAGGTTATACAAATTTTTTTTGCAATGCCTAAATAATATCTACATAGTATATTTCTTAGTTATATTTATTTGGAAGTGTTTATTATTAGAAAATAAGTATTATGAGAGGAAATATTTAGAATCAAAAATATAATTTTCTTACTATATAGTATTGTATTATATATAGATATATATTATTATATTATAAAAGTAGGGTTTTGAAATGTCTCCCCCAACCTTAAACATCAACTCCAATAGGAGAAACCACACTAAAAAGACAACTGGCATAAAACAATCAACTAGACAACCATAAGAAAGAAAACACAATGGCCCAACAACTAGGAGTGAAAAACTAAGGAACAAAATAACACAAAATTGATGGGAGAAAAGATATCATAAACTAACCAACTGGGAGAAAATTAACGGGCTAAAATAAAATAATTTTCAAATATAATATAGTATTGTATTACATTTTTTTGATTAAATAAAGATAGGGATTTTTATAGGGTCCCCAAATGTAATACAAGTTAAGTAGAGAAGGAAATTTTAGAAAAATCTAAATCTAACTAAAAAAACCAACTCCTATAAGAGGGGAAGAATGCTACTTAACCGATGAAGCCCAACAAAAGGGAAAACACTAGGTAAGACACTAAAAAAAAAATACAACACACACAGGATGAACAAAACCACAAAATGGAAGATACAAATCACACAACACTATGAGATTAAGGTCTCCATATAACTCTTAATTATATCCATAATTTCATTGAGGAAAGCAACAACCACTTGGATTGAGCCCATAAGGGCTTGATGCTTTCAATCAAGTGTGTCTATAATTGGCAAGAATACATAGGACCAGATATTGAAGGCTCAATAGGAACATGAGCACTATCAGAAAAAGGATAACCTTTGGGCATCTTATGAGCAAGTGAACCCTCCTTCGATTTTTAATATACAATTAAAACACATGTAGTTGAAGACTTGGAAGTTCTCTTAGAAAGTTGAACTAACCTTTGTGCACTACTAGGAACATGAGTATCTAGGGATTTCATAGACTTCTTAGATGCCAAACCCTTTCCTTTCAAATTTGGGTTGAAGGAGAGAAGTAATCATCCTTCAATTTTGAATCCTGCTCAGATCTAGAAGATGAAAATAACTCCACAAAAGAAGGAATTTTAAAAATTCAATTTTCCATAGGGCATATTCAACCACAATACCTCTAGAATTAACCACAAACTTGAAATTCAATAAAATCAAACTTTGATGGATCGAATCCAGCCCTTTCCCTATTTTAATTCCATACATCAAATTATTTAGAGATTGGAATAGAAATACTAACATATTCATCATCCCTTTACACCTAAGCTAATTAAGAAATATCATGTGATAACCTTGGATGATATCCCTACTTGAATCCAACATAAAATACTCCATAATCATTGAGAGGGCATGATTCCACAGAGTTATTAATGCCCTAGCATCATAACCATTATACAACAATGGTAGAAACTCCCAGGCATCAAAAAATAGGCCATACTCTTACTTGAGAGAGTGCTTATGGTGCTTTTGGTACTTACAGTCATTAGGTAAACCAATCGCCTTGGCCAAGATGTCCATAAAAATTTCAAACTCAATTCCTCTAACTTGAACATACCTATTCTCTAGGAGTGGTTTAGGGTCCTAGAAAAGGCTCTATGGTTGCCATGGAAGGAAAAAATAAAATCTATAAAACCATAATTACATAGAATTTTTATCACTTTATCATCACCCTCAAACACAAATAGTTCTATAGATATTATCAACTCTCTTTTTTGAGCCATAGCGAGCTACCATGTAAACTTACAGGGAAACCCAACCCACCAAGTAGACAAAGAAGCACACACAATGCCTATATGACTAGGTAAATCACCTTTTAAAACCACAACACCCTTCCCATGAGACCTAGTTTTCTAGGTACTAAACTTCAATGAGATTATGAAGAAAGATAGAAAACGTAGCGCCATAGAAAATGAGGACAACTTAAAGGGTAGAAGCATAGAAAAATAGAGATCCAATGTCCCCACAAGACACCTAAAACCTTAGGACTGAAAGTGTTGATCACCAGGATAGCAGGGAAAATGAAACCATAGCACATCAAAAGCCACAACTGAAGAAAAGAGTAGTTTCTCTTCATAAAATCTACCCAAGGAATTATGTCAAAAATCAAAATTCCTCCACTGTAAGACCCAAAAAAGAGGAAAACAAAACTACTCTGCCACCTCATCCAAGAAGAGACAAAAAATAAAGTAGGAAACCTATTCCAAGAAGATAAATTTGGAATTGCCCAATGCAATTCAAGATCACAAAAGCTGAGGTGAGTGAACTGAAGAAGATAGAAGAAAGTACAACAAATAAAACTTTCTAATCCTTTAAACAATGAAAACCAAAAACTACTTGTGATCATCAACAATAAGGTTTTAAATACTTTAAGGAAAATTGGATGTCCACACCCTTAGGCCCTACTAAATTTTTTTATAGTTTATCATCAAATCTGCAACCTTATTCTCTTCTTAAAAAATATGTTGAACTTGGACCATTGATCTATAATTATATATTTGAGAGGACTTTTTGATAGTGTTAGCTATCATCAAACTAAGAGGATTATGAGTCTTGATTGTATATATAATGTTCAAATAATACCCCTTAACAAAAACCTCTTGAAAGCCTAAATAATCCATAAGCCAAAGCCCCTAAAGCAAAACTTCGACTTTAGAAAATTACACAATTTGAATAGAAAGAAATTTTGCAAAGGCCCCAACAAGATCACATTTGTTATTTATCTGAATATCCCCAGTAGCAGTAGGTCCTAGGTTTTCTTTCAAAGATCCATCAAAATTAAGTTTTATCCACCTAATAGGAGGGGGACAAAACAACCTAAATTTTGCGGAAGGTTGAGGAGAAGCAAGAGGACGAGTAAACCGAGTGAAGTCCATCTTGAGTTCTAATAAAGCTTCAGCCCGATCACTCCTAGATAGGTTAGGGAAGCATGTAGAAATATTTTCCATCGTCGCCCCAACTACCTTGGAGAAGATAGAAGGCAGGTCACATTTAAAATTATGAAAAGCTCTTTAGTTATGCTCCCACAAAATACTCCAAAATAGATGAGGGAGCAGAAAGATATAGAACTTGCCCAAATGTGGGGATCTGAATGGTATTGACCATTGAAAAAAGATCAAAATTTGTTTGAGGTAGAACCCAGGATATCCCAATGAATTGGTAGACCTGATCCCAAGCCTCCACAACAAAGAGATAATGCAATAAAATGTGCAGACCATATTCCTTGGTATATTCACATAAATAACACCTATTCAAAAGAAGCATCCCTCTCCTACAAATATTTTTTATAGTAAGGCATCTATTTTGGATAACTAGTCAAAAAACACATTGACCTTAGGTGTTAGATTCTTCATCCAAACATTTTCAAGAATATTCCAACTACCAAGGTTAGCATCAATGATAAAGTAAGTCGATCTCATAGAGAAGGTGTCATATCTCTCCTCCACCTAGCTTAAGGTGTCTTTGGAGTCCTGCTATTTAAGAACCTATAAATTAATAAAATGAGAAATAACCAACCAAGCAATTAAAATAGTATTGTAATATATTGAAATAAAATATTTTTCTAAATATGAGATTGGTAAGTTTGTTTATTTCTTAGGATAAAATAATGATTAATGATCTAATTTATTGAAGTAGTTAGTTTATTATTTTTCTTATTTATTTTTATTGTAATAATCACCTTATTTTTTATTTCACTTTATAAAATATCATCTATTAATTAAGGAACTAGGTTTCCATTGTAATTGGTTTGCTTTTGAGATAAAAAAATAGTCCTATTTTTGTGATGTTATGCATAGGGATATACGAATAAGGCCTTTTAATTATTTTAAAAGATATTTAAAATAAATTATATATAATCAAAATGAACTTATGTCAATTTACAACATTACAACATTATTGTGGAATTTTTAAAAATGACATTGTCAAATTAAATATTATTAATGATCAAATGAAACTTTATCACAAGTTTTAAGGCAAGTGGTCAGAAGTAAAAAATTTTTACTATACAATCTAAAGATAGAATTCCATGGTGACCCTTAAACTTTGTCTAAGGATTTTGAGGTAACGTTAGTTCAAATCACATAATAAACGTTAATATTTGTTTAATAATTATGGAAAGGTAGGATGTGAGACATTTCATATTGTAAACTAAAATTTCCATGCCCATGAATGAACTTTAATATTTAGTTCATGGGTTGTATTAACATTCATTTTCTATGGGACAACACACAGATTAAGGCTTTGGAATGTTTTACGAGAGATCATGGTTCATACCACAATGAGATGTGTGTGCATGTCTATGTAAGTGATCTTGTTAGCCTCTTCCTCATTTTAAACTGCATGTCTAGGTCCAATCCGATAGGACACCTTGTAGATTCATAACGACACATGAAGGAAGGGGTCAAACTTATGGTTATACATAAACCAAGGTTGAATGGACATAAACCTTAGATTGAAGGTACCATATTAGGGATCAAATCCCATCCTCATCTTATCTAAGATATATGACCAATGTTAAGGAGCCTAATGGGTTTAGGACAAGCCACGACCATATGACACCTTGCATAACCACGAGGACCCTTGAAAGTACAATTTGAACTTAGATATGTGCAAACCTTGAATCAATCTTATCTATTATGGATCTAAGCCTACCTTCAAGTTTTCTGTAAACTACATCCGATTTCAATATTAACATTTTTAATGTCAAATATTTAAGTGAGTTAAATTTAAAAACACATATCCAAATTCAACTCTAACCAAACAATATAAATTCATTATTATCAATATATATTATTATAATTTCATTACATAATTATACATAGTCAATTTCAAAACTTATCTAAATTATTAAAATATTATATTATATATATAGCTTTTGTAAATTCACTGTTCCTTGTCCTGAATTTGAGGTTGGAATGTTGCAAAGTATTTGCAACCAACGAAACAACAAAGAAGCAAATAAAAATAGTTTTATTTAGCTAAGATATAGCAGCTGTTTGTTGCGAAGAGATATGGGTTAAAGCTATCTCGACAGTCTAGTGTTTTTAATGATCTCCTTACTAGAGTGTAACATCACAACCCATCCCTTTCTTATATATTAAGAAAATAAATAAAATAAACAAAACAACGACGCAGCTCTACCTCGTAACTATAAGTTTGTCTAATTTCGATGTTTTTTATATAATCATTTTTTAAAACAAGGTATCACCTTACAAACGAAACGGTTTCTCCAACGGCAAAGCATCAAATTAATAAATATAATGAAAAAATAAATTAAAAAAATGTATTTAAAACACAAGCCAAAAAGACTGAAATAAACACTCTTTTTTCCGCTGCTACGAGTCGGGCAATCATGGATTCCTAGGTGTCTCCTTTTTTCAAATCTCAACCCCACAAGATGTTACCTTCTCTAAACCTTCCACGTGTCAATGACTCTCTCTGAGATATAGAAAAATTGATCTTCACAGTAGGATATATTCACTGCTCTTTGCAGTCAATAGTCGGAACAAATTTCGATTTTCGCCTCTGCTGAAAGCATAACAATGACGGGGGCTGCTCAGAGAGAGAACAGTGTCTGCCCTAAAAGAGTTGAAGAAACAAAAAGGAGATATGGAGGGAAAGCCGGAGGCTTGATCTCGAATGACTGTTCCCTTTTACAGAATATTCTGTTTTGCAGATGCTTTTGATTGGGTTCTTGTGCTTATAGGAACTGTGGGAGCAGTGGGCTCTGGTCTTGGTCAATCCATCTATGTTTTGGTTTTGGGTAAAATTATGGAAGGGCTTGGGCGTGCGGACGACGTTGATGAGGTGCAGAGCAGATTTCCCAGTAGTAGAAATTAATATATTTTGATGGTTAGTATAATGTGGGATAGTTATCTTTGTTCTTGCATTCAGTTCCCCAAACCATTCTTCGTGACTAACGTAACGTAATCTATATATATATGGTTTAATTGTGACAGAGATAGCATGTTGGATGCATACGGCTGAGACTGAAAAGCAAAATGAGATACAGATATTTAGAAGCCATTTTCAAACAGGATATCGAAACGTGTGACACAGAGATGCGGACTGGAGCCATTCTAGACTCTTTTTCCCACCGATTTTCTTATTATCAGGACGCCATTGGTGAACAGATCTTCTTGAAAACCTGTAAATCAATAACTATTTCTTTTTTCTTCCTAGCAATATTCAGTTTATTTTTTACATGTGAAAACATTTAATATTTACATATAAATTAACCTTTAATGCGGTGATTTCTTGTATTTAATATATTAATTTTTAAAGTAGGCTTTCAATTTATGTATTATGTTGAAGGAAGTTATTTTTTACTTTTTATTTTTTTCATTTTTATTGAATAAAATTTGAATTACCTTTTAATATTAAAATTCTAAAATAATTTTTTTAATGAATAATTAGGCTTTTTTTACATTAAAAAAAATGGGTGGAAAAGATCACACCCTAGTATGGTTCCAAACTAACCACCATGGTTAGGATAAGCAAAAAAAATATCAAAATATCATAAAGTTTAGATATAACGAACCCACGGTTAACAAAATATCATAACTATGCTTTAACTAAACATAATAGTAGAGAGTCAACTTTGGAAGAAGTGTGGGGCAGTGCATCTACCTCATCCAGTTACATGTAATACAACCCTACATTGGAAGATACAAGAATGATCCAATCTTGGGCCTCTTATCATTACCATGAACAGAAGACCCATTGGCACATCCGTATATAGAAGAATTCATTATTGTATCTCCCACCATGGATGCATTCATTACAATATCATTGTGAACAATATCCCCACAACCTGTAAGAAGAGTGGGTACTTTAGGAAGTTCATTTCCCCATCCTGCCACAAGGGTAGGGTTTGGAGCAGGAGGATGAACATCCTAGCCACTGTGTTGTCTGGAAGAACCTGCATCTAACACTCCATGTTTGAAAACTGAAGGTTGAGACCAATGTCTCCCTCTCTATGGAGGAGACCCTCCTCATTGATAGGAAGGATCCCTTTGGGAATGAGAGCGAGATCCTGACCGACCATAGGACGACTGATCATGAAGAAGTTTAGATGAGACATAATTTAATTTATAATTGATAATTTATTATTTATAATTCTTAATCATTATTAATTTATATTTTAAATCACTTTTTAATATTAATAATTATTTATACATTTATTTTTCATGAATCATATTACTTTGAATAAATATTAATAAAATTTAGATTTTAATATGAACTCTAACTATTTGATATATTATATTTTTTGACCCCTTTGTAATATTAGTTTTGGTAGATTATTTATATTTTGTATAATGTATGTGATAATATGAGAAAGAGTGTGAAGTGTCATAAGAGTATGAAGAGTCACATGATATGTGGCAAGTTGGGAGCTTTATGGTTGCATCTCATTGATGAAAAATGAGAGCAATAATTAGAGAATTGAAGTCATGAAAATATTATATTTGAGGTAAAGCTCAATGCATTAAGTTGTATCATTAATGTAAACTTTGTATATTGTGTTCATTTATGTTATATTTTTGTGAGATACTATCTAAATTTTTTTTTTGTTATCAAGTTTCATTGTTAGTAGAATTAATTTAATTTATCTTTAGATCCTGGTTGAAGCTTTTGGTGAGTTAACCTTTTCAAAAATCAAACAATGGTATCAGAGCCATGAGGGAATATTTTAAGGAGAAATTTGAAAATATTTCTATGACTTTTTGAGCTACAAATTATATAGTCTATAGACAACAAAAAGGTAGTATTTGGAGCAGCAATTAGAGTTGCATATTTCAGTGTCTTTAGCAGGAATTTGGAAGGAGAAAGGAGAGGCTTTGAACAATATTTTTAAAAGGGAATAAAATCTTGATTTTGACAATAATTGTGGTAGGAGAATAGAAGTTTTGAAGGCAAAATTCTAAAAAAAATGAAGTGCTATAAATTTAAAGTGAAGGAGATAAACAAGTAAAATGTAACAAAAGCACGAGATAGAGTTTTATCTTTTGAAGGAGAAATTTTAAGAACTTGCTATCACCAATGAAATTGAATCATACCTAAAAAATAACAATAAGTTAGTAAGAATGATACGCTTATTGTTATTTTGAGAAGGGGTAAGAAAGAATAAATAAGAAAGCTAGTAAGTTGTAGATAAGATAAGGCATCAAGGAAAGAGGAGAATAAGTTGGTTGAAAGATAAGACAATAAGGTAGAGTTGCAACCTTAGTATAGCAGGACAAGCATCCAAGAGTCACCAAGCTAGAGAGTAAAATCATTGAGCAAGCAAAAGACGAGCTACTAGATAAAGAAGCAAAGACATTAAGCAAGAAAATAAAAAGTTACCAAATGAGAAGTGAAATAGATAAATTATTTTAGTTAGCCATTGAAGGTTGGAGGAGCCACCAGAAGCTCTATTATGAGCATAGAAATTGTTTCTTACATATAGAAGACAATCGATTCATTTGGAATTACAATAACCAAATAGGAGATAAAAATTGTCTTCCATAGCTACCAATATGCTGAATAGCACATGGTATTTGGTATATTATGAGGTAGAAGAATCACAAAACCATTCAAGCATTATTTTTTGAAAGGATACACAGGATTTTGAGTTAAATCTAAGCGTCACTAGAGAACAAGCATTGCAAATGAGGTAAAGAGCCATTTAGAAAGGTAGTTGAAGAGATCCTTACCACTTAGCATGATGAAGGAGGAATGCCATGGGTCATTATTGAAAGAATTAATGCCTTGCAAACTACATTAAAAATATTAAAGAAGGATACATTGCAGTCCAAGTATGAAGATATTAAGTTTTGAGTTTATAGTTAACGAGTGCTTGAAGGAGAGTGTTGTTTGAACCATAGAAAAATCCACACATAGGGGAAATCTCATGGAGTATGAAGGAGTCAAAATTATGGAGAGCAAAGTCATACATGAAGATAGTCAACATTATAGCATGCTAGTTTGGAGGTAAATAAAATTTAATTTAATTTAATCTATATCAAAGGTCTTGGAGAAATAAGATAAGATTTATTTAATTTTTCTAAAGTATTGATTGATTATTTGTCTATTGGAGGAATTAATTAATTTGGAGGAGAGATAAGGCATTTAGAGGAAATATTAAAATTTTGAAATTAATATATGCTATTTTTGGAGAACCTTGAAGAGTTTTAAAATCCTAATCTGATTTTTGTTTTGAAGAATAGAAGGTTTTTGAGAGATTAAGTACTAGCTTTTGTAATTATTTTATTAAGTTTTGTAAACCATTTTAAATATTTGTAAATTTATAATAAGGTTTTCAACATCAAATTAGGAATAATAATTTTGCAAATATATTTCTAAATTTCTTATTTGGGAGTTATAAGGACTTCAACATAAAATTAGGTTTTTGAAATTTAGAATATATTTGATCATATACTTAAAATTTGGGAGATATAAGGTATACAACATAGGTTTTGAAAAATTAAAAAATTGCATCCAAATTGTCATTAGTTCTTTATTAAATACTAGGGAGATATAAGGTAGTCAACTCCAAAGGAAATCAAAAATACAATAATATCATTTTTGGAATCACAATTATTAAAGGGTCCTAATTTTACCCCATGGAAAAATAAAATGATGTCAATAATTATTGCTGAAAAAATTTAGAAAGTAGTAAATGGAAAAAAGGATATTTCAATAAATAAAATAGGAATCCAAAAATTCAAATATGATGATGTTAAAACTCTTATGTTTATTTTATTTGGTATATCATATGAAACTCAAGCACACGTTAGTGAAGTAGAACCTTCAAAAATAGCATGGAAAAAATTATGTATGATATTTGAAGAAAAGAATTAGACAACCATTTTACATCTACAATCATAGTTGTATTCACTAGAAGTTAATTATGGAGAAAACATAGAATAATTTTTTTGAAGGATATCAGTATTAAAATAAAAATTACACACCTTAGGAGAAAATATTGAAGATCAATTTTTAGTCTTAGTTGTACTTAGAACACTTCTTGAATCTTTCAAAATGGTGGTCACATCTCTTGTAGTATGAAACCAAAATGTTTCATATGAGAAATTAATAAATCTTCTTCAACAACATAAACTTGAAAATTAGTTGAGAAGTGAGTCATCCAATAAGGCTTTTATATTAGAAAATGAATTTTGCACTTCATTAAAAAAATAAAGTATTATCTTATTTGTGAGAAAGAAGAACATAATACAAAATATGATAAGTATAATGTATTGACAAGGAAGGATCAAGATAAAGAATATCCTAAATGGAATCAAATAGATTAGAGCAATCATCTAGGGTATCTTACTCAATCAAAATATGTACATAAAAATCTTATGAAAAAACACATATATTTGTTATCAAGTATTGATAAAATCAATAAAACTTAGAATCTATGATAGTAAATACTTGTTGTGAAACCAAAGGTAAAGATATAAATTATAACTTACATAATTTTAGTACAATTTGTGATTGGTTAGAAAAATATTGTGGTGTTAGAATTGATGATGACATAGATTCAAATGATGATAGAAATTGTGATGCTTAGAGTAGTGTTGATAATAATAGAGATTATACTAATGATATTTTTGGTTATATTAAAATACATACTAAAGTATTTGGTTTATAATTGTTAAATAAAATTGGATATAAAGATAAAGTTTGAAAAAACATGAACAATGAATGAAAGAACCAATTGTATAAAAAAAATAAGACCAACATATGAAGGTTTGGATATATAGGATAGACTAAAAGTAATGAGCAAGAGATAAAATTTGTAATAGTGAATAATAACATCAACTCTATGACAAGGATTGATAGAATGGTCAAAATAATTTTTTAATGGAAAAAATATAGTCATTGTGGTAGATATGAATATAAGATAGAAAATGTTGGAATCTCCATTGTTGTGAAACTTGTGGAGGACATAATCATTCTCAAAAATATTATTTATATAAAGAGAAAGAAATTCAAAAATAAAAAATAAATTATGGATGGATAAGTATGAATGAATGAAATAAGATGAAAGGAATGTTGTATGGTTTCTACAAATAGAAACCAAGTGTAATGAAAAATCAAATTTTATTGAATAAAGACAATGATATTGATCTTATAATAAATAAATATGAAATAAATGTTTATAATCCAAGCATAGTTTGGATGGAAACCTACATAGAAAGTAGTGAAAGCATTTGTAGTGATGATCCTACATAGACAATAGCCTTATGATTATTCTAGAGGATGTCCTATAGGTAAATTTCTAATAATAGTGACCTAGAGGTAGTGATCCAGTGGAAGTGATCCACAGGTAGTGATCAAGATGTAGGGACAAAAATATAGTGACTAGAACCAATGGTAGTGATCCAGAGGTAGTGACCTAGAGACAAATACTTAGAAGTAGACACCAATTATTTATCTAGCCATGATATAGTCAGAGCTAAATATTTAAGAGAAATAAGAATTAGAGAACAAAGGCAAAAATATTTTCTACCAAATAATGTAATATAGTGGGTGTTGGAGATATTAAATTAATTGGTCCCCTTGCAATATTAGTTATGGTAGATGATTTATATTTTGTATAATATGCATGGAAATATGAGAAGAATGCAAAATATCATAAGAGAATGAAGAGTCACATGATATGTGGTAAGTTGAGAGCTTTGTCTTCATGAGAGGAATATGAAAGGTTGCATCTCCTTGATGAAAGAGGAGAGCAATAGTTAGATAATTGAAAATTCATGAAAATTAATATATTAGAGGTAAATTTTTATACATTTTAATTGTATTATTAATGTAATATTTGTATATTGTGTTCATTTGTGTTATATTTTTGTAAGATATAATTTTTATGATTTTATTGTTATTAAATTTCATATATTTAAATCTTGGTTGAAGCTTTATGTGAGTTAACCTATTTAGAAAGCTAACACTAACTAATTTATACTTAAAATTAAGAATTATAAATAATAAATTATCAATAATAAATAAAATTATGTATCATCTAAAAACATTATTATAATTATTAACTCTAACTAAATTTAAACTTGTATATTCTTTTTATATGTAAAATAATAAAACATCTTATATTTTGTTTAATTTAGATATTATTATAAGTTATAAATATATAAAATAATGTATTAAAGTATTTTTAATAATAATATTATCAAAAATTTATATATTATAATTAAATTGATCTATTAATTTATAGTGTAAAAATTTAATTAGATAACAAATTAATATGTTAAAATATATTTTTATTTTAAATTTAAATAAAATTTTAAGATAATTCTCTTTTTTAATGAAAGGCTATTTTAATTATAAAAATAAAAGTCATTTACAGCACAAAAAAAAAAAAAAAGTGAGTGGAGAAAAAATCACACCTTTAATGCTACTAACTTATCCTAATAGTGGATAAAGAAAAACAAACAAAATGCACTATATGGGCACCACTGCCATCAACAACAAACTAAAAACATTTTCCACCTAGAAATATTTTTATATAAGTGAACCTGTAGATAGGGCCTTATCCATTTTAAGATAAAATTTTTATTGTTGTTAAATATATTAATTAAAAGTTAAAGAAATCAAATAGTTCATTTAAACCATAAAACTACAAACAATTATAAGCTAAGTTCATTAATTTTCACATCAAAATTTTGAATCAAACCTTTATATTTAACATTGAATATTACTAGATAGTAACCAAACACCATAATATCTTTTAAAATTTATCTAAAAATATTAGATGCACACTTCTCATTTATTATATACAATTTTATTACTATATTTTTTTTTAGTATTAATTTAAAGAGAGGGTTTTGAAAGGGTCCCCACAACCTTATACATATAGCCAAACTCTCAACCATAATAACAATCTCCAAAATATTATACCTATTAGGAATAATTGAGAGAGTTTAATTCCTAATAACCATAATGATTTTGGAGAGAACTTAGAAAAGCACAATGCTTTGAAGGTAAAACAAACTCTAAAAAACTTCGGTCAAAGGGCAAAGTGAGACCGAACACCCCTTCCAACGAGAGCCAAAGGGATGTCTGACTCCTCACAAAAACAAAGCATCATGAGCCTCTTTCCTATCAAGGGAGACTACGTCATTTGGGACATCATTTTTCCACACCAAAAAAGCAACACAATGGACACCATGGTTGGCTAGCATATCGGCCAATGCATTCCCCTCATGAAACACATGGAAAATGTTCACCTGTTCAAAAGTGTACAATAATATCCTAGCTTCGACAATAATATTGAGAATATTTCGGCTATGTGCACACTCCCATTTAAGCATCTTGATTATGTTTAAAGAATCGCCTTCAATTTCCACATTATGATAGCGAGCATCCGCTAACAATTTCACCCCATAGAAGTTGCACGAGTCTTCGTGAAGTGTGAATATTGAGAATAAAGAAGTTCAACAAATACCATGAGTATGTCTCCATTCTCATTTTGCACGATGTCGCCTGCTCCAACCTTGTCGGGGTTACCCTTTGATGCCCCATCGAAGTTGAGTTTTAGCCAATTGGGAGCCGGATGGGTCCACTTAATTCCTACTCTAGGATCAAGTTCGAGGAGGGGCAAGGAAGAGGGCTCTAACCCAATTTAAATTCTAAATCAACTTCATCGGAGGAGGAGGGCGCCTTGGACCGTTTACCCACAAAGGCAGCCAAGACATTCTTCGATGCTCTGTTAATGATGTTAGTACCCACCCTGACAGCATCGGTCTCAACGTCATTAAAAGCATGAGCATTATGTTCTTTCCACACCCCCCACCACACATGAGGAAGCATAATTTTCCACAACCAAGATAGCCTTTGGGACATGAACGACGAACACAATTGAAGGATGATGTCCATCAACGTACCTCAAAACACTCAATAAATGTTAAACCAATTAAAAATACACATAAATACCCGCCATGTGAACGGGTAGCTGATGAGCAGATGTTACGTGGATTCCCAGTCCGATTTGCACGATTTGCACAGATAACATCTTTAATATTTTATATAAAATATAGTAATCCTAGGTTAACTATAATACATATACAAATAAAATTTAAAATTATAATCTCTTATTAAAAATAAAAAATTTTAAATTTAACTTATATTATTTAGTAAAATATTATACAAACATTAATATTATAAATATATTAATAAAAAAAAACAAAAAAATATAAATGATGTTTAGAGTACAATAAAACTAATAACTACATCATTAAATATTTCCTTATCATTAATTAACTTGCGCATCAACTTTCAATGTTCTATATCCCATCACATAATTGAATTATTAATATTTTGTGAGTTTCTTCTATTCATATGTGATTGCAATGTATAAACATTGATTAAACTAAGTATATATTTATATATTTTACCTAGACCGACCCTTATAATGTTATGTGTTTATGTAAGATAATAAATAAACAAACAGATGTTAAATCGTTTTTATTTTTTTTTTGGTTCTCCTTTTAGGAATGACCCTCGTCTAAGAGATGGGCAGCTTCATCCATCATATGACAACAGTAGTTGTGTCTATTGCTTTTTTTTTGATGAATACAGAGGGGCTTTCGTAGTTCTTGGTGATCGCTCTCACTAGTCTCTCCTAGTTGACTTCGAATAGACAAAAAGTACTAGCAGATATCGCGGAAATTGCAGAAGTGACTCTCTTTTAATTGATTTAGATTAGAAAAAAGGCACTAGGAGATATCACGACAATTGCAGAAGAAGTGAGCACATTTCGATACCTTAATTTGGACACGTTATGCAAGTATATCCATATTTACTGTGGCAATACGTTAATATTCACTAATCCATGAACATTCTTGAGGCAGGTTCTAGCGCAAATTCGAACAGTTTATTCATACGTTGGGGAATTTAAGGCCAGGGAATCTGGCTGAAAGAAGCTCGAAACAATAGTTTAGTTGGGTTGCCAAGGCGGACTTGTCAATGCTATAGCCATCGGAGTTATCAAACGAATAACGTATGTGGCATGGGCACTGCTTATGTCGTTTTCAGGAGTTATACTAAGGAAAGACATTTCTAGCCCAGAGATACTCTGGGTTCAGTCTTTAATATTCTTCTCGGTCTAGTGTAAGTTTTTATTTCTCTGTTTGTATTACGTAGATGACTTCATAGGGCTGTTTTAAAATAAATACGATATCATCTTGATAACTGAATAATATCGCCGCAACTTGACTGTATTAATCGTGTTTCAGATACATAGGATATGCTGATTCAGCTGTAACCTCTATAGCAAAGGGAAAAACCGCTTACAATAAAATCGTTGAGACTATTGGTGGTATAATGATACAGTAAAATATATCGCACACCAATTTTGTACGGTACACATGCAACTTCAACCGTATAACTATGCGATCTCTTTGCAATGTTAAGGTCTTTGTACGGTTTTTTAATATCATACGACCATATAATCTTATGTAACCATACAACGGCCTTGCAATCATATAACCTTTTTGCAACTATACAACACTTCACAACTTACAATCCTTACATAACCCCTTTGCAACTATATAATTGTATGATTAGGTTTGAACAATATGTTTTTAGGTAAATGAAATTATAATTTCAGCTCTTTGATTTTACTTCTCTTGGTAACAATTGAATCCCTTCATGCGAAGCTAATTTTACGCTTAGAGTAATAGTATGCTTTCTTTTTTAAAAGATTTTTTTTGGGTAATAGTATTCTTTCCATTGAAAAAGGATTTTTTTCAAAGTAGGAGTATACTTTTATTGGAAATAGGGTTTCTTCAAGTTGCTTCTATTCTTTCTTCTATGCTTTCAAAATTTCAATATGTTTTCTATGACCTACATACGCAAAAAAAAATATTGAGATATACAATGTAGGGTTTTGAAGGTAGAATTTTGACAGAAAATCCCTTCCCTCTTCTTTCTTCTCTCTACCCCATTCCCTATGATCTGTATTTTACTTTTTATTTATAAGCATGAAAACAATGGCTTATCAGCTGCACATGATGGTTGTCAGTACCATCTAAGCAATCTTATGGACCACTTCTCCAGCTATGCATTTATTATTTTAGTTGTACTTCACTTTATTGAATTATTATATGTAAATTATGCTTGTGTCCATATAGTATTCCACAACTTCAGCTTCTTACCAACTAGGCATCATAGCAATTTTTCATGGCTTCTATTCAAATATTTAGTCTATCCATATGTTTGTAGGTGAAAAACTAAACTAAATCTTAACTTGGTATCCAACTTCTTCCACAAGGTACACAAAAAATGACCAATAAACTTTACATCTCTATCTAACACAATGCTCTTTGGTAAACCATGCAACCTACAACTTTTCAAAAAAAGTCAATAATATTGGTAGCACTGTTCATTTTCTTGCAGAGTATGAAATGTGCCTTCTTTGAAAATATGTCAAAAACAACAAAAATGAAATTATTATCCCTTTGTGTCCTTGGAAACCTAAGAAAAAATATTCATGCTCGCATCCTCCCATGGCCTTTTTGGTATTAGTAATGGTTGATACAACCTGGTATTTTGAATTCTCCCCTTATCATGCTACTAAATTTTTCAATACTTTACAAATATTCTTACATATGCATTCATTCCAAGCCAAAAGTAACTTGGAAAAAATTGACTCCTATTTTTTTCCACTCCAAAATATCCAGTTAGTCCTCCACTATGTTTCTCTCTTATCAAATTATCCATCATCGAACTCTACGGTATGCACAACTATTATCCCTTGAAAAACAATACCTCTTCAATAAAATAATCTAACCATGGTGTCTTGTACTTTATAGTACGATTACAACATGTTGTCCAAGCTTCCTTTAACTCTACATCATCAACATAAAGCTCCTTCATGGAATCAAAATGAACAACTTAAATCTACATCATGTTCACCAATAGATTTCTTTTGCTCATGCCATCAACACTTGATTTGAATGACAACTTTGTGCTTTAGGATAAATGAATATCCCTAAAAAAATTCTATCCAATTCATATGTCTTTTATTCAAATCACTCTAATTTTTGATGAATTAACTTTTCGGCATCAAATAATAACTCCATTTCTTCAAGGATGGAATAATGGCATAAAAATCATAGTCATAGACTAAGTATTTCTTCTTTACCTCATTTAGTTTCTCATTGAAATAGGCAATAAACTTGTCTTATTGGCTCAAGAATCCTATTTTTGTTCCACTTGCATCACAATCTACCTAAAATACTTTGCTAAGATTTGGCAAGGCTAGATTTGGTTGTCCCATTATACTCTCCTTTAGGATTCTAAAACTCCTTTTAGAGGTATTCATCCATTGAAATTCATGCTTTCCTCCTTTCATTGTTTTAGTTATTGAAGCACAAATTCCACTAAATTTTTTGATATACTTCCTATCAAAACTTTCTAGACCATGGAAAATCTTGGCCTCAAATTTATTTCTTGGTTATGGCCAATTCACAATGGCCTTGATCTTATTAAGGTACATCTATAATCCCTATTGGAACATAAAAAAACCCATGTACACCAACTCCTTTATAAAACTATATTTCTTCAAATTGATGAGCAACTTTTCTTCCTTTAGTCTTTGCAAGACCAATCTCAAATGTTCCAAATGGTTTTATTTGATCTTATTGAATATCAAGATGTCATCCAAATAGATAACCATAAATTTTCTATGAAATAGCTTTAACACTTCATTCATCAACTACATAAATGTATATGCTATATTTTTGAATTCAAATGGCATAACTATCCACTCGTATAACTTGTACTTTAATTTGAATGTGGTTTTCCACTTATCTCCTTCCTTGATCAATATTTGATGATAACCATTTGTAGACACCAAATCCTAACCACTTGTCATCTACGCATCATCAAATCATAGCCATCCATTATATATATATATATATATATATATATATATATATATATATATATATGAGGGGTTGATATTGTGAATTGATAAGTGTATGAATAATATTAAATGAAGTGTCAAGATTAAATTCATTTAACATGATCTATGTCACTTATCAAATTACAATCTCAACCCCTCATCATGTTTTAGTATCGATCTCTCATTGGTGTCATCAAAATCCTAACATGTTTAAGGGTAAATTATAAAATATCATATTAGGCAGTTAGTTTGGATGGGTTTTACCATTCTTCTTTGGAATATATAGAATGAAAGAAATAGTCAAACTTTTAATCAATATAGGAAGGATATTCACTATATTTGGAAAAATACAATAGCCAACTTAGTTGAATCAGTCCATCATCTCCTTAATCACCCAAAAACTTCCACCAAATATGGGATAAGTGATGCAAAGATTGAATATTAAATA
This sequence comes from Wollemia nobilis, assembly GCA_028583015.1. Lineage (NCBI taxonomy): Eukaryota > Viridiplantae > Streptophyta > Pinopsida > Araucariales > Araucariaceae > Wollemia > Wollemia nobilis. Next base: position 1,565,370 of record JAQPPZ010015050.1, read on the forward strand.
TTCTAAGGGAAACCAAATTAAAGGGAATCTAAGTATTTATAAGATGGATAGGACTAGAAATTGGCAATCTCATTCTATGAATTTTGGTAAAGTCAATACTGATGGAACCTCTAGAGGGAACCCTAGAAAAGCTAGTGTAGGAGTAATTGGTAGACTTTTATATCACTCCCTGGTTTTTAATTTTGCTGAGAATTTGGGTATTCTTTCCAATAAAATTTTTGAGGGGTATGGTATCCTTAGAGGCCTTCAAAAGGCTACTAATGTTGTATGGTAAAAGATATTAGTTGAGTCTGACTTTCAACTCATGATTAATCTTTTGAAGAATCCTTTTAAGAATCATAAGGTTGATTGTAGGATAAAAAGAATTGTTAAGAAGATTCAATTAATCCAGATGGGATTTTTGAAAGTTGATTACAATCATGTGGTTAGAAATCAAAACAAGAGTTTTGATGCTTTAGCTAATTGGGATTTGTACAAAGGTGATATTACTTATTATGGACACCGTCCTAGATGGTGGGCTTCACAAATAAGGGAAGCTTTTCTTTCTATCATTTCTTTGGATGGCTCCAGTTCTAAAGGTTCCTAGTTTCTTCTTGCTTTATTTTTCCTTCTCTTTGGTTTGGAAAGGGTATTTTAGTTCCCTAGGTCAAACTATTCTTTCTTTTGTTTCCTTTATTGATTCCTACCTTCAAAGTATTTTGGTCTAGAAAGGTCATTGTTATGTTCAATTTTTTTTCTTTTTTTGTTTAATTTTTTGTGGTGTGTATGTTTTTTTGTTTGGTTTTGTTTTTGTGTTCTTTGTGTTATTTTTTTGTTATTCTTATGTTTTTGTTGTTTTAATTTTTTGTTATTGTTCTTGCATTTTTGTTCTTATTGTTCTTGTGTTTATGTATGTTTGTGTTAATTCATGTTTTTTTGTGTGAGTGTTTTCTATGTTTTTTTGTTTTTTTAATATCTATTGTCAGTTATTTTTATTTTTATTTTTATTTGTTAATTTTTTTAGTTTTGGTTGTTTATGTTTTTCATGTTTTTGTTGGTTATATATTTGGAGTGTTTTGTTGTTTTTGTCATGTTTGTGTTTTATTATGTTGTTCTTGTGTTTTTCTATGTGGTTCATGTTTTTTTTTTTTGTATCTTATTGTGTGTGCTTGGTTGTACTTTTTATTTTGACACACTCAAGGAGCATTTTTCTATTTAATTTTATTATTTTTATTTTTACTTTTTATTTACTTTTTTAAATTTTATTGTGTATTTTTTTGCTTCTTAAGTATGTCAAATATGGTAGGCCAGGATTGTACCCTAGGTGATTTTTATTGAATGGATACCCCTACCTCCTTTTGTATTACCCATAAGTGGTATCTCTTTTGGGATGTTTTCCACAAATTAAAAAATAAATTACAATCAGAGGGTTTAAAATTCTTTTTCAAATGAATGATGATATCTTTGGATCATCCTCACTACAAGCGTGAGTGGGCTTGTGCATCCCTATAGGACCACTCAAATATGCAACAACCATCACTAAAAAGGTATTGTGTAACCTACATATAGATAGATTAAAATAAAGTTAGTAACATTTGCAGAGCCTCCATAGTGTGAGGTCCACTAAAAATTGAAAGTAGAAAAGACTAACCCTAGCTGAAATTCTTGCCAAATAATGTGTAAAAATATAGAAAACGTAAGTAAAAAAATAAAATCTAATACCTTGTTGAAGTATACTTGAGTTTTTATATCTACGCTTCTAATGATTCGATCTAGTGATATGTGAATGCCTCTGAGCATTCAAGGGTTTAGAAATTACAAAATGATGACTAGTGAACACCCTACAATGTTTAGGGATAGTTGTGGATGCCCTACAATATTATAAGAATGCTCTACAACATTCGAGGAAAAATGTAGAGCATTTAGGTATTGTGGGGGGATGCTCTATAGAATCTGATCTAGTTCATAGAGATTTTAGTGATGGATATGGTGGATGTGGCAGTGATAAGGAGGGAATATTTTAGTAGAGTTCTAGGATTTATAAAATGATGGATGATCAATTACTTCAGATCTTGACCTCTAAAAAATGTTTTGACCCTCATTCATACAAGTGAATAAAATGATCAACACCCTCTTGTTTAGGCCAATCCCTCTAAAGTTGTTCAAATGTTAAAAAACAACCCTATGATTGTAATAACTGTATCAAAGAAAACATTGTATTGTAACCCCTAATTTGAGGTATATCTATGTATAAAGTGGAGATCTAGGATCCTTGAGTTTATAATAAATAATATATTTATTTTTTACTACCTTTATTGGTGTTGGTTTATTTTGCTTTACACCACTGTTCAAATATATCTTTATGAAGTACCTTCATCCACTCAATAAATCCATCAAATTCTCCATACATGGCAATGGGAATCAATAATGTATAGTTATATTATTGATAGCCCTTGAGTCTATACACATGTGCCATTATCCACCCTTCTTTGGTGCAAGTATGATGGATATTAAACATGGGCTCAAGCTTTTCCAAAACAAACCCTTGTCCAACAACTCCTAAAATTGTCTATTTATTTATTCATTCTCCATTGGAATCATTCTATATGCTATATTGTTTAGAAAACTTGATCCAAGAATGAAATCAATATGATGACTAGTACTTCTTACTATCAATAATCCATCTAATAATTCATCTAATTTATTTTGTATACTCATCTAGAAAATATTTCACCTCACTTGGAATCTCCTCCTTAACTACCATCCCATCCTTTTTTGGTTTATCAATCAAGGCAAAAAATAACTTCTTATTTGACATCTCTTTCAAAAATTGCTTTCTAGAAATCAAGCATAGATGTAGCTTTCTTCTTAGACATCTTTCATAATGGTGTAGGTGTTTTCGCTACCATCATGCATTGTATTTTTATCAAATTGTCATGGTCTTCCTAACAACACATGGTAAGCATCCATAGTGATGACATCACATAAGAAATCATCCTCATATGATCATATCTAAAAATTCACCTTGCACTATTCACTAACTAAGATCTGATCTTAGCTAGTGAATAGTGCAAGGTGAATTTGAATTCTCCCGTTGTCATGCTGATAAATTTTTAAATACTTTACAAATATCTTAAATATGCATTCATTCCAAGCCAATAGTAACTTGCACAAAGTTGACTCATTATTTTTTCCACTCCAAAATGTCCAGTTAGCCCTCCATTATGCTTCTCTCTTATCAAATTATCCATCATCAAACTCTACAGTATGCACAACTATTATCCCTTGAAAAACAATACCTCTTCAATAAAATAATCTAACCATGGTGTATTGTCCTCCATAGTATGATTACAACATGTTTTCCAAGCTTCCTTTAACTCTACATCATCAACATGGAATCAAAACGAACAACTTCAATCTACATCATGTTCACAAATAGGTTTATTTTGCTCATGCCATCAACACTTGATTTGAATGATCACTTTGTGCTTTACGATGAATGAATATCCCTAAAAAAAATCTATCCAATTCATAAGTCTTTGATTCAAATCACTCTAATTTTTGATGAATTAACTCTTTGGCATCAAATAATGAATCCATTTCTTCAAGGCCTGAATAATGGCATAACAAATCTTAGTCATAGACTAAGTATTTCTTCTTTACCTCATTTAGTTTCTCATTGAAATAGACAATGAAATTGTCTTATTGGCTCAAGAATCCTATTTTTGTTCCACTTGCATCACAATCTACCTAAAATACTTTGCTAAAATTTGGCAAGGCTAGAATTGGTTGTCCCATTATACTCTCCTTTACAATTCTAAAAATCCTTTTAGAGATATTCATCCACTGAAACTCATGCTTTACTCCTTTCATTTTTTTAGTTATTGAAGCACAAATTCCACTAAAGTTTTTGATATACTTGCTAGACCATGGAAACTCTTGGCCTCAAACTTATTTCTTTGCTATGGCCAATTCACAATGGCATTGATCTTATTAAGGTCAATTTGTAATCCCTATTGGAACATAACAAAACTCATGTACACCAACTCCTTTATAAAACTATATTTCTTCAAATTGATGAGCAACTTTTCTTCCTTTAGTCTTTGCAAGACCAATCTCAAATGTTCCAAATGGTTTTCTTTGATCTTATTGAATATCAATATGTCATCCAAATAGATAACCATAAATTTTCTAAGAAATAGCTTCAACACTTCATTCATCAACTACATAAATATATTGGATATATTTATGAATTCAAATGGCATAACTATCCACTTGTATAACTTGTACTTTAATTTGAATGTGGTTTTCCACTTATCTCCTTCCTTGATCAATATTTGATGATAACCATTTGTAGACACCAAATTCTAACCACTTTTCATATACGCATAATCAAATATTAACCATTCATTATATGTATATATATATACAATATATGAATATAAATATAAATATATATATATATATATATATATATATATATATATATATATATATATATATATATATATATATATATATATATATATATATGAGGGGTTGATATTGTGAATTGATAAGTGATATGGATCATGTTCAATGAAGTGTCAAGATTAAATTCATTTAACATGATCCATGTCACTTATCAAATCACAGTCTCAACCCCTCATCATGTTTTAGTATCGATCACTCATTGGTGTCATAAAAATCCTAACATGTTCTAAGGGTAAATTATAAAATATCATATTAGGCAGTTAGTTTGGATGGGTTTTACCATTCTTCTTTGGAATATCTAGAATAAAAGGGATAGTCAAATTTTTAATCAATATAGGAAGGATATTCACTATATTTGAAAAAATACCATAGCCAACTTAGTTGAATCAGTCCATCATCTCCTTAATCACCCCAAAATTGCCACCAAATATGGGATCAAGTGATGCAAATATTGAAGATTAAATATTCTAAGGGCAACCAACTTAAAGGGAATGTAAGTATTTGTAATATGGATAGGACTAGAAATTGGCAATCTCCTTCTAATAATTTTGGTAAAGTCAATACTGATGGAGCCTCTAGAGGGAACCCTATAAAAGCTAGTGTAGAAGGAATTGATAGACTTTTAGATCACTCCCTCGTTTTTAATTTTTCTAAGAATTTCGGTATTCTTTCCAATAACCTTGTTGAGGGGTATGGTATCCTCAGATGCCTTCAAAAGGCTACTAATATTGGATGGTAAAAGATATTAGTTGAGTCTAATTTTCAACTCATGATTAATATTTTGAAGAATCCTTCTAAGAATCATAAGGTTGATTGGAGGATAAAAAGAATTATTGAGAAGATTCAATTAATCCAAATGGGATTTTTGAAATTTTATTATAATCATGTGGTCAGAAATAAAAACAAGAGTGCTAATACTTTAGCTAATTGGGATTTGGACAAAGGTGATATTACTTTTTATGGACACCCTCCTAGATGGTGGGCTTCACAAATAATGGAATCTTTTATTTCTATAATTTCTTTGGATGGATCTAGTTCTAAAGGTTCTATAGACACCAAAACAACACCAATCCGATTATGTGACTACAAGCACTGACCAAATTGGCATACATACCCCCTAGGGTATCCTCCAGAGGTTAAACAGTGGTCCTAACCACTCCAAAATTAGTTTTGGAAGGTCAGAGGTCAATTTGGCAACTTTTCTCCCTACTCGTCCCACCTTGGGATGATTAGAATCCTATTCATCCCACAATAGGATGATTAGCAACAATCGCTCCAAGGTGGGTCGATTAGCAAGTTTGACTAGCAAAAAGTCAAGCCTTGAAAAATGGTAGCCTAGATACGCCACCCAAATTTACCTTCAAGGCATGCAATTGTGATGAAAATTTTCAAATATGAGAGAGAGACTTTAGTCAAGCATACCCTGATCATGGAGGCCCTAAATTAGGGAAGAATCTTCTCTCCCCCAAAAATGCATGGTGAGTCAAGTGGCACCCTCACAAGTGCATTCAAAGGAGACCCTCAGGTCTATAAAATGGTGATCCTCCTCACCCCAATGGGAGAAGAGAGCTGGAGCATTTGAAGCAATGGAGTGCTACCAAATTATACCCCCATTCCTCTTTGTGCTTCCTACATCCCTAATTTATCTTTTGGAAGAGAGGTTATCGGGTGGACACTAGGAATGCAATATAGACCCAAAACCCAAGAAATCGGCCACAATACCACAAAAAAATAATCGACACAACCTCCAAGGATGTTTTTTACCCATACCACTTGGATTGGTGCCAAAAATAGGCTCCAAACGGTGGGCGTCCTGCCCCCGGGCGCCCCCCGCACTATCGTAGTCCTAATCACCCCACCCCGAAGCGATTAGAAATATGTGCATGATTTCTTTACTATTATTTTTGCATTATGTTGTATCTGATGTAATTATGCTTTTGTCCAAGTTTCATTGCTTTCTAACATGATTTGACCTTGTATTTATCATTTTATGCATTCACTAACTTACAGGGAGTGCCTTCAAATACACAATCTGGGAAGAATCTACCAAATATGACCTTCTAGGTCATCTCAAAATGCCCCTTTTAGTCTAACCCTAATTTTGTAGGAGTTTTTGAGGTCTCTAGGTAGGACATTTTCAAGGTCTCTTTTGCATATTTTGTGATAGTCCCTAGCGTCCCACCCCGGAGCGATTACAAATATGTGCATGATTTTTTTATTGTTCTTTTTGCAATGTGTTCTTGATGATGTCTCCATGATTCTGTCAAATTTTGAATTCATTATGACATGTTTTGACCATTGTTTCATTCTTTTATATATTAACTAGCCGGAGGCTTTAGGGATTGCATGTTTTCCTATATCCGCATATGCTATTAACTATTTGCTATTTTTCTATGCACAGGATCTCACCACCAAGAATACCAGAGGGGTATCAATGAATGAAAAACACACAAACACAAGTGGTGGCAAATTTTGGCCCACCCATTTTGAATGTGGGCATGAGAAAAACATTGGAAGCATACCATCCATTGATGTAATGAACTGTATCAAATGTTCTGAGCCCTAGAGGTGGGGACGTATTGTAACCATATTAAAAGCAACATTAATAAAAGAGGCCCTACTTTTTTTTGCTTACATATCATTTCTACATCATTTCCTTCATGCATTTTTTCATCACATTCATAGGACTTAGCATCTATATCTGCATCCATTTTTGTTTGCATAATATCTGGTATGCCGTCCTTCTGCATTTGCTTTTAGTGGTGATCACGGTGGGACACTGTCCCTTGCTATTAAGATCAAGTTTCTGATCCAAATTTTTTGGTTCCTTTGCAGGTGTTATTCATTTGGGCACTGGATTGCTACTCGTGCCACCCTGGGACGAATATGTATTCATCCCACCCTATGACGATTATAGACCTGCTATTCATCCCACCCTGGGATGATTAGAACTTTGTGCATTTATTGAGAAGAAACTCATAGGCATCTAGTTTGGATTGAGAAGAGGTAGGCATTCTGAACATCCTCTGTGTTTTTCTACTTTCTGTTTCTACAAATTTTTGCTTTCTTTGCTTTATTTTTAGACACTTGCATAGAAAAGTTAAGTAGTTTGTTTGCCTTTCTTGCAATAAAAAAAAAAAACATAGAGTAAATTAAATGGAAGGAACTTGATTAGGAATGCATTCTTCTCTAGTTTACTTTCATGATACTTGCACCAATGGCAAGTCCTCATCATAGGTTTCAGTTCTAGGTAGGTTTTGTGATTTCCTTTTTTCTACTAATTGTTTCTGAAAGATAAAACATACTTTAAAGCATTGCATTAGTGAAAATAATATTTTGCTATATGTTTCCTTTCTTTACATGATTAAATGGAACCACACACACATCACATAATAAATTTAACATGAAGGAGTTGGTCTTAATACCCCAACACTTTATCAAGACCAACGGTGGATTTCATCACCACCTTGGCTTGGATTTTGCATACATATACCCTAATTGCGACTATTTCTAGACAGAAATCCTGATGAAAGCTGACCAAGTGTAATGAGGGTGATTCCTCGTGCATGAGGATAAGTCTTGTATGGTAGGTGTCAAAAATAGAGTGATCCCCCTTCCGTACCGCCTATGTTCCACTTACTTTTCTACTCTCGCATACCAATAGTTTCCCTCACGTAAGGGCGGGTATATTGAGAGGTTCGGTATAATGACATGGCAATGGTATATTGAAGGGATGACCATTTTGGAGATACAAGAGCCCTCATTATGCATGTATAACAAAGTTTTCTTTACAAGAGTTACATAACAAAAATCAAACACACTGAACCAGATCTAGGACACACATTTAATCTGTAAACAAGATTATCATTTGTTTGTGTGGTCCCCTTTTGTTTGGTATAGCATAAAAATTGTAAAGGAGATACAAATATACATATATTTTTAGAAAACCCACCACCATGGTGTATACCTGTAGCCAAGCCCAATCACGAGCATAATCTGTGACTTATAGCCCCAAGGACTTGGTTATACCACCTTGGAAGCCTGACCCACAACATATTCCACACTATGCCACTACAGAAAAGGACTATAGAGGCACCCCTTTGAGGGGCACTCCCATTCAACATAGACCCTCTCAGGAGGAGTACACACATGGTAAGGCCCCATTAGACACTCATTATGAGTGGCCACTGCATGATGAAGTGTTAGAGTAGCATAGGGTTCATAAGGAGGGGCCACATGACTATATCGTTCCCCCTCCACCCCTCATTACTGTTAGAACTAATAGGCCAAATCTAGATCACAAGGCTCTTTAGATAGGGCGAGCCAACTCTGCCCATCCCTTTCACATATACAAAAGGGAGCATGAGGAAAACCAGTATATTCCTCAAGAGAAATACATCGCATGGGAGCAATGCACCTCCACACCTACTAATTATCAAGATCACCTATTGATGCTAGAGCTTCGGGTGAATTTTTCTAACCTAGATCACCATGAACCAAAGAGATATCGAATCACCATGACCGAGATAGATATATAGGGGAGGCGTCTAGGACTCCTAGACCTAGGACGGTGAAACAAATCAACTTTGTATTTGCTAAAAATGTCACACGCCAAGCATAAATCATGCAGCTTAGGCAAGATCAATAGCAGTTAGAACAACTATATCATCTTAACAAAGAGCGCATTTAGTGCCAGATAGATGAGTTGCTCCAGAACACTACGCATGAGAGGATTATGACCCCTTGCATGCATAGGACATAAATTTATGAGAGGCACAATCCCTTAGTACAGGACAGGTCTCCATGACCTTATCAAGCGTTGCCTCTAAGACCTCCTAGACCTGAGAGGGAGGCTACTCCTAGAACCAATGATGGGCGTCTTCCTCGGACACCCGTCCATGTTTATAGGTCACCTCTAGAAACTCCTCAAGAGGCCTATGAGGAATTTGAATGAGAAGAATAGTGGTCTAAAATGCCCTACCAAGGTAGGGAGGGTGATATTTGGCTACCCCTCCATAGGCCTCAAGTTCCTCATAATTCACAATGAGAACAAACCAAAGAAGAGGAAATTAAATCTTCTGATGCATACAAAGCACTACTATAACACTTAGAGTTTGTGGAGACTAAGACTTCAGGGCCCCAAAATCCCACCTTACCCCATCTCCACAAACACCCTATGCATCCTTTAGTTTTAGAACCCCCATACCCCGACCACTTCAAAATGCCTCAATTGGAAATTTTTAGAGGGGATGAGGATGCCCAAGAGCACGTAACCAGGTTCCTAAGTCAATGCTTTGGAATTCAGGACAATGATGCATTGCTTCTAAGAATGTTTATAACCACGTTCGTAGGCCCTACCTCGGATTGGTTTACCTAGTTGCCAAAGCATAGCATCAATAATCTAGATCAGCTAGTAGACGTGTTCCTTGAACTTTTTGTCTTCAACACCAAGAAGAAGGCATCCTTAAGTGACCTAGCTAGCCTTAATCAGTATGATGATGAGACCATAGCCGCTTATGGTAATTGATGGAGGATATTGATTTCAAGGCTACCTTACCTCCCTCCCATGGCTGACATAACTCAAATGTTTTCAAAGAGTTGCACAAGGTTCGATCTCCATGCTATTGCAGCTGTAGCAATATGCCACCATCGAAGAAGCCCTGGTGCAAGCCATGATAATTGAGGATATCAAAATACAAGACATCAATATTGCTAAGCCGTGCAAGAAAGAGTGACCCAAAAATACTAAAACTGGGCCCACACAACCGAAACCTACCACGGTCAATCAGGTTGCCATAACTATACCAAAGCCTACACAAATGACATAGCCCCCAAAGGCTAATTATTAGGCAGTTCCTCTTGATAACTATGAAAAGGAAAATCATAAACAAGAGCAAAATCAGCAGCGTCGCCCTAAGCGACAATTCACACAATTCACGGAGTCTAGAGACTCCTTGTTTGACCACTTGTTCATGGCAAACCTGATAAACTTGTTGAAAATTTGACCCATAGACCCCAATGCACAAAAAACCAAGGGCTATAGGGAAGACTTATATTGTAGATTTCACTAGCAGAAAGGACACGACATCTTCACTTGTTGGAAATTCAAAAACTTAGTGCAGGACTTGATAGACAACAAAACGCTTGTGGTAGATAATCCCATAGCATTGAGCAACCAACATATGGAATTCTTCAAAGACCCCCTACCTGCCCATGATGCACAAGCAAAGAATTTACAAGTGAATGAGGTAACACAAAATTGCCCCATGCAAGGATATGTAGGGATGATAAGCATTGTGACATGGAACAAAATATACCCAAACATGGCTGCACCCGTTGCAGCTACAGGAGATGTTCCATCAACGTCACAACCTCCACAACACCCTACACAAATTCCCCCACCTAGACCAGTAGCCATGATTTAGACTAAGATTAATCAAAGTTTATGGACCACATCGGCTAGGCTCTCTATTTATGAGCTCATCCAAAAATCATCGCCCCATCGGGAGGCTCTGATGGAGATACTCAAAGCCATTGAGCTATAGCCTCATGAACCCAATTATTTCAAAAATTTTGTGGGACATGTGAGACAATGCACATAACCAATCATAACCTTTAGGGAAGATGAACTAAAATTAGTGACTGGTTATATGGTGGATCCACCCCTGCACATCATCACATAGGTCAACGGGATTCCATTCAAGAGGGTATTGGTGGACACTGGCTTGTCCAACAACATAATCATGATAGTGGCATTAAAACATCTTAAGTTGCCAGCATCCCACATTGTGGATTCCACTTACACTCTTTGAGCATTCAACGACGCGTTATGCTCGATGGTTGGCATAATTGTCTTGCCCATCCAAGTAGGACAAAATACCATTCCTACATTGTGTCACATCCTTGAGGGTGATATGGCCTACAATATCTTGCTATGCAGGCCTTGGATTAGGGACATGAAGTGTGTCCCTTCGATAGCCCATTAGTGCCTCAAATACACATATGAATGGCAAGTACATGTAGCCCCAATGAACTTAGAGCCCTTTAAGTTTTGCAATACAGTGTAGCTAATGACATAATCGACCCTCCCATCGACACATTTGGACTTTTAATTGAATCCTTCCACTCAGGGTCTAATTCTACCTACATCCCTGTTGTTGAGTCCCTCAACTCACCAACTTGGCCCATCTTCATTTTCTATTCCTTCACCCACAATGCCACCTATGGTGGCCATACTAAAGGACAATGGGAAGAAACCCCTAGAGGATGTACCACCATTAGTCTCAACCATATCTATCGAAGAGGTGCCTAGCCAAATGGAATTCGAGACACCTAGTTCACCCAACATGGAGTGGACTCAGGGAGAACTCCCATTCCCTCCCCCTCAACCACTGAAAATTACCATCGAGATGGCCACTATGAGCCTAGGGGATTATCTAGTGTGGAACGTGGTGGCAACACCCTCACTCCAATCCATGCAAGACATGGGAATACCTCACCTCCCCATAAACACTATCATCCCTTTAGGTTACCCACCAAATCAGACCAATTTTGTATATAGGGGCCTCAAGAACGGCCTTGAACCCTACCTACAAGAGGAGGAGGATGAAGATCCATTTGTTAAGAATGTTGACTATCTATCCAACCCAAAATTTGCCTTGAAATACCTAGACCAATGTAATTGGCATGGATATGGATTGGGTAGATACAAACAAGGAATGCACATTCTTTGTCAATCGAGATAACATATGCCATATAATAAATTAGGAGTAGGGTTCAACCACCCTTTACCCCTCGACATCTTGGTAGAAACCATGCAAGGCTTAGGTCTAGGCAACAGGGATGTGTTGGCACAAGATCCATATGCCAATCCCAACACTACATACACATTGGGGAATTATTTCCCATTGTTGACAACAAACCTTGTTGACCTCAACAACCCCTCCCCCTTGATCGAGGAAGGGGAAAATTCAAGAAGTAACCTCCAAGAGAGATATGAACAAGATCAAGGGAGGTCTCCCAAAGATGAGTCATATTATGAGGTAGCACCTTGGGATTCATTTGAGTTCGATAGAAATCACTTGTAGGTGACACCCATGGACAACTATCAGGACTTCATCGCAATGTTCCCCTTTAATGTTCCAATTTGGCAATTGCCACCTCCAGAGAATCCAGCCCTCCCATAAGGAAAGTAATCCACTAGAGGAAGAAGAGCCAAATATCCTCTTCAACATCGACTACCTACGTGCCAGATTTTAGGTTTTCATAGAGAGTGAGGATAGTGATCAAGAAACACCTAGTGGGAGGCTATACCAGCAATAGGGGAACATAGTTTTCATAGCCAATGAAGGCCTATGGATATTTGATAACTACTATGAGGATGAGACTGAGATGGCATATCTCAACCATATGAGGTGACATGAATATCCCATAGACATCGATGATGTTTGAACATCTAAATATGGGAACAAGGCATAGGTGGCATTTAAACCAAGTATAGTTAAACCACGTGCTTCATCCACCACTACGGGCATACGGAGAGCACCTCCCACCTAGATACCCTATAGGTCCATCAGTGCCAAGGGTAGAACCTATCCTTCTATCCACACATAGGGCCGATCTTTTTGTGCCAATACCCACAGAGCCAGATCTGGGGTACAAGGATCATCAAGAATGTCTGAGTCAACACCCGCATGGCAATGGAGACCAAATTCATTCTATCAACATGATATCCATTTATCTAGCCGCACCCATCCGCAATCCAGCCGATCCAACATGACCACTGTATCTAGACCTAGATGCCTTAGACTAGGATTGCACTGACTCACCACCATTCCCATCAGAGTATTGGCCTTGCAGAGAGATGTTTCATTTCACCCTAGGATAGACTCAGGATATCTTGCATTCTAAAGAGTAACTTGGTGTTCCCAATGCAAATCTAAATTCAATGAATGATGTCCACCTGATCCCAACTCCACACTAGTTGGAGGACAAATCCCACATGTCAGTCAAAGAGACGATTAACGTGGACATTGGTTCTAATCCAATGAATTTGCAAATCATCAAGTTGGGGGTAATTTTATCCCCCAAAGAGAAATCCAATTATATTGCCCTTCTCAAAGAGAAGAATGAGGTTTTTGCATGGTCCTACAAAGACATTCTAGGGCTAGACTCACAGCTTGTCATGCATAATCTAACACTTGATCTGACAGTCAAGCCAGTCAAGCAAAAGCTATGTAAGATGCACCCAATAGTGGCCTTAATGGTCAAAGATGAGCTAAAAAAGCTATTGGGTGCATAGTTTGTCATCTACATAGATTACCAACCATGGCTGTCGAACATGGTACCCATCAAAAAGCCTGACGGGAGGATTTGCATATGCATCGATTTTTGAGATTTAAACAAAGTGAGTCTTAAGGATGATTTCCCATTGCTTAGAATCGATGCATTGGTAAATGCTATAGCATGCCACAAAATTCTTTCCATCATGGATGGTTTCTTGGGATACAACAAGATTCGTATCAATCCCAACGATAAAAAAAAATGGTGTTCACAATGCCTTGGGGGATATTTTGTTATAAAGTCATGCCCTTTGGCCTTAAAAATGTTGGTGCCACCTACCAACACGGTATGACATACATCTTCCATGATCACATGCATAAAAATTTGAAAGATTATATGGATGATCTGTTGGCCAAATCTCTTTTGCACAAAAATCATCTCGATGACCTACGTAAGATCCTTGATTGCCTCATCAAACACAAGGTTAGGCTAAACCCTAAGAAGTGCGTATTTGGCATCATATCTGGAAAACTCTTAGGTTTCATAGTCTCAGAATGAGGCATTGAGGTAGATCCAAATAAAGTCAAGGAAATCCTTGAGATGCTTCCCCCAACCACCATCAGGCAGCTCAAAATCTTGCATGGTAAGGTCGCGTCAATCAAGCACTTCATAGCGTAGTTATCTGACAAGTGTCAACCCATGAATAAATTATTACACAAGGGGGTAGCATTTCATTGGGATGACGAGTGCCAATAAGCCTTCAACGACATCAAACAATACTTGGATTTTTTGCCAGTATTGGCACCACCTAGACTAGGAGTGTCATTCTACTTATACATCTCAGCTACTGAGGTGGCACTGGATGCCATGCAAGCCTAGAAAAATGAATTACATAAAGAACATACTAATTATTATCTTACCCACACCTTGGTCAGTTATGAACTTAACTATGCATATGTTGAGAAGCTAAGCTTGGTAGTGGTATTTGCCACCAAAATACTACCCCATTACATGCTGATCCATATGACGTATGTTGTGTCTAAGAAGAATCCATTGTGGTACATTATGAGTCGTACTTATCACAGTAGTCGTACGGTGAAATGAATCATGTTTTTGACGAAGTTTGACATCAAATTCATTGGAAAAAAATCCATGAAAGGTCAAGTCATCGCCAATCAACTAGCAGAGGCTCCTCTCAAAGATGATCAGCCTCTGACCATAGATTTGCTCGATGATGGGGTCTTCCATGTCTCAGAATTTCCAGATTATGATAAGCCTAAGTCACAGGCTGACATAACCTTATTATTCGATGGTTCTAAATGTGAGCTAGGGGGTGGTGCAAGAATCATGTTTTTCACACCTAAAGGGGCTCCAATGCCTTTATCATGTAAACTTGATTTCTCATGCACCAATAACAATGCTGAATATGAAGCCTTGCTCATAGGTCTTCAGACAACCATCACCATGAACATCAAATGCTTGAATATCTTTGGTGATTCACTGTTAATTGTCAACCAAGTGAAAGGGGTATTCCAATGCAAATGCCTAGTTCTACAGGCCTACAAAGCCCTTGTAGATAAAAACCCAGAAAATCTTGAATGGTATGACATCGAGGCACTCCCTTGATCATCGAATCATTTTGTGGACACTATGGCCTCCTTGGGGTCACTAATCCCAAAAGACCCTTTTGGTGAGATGACAACCATTCAATTCAAAATGTTATCACAATCCGTGATGGAGCATGCAAGGTCTGACATAACACCAAGAATCCACCTGATCTAGATTGAACCATCTTAGGGTAGGTTCTCTCAAATCCATGATAGTCTAAATCATGCCAACTGGGGGTCTTTGTTCTCTCCAACCCCTCTTAATAGCAACACAACACTATTTCTACAAGTTCTTTCTCGCTCAACTTTTGCTAGGGATGAACTTCAAGAGGGATCAACCGTTCATACCATTGAGGTTTCTAATCAGCAGGATTAGTACACACCCATAAGAGACTATCTCAAGTTAGGTAGCCTCCCACTTGGATTGTCGCACACCATAAAAATATCATTCAAACAAAAAGTGATAAAACATGTCTTACTAGGATACATCTTATATCGTCGAAGCTACGAAGGAATACTCCTTTGTTTCTTGGACCAGCAGGAGTCCACTTGGATGATCACCCAAGCACACGATGGTACATGCGGTGGCCACTTCAGCGATATGGCCATTGCAAAGCACATTCTTCACATGGGCTATTATTGGCCATATTTAGAGTGAGATTGTTGCACATATGTGTAGAAGTGTATGAGGTGTCAACACCATGCTAACTTGACACACGTACCTTCTCAGGCCTTGCATCCGATCCAATCAGCTTGGCCATTTTTGTAGTGGGGCCTAGTTCTCATCGGAAAGATCTCCACTACATCGTCAGGTCATCACACATTTATCATAACGACCATAGAATACTTCACTAAGTGGGTGGAAGTAATTTCGCTTACCTCTATGACTAGGCCTTGCATTACGAAGTTCATTTTACATAACATCATATGTCATTTTGGTATTCCATCCAAGATCATATCGGATAATGGGACGTCATTTAAGAAAAAATATGTGCATGCTTTGATGACAAAGTAAAAATACAGCACAATTTTTTGACACCCTATTATCCATAGGAAAATGGGCAAGTAGAGGCATCAAACAAAATGCTAGTTGCTATCCTTAAAAATATGGTCGTAGATAGTCATAAGGATTGGCACATCCAAATACCACTGGCCCTATGGGCTTATCACACTAGCATTCGGATGCCCACTGGGGCAACTCCATTTTCGCTAGTGTATGGCTCCGAGGTAGTCATGCCTCTTGAGTTGGAAATATCCTCCCTATGCATATCAATGCAAGATTTCATCAATGATGACACTGCACGGTAGGCCCAGTTATACCAGCTTATGTTACTCAATGAACGATGCATCAATGCTCTTGAGCATTTATGTATCTATCAAGAGTGACTTAAGAAAGCATACAACATAAAAGTTCACCTGAGGGACTTTCAGGTCGATGACATAGTCTTAAAAGAGAACCAACAAAATTCTAACTTGCCACCCCATTTAAGGGACAAGTTCATGACAAATTGGTTATGTCTTTATGTAATCGATAATAAAATAGGACCTGGAACAAACCGGCTCACCTCTCTTGAAGGAATCAAGGAACTAGAACCGTTTAACATCCATTATTTAAGGTCATTCAAAATTTAGAGAGAGAGAGCCATAGCCCACCCCAAATGCCCCAAAGGTATCCAAAATCCCTTTGGTCAAGCCAAAATATCCAAGGGTTCCCACAATCGCTTAGTCAACCCCAAAATGCCCCAAAGGTATCCATAATACATTTGGTCAAACCAAAATCTCCAAGGGTTCCCACAATCACTTGGTCAACCCCAAAATTTCCCAAAGGTATCCATAATCTCTTTGGTGAAACCAAAAGCCCCAAGGGTTCCCACAATCACTTGGTCAACCAAAAATTCTCCAAAGGTATCCATAATCCATTTGGTCAAACCAAAAGCTCCAAGGGTTCTCGCCACCGCTTGGTCACCTAAAATTCCCCAAAGGTATCCATAATCCCTTTGGTCAAGCCAAAAGCTCCAAGGGTTTCCACAATCTCTTGGTAAAAAATGAATATTCAAAAAAACAACAGATAATCAAAAATAACAAAAATAAATTGTATCACACTTTTAAACATAATCTTAAAAATCAAAACACAAAAATAATTGCATTAGGCATCGTATACATACATTGCATATTTTCTGGTCATACATTTAAAATGCACCATAGACTGTAATTACTCGACAATCCCATAATTTTCCACATTTTTCCACTTTTTAAGTGATCCAAAAAGATTAACGCAATTCACATTTTTACCATATCATAGTCAATTTTCTTTTAATGTCTTTAGGGTTTTCATCATTCAGTTGTATTTAGATTTCTAGCCAAATTTTGTACAAAGTTAGACCAATTTTTACAAGGTAGAGTTTTACTTGGATCACGCTTGGTTACATAGCATCCAAAAATAAGCTTAAAATACATAAAAATTCTCAAGTTGTGTGAACGAAAGATGAAACCTGTAATGTGGTCCAGAATACCATACAGCGAAACGGTTATCTTGATCATCCCCCTATGCGAATGACCCCAAGAATTTTGAGAGTTGGCAAAAGGACAAACATCTTCCCTACCCATTTCCCAAAAATAAATAGTGGTTTTTACCACTATCAGAAATCCTAAATTCTCAAAAAGTTGTAAATATCAAAAACTGCAAAAGTCAAAGTACAAACTCCAAAGTTTGACATCAAAACCCTCAAAGTGCACACATCAAAAAGCACAATAAATAGTGATCCCCATCACTAAAAATTCAAATCCCTTGCTCAAAAACAAAAAATAAACAACGATTTTTATCACTATATATGAGAGCAAGTATCCCAATAAAATTGAAGAAAATAAGGGATTCGAACTTGAATCCCTAGAACTTTCAGCATTCAAAAGGTCATGAGGTGATCCTCTGTCCCGGTTTTGTGGATAGCCTGCTGGAACTGGTGTAAACCTCTCGCATGATGATATATCTGTCACATTACCCATTGGGAATATGTACAGATCAATGTTTGCATGTGGATGAGCTAGCTTATGGTATCCTAGATTGCCCCATAGATTAATCTTACTAAATGCAACAAAGGAATTAGTGGAGCTAATTAGGTGATCCTTAGTACAAGTTTGGTGGACAGCCTACCTGGCACTAGCGGTATCCTTATGAATACCACATCAACGAACTCAATCGCACACATAAGGATGTGAAATAACTTGGTCAAACTCAAGTCTGATTCGTACCATGTTCGAAAGTCTCATAAGATAATGTATAGTCTTGACTATTTAGTTAAAGCATCTGAGTCTCTGAAAAACCTTAACTACATTCTAAAACAATTGTTGTACATTTCACTACTTACATCACCATTAGAAAATACAAAACAAAATTACAAATGCAAAGTTATTTCATAAAGAAATCACATAGTATAGAAAGCCAGTAAATCCTGTATAGTCTATGGTGCCATCACCTGTATACCCACAAATCATTTCCATTCATTTCACAGTCATAATAGCATATGCATACATCAACATAAATAAACGTGCATAAATAACAATAAACCATAACAAACATATCATCAAACCAAAAATGAGTAATGTATATATATCAAGTCAAAATGCCCTCAAGCTACAATAAGAAGGTCCTCTGACCTCACAAAAAAACAAAAAACTCAAAATCCCCAAAGCCTAGGTAGTCGGCCACCATGATCATGTAGGATCAATGCAACTAGAACTACCCCCAGTAGTATGGGTCCTATGGGACCTCTCATGGTGGTTGCTGCCATCCTGCGCACCTTGCCCACCAATGCTACCCTCATTTAACCACCTGTGATGAGAGGATGTAGACTGCTTAGTCTCACTGCCTCTCGTACGACATGAAAAACCACATCCATAGAGCATAGGCAACTGTCCATCGAGGAAGACAACCTATATATCTAACTCTACCCAGTACCGCCCCCACTCCACATCTTGTCAGCAATACACATCTAATGCACTGTCCCATTGTGCCAACTGAGTCCGTAGAAGATACCTCTCCTGCAAAACATCTTTGTGATCCTCCTCCCATATTCATAAGAGACCATCCAATCATGCTATCTCAACATGAAACCCAACCTTAACCTCTCGTGAAACAACCTAAGGTATAGGCACCTCCGAGATGGCCTACTGCTCTGGCACCCACTGCTCTAGGGCATCCTGTACATCTGACTACTCTGAAACCCCTAAATCGTATCCATCACCAGTGAAGTCATCAACCTCCATAATTTTTGCATTATCAAGTGGATCCCCCAAACCCTTCATTGATGCCTTTGCATGCACACATCATGCTACTGTAGTATCCATGCCTCCTAGAGGCCCCTCACCCTACCATCACCGCATAATCCACCATCGGTCATACTCTGTCGTCACCCTAACATTGTCCATGTTGGGTACATCAATAACTACATCAAACTCCTCGCCTAGTGGCTTAATGATAGGTCAGACAAGATTCCTCTCATCGCCATGATGTCGATAGATCAAGGGATCACCAGGCAATCCTTGGTACACCCCAAACTGCCATGTTGCACAGACATATAGGAAGTACTCCTACTCTGTTCCATGTCATCCAATCAACCATATACCCATGTGCACACATTGGAGCCACTCTCCAGCCTTAGGCCAGACTAGACAGTCCTCGTATGATTGCAAAAACACCTACCCTGGTATTAGATGAGAGAAGACATCATTATAATGACTTACGTCACCTACCCATCATCGACTTTGCCCATGCTCCTCTGACCTCTACCATAAAGTAGCATATCCAATCTCCTGATCCATCATCTCACCTTGGGAGGTCCAAGGCAAACCTTGTAGCCACTCCACAACTATGTGCTACCACTCCTAGCACTGCAATATATAGCTGCACCCGATCCCCTTCCACCTTCGATAGCGGACCTCATACACCTCATCGTACAGCTGCGCCAACAACATCTGACCCCATATCATAATAAGTGGAGCTAATGTAGTACACTCCACCAATCTAAACACAAACTCCAACAGGTTCCAAGGTAACCTCACACCTAAGGAGTTAGGAAGAAGCATATTGGAGATGATGATCATGATCAAAGCATACCTCACCCCTAATATGCCCTTCTCCAACCACCACCACACAAGAATACCGCCTATTTGGTAGTTAGCATCTAACCTCTCCACAGCCCTATCCACCCCCTCTCCACTACTAGACCAAAACACCATGTCAGTACCACAATTTGTTGGTCACGGTGGGTCATCCGGTTGGGCAGTCCATATATTGGAATTAATAGAATTCGATACACATCCTCCAGATTAATAGTCATCTCCCCTATTGGAAGATGAAAGGTGTTGGTGCAGGGATCCCACAGATTGATCAGGACATTCAAATATGCCCGATCCCCCACCATAGGCTCCAAACACATCACCTTATTGAGCCCAAGAGCATCAAGCTACTCCTAATCCACAACTGTCAGAGTATTCTGAGCATTAGAGAAAATAGTCATCTGGTGGTACCGACTCTTCACAACCTGAAAAACAATAAAACAAGAAAAAAACATATTAGGGTTTCAACCTTAATATAAACAAAAACATTAAAATAAAATCGTACAACAGAAGTACAAACTACAATTTACAATTATAAAGCAAAAGTATAGCATGAGAAGTGCACTAAAATAAATATGTACAGTGAAAGTATAGAATAATTACAATACAACTGTACAATGAACAAAAAAATAAAACAAAACAAAAAAAATCAATATTAGGGTTTCAACCTTAATATTAACGCAAAAAAAAACAAAACAAAACAAAACAAAATTAATATTAAGGTTTCAACCTTAATATTAATGCAAAACAATACAAAAATATAAAAATTAATATTAGGGTTTCAACCTTAATATTAACGCAAAACAAAAACAAAATAACGCAAACAAATATTTAAGTTTTTAACTTCATATACAACACAAACGAATAACAACAAAAGGAAGGAACATCATACCGGTCTCGCCTCAGCTCCTCCACTTGAATATCCAGTTCTCACACTCTTGATGTTCTCCAAATTTTGGCAACGCTTCGCTATGCACACTCACACTCCTCCTCACTGCTAAAAATCGCCAAGAAAAAAATTGTTGCAAATGATCCCAAAACCTAGTTTTGGTCCTTATATAGGCTGTTAGGCCTGTAATAATTCCACCTTGGGATGAGTGCTCTAGTTTGCACTTGTCCCACTCTGGGATGAACACAAAATTGGTATTCGTCCCACCATGGGACGATTACAGAGCAAGAAATAAAACAACAAAAACTGCATCTAAAAAATGCACCAAAAATAGCAATAAATCTGTCAAACAAATGTGCCTCTGCACCTGACATTCATGGCATGAAAAACCACCATCGGGGTCACAAATGATCACTATCCTACTCCCTAATAAGGCTAGCATAGCCGGACCACTCCACGAGAAGGAGGATTTTCGATAATTTCTACCCCAATAGGCGTCAACAAAAGGGTCAAAACCCACCAAAAATAGGCCCGATTTTTGGAAAACTGCAAAACGCGTTCAATGAAAACAATTGAAGGCACCCTTACAAATGTCATATTTGGTCAAGCGACTCATCGCTTTTCTAATTTTGGTAATTCCCTCATCAATTCATCGCTTGAGGGGGTAGTCAGACTTAGTCACCAATCAACAAATACACACCCAATCAAGGAAATGGCGTGCATTCAAAGAATCATTGACAAAGACAATCACGCTCTTGCTTGGGGCAGAAAATAAGCAATAATCACAAGCTAAACAAACACTTTCCATTCTAGAAGCATGAGGAAATGGTTCCTCAGACAAAAGGTTGCACCCTTTGCCTATTCATGACTGAACAATGTCCAAGATCAAGTACACCTCACCGAAAAAGGTTACACTTGAGTTAAGCTCCTTAGCTCATCAGAAGCAAGGATTCAAAAATGCGTGCCCTTTCCATACTTGGGGCATCAAAAGTTGGTTAGGTTACTGAGAAACCCTAATAATTAAGTGCTTTGGTCATCTATTTTTACTCAGAACTATGCCGCACACAATGCATCCCAAAAAGGGGCATCTGTAGACATCAAAATAGCACCAATCCGATTATGTGACTACAAACACTGATCGAATTGGCATACATACCCCCTAGGGCAGCCTAAAGAGGTTAAAAAGTGGTCCTAACCACTCCCAAATCAGTTTTAGAAGGTCAAAGGTCAATTTGGCACCTTTTAAGCACTTTGCTCCCTATTCGTCCCACCCCGGGACGATTAGAATCCTATTCACCCCACCCCGAGACGATTAGAATCAATCACTCCAGGGTGGGACGATTAGCAGGTTTGACTGGAAAAAAGTCAAGCCTTGACAAATGGCATCCTAGATTCACCACCCAATTTTTCCTTCAAGGCATGCAATTGCGAGGAACGGTTTTGAATCTGAGAGAGAGACTTCAGTCAAGCATGCCCTGATCATGGAGGCCCTAAATCAGGGAAGAATCTTCTCCCCAAAAAATGAATGGTGAGCCAAGTGGCACCCTTACATGTGCATTCAAAGGAGACCATCATGTCTATAAAATAGTGAGCCTCCTCACCCCAAAGGGAGAAGAGAGCTGGAGCATTTGGAGCAATGAAGTGCTGCCAAATTATACCCCCATTCCTCTTTGTGCTTCCTACATCCCTAATTTATATTTTGGAAGAGAGGTTATCGGGTGGACACTAGGAATGCATTCCAGACCCAAAACCAAAGCAATCAGCCACAATCCCACACCAAACTCATCAAAACAACCCCATAGGAGGTTTTGGTCCCATCCCACTTGGATTGGTGCCAAAACTAGGCCCCAAACGGTGGGCGTCCTGCCCCCAGGCGCCCCGCACTACTGCAGTCCTAATCGCCCCACCTCGGAGTGATTATAAATTTGTGCATGATTTCTTTACTGTTCTTTTTGCATTATGTTTTATCTGATGTACTTATGCTGCTATCCAAGTTTCATTGCTTTCTGACATGATTTGACCTTGTTTTTATCATTTTATGCGTTCACTAACCTACAGGGAGTGCCTTTGGATACAGGATAATTTGGGCAAGATATTTCAAATCTGACCTTCTGGGTCATCTCAAAATACCCCTTTTAGTATAACCCCAAGTTTGCAAGTGTTTTGGAGGCCTTTGGGAAAGAAATTTGCAAGGTCACTTTTGCATGTTTTGTGATAGTCCCCAACGTCCCACCCCGGAGCGATTAGAAATCTGTGCATGATTTTCTGACTGTTATTTTTGCAATGTGTTCCTAATGATGTCTCCATGATTCTTTCAAATTTTGAATTCATTATGACATGTTTTGACCATTGTTTCATTCTTTTATATATTAACTAGCCGGAGGCTTTAGAGATTACATGTTTTCCTATATCCGCATATGCTATTAACTATTTTCTGTTTTTCTGTGCATAGGATCTCATCGCAAGGAATACCAGAGGGGTAGAAAGGAACTATGAACACATGGACACAAGCGTGGGTAACTTTTGATGAGCCCATTTTGAATGTGGGCATGCAGAAGACACTGGAAGCGTACCATCCATTGATGTAACGAACTGTATCAAACATTCTAAGCCCTAGAGGGGGGCATGTATTGTAATTGGATTAAAAGAAACATTAATAAAATAGGCCCCGCTTTTTTTTTCTTACATATCATTTCTGCGTCATTTACTTCATGCATTTGTTCATCACATTCGTAGGACTTAGCATCTATATCTGCATCCATTTTTGTTTGCATCATATCTGGTATGCCGTCCTTCTGCATTTGCTTTCAAGTTCCTAATTTATTTTTTCTTTATTTTTCCTTCTCTTTGGTTCGGTCAGGGTATTTTAGTTCCCTAGCTCAAACTATTCTTTCTTTTGTTTCCTTTGTTGATTCTTACCTTAAATGTATTTTTGTCTAGAAAGGTCATTGTTATGTTCAAATTTTTTTCTTTTCACTGTGTAATTTTTTGTAGTGTGTATGTTTTTTGTTTTGTTTTGTTTTTGTGTTCTTTGTGTTATTTTTTTGTTGTTCTTATATTTTTGTTGTTTTATTTTATTTTTTATTGTTCTTGCATTTTTGTTCTTCGTGTTCTTGTGTTTATGTATGTTTGTTTTAATTCGTATTTTTGTGTGTGAGTGTTTTCTATGTTTTTTGTTTTTTTAATATCTATTGTTGGTTGTTTTTATTTTTATTTTTATTTGTTAATTATTTAAGTTTTGGTTGTTTATTTTTTTCATATTTTTGTTGGTTATATCTTTGTAGTGTTATGTTGTTTTTGTCATCTTTGTGTTTTGTTATGTTGTTCTTGTGTTTTTCTATGTGGTTCATGTTGTGTTTTTTTTTTTAACTTATTGTGTGTGCTTGGTTGTGCTTTTTATTTTTGACACAATCTAGGAGCATTTTTCTATTTAATTTTATTATTTATTATTTATATTTTTTAATTACTTTTTTAAATTTTATTGTATGTTTGTTTGTTTCTTGAGTATGTCAAAGATGGTAGGCCTGGATCGTACCCTAGGTGATTTGGATGGAATGGATACCCCTACCTCCTTGGGTATTACCCAAAAGTGGTATATTTTTTGGGATGTTTTCCACAAATTAAAAAATAAATTACAATTATAGAGTTTAAAATTCTTGTTCAAATGAATGATGGTGTCTCTGGATCATCCTCACTACAAGCAAGTGTGAGTGGGCTTGTGTATCCCTATAAGATCACTCAAAGCTGCAAAAACCATCACTAAAAATGTATCTTGTAACCTACATATAGATAGATTAAAATAAATTTAGTAATATTTGCAGAGCCTCCATAGTGTGAGGTCCACTAAAACTTGAAAGTAGAAAATACTAACCCTAGCTGAAATACTTGCCAAATAATGTGTAAAAATATAGAAAATGTAAGTAAAAAAATAAAATATAATACCTTGTTGAAGCACACTTGATTTTTTAGGTCTACGCTTCTATGAATCGATCTGGTGATATGTGAATGCCTGTGAGAATTCAAGGGTTTAGAAATTACAAACTGATGACTAGTGAACACCCTACAATATTTAGGGATAGTTGTGGATGCCCTACAATATTCTAAGAACGCTCTATGACATTCGAGGAAAAATCTAAAGCATTTTTGTATTGTGGGGGGATGTTCCATAGAATCTAATCTAGTTCATAGAGGTTTTAGTGATGGATATGGTGGATGTGGCGGTGATAAGGAGGGAATGTTTTAGCAGAGTTATAGGGTTTATAAAATTATGGATGATCAATTACTTCAGATCTTGACCTCTAAAAAATGTTTTGACCCTCATTCATACAAGTGAATAAAATGATCAACACCCTCTTGTTTAATCCAATCCCTCTAAAGTTTTTCAAATGTTAAAAAACAACCCTCTAATTGTAACAACTGTATCAAAGAAAACATTGTGTTGTAACCCCTAATTTGGGTATATCTATGTATAAAGTGGAGATCTAGGCTCCTCGAGTTTATAATAAATAATATATTTATTTTTTACTACCTTTATTGGTGTTGGTTGATTTTGCTTTACACCATTGTTCAAATCTATTTTTATGAAGTACCTTCCTCCACTCAATAAATCCATCAAATTATCCATACATGGCAATGGGAATCAATAATGTATAGTTATATTATTGATAGCGCTTGAGTCTATGCACATGTGCCATTATCCACCCTTATTTGGTGCAAGTATGATGGAGATTACACATGGGCTCAAGGTTTTCCAAAACAAACCCTTGTCCAACAACTCCTAAACTTGTCTATTTATTTATTCATTCTCCATTGGAATCATTCTATATGCTATCTTATTTAGAAAACTTGATCCAAGAATGAAATCAATATGATGGCTAATACTTCTTACTATCAATAATCCATCTAATAATTCATCTAATTTATTTTTTATACTCATCTAGAAAATCCTTCACCCCACTTGGAATCTCCTCATTAACTACCATCCCATCCTTTTTTGGTTTATCAATCAAGGTAAAACATACCTTCTTCTTTGACATCTCTTTCAAAAATTGCTTTCTAGAAATCAAGCATATTTGTAGCTTTCTTCTTCGACATCTTTCATAATGGTGTAGGTGTTTTCCCTACCATCATGCATTGTATTTTTATCAAATTGTCATGGTCTTCCTAACAACACATGGTAAGCATCCATAGCGATGACATCACATAAGAAATCATCCTCATATGATCATATCTAGAAATTCACCTTGCACTATTCACTAACTAAGATCTGAAATAATTGGGGTATTTTATACTCATCAACCCTAGTTTCTCCACCATCTTAGTAGATACTAGGTTATTTGTACTTAGAATACCTACTATAACCTTGCAACATTTACTTCTTGATTTACATACTATTCTAAAAAGACTTTTTCTTTGAACAGGTTCACATTCCCTTTTCTATGGATTTAGTAGTAATATCTTAATTATGAGATATTATCCTTACTTAGGTTGTTATACATGCTTTTACAAAGCAAAATATTCTTCTTCTACTTGTACAATGTGATTCCTAACATCATTTCCATTATTGTTGCTCTATTGCATGATTGGGCATTCAAATATCCAATGATAATCTTCTTTGCATCGATAACATTATCCAAATATTCCTCTATCCCTTCCTTGACCAAAACCACCTCTTGCTCATGAGCAGTCTCCACCTCCTCCAGTGATATGGATGAAAGTACTATGAGAAGTACTAGCCTCTCCCTTTTTTTGTTGTTATTTTCCATTGTTTGTTTATCCTTCTCCTTGTGAGAACCTTCCTCTTCCTCTTTGAATATTTTGTTATTTTCACATCAACTTGTCCTCTATATTTAAGTTATACTAGTAGTCTTCCTCTACCATCCTTATCCTTATCATATTTATTTCATATTGTATGGAAATTGATAACCCATTGATATACTTTGAAACCTTCTCTTCATCATATTCGATATGACTAACTTGAATGATCAACCTATAGAATTCCTCTATGTAATATTTTGTACTAATTTTTATTTTGTCTTACATTTTTTAACTTCCTAAAGAGAGCCTGATGATAGAAAATTGATCTTTAGTTTGGTGACCATTTTTTCCCATGACTTGATATTTTCCTTTTATTTCATTTATATTTTAGTCTAATCATAGTCCCACCACAATTACACATGCCCTTTCAATTTTGTGGAGGCAAGTTTCACCCTTTTTGGGTCTTTAATTGACTCAAAATTAAAATACTTCTCCATTTTGGCAATCTAGTCTATGAGCTCATCTAAATTTAAGCTTCCGCTATATGATGGGATTTTTATATTTAACTTTTGACCTAGACTAGAAATTAACCATATCAATTGTTTATTCCCTTGACATTTCAAGTATTTAAATAGTTTGGGGTTATCATGGCCATCCTCTTCCCCATGGTGATATTATTTCTTTGACACATGTCAATCCTCATAGATCTTCTTACTCTTATATCAAAGTAATGCAATAAAAATTTTCACACACCTACTTTGTATGGCTCACATGGAACTCCAACTATATAATTTTATGATCTACCTACAATGTCCAAGCCCTTGTATAATTTCTTTATATTATATGACCATACAACCCTTTGTAACCATACAACCTATTTGCAACCATACAATCGTTCTACAACTATACAACCCCTTCATAATTGTACAATTGTATGATTATATTTATGTTTGAATAATCTATTTTTCCATGTAATTTAATAGGTAAATGAAATTATTTATAGGTTTATTCTATTGAAAATCCAGCTCTTTCATTTTAATATCTCTCCTGATAACAACCAAATCCTCTCATGCAAGAACAATTTTATGCTTTCCTTCTAAAAGTGTCTCTTTGGGGTAATAGTTTCATTCCTTGGAAAAAGGGTTTCCATGGGGTAAGAGTATTCTTTTCATGGAAACATGACTACTTTGGGTTTCTTCTATTCTTTTGTCCTTATACACCTTTAAATATTTCATATGTCTTCTATGAACTGCACACATGGAAAAATAGTTAGACATACAAGCTTTGCTATGAAATGGTTAAATTTCACTCATAAAAATAACATGGGGTTCTAAAATAATAAAATTTATATTTATTTTCTTTGCAAGGTTACAAGGCATATTTTTGATAAAATAATTGTTTCTCTCTCCTCTCTTCTCTTTGCATCCTTCCCTATAGTCTTTATTTCACTTCTTATTTATAAGCATAAAAACAATGGCTTACCAACTACACATGATAGCTAAACTGTTAGTGCCAACTAAGAAATATTATTGGTTTCTTCTTCAACTAAATATTTAAGCTTTTAATTTATAATTTATTGCATAGAATGGCCAACTATCACTTTCTTATTCATTTTCCATGTGGATGCTCTTACCTCATACTCACTCAGTAATAAAAAGAAAATTCTATGAACATTGCTAAAGTATCCAATAGATACTCCATACCTGGTGATCTTAGAAGCTAGTATTCATGTTGTGGTATCAACATATTGGTTCTTCTACTTAACTAGATATTCATGATATGTCTTACCTCTTGTTCTTCTTGCCACCCTAGAATCTATAATGGCCTCAATTTCATCTTGTTATTTTTCTGGAAACTATATTATCCATTTTTTTGTTGGAATATTAGCTATATGATCTACAACCTAATATCTACGTTGATCATAGTATGGATAAATATCAACTACAAAAAAGTTAAAAAAAATTTGATCCCTTATGGATGCTCAATTTCATATGCACTAGTGGCAACCTTCTTCAAGACCATACATGGTCTAATATTTTCTAGTTGAGTTTGTTGTTAGTGCCTCTAGGAAATATTTCCTTTTACAAAACCAAATCTCCAACCTATAATTTTTATGTTTGACATTTAAGGTCAATGTATTGGTTATATTTCATAATGTTCTTTTCCAAATCATCCTTCACTTTATATACTTAGTAAAATCCTCTTCCAAAGCACTAGGTTTATGAAATTCTACAATACTCTACAAATCATCTACTCCTTGGGATGATTTCCATGTATAATTTGAAATGGGATTTTGGCTATACTTCAATTTATTGAATTATTGCATCCCACAACTATAAATTATTACCAATTAGATATTGTAGCAATTTTCTAAGGTGTTTGTTCATGAATTCAATTTATCCATCTATTTTTGAGTGATCATCTTAACTAAATATTAAGTTGGTATCCAAATTATTCCACAAGGTATCCTAAAAATGGCCAACAAACTTTGCATATCTATCTGACACAATGCTTTTTAGAAAACCATACAACCTTACAACTTCTCGAAAAAAATCAACAATATTGGTAGCATCATTTGTTTTCTTGCAAATTATGAAATTTTCCATCTTCGAGAATTTTTCAACAATAACAAAAATAGAATCATTATCCCTTTGTATCCTTTATAACCCAAGAATAAAATCCATGCTCACATTCTCCCATGTTCACTCTAGTACTAGTAATGGTTGATACAACCTGATATTTCGACTTCTCTCCTTGGCATGCTCACAAATTCTACAACCCATCACAAATATTCTTACATATGCATTTATTCTAGGCCAATAGTTACTTACATAAAGTTCACTTATTGTTTCATACTCTCCAAAATTTTTATATAGTCCTCCATTATGCTTCTATATCTTATCAAATTCCCCTAATAGAACTCTATCGTATGCACAATAATTACCCCTTGAAAATAGTCCTTCTTGGATAAAATAGTCTAACCATGGTGTCCTATCCACTATAGTAGTATTATTGCATGTTCTCCAATATTTCTTGAAATATACATCATCAACATAAAACTCCTTCATGGTATGAAAACCAACAACTTCAATCTACATCATGTTCAAAAATATATTTTTTTAGCTCAAGGTATCAACCACTTGATTCATATGACCACTTCTATGATTCAAGACAAATGAATATCTCTACAAAAATTCTACCCACTTCATATGCCTTTGATTAAACTTACTATAATTGTTTATGACTTGTAGTGCATGATTATTTGTGAACAAGATAAAATAATTTGGTAGAAAATAATGACTCCATTTCATTAGGGCTTGAACAATGGTATAAATATCTTTGTCATATGTCGAGCATTTATTCTTTGCTTCATTTAGGTTCTTGTTGAAATAGAAAATAAGCTTTCCTTCTTGTCTTAAAACTCCTATTGTTGTTCCACTTGCATCACAATCCACCTAAAATACCTTGTTTAAATATAGTAAGGATGGAATGGATATATTTACTATCTTCTCCTTCAATATCATTAAACTCCTTTCAACTGCATTCATCCAATAAAACTCATGCTTTCCTCCTTTCATTGTCTCAATTATTGAAGCATAAATTATGCTGAAGTTTTTGATAAACCTCCTATAAAAAGTTGCTACATCATGGAAACTCCTAGCCTCAAACTTAATTCTTCATGATGACCAATTCACAATGACCTTTACCTTCTCAAGATTCATCCCTAATCCCTCTTGGGAAATCACAACACACAAGTACACCAAGTCCTCCTTCATAAAATTGTATATCTTCAAGTTGATAAACAACTTCTCTTCCTTTAGTCTTTGCAAGACCAATCTTAGATATGCCAAATGGTATTATTTCTCTCACTAAATATCAAGATGTCATCCAAATAAACAACTACACATTTTTCAATAAATTACTTCAACACTAAATTAATTAGCCACATAAAGGTGTTAGGTGCATTTAAGTAAGTCACTTCAACACTTCATTTAATACTATTGAAGTAAGTCACTTGAAATTAGATATCTCATATCTTATATTGGTTTTTATTAATAACATTGAGGGCTATATTATGAGATTCAAAATATTGAGATCATATTTACATATTCAAGAGGAAAAAAGAAAGATGATGTAGAATGTGTAAAAATTTTCCTTGTTAATGTATTCCTTTTTTTTTAGATGTTAAACTTGATGGTTCATATGATTTCTATCGTTTTATAATCTCAAAATACTCTTACTCTTGATTATATTTTTTCTCTCATAGTTATTTTTAGGTGGAAATAAGAAATTATAGTGGTATTCCATAAATATAGTCTCATGTAAAGGATTTAAATCTAAGGGGTCTAAGACCTAGGGGACTAAGAGCCAGGATAAGTTTTAAAATAATTCAAAAACCATTTGTAGATACTATAAGAAGGAAGGAGATTTGATAAGGAATTACTTACTAAAATTGTAAAGGACTTAAGCTTAGATTATAAATATTGATGAATATATTCTAGATGATGAGAGGTATTTTAAAGGATCTACTTCAACTATAGAGCTCAACTAGAGCATCCATTATGGGGGAGAAAATATTATTATCAGTAGTATATTCTATACTTGTTCACTTGGTTTGAAATATGGTGGGTGTTGAAATTGTAATATGATTCATGGCCAAGTTTGACATTGTATGATAAGGATAATTATTATATAATGAATAAAATGTATTGTAATATTATATTATGCAATCCATATGGGTTTTCATTAACCTAGTTATGATTAAACCCACCTTGTAAACATGTAATTAAATTTCAACCCTGTATTTTTATATCAGCTCAAGGTTATGAATTTTTATGTATATAAGGTTTTGATATTGGTATAAATATTGTGAATATTATCTATAGATAATAAAATTATTGGTTATGGTTCCTCAAAGTACCATCAAATATTTATATCTATTATATTTTATTTTATCCTTTTTATTTTTGTTTAAGAATTGAGTAGATGGAATGTTATGTTCATTTCTAAAACATATTGTGAATTTTAACACTTTGCCACCATAGATCCATCCTTGTATAGAGATATTATTTATTTTAGCATAACTTAATTATGTATTTATACTTATTATAGGGTGGGAATACATTCAATTATATTTGTTTTTTTAACCTTTATATTTTCTAGAATCAGTCCTTTTGGATATAATTTCTTCTTGACTTGGTGCTCATGGACCATTTATTCGACTACATTATTGACTAGAACGAATACAAAAGATGTAGTAATGAGAGTAATATGGTCTTCTTGGCAAATCAACGTCTTATGGACTCCTTCCATATTTTTTGGTGTACTCCATCCCATGCACTAGATAATTTAATGTCACAAGGTCCTTGATGCATTATATACTTTAAGATACTTGTTGCATACCTCCTTGTTTTACATGTTAGAATATTCCTTATTGTATACCCTTTATCCTTTCTCATTTGGTGATTTATTTTATGATCAGGGTCAACATTGCTCTTATTTTCCATGTTAGCATAGGAGTACCATATTTGGGGATGCTTGCACCACTACTAAAATTTATATTCATAGCTATTTTATGCTTCCAATTTTACCAATGTAGTGTCTCTAATATGACATATTTCTCCACATGTATCTTCTTTTATACGCATACAATATGTTAAGGTGTCATGTTTCTAATTCATTCTCAAAAAAAATATTTGAGTCATAGGACTAGTAGTCTTTAAGTAGGACTAACCTTGAGCTCATCATTTTTTCACTAATAAGAAAGTGAAATTCTCTTAAGCATAATTGGTATAATAGATGGTATTTTTATCATAAAAGGTGGCATTTTTTACGCTTAAAGTATTATTGTTCCACATAATCTATATGTTGAACACATTCTAATTTGAATAGATAGTTGGGTACAAGTGAGGGTAACACATAAAGAATTTTGAAAAATCAATAAATCTTAATTAAAGACTTAATTTACCTAAGTAGAAGTAAGTATTGGATAGGTTCTTTACTATGGGAAAAATATGACACTCTTCTAAAAACTTGAGGACCTTTCCTTTAACCCCTTCATGATTGGATTGGTATGCAATATCATAGAAGTCATAGAATATCTTCTCTTATACCTTATAGTTTAAATAAGTGTAGTTACAAATTAGTAATGGTTCTTGATTTGGTTGTAGCTTTAAGAACCAATTATTTTTTTATTCATGATTAACCAAACCAAATATGATGTATAATGGAGTTATCTTGTCCATTTGAAACTATTTTTTCATTTGATCAAATATGAACATGGTGTAGTAGATCATTTTTGAATATATTGGGTAGTTATCTACTACATATATCAAGGCCATATTTTATTTTTATAATAGCTCAATGGTAATATCATCAAGTACTATAATGATATCTAGCAATACCATTTGTACATTATATATAAACTGCTTGGTCTTGAGTGATACATTAATATTTTTGGTATAGTTACTAGTCCTTCAATTAGGTGTCTAGGAAGTTCCTCCATATGGTATAATCAATATTTCTATAATATTAAATTTGGTCTTTTGGATTATAAGTGACCTACTCCATTAAAATTTCATCTATATTTAGCTTCTTTATAGTCTCATTTTGTATGATGAATATGGAAATTTCATCCCAAGCTTGAGAATATATGATGTTATGATCATTGTCATAATTTTTAGTAAATCGTTCAACTAGCTCCAAGAAATACTAAAATTATGCTACCAAGTTATTTATTAATATCAATTTTCATATTCTACTAATGCTCTAGGAGTTGGTACAAGCCCAATTTTATAGCATTTGATGGCCTCATTTCTAATAAATTTAGGGAAATGTTTGAATTTATTTTCAACTACCTTTTATTAGGGGTCATCATACATATATTTTACCTTTTTAGTCTTCTTAAGAGCTTTATTCTTCTTAGTATTAGAGGGTCCTACTTGTTCAACTTGTTGGCAATTTTGGGTTTGAGATCCTAGCTTCTTGTATATGAGTTGTCATTGATGTCAAAATGAAATGGCATTAATGATAAGAGGATGTGTTGGTTGAAGATTCCAAAAGGCAAGATTCCATTGGATAGGGTTTTTATTAAAACCAAGTTAAATGGTTTTTATTAAAACCAATGGAGGTTCTCTTTATTATTTATTTAATTATTATTTAAAACCCTTCAAGGTTTTAATTAATTATTTATTTAATTAATTAAGGGAGAAATTATTTTTAATTTATTAAAAATACTTAAGGGTTTTTAACCCTTTAGAAAGAAAATTTCGATTAAATTCGAAATTACTTTTCTTTGCAGCCGACGTGTTCTAAAGTCCACGTATGGACTATAAATATCAGAAGGTTCCTAAGGTTAAACCCTCTTGGAAAATCGAAGGCAATTAATTGGTTTGGCTACGATCGAATTTTTTGTTTACACTGTCAAAGAGGAGAGCTCGTGGTTTGAAAAGCTTTTGGAAAGCTTGATCGTTTATGTGGAAGGAAGTTTGTCTTGGACTTCGTAAGCCCCTTGTGGGCTAGTGGCAGCGAAGGCTACGTTTGGGCCTTGCGTATTCAGAGGTCTGCATTTCAATCCCCACGGAGGGAGCTGTGCATGGATTAGTCACGTTTTTATTAAAACGTGTTTTGTGCCGCAAATTTTGGATTCTTCAAGGGCAGCCATTATAAGGTGTGATTATTTTCTTGATATAATTTTTGGCATTGTTTAGCATTGTTTAAAAGACATAGGAGAAATAAGGGGATATTTCATTGGTTGTATTTTTGAGATTAGTATTTTTCTATGCTAAATTTAAAAATGGAGATATAAGGTGTAAGTTTTGGTTGTTGTGTTTTTGGCTTCTTTGGTGGTTGTTTTTAAAGAAGAGGAGCTAAAAGGTGTATTAAGGAAAGTTTTTATATATGCTCATTTATCTTGGTTCCAACCCTAACTTGGTTGGAAGTTTGAAGGTTGTGTGTGGTGACAGCTTTAAGGATCAATTTTCTTCTACTCCAAAAAGGTATGGGCACATTTTCCTTATGAGTATGATTGGTGTATGTTCTCTGAAATAAGGTTGGAGTGAAAAGGTTTCCAACTAGGTTTCCTTTGGTTGGGTGTAAATCCTATTTTTTGGTTTGTTGAAGACTTCTTATGCATTGTTATCCTTGATGAGAGTTTTGATGAATGCATAATTCTGGTTTGAGGTAGTGGAAGCATTGTGCTCTAGGGTTTATGTTTGTGAGTCTTGCTACTTGCATTGAGTTGGTGGAACCCTTGGTTGGATGTTTTGAGTTTGATGGTTGAGTTGCTTCCATAGAGGTTGTTTGATCAAGTTATTGCTTTACTTGATTCATGATATTAGGCTTACTCCATTGAGTTGATTTGAGCAAGTTATTCTTTGCATTTGGTGATATTGTGTTGGTGGCTGTTTTGTTCAAATATCTTTGGAGGGAAAAGGATTTCTACTTGTTTCCTTTTCTTGTGATGATTGGTTGAATGCTTCAATGTTGATGTTGAGTTGAATGATGTTGGTTGACTAAACCTTGTTTGATGAGCATTATTGTTGAAACCCTAATTGATGGTGAAAAGAACATGAGTATCATTGTTATGTGATTCTTTGCATAGTTGGCAATTGTTGGGGTTTCATGTTCTTGAAAGAAAACATTCTATCCTATACATTTCAGATATTGAGTTGAGTTTTTAGATTTGATATTGAGATTGAGCTGAGTTGATTTGAGTTGAGTTTTGAGATTGGGATTTGAGTATAGAACATATTGAGTCTCTAACAATTCTCTTTATGCTTCTATGAGTTTGACAAATCACATTGGGTCTCTAACAATTCACTTTGTGATTTCGTACTAAGAAAGTTTTTCTTGGTGAGCTTGTTGAGTTTTTGGACAAGTTTCGGTGGGGACTTGTGAGCAGTTTTTGGACAGGTTCCGGTGGGGACTTGTGAGCAGTTTTTGGATAGGTTTCAATGGGGACTTGTGAGAAGATTTGGACAGGTCCTAGTAGAGGACTTTTGAGCTGAGTTTGATAGTTCTATTAGAGAACTTGAGGACAGAGGTGCATTGGTTCTATGAGAAGAACCTGAGGACATTTGGCAAGTCTTTGAGAAGGCTTGTATGCAGAGGATTGATTTGTTCAAGAGTTGGATAGATCTGACAGACAGAGGAAGACTTGTACTAGACCGACTAACTGTGTTTGGTATAGGTTGCTGAGCTGTTGTGGACGTGATCATAGAAGGCAAAGGTCTCTTAGGCTAAGCATTGAGGACAGGAGGTCTTCGGTGGAAAGGAGTTCCACGTGCTAGCAAGAGGTAGAGGTAGTTGATCTTCTAAGGGATCATTTCTAGAGCAGAGGGGAAGGTATCTCCTTTGAGAAGAGGCTCATAAATTTTGATTGGGGGAAGGTATCTCCTTTGGGCCGAGGCTCATAAACATTGTAATTGGGAAGGATTCCCAAAGAACTTTGAGATAACTTTTAGAGAAAAGTTTTGTGGACGTAGCCCAGCCTTTTTGGGTGAACCACATTAAAATTGGTGTCACTTTGTGGATGATATTGTACATTGCTTTGATATTGCTTTGGGTATATTGCTTTACTATTTTGAAGTATAAAAGAAAAAGTAAAAAGAGGTCTTATACTGTTCACCCCCCTCTCAGTATAAGCTTGTGTTTTTCAATTGGTATCAGAGCAGGTGCCTTCGGAAAGTTTAACAACTTAAAGGAAAAGCTAGTAAAGAACACAATGGATCATTCAAGTGGCAATGCAACACCTATTCTTGATGGGTCAGATTTTGGTCTTTGGAGTGCAAGGATGAAGGTTCATCTAATGGCACTTGGGAATGAGGTTTGGGAAGTGATTGAAGATGAGTACACTATTCCTAAACATGGTCCTAATACTAAAGAAAAAATGCTCCTACATCATAGCAATTCAAAAGCAATGAATGCAATCTTGAAAGGCTTACAGAAAGCAGATCTCACCAAAGTGATTCACTGCAAGACAACTAGTGAAATGTGGAAATAGTTGAAGGTGGTTCATACAGGTGATACAAATGTCAGAAAGGCCAAGTTGAGACACTTCAAAGGTATGTTTGAACAACTCAAGATGAATGATGATGAAAATATTAGTGACTACATGCTTTGTATGGATGAGGTTGTTAACTCCATGAAAGACTTAGGTCTTGAGCTTGCTAAAAATGATGTTTGTGATAAGATTTTAAGATCTCTTCCTAATAGATTTAGTGAAAATATTTCTGCTATTGAGGAAGCTAAAGATTTGGATAAATTGAAAAAGGATGAGCTCCATAGTATACTTGCAGAATTTGAGTTGAGAACTCAAGTGAAGGTTGATGTCAAGAAAGAGGCAACTTTCAAGGCTACCAAGAATTCCAAGGGTAAACAACTTCAAGATGTGATGAGTCTTCTAGTGATGAAGAGGCATATTACAGGAAGAAAGGCAAGTTCTCTAGAAAGCAAAAAAGTATGAAAAATATAAGATGTTTCAATTGTGGAAAGTTTGGTCATTATGCTACTGACTATACTATTCCCAAGAATGAAAGTGATGAAGATAAACAAGATTCTAAGAGCAAGGATTCTGAAAAGCACAAGCATCACAGGAAAAACAAATATGAGCATAGCAATCAAGGAAAGAGGTATTCTCACAAGCACAAGAAGAGTTTCTACCTAGACAAAGCAAGTAAGTGTTCTAGTAGTGATAGTGAAAGTTCTTCAAGTGATGATGAAAATGAGATGTTGTTCATATCAAAAAAATAAGAAGAACCAAAACATAGATTCATTATCATGAAATGTCTTAGATGTGGAAATTTTGGTCACCTTGAGGATGATTGCACAAATAATGATTTGGTTTCTAGTATGTATGAGGATGCTTCGAAAACTATAAGGAAGATGCATGTATGGTTTTTGAAAAGGGTAGCACCTCTAGTGATAAGAAATCTGAAAAAGGCTTTGATGATTCAAAAGGAAATCAAATAAAGGATCTTGAAAGTGAACTTATTAGTGCTCTTAGTGTTTTGGAAAAGGAAAGAAATAAGAATGCTAGACTCAAGGATAAGT
This sequence comes from Wollemia nobilis, assembly GCA_028583015.1. Lineage (NCBI taxonomy): Eukaryota > Viridiplantae > Streptophyta > Pinopsida > Araucariales > Araucariaceae > Wollemia > Wollemia nobilis. The sequence goes on from JAQPPZ010015050.1 coordinate 1,603,524, forward strand.
TAGATGAATGTTGTATGGAGAGAGATGATCTTATAGAAAGTCTTAACTTCTCTATAGCTAAGACACAAGAACTCAAGGATGAGTTAGAGTCTAAGGTTCTTAAGTATAATGAGTTAGAATAGAAAATGGCTTCTTTGAAAGAGGAAACTAAAGAGTACAAGGATAAGCTTTACAGGTTTCAAGATAGCTCCAAAAAGGTTAAGTCACTCATCAAAGGTCAAATAAAGACAACAGATAAAACAAGCCTTGGTTTTGTTAAGCCACACAAGGAACAAGTTGGAGAGTCTAGTAAGAGACTCCAAAAGGAAGAGAGTTCTGATGAGGAAAGTATTTCAGAAAAGGAGTCCTTGAGTGATAGATGCATAGAAACAGAAAATAGGAAATAGAAAAAGGGGAGAAATTTTATAGGACCTAGAAGGTCATTTACAGGAAAGTTTAATGGCAGATGTTTTGCTTGTCACAGGTTTGGTCACATGGCTTCACATTGCATGACTCAAGTAAGGAAGGTAAATGACAGTTTCAGAGGTGGTAATTTCTTTCAAGGGTATTTCTACTCTTGTAAACAGTTTGGGCATAAGGCAATTTTCTACAAGGCTAATAATAGGAACAGGGTTAGTCAGAATAGGTGGATTCAAAGAACAGGTATGCCTAAAAGAAATAACATTGTTACTTGTTATAAGTGCAACAATGAAGGCCACATAGCTAGACAGTGTAGAGCTGAACTTCCAAGGTACAGGAACAGGAACAGTGGTATGAACAGGTCCAAGGATCAAGGCATGAATAAGAATAGAAATGATAACAGGAATAGGAACAGTGACAGGAATAGGAACAAAAATATGGACAAGGAGAACAAGAGAAGACATGGTAAGGCAGCTATAGACACTGATGATGATCAGTGCCTGTTAGGAGTTTTACTCCCACCCCAAAATTAAACACCTCAATAGGAGGTGGGGGAGGGACTAAGCTAAGAGGCTCATTCTTAGTCCCGAGCCCCAAAGGTGACCCTTTGCAATTGATGACAAAGGGGGAGAGATTTGAGTAAGGGGGAGAGCCTCAAGACAGGGGGAGCTGTTTATGTTGAGTTTCTGTGTTGTTGAGAAGCATGGTTTGCCATCAATGACAAAGGGGGAGATTGTTGGCAATTTTGGGTTTGAGATCCTAGCTTCTTGTCTATGAGTTGTCATTGATGTCAAAATGAAATGGCATTAATGATAAGAGGATGTGTTGGTTGAAGATTCCAAAAGGCAAGATTCCATTGGATAGGGTTTTTATTAAAACCAAGTTAAATGGTTTTTATTAAAACCAATGGAGGTTCTCTTTATTATTTATTTAATTATTATTTAAAACCCTTCAAGGTTTTAATTAATTAATTATTTAATTAATTAAGGAAGAAATTATTTTTAATTTATTAAAAATACTTAAGGGTTTTTAAACCCTTTAGAAAGCAAATTTTGATTAAATTCGAAATTACTTTTCTTTGCAACCGACGTGTTCTAAAGTCCACGTATGGACTATAAATATGAGAAGGTTCCTAAGGTTAAACCGTCTTGGAAAATTGAAGGCAATTAATTGGTTTGGTTGCGATCGAATGTTCTATTTACGCTACGAAAGAGGAGAGCTCGTGGTTTGAAAAGATTTCGGAAAGCTTGACCGTTTATGTGGAAGGAAGTCCATCTTGGACTTCGTAAGCCCCTTGTGGGCTAGTGGCAGCGAAGGCTGCATTTGGGCCTTGCATAGGTGGAGGTCTACGTTTCGATCCCCATGGAGGGAGTTGTGCATGGATTAGTCATGTTTTTATTAAAACGTGTTTTGTGCCGTGAATTTCGGATTCTTCAAGGGTAGCCATTATAAGGTGTGATTATTTTCTTGATATGATTTTTGGCATTGTTTAGCATTGTTTAAAAGACATAGGAGAAATAAAGGGATATTTCTTTGGTTGTATTTTTGAGATTAGTCTTTTGCTATGCTAAATTTAAAAATGAAGATATAAGGTGTAAGTTTTGGTTGTGTTTTTGGATTCTTTGGTGGTTGTTTTTAAAGAAGAGGAGCTAAAAGGTGTATTAAGGAAAGTTTTTATATATGATCATTTATCTTGGTTCTAACCCTAACTTGGTTGGAAGTTTGAGGGTTGTGTGTGGTGACAGCTTTAAGGATCAATTTTCTTCTACTCCAAAAAGGTATGGGCACATTTTCCTTATGAGTATGATTGGTGTATGTTTTTCTGAAATAAGGTTGGAGTGAAAAGGTTTCCAACTAGGTTTCCTTTGGTTGGGTGTAAATCCTATTTTTTGGTTTGTTGAAGACTTCTTATGCATTGTTATCCTTGATGAGAGTTTTGGTGAATGCATAATTCTAGTTTGAGGTAGTGGAAGCATTGTGCACTAGGGTTTATTTTTGTGAGTCTTGCTACTTGCATTGAGTTGGTGGAACCCTTGGTTGGCTGTTTTGAGTTTGATGGTTGAGTTTCTTCCATAGAGGTTGTTTGATCAAGTTATTGCTTTACTTAATTCATGATATTGGGCTTACTCCATTGAGTTTATTTGAGCAATTTATTCTTTGCATTTGGTGATATTGTGTTGGTGGTTGTTTTGTTCAAATATCTTTGGAGGGAAAAGGATTTCTACTTGTTTCCTTTTCTTGTGATGATTGGTTGAATGCTTCAAGGTTGATGTTGAGTTGAATGATGTTGGTTGACTAAACCTTGTTTGATGAGCATTGTTGTTGAAACCCTAATTGATGGTGAAAAGAACATGAGTATCATTGTTATGTGATTCTTTGCATAGTTGGCAATTGTTGGGGTTTCATGTTCTTGAAAGAAAACATTCTATCCTATCCATTTTAGATATTGAGTTGAGTTTTTAGATTTGAGATTGAGATTGAGCTAAGTTGATTTGAGTTGAGTTTTGAGATTGGGATTTGAGTATAGAACATATTGAGTCTCTAACAATTCTCTTTATGCTTCTATGAGTTTGACAAATCACATTGGGTCTCTAAAAATTCACTTTGTGATTTCCTACTAAGAAATTTTTTCTTGGTGAGCTTGCTGAGTTTTTGGACAGGTTTCGGTGGGGACTTGTGAGCAGTTTTTGGATAGGTTTCGGTGGGGACTTGTGAGCAGATTTGGACAGGTCCTAGCAGAGGACTTATGAGCTGAGTTTGATAGTTCTATCAGAGAACTTGAGGACAGAGGTGCATTGGTTCTATGAGAAGAACCTGAGGATAGTTGACAAGTCTTTGAGAAGGCTTGTATGCAGAGGATTGATTTGTTCAAGAGTTGGACATATCTGATAGACAGAGGAAGACTTGTACTAGATTGACTGACTGTGTTTGGTACAGGTTGCTGAGCTGCTGTGGACATGATCATAGAAGGTAGAGGTCTCTTAGGCTAAGCATTGAGGATAGGAGGTCTTCGATGGAAAGGAGTTCCACGTGCTGGCAAGAGGTAGAGGCAGTTGATCTTCTGAGGGATCATTTCCAAAGCAGAGGGGAAGGTATATCCTTTGAGTAGAGGCTCATAATTTTGATTGGGGGAATGTATCTCCTTTGGGCCGAGGCTCATAAACATTGTAATTGGGAAGGATTCCAAAAGAACTTTGAGATAACTTTTAGAGAAAAGTTTTGTGGACGTAGCCCAGCCATTCTGGATGAACCACGTTAAAATTGGTGTCATTGTGTGGATGATATTGTACATTGCTTTGATATTGCTTTGGGTATATTGCTTTACTATTTTGAAGTATAAAGGAAAAAATAAAAAGAGATCTTATACTATTCACCCCCCTTCTTAGTATAAGCTTGTGTTCTTCACAACTGGTGTCTATATTTTGTGGTTTGTGCAGTATAGGACTATGCTATTGTATTGTTTGATGTTAGGCCCCTATCATAATATTACTATGCAATTATAATGTAATGTGCATGTGGAATGTTGGGTGCCTAGACATTTAGGTCTATATGATGTAACAATTTCTTTAGTAGAATTACTAGCTTGAGTTACTAGTTACATGTAAAGTAAACCCTTGAGCATTAGGATTAGGGTTGATAGAGCCTTTATAAAAGCAAGTGTGGATTTGGAACATAGGAAGTCATTTTATTATAATTGATATTATGACTACACTTATGTTCCCTATAAGGAATAATGGAAGACATCCTATGACTTCTATGATATTGCATACCATCCAATCATGAAGGGATTAAAGCAAAATGTCCTTAGGTTATTAGAAAAGTGTCACATTTTTCCCAAAGAAAAGAACCTATCCAATTATGACTTATACTTGGATAAACCTAGATCTTCCATTAGGAGTTTTGGATTATCTAAAATGTGTTATCTATTACTCTCATATGTACCCAAATATCTATTCAATTTAGAATGTGTTCAACAACTAGATTATGTGGACCAATAATACTTTAAAGGAAAAAATATAATATTTATGACAAAAAAAGGAAATTATGACAATTATTATTAAGGGGATGTCACTTGTTTATTAGTTAAAGAATGATGATCTTAGGGTTTTTTCCTACTTAATGAATACTGAAAGCATGAGATTCCGAAAGATTGAAAGGAAAACTAATGCGATGTATTCAAAACCCAAATTTAACGCTTAAGGTCCTATAAAGTGAAATGCATGAAATGAAAGAAAAGAGACAAATTTAAATGAGATAAAAGGAAGTATAAAAAGCACAACCCTTTTTATTTATACTCTTCCAATTCGGTTACAAAGACGTCTCCTCCCTTTTAAGGGGTAGGAGCATTAACATAGTTTCAATTATAATCATGGATTTAGTGTTCCTCCTTCCGCATGCCCACATGTGAAATGGGTGGGCCAAAGTGTTGCCACCACTAGTATTGATGAATCTTTAATCCTTGTTGCTCCTCCTGCGTTCAAAGAAACAACAACTCGTCAATAGCACCTGTGTATGATAATGAAACTCGCAAATCTGAAAGAGTATTGTTAATGAATATAAAAGATAAATATAACGATGATTAAAATGAATCTAAATAGACTAAAAATTTGACAGAAGCATAATCATGTAACTAGAAAAATACTACAAAAGAAATAGTCACCAAATTTGATACAAATCCGTATTCATCCTGGGGTAGGACGAATAAACCTGCAACAGTTTGGTACTCATTCCAGGGTAAGACGAATAAACCTGCAATAGAGCAGGGGGTGCCTGAAGGCAAACCACCTGCTGGTTGAGACTTTGTTTCGACACCAATCCGCTTGGGATGATTTCGAAACCTGTTATGATGTGTTATTGGAAAATTGGTAGGATATTGTGGTTAGAATATTGGGTTTTAGGTCTTGATTCGTGCCTCCAAAAGTCACCCAATAACCTCCCTTTCGATTAAGATATTATAGATGTAAAAGCACAAATCGTAAGTAAACTGGAAACACTTCATTGCTCAAAATGCTCCTTCTTTGTATATCTTTGGGTGAGGAAACTCACCATTTTATAGACCCAAGGGGTCTCTTTGAATTAGCATGCAAAAGTGCTACTTAGCATGAATGCTTTTTCAAGGAAGAGAAGACTTCTCCCTGATTAAGGGCTCCATAACTGCTTCTGTAACTATTTTTGCATGCCCAAAAGAACTCACTCGTACTCCCATGCAATGAAGGGAGAGTTAAGTAACTAATTTGAGTTGTCATGAAAAAGCCCACTCTCACTCCCATGCAATGAAGGGAGAATCAAGTGGCAGATCTGAGTTGTCCTAAAAAGCCCACTCTCATTCCCATGCAGTGAATGGAGAGTCAAGTGGTAGATCTGAGTTGTCAAAAGAACTCACTCGCACTCCCATGCAGTGAATGGAGAGTTAGGTGGCAGTTCTGAGATGTCATGTGCTGAGGTTTGACTTTTTGCAGGTCAAACCTGGCATTCGTCCCACCCAAGAGCGAGCACTGGTAATCGTCCCTGGGTGGAACGAGTACCAATATGCACTCATCCCTGGGTGGAGCAAATAAGTAGCAGAGTGCCTAAAAGGTGAAAAATTGCTCTCTGACTTTTAAAACTGCTATGTGAGTGATTAGAACCACTGTTTTAACCTCTGGGGCTGCCTTGGGGGCTGTGTGTGTTAATGCGATCAGTGTTTGCAGTCACATAATCGGATTGGTGCTATTTTGGTGTCTACAAATACTAGTCATATGAATGAGAGAATCATTTTTAGAATTAATTAGAAACGTGATTCCTTAACATATTTTATGACTATGAAAGAAGATACATGGTGGAAAAAGAAGTCATCTTGAATGAAGAGACTATAATGGTAAAGTTAAAAGTGACACGTGGATATGCATATGAAATTTATTAGTGGTATGACCATCCCCCACCATGGTACTTCTTCTATGTAAACATGGAAAACAAGAGTGATTTTAATCCTAACCATATAATCAATCACTAAATGAGGAGAAAACTAGAAGATCAAGGGTATACAACAAGGATATTTTGATATGGCAAAATATTAGGTATGAGACAAATACCTTGAGGTACCTAGTGCATCAAGGACCTTGTGATATTGAATTCTCTAGTGCATGGTATACAATGCACTAAAAAAATAACAAAGAGTCCATAAGAAGACATTAATGCACCAAGAGGACCACATTATTCTCACTACTATATCTTTGACATTGAATCTAATCAATAATGTAGTGCAAGAAAAATTCCAAAGGATTGATTCTAGAAAATATGGGGGTTAGGGAAGAATTATCCCTAATTGAAGGTACACCCACCCTTGAAGAAGGATAAATACTTAAGTAAGATATGTCATAAAAAATAATATCTCTAGACAAGGAAGGAACCATGGTGGAAAATTGTTAGAATTCACAATATTTTATATAAATGAATATAAATAATCCATACACTCAAATATTATAAAAAATTCAAAAAGGGAAACAAAACGAAAATAGATAAATATTTTATGGCACTCGTATGCACCATTAACAATCATTTTATTATCTATAGATAACATTCACAACACTTTGATATCAAAATTAGGATTCATGGGGGATATATTAAAGCCCCATATACATAAAAGTTCTTAACCTTAAGATAACATGAAAATATAGGATTTAAGGTTATTTTCAAGTTTATAAGGTGGGTTTTACCGTAACTAGGCTAATCACAACCTATAGAGCTTACATAATGTAGCATTACAATAAATTCAATTCATAGTATAATTAATACCCTTAGGCCTATCCAATATTTTATCATATGATGTTATCCATGGCCATGAATCATATTACAATTTCAATACCCTCTATATTAGTAATAATGATATATTTACACCATAATAGATGCTCTTGTGGGCCTTTGCAATTGAAGTAGATCCTTTAAAATCTCCATCATCATCTAGAAAATGTCCATCAATATTTAGAAACTAAGCTTTAATACTTTGTAATTTAGTAAGTAATTATTCATCAAATGTCCTTCCCTCTTTTAGTATCTACAAATAGTATTGTTTTATTTGAATACATATCCTAGCCCTTGGACCCCTAGGTATTAGCATTCTTATATTTGAATCCCTTTGCATGAGCTTTTATTTATGGAATACCACAATAATTTTTCATCACCACTTGAAAATAAACTATGAGAGAAAAATATAATCAAGAGTAAGATCCATTTGAGATTAAAAAAAATATGAAATATTAACAATTAGGTTCAACATATAAAAATAAAGGAAGAGACTAGTAAGGACAATCTTCACACATTGTACATAATGTTTGTTTTTTCCTACTGAATATTAAAATCTGCTCTTAATACCTTTAATATCACAATATAATCATCAATGTTATAAATATTAAACAATATAAGAAACGAGGGCTCTAATTCCAAGTGACTCATGCATTGTTTACCATATCTTCATAAGATCACCCTCTTTAATGTGGAAAAGTAAGTCTAGTTCAATAAGTGAGGAAAATAGGCCAAAATCCTCTTCTTATATTTGGTGGCGATTTCTTCAACAAATATTATTGTTTTATCTTCTTGAAAGATGCACCACATGTTCTTCCTACATAATAGACCAATTATTTGGGTTGAACAAATACTAAAATTTTATCGATTGAGATGAGCAACTAGGAATTTTTGCTCTATATTATAAAATTCAATATCTAACACTATATGAGGACCATGAATTGATACCACTATTACGTAGATCTTGAAAATCATATGATTTGCAAAAACATGGGCTCAAAAATGATTTCATATGCAAAAGTTATGGCCTGAAATATTTTTGCCCTAATGACCCCCAAAAATAAAAATTAAAACATTAAACCTTAGGAAAATAAAATTCAATTGCCTACTACCACTTGATAGTCCATGATTTACTATCATATTCCACTTATTAGTCACAACATTAGTTCCTTTGAACCTATACCATAATTATACTTGATTGTTTTTTATTGGTTCAGGTTATATATATGTATAAAGTTGGGTTTGATATGGCATGAAATATGGGCATGTAAACCTCAAATTCATAGAAATCATAAACATGTCTAAAGATACATGGAAGAGATCAATTACTAGTTTTTATTATGCTAATAACAATGTACTAGCCATTCTAGTAGCTCCATGGATGGAAGAAAAAATATAAATTCTTTATTTTATGTTCTCACCATTCTATATTTTTCAATGAAAAGAGATAGGATATGGTTTGAACATGCATCCACTTCCCATAATAATATTCTTTTCATCTATTTTATTTATGCTTGTAATGGTGATTGAATGAAATGATCCTCCATGGAAGATATTGTTATACCCATTCTATGCAATTTGACATGACTTGATCCTATGCTCTATCTCCTCCAATTATCACATAGTTAAAAAATAGGAAATTATTCACTATTATCACTATAATAAGAAATTATATTCTCAATGCACATGAATATGCATACCTAGAGAAAATATATGGAGATAGGGACACCATAATGAAAGAATGAGGATACGGAAGCAAAAAGGAAAGCTAACATGCGATATGCGAACAATGAAACCGAATCAACGCTAAATCCTAGAAATTTGAAAGTGCATGAAAAGAGGGAAAAGCACGAGCGAATAAAAACAAAACAAATAGGAATAAAGAAGATAGCACTTTTTATTGATATGTTTCAAACTCGGTTACAATGCGCATCCTCCCCTTTCAAGGGATAGGAGCATTTAAGCATGAGTTCTTGTTACATCCATGGGCACCTTTCCTTCTTTCGCGTGCCCACATGTAAAAATGGGTGGACCAAAACGTCGTCGTCGCTTGGAATGATGAGTCTTGACTCCTCGCTGCTCCTTCGATGTCCAAACCTTGCATTCAAAGGAACAAGAAATGGTCAGTAGCACCTGTGGATGAAACAAAGCATGCAATCCCCAAGCCTACGATAAGTAAATAAGAAAAATGAATTAAACTGATATCAAAACAGATCCAAATGCTATGAAAATTTGACAGGGGCATCAAGATACCACCAGGAAGGTTCTTCAAAAATAACAGTCAAGAAATTCCTCACCAATTTGAATTCACTCCGGGGCGGGATGAATTCACCTACAACAAAATGCCAAAAAGATATTGTCCCAATGTCCTACCTAGGAAGCTCCAAAAGACCTGCAAACTTGGGATTAGCTAATTGGGGGCATTTTGGAAAGACCCAGATGGTTAGATTTTCCAAATTTGGCCTCCATAAATGGGAATTTGATGATGCTACCTATAGATTAGTAAAAGCGAACAAAGCTAGAAATATGATCAAAATTGCTCAAAACGAGATGAAATTCGAATGACAACCTATCTAAACATCATAGAATTGAATGCAAAAATGAAAGAAATTAGATGTGCCATAGAATTCCCATCACTATGAAAGGGGGTGATTAGGATTGTGGCAGTGTGGGAGGGGGCACCCATGGGGCAGGCCGCTCATTGTTTGAGGCCTGATTTCGACACCAATCCACTTGGGATGGGTCCAAAACCTCTTGTGTGGTATTTTTAGCAAATTTGGTGGGGTATTATGGCCAAATGTTGGGTTTTGGGATCAATATTTTTCCTCCCAATAATCACCCAATGACCTCACTTCTAAAGGAGATCAAGGATGTGAAAGGCGCAAATCCAAAAGGTGTGAGATGTGTAAATAAAATGACAACACTTCGTTGCTCTCTTCTCTCCATATTTTGGGGTGAGGAAACTCATAAATTTATAGACCTGGAGGACTCTTGAAATGGGCATGCAGAGGCACTACTTGGCAATCATGCCTTCCCAGGGGGAAGGAGATTCCTCCCTGAATTGGGACTCCATGACTGACCTTGCAAATGCCCCTAACACTCGAAAACGCTCACCCATACTCCCATGAGATGAAGGAAGCGTTGAGTGGTGGATCTGAGCTGCCATTTGTCAAGATTTGACTTTTTCCTATCAAACCTGTAATTTGCCCCACCTCGGAGCGAATTCAAAATTCGTCCCTAGGTGGGGTGAATCCCATTTTGAATTCGTCCCAAGGTGGGACGGATACTGAGCAAAGTGCCTGAATGTGCCAAATTGATCTTTGACCTTTCAAAATTATTGTGAGAGTGGTTAGGACCACTATTTGACCTCTAGAGGCTGCCCTTGGGGCTGTGTGTGTCAAAACAATCAGTGTTTGCAGTCACATAATTGGTTTGGTGTTGTTTTGGTGTCTAGAGTTGCCCCTTTTTGGGTTGCGCTGTGCATGGCGCAGCACCGAGAAAAAATAGATAACCAAAGTACTAATGATTAGGGTTTCTCAATAACCTAACCAACTTTTGATGCCCCAATTATGGAAAGGGTATGCATTCTTGAATCCTTGCTTCTGACGGGCGAAGGAACTCAATTCAAGTGTTAACCTTTTTCGGTGAGGTGTTACTTGATCTTGGACATTGATCGGTCATGAATAGGCAAAGGGCGCAACCTTTTGTCTGTGAGAACCTTGAGTTCATGATTCACGAAATTCCAAGTGATTTGATTAGGTTGTGATTGTTGCTTGTTTACTGCCTCAAGAAGGAGCATAATTGTCTTTGTCAATGATTCTTTGAATGCATGTCGTTTTCCTTAATTGGGTGTGTGTTTGTTGATCGGTGACTAAGTGTGACTACCCCCTCAAGCAACGAATCGATGAGGGAATGACCTTCATGAGAAAAGCGATGAGTCGCTTGATCCAAGATGACTTTTGCAAGGGTGCCCTTAGATGTTTTAGCATTAAGTGTGTGTAGTTTTATGACATTTAGACCTATTTTTGGTGGGTGGTAACCCTTTTTGCGACGCTTTTTGGAGCTAAAATTATTGAAAATCCGTCTTCCTGTGGAGCGGTCCGGCTATGGTAGCCTTCTTAGGGAGTAGGATAGTGACAATTTGTAACCCCAATGTCTGTTTTGCATGCCCGAGATGTTAAGTGCAACATCACTCTCATCGGGCAAGTTTATTAGTTGTTTTAGTGCATTTTTGTTCAATTTTTGTTGTTTTTTGAAATTTTTGCCCTGAATTTGTCCCAGGGTGGGACGAATACCAGCTTAGTGTTCGTCCCAGGGTGGGACGAGTGCTAACCAGAGCGCTCGTCCCAGGGGGAGATGAATATAAGCTCAAAAGGCCTATTTAAAGGTCAAAACTAGGATTTGGGCTCATTTGCATCTAAATTTTCTTGCGATTTGGAGCTTTGGGGAGGAGGGGATTAATTCTGTGAATTGAAGCGCTGCCAAATTTCTCCTGACATCATGAGTGCACAAACCGGATTGAGCGGCAGAGCCGAGGTGAGACCAGTAAGTGCTCCCTAGTGTTATTGCTTTTGTTATACATTTTAAAACTGCAAGTGTTTTGTTTAATTTTCTTTGTGATGATGTTTTCCAAAACTTAAAATTGAAACCTTGAAACTGAGCTAAACACAACCAAGACTTAGTTTACAACTGAATGAAAAACATAGTTAAAACCTAGGTAAATAATTGTTATTTTGCTTTTAACTAAAACCCTAGGATAAACAGAACGTAAAACCCTAGTGCTTAGGTTGAGCTGGTCAGTTTTAAAACGTAGGTTACAACCCTAGGTTTAAAACTGTTATTTTAATTTTATTTTGTTTGTGCAGACTTTTTTAAACATAGAATACATAAATCCTAAGACTGACAACTGGACTGACAAATTATTATGTTTTTGTTAATTAATTAGTTTAGAGTTTAAAAACCCTAGGACTGACAAATTAATTTTTTTTTTTTGTTTTTTAAATTTATCAGTTAGGATTAGAAACCCTAGGACTGACAAATTAATTTGTTTGAAATTTTTTTGTTTTGTTTTTAAATTTATCAGTTAGGATTAGAAACCCTAGGACTGACAAATTAATTTGTTTGAATTTTTTGTTTTGTTTTTGGCTATACATTGGTAGGCAATGTTGTATATTCATGTTATTGCTGTACAATTTTTTTTTTGCTATGATTTTAATGTTTTTGTGTTGTTTTCTATTGTAGGTTGTTAATATTCGGTATCATGTACCTACTACTTTTGTTGAAGCATGAGGGGCGCTAACTGTGGTTGACTGGGAGTGGCTTGATGCCCTGGGGCTCAAGTAGGTGGCTCGATTGGAGCCTATGGTCAGGGATCGGGCTTATCTAACGGCCTTGATAAATCTGTGGGATCCTTGGACCAACACCTTCCATCTCCCAATAGGGGAGATGACAGTGACCTTGGAGGATATCTATTGGCTTCTACGGATTCCGATAGATGGACTACCGATCAGGACATCACCACGTGATCAACGGATAGCTGTACTGATGCGATGCTTCGGGCATGGGGAGGAACTGGGTGTGGAGGATCCAGTGGAGAGGGCAAAGGGCGATTGCAAGATTGGTGGGATTTTTGTCCGATGGTGGCTAGAGAGGGGGGTGTTGGGAGTGAGGCATGCATTCCTTATGGGCCTCATTTCCAACATGCTATTGCCTAACTCGTCAGGCATGAGGTTCCCATGGAACCTGCTAGATTTGGTCTGGTGGTTGGTAGAGTGCCCGACGGAGGCATCGCTAATCATGAGGTGGGGACAGACGCTATTGGCATAGCTCTATGGGGAGTTGTACAAGGTCCACTACCAAAAGTGGAAGGGGATTAGCTACAGCTATCTGTTGTAGAGTTGGGCTTGGCAGCACATAGCGATGGAGAGGCCAGTCGGGTTATCGTGGATGACTCAAGCAGAGATGGAGGATAGGGAGATACGCTATGCGGTTCTATGGCGGCGGTTTGGGGAGTAGGGACAAAGTCGATGGTGGGTAGGTGTTGTAGGGAACTATGTCGATGCCCTCACTTGGCTTACTCTAGGGGAGGTGTTCTGGCACCCTTATCGAGACTGTCCAGCCTGGTTGGAGGCTAGAGAGTGGCTTCGACGAGTACGCAAGGAGAGGTGGCTGATTGGGTAGCATAGGATCGAGCATGAGTTCTTCCCCTACATCCGGGTGACACGACAATTTGGGGTGCGCCAGGGGTTTCCTGGTGAGCCCATGTTCTATCAGCACCAAGGGGACGAGAGAACTCTGGACCGATCGGTCATCGTGCCACTAGGCAAGGATTAGATGCGGTGATTGACATCCTAGACATGGATGACGTCTGGACTACCGTAGAGTATGACCAGTGGTGGGTACTACGGCGATGGCAGGGAGAGGGGCCACTAGGAGGCACGGAGGTGGCAGCAGAGGGCGGGGAGGGTGTCGAGGAACCAGGAGATGATTGGGGAGCTCCTCGGGAGGATGTAGACATGGTGGAGGTGGAGGATGAGGATGTGGATTTGGGGGTTCCAGATCAGTCGAAGATGCAGGACATCATAGAGCAGTGGGAGGCAGCACAGGTTGCTATTCCATAGATGCCCATGGCTCAAGCGGATGCGAAGGACATAGAGTCTGGGTTACGCATTGAGAATGCACGGTTGGAGGGGCTATTACAAAGGCATGATGAGGAGTTGGGGGATGTGCTACGGGAGAAGGATCTCCTGTGTATGCAACTGGCAGAGCGAGAGAATGCATTGGCTACTTACCACCGATAGGATGGGGGTATTGATGCTGCACGAGAGAGGGATCTCCTATGGATGCATCTAGCAAAGAGGGATAGGGCTTTGGCATGGTGTGAGGAGAACTTGGTGACATATCGCCAGTGGGAGATGGACTCGATGTGGCAGCTATTAGAAATAGAGGCAGAGATTGGCCACCTTGGTGGGCGGGTCCCTAAATTCAATGTATGGGGATTGTCACGTCACTCGAGAGGGAGTGAGACTGAGCAGTCAACATCCTCTCGACATAGGCGACTAGATGAGGGGGGCGAGTAGGCGTGATGTAGGGGCTAGCAGCAGCCGCCCTGAGGGGTCTCATAGGACCCACACCACGGGGGGTAGTTCCCGTCGCACCGATCCTACATGATCATGGTGGTCGATGCCCTAGGATTGGGGGTTTTTGAGCTTTTGGATTGTGCGGGGTCGGATGACCGGTTATTGTAGCCTACGGGCATTTTTGATGATATATACAGATGACTTTATTTTGTTTATGCGAGTGATAAGAATCACTATTGTATGTGACTTTTTGGAGTTTTTACTTTTTGCAAAATTTTGATGTTTGCAACTTTTGAGAACTTGGGATTCTTGGGGAATTGGGTAGGGAAGATGCTTGTGCTTTTGCCAACTCTCAGAATTCTTGGGGTCATTTGCACAGGGGGATGAGCAAGATAACCATTTCGCTTATGGTGACCTGGATTGCTGTGCAGGTTTCATCTTTCGTTCATACAACTTGGGAATTTTTATGTGTGTTAATTTGTGTTGGGATGGTACGTAACAAGGTGTGATCCAAGTAGAACTCTACCTTGTAAAATCTGTCTGACTTTGTACAGTACGTGGCTAGAAAGCTACATGATGACTGAAAGACGAAAAATATTGATACATTAAAAGACCACTAACTCTGGTGTGGTAAAAAGCAGTGAATGACATTTTTATTTTTTATTTTTTTATTATTTTGATGGACTGCTTATAAAATGGAGAAATGTGGAACAAGATGGACTAGCGGAGTAATTACAGTCTATGGTGCCTTTGACCTATAAGACCACAAATATGCAATGTATGGATGCGATGCTTAATGCAACTACATATTTTTGTATTTTTGATGGATTGATTTTTGTGAATATGAAGAAGAGATGTGAGAAGAGCTCTCTATTGATGAATTTGAGCATGCCTGGAAATGAGATGCAATTTTTTGTTGTTTTTGATGATTTTATTGTTTTTGAATTTTCTTATTTTTGACCAAGCAATTATGGGAATCCTTGGAGATTTTGGGATTGACCAAGCGATTGTAGGAATCCTTGGAGCTTTTTGGGATTGACCAAGTGATTGTAGGAATCCTTGGAGCATTTTGGGATTGACCAAGCGATTGTAGGAATCCTTGGAGCGTTTTGGGATTGACTAAGCAATTGTAGGAATCCTTGGAGCGTTTTGGGATTGACAAAGTGATTGTAGGAATCCTTGGAGCATTTTGGGATTGACCAAGCGATTGTAGGAATCCTTGGAGCATTTTGGGATTGACCAAGCGATTGTAGGAATCCTTGGAGCATTTTGGGATTGACCAAGCGATTGTAGGAATCCTTGGAGCATATTGTTGGGGATATGGCTCTCTTAGATATGGATATTGCTCTTCAGGGGATAAGCTTACCCCCAACTTGATAATCTATGGATTCATTGGATCCAAGCTGATGTCTACGTTAGTCGTCTCCTCGACCAACATGGGGGATCCGTCCTCCAACTGATGTGGAGTTGAGATCAAATGGATATCATTTGCTGAGTTTAAATCTACGTTGGGAACCTTGGATTCCTCTTCGACATGAAAGATATTCTAAGTTGTCCCTGGGGTAAAATGAGGCATTTTATCGAAAGGCCAGTACTATGATGGTGATGGAGGTGAATTGACGTGATCCTAGTCAATGGCATCTATGTCTAGATGCAGGGATCATGCTGGATTGGTCGAATTGCAAATGGGTGTGGTTAAGTCAATGGAGATCATGTGGATGAAATGATTTTGGTATCCATTATCATGGGTGTGATGAATCAAACATTCTGGATGTTCTCTATGTTCTAGATCTGGCTCTAGAGGTACTGGCACGAATGGATCGGCCCTATGTGCTAATAGGAGGACAGGGTCTACCCTCGACACTGATATCACCCTAGGGTATCGGAGAGGGAGGTGCTCTTCGTGTACCTGGAGCAACGGATCCAACACTTGATCCCACCCTGTTGGGTCTATGTACCACTCGTGTCCTGGCACTATGCCCATATGTTCAAATATGTCGTTAATCTCCAAGGGGTATGGTTGTGGCCTCTATCGCATGTGATTAAGATATGTCATTTTTGTTTCATCTTCGTAATCACTATCGGATATCCAAAAGCCCTCATTGGCTCCGACAACTATTTGAGGCATTACAGGCTCATCCTGTCAAGAAAATTAATCTGGCCCCATTGTGGTTGTTCCATGCTCCGTGGGGGGGCCTGATTCTCTTGACGCAACACTGGATTGCTTTGGGCCTCTAGAGGGAACATAGTCAAGAGGCTCTCTTGAAGGTCATTCATGGGGATCACTTGTGAGTGATCACTATCAGATTCGAAGGGATCATATGATGCTGGTTCATATTCTGAGTCATCCTTCGAAGATCCCTCTTGACACTGTTTATACTTTTCTTGAAAGTGAGTTCCTGAACTTTCGCCTCTCTCTAGCAAATGAGAAGGGTTATTGATGTTAACAAGGGTGGTTGTTGACCATGGGAGGTAATCTTCCAATGTATACATTGTGTTTGGGTTGGCATAAGGATCTGATGCCAATCCACCCTTGTTGCCTATTCCTAGGCCTTGCATGTTTTTGACCAAGATGTCCAAGGGTAGGGGGTGGTTGAACCCTACTCCCGACTTGTCATAAGGCATTTGGTATCTTGGTTAGCAAAGGACACACACTCCTTGCTCATACCTGCCTAGCCCTTATCCATGCCAATTGCATTGGCCAAGATATTTCAGAGTGAAGTCCGGGTTAGACAGATAGTTGACATCTTTTGCAAAAGGCTCTTCATCCTCGTCCTTTTGCATGCATGGCTTAGTACCATGATCAAGGCCCCCATACACAAAATTTTTCTGGTTCGACGGGTAGCCTAAAGGAACAATTGTACCGATGGGGAGGCAAGGTCTCCCCATGTCTTGCACGAACTCTAGCATGGTCGTTGCTACAACATTCCGCACTAGATACTCCCCCAGGCCCGTACTATCCATTTCAACAGTAATTGTTGGTGATTGAGAGGGAGGAAAGGAAAGCTCTTCTTAAGTCCATTCCTTGTTGGGTGGACTAGGAGCCTCAACTTCCATTGTGCTAGGCATCTCTTGGTTAGAGATGGTTGACACTATTGGTAGCGCCTCTTCCAGGGGTTGAGCCTCTTCCAGGATTTTCTTCCCTTTGTCCTTCTATTTAACCATGATAGGTGGCATTGGTGGTGAAGGACCTGACGATGAATATGCACCTGGATGGGGTTTTGATGGATTTATCACCAGTGGTGCTTGTGGCATCGGACCCTGTCTAGATGGATTTAACTAAAAATCCAAGTGCGTCGATGGGAGGGTTGATTGCGGCATCAACTGCATCACATTGCAATATTTTAAGGGTTCTAAGTCCGTCGGGACTACATGTACTTCCCCTTCAAATGCATACTTCAAACACTGGTGAGCTATCGAAGGGACACACTTCATGTCCCTGATCCATGGCCGCTCGAGCAATATGTTATACGCCATATTGCCTTCCAAAATATGGCACAATGTAGGTATTGTCTTTTGTCCTACTTGAATAGGTAAGACAATTGTGCCGACTGTCGAGCATATCACATCATTGAATGCTCGCAGTGTATATGTGGAAGCCATGATGTGAGAGGCTGGCAACTTCAGATGTTTCAATGTTGCTATGGTAATGATGTTACTGGATGAGCCAGTGTCTATAAACACCCTCTTATACGAGATCCCGTTGACCCACGTGATAACGTGCAGGGGTGGATCTGCCATGTCATCAAACACTAATTTAACTTCATCCTCTCGAAAGGTGATGACTGGCTCCATGCATCATTTTACATGTCCCATGAAGTTGTTGAAGGAATTTGCTTCGTGGAGCTGCAACTCAATGGATTTCAAAATCTCCATGAGAATCTCCTGATGGGGCACTGATTGTTGTATAAGCTCATATATGGAGAGCCTAGCCGACGTGGTCTACAAAATATGCATGAGTTTTGTCCAAATTGTGGCCGCGGGTCTAGGCGGAGGTAGTTGCATGGGGTGTTGTTGAGGTTGTGACGTCGATGGAACCTCTCTTGTGGTTGCCTCGGGGGCAACTCCTGGGTATTTCTTGTTCCTAGTCACTATGCTTATCATTCCTACATACCCTTGCATGGGGAAATTTTGTTGCACCTCATTGACTTGAAGGGGTTTTTCCTATGCCTCATGGGTAGGCAAGGGGTCCTTGAAAACCCCCATCTATTGGTTGTTTGGTGCTATAGGGTTGTCCAATGCCAATGTCTTATTTTCAATCAGGTCTTGTATCAATCCTTTGAACTTCCAACATGCATTTAGGTCATGTCCCTTTCGCCTGTGGAACCTACAATACAAGTCCTCTCTGTATCCCTTAGGCTTGGGAGCGTTAGGATCTATGGTTTGAATCTCTGGAAGGGTGATCAGGTTTGCCACTGAAAAGCAGTTAAATAGGGAGTCCCTAGACTTTGTATAAGGGGTGTACTGTCACCTAGGGCGATGCTGCTGAATTTGCTCCTGCTTTTGATTTTCTCTTTCATAATTGTTAGGAGGCACTGCCTGATAGTTAGCCTTTTGAGGCTATATTTCTTATGCAGGCTTAGGGACATTTATAGCAACTTGATTAACCATAGCGGGTTTTTGTTGCATAGTCCCTGTCTTTATGTTCTTGTTCCATTCTTTCTTCTTAGGTTTGGCAATTTCACCATCCTGTATCTTGATCTCTTCGATAATTCTGGCTTGCACCAGGGCTTCTTCTAAGGTGGAATATTGCTATAGCTACAATAGCACAGAGATCGATCTCAAACAACTTCATGAGAAAATTTGTGTAAGGTTGGACATAGGGGGAAGGTAGGGTAGCTTGGAAAGCAGAGTCCACCAATTCCCGTAGGCCACCATGGTCTCTTCATCATACTTCCTGAGGCTGGCCAGGTCACTTAGTGATGCCTTCTTCTTGGTGTTGAAGGCGAAGCATTCAAGGAATGCATCCACTAACTAATCCAAGTTATTGATGTTGTGCTTCGGCAACTGGGTGAACCAATCCAAGGTAGGGCCCATGAATGTGGTTATAAATGTCCTTAGCAACAGTGCATCATTGTCCTGAATGCCAAAGCATTGGCTTAGGAATCTTGTCACATGCTGTTGGGCATCCTCTTCACCCTTAAAGACTACCAACTAAGGCATCTTAAAGTGTTTGGGGTAAGGGGGTGTAGGCACTGACAGATGCACAGGATGACTGTAGAGTTGGCGTAACGTGGGCTTTTGGGGCCCAGAAGCTTTGGTTTCCACAGACTCCAAATGCTCTAGCAGTGCTTTGTATGCATCGGAATATTTAATCTCTTCCTCTTTAGTTTGCTCTCATTGTGGGTTGTGGGAGACTTGAGGCCTATGGGGGGTGGCTAGATAGCAACCCCTCTGCCTTGGTAGGGCGTTTCGACCCATTCTACTTCTTATTCATACTCCTTGTAAACTTCCTGAGGAGTCTCTAGGCGAGACCTATGACCCTAGGCAGGTCCCCGTGGAGGGTACTCATCGTTGTTCCAGGGAGTGGCCTCCCTCTCAGGTCTAGGGGGTCTCGAAGGAAAAACTTGACGAGGTCGCGGAGACCTATCTTGCACCAAGGGATTATGCCTCTCATATGGTTCTGCTCTTTGGGTGCGAGGGGTTGGAACCCTCTCAGGTAGGTTATGAAGCAGCTGATCTATTTGGCATTGAATGCACTCCTTGCTAATGCGGTATAGATGCTCTAGCTGCTGTTGATATTTCTCAAGCCGCATGATCTGGGCTTGGTGGGTGGCATGTCTGGTGACTTCCGGGTCAATTTGGTCCACCATATTGAGCCTAGGAGGCCTGGATGCCTCTCCTATACATTTACCTTGGTCATGGTGATCCGAGATCTCAATGGGTTGCTTCCATCTGTCGAGGTTGGCAAAATTTACTCGAGGCTCTGGCCTCAGTGGGTAACCATGGTATCTAGCAGGTGCGAAAGAGCATGGCTCCCACGCTATACATTGCTCTCAAGGAATGTGATGGTCTTCCTCATATTCCCTTTCGTATGTGTGAAAGGGGTGGGCGGAGTTAGCTTGCCCTATTTGGAGAGCCCTACACTATGGGGTTTGTCTATTGGTTCTAACAGTGATGGGGGGCAATGGAGGGACACCATAGTCATGTGGCCTCTCCTCATGGACACTATGCCACTCTAGCGCTTCATCACGCGGTGGCCACTCATATCGAGCTTCTAAGGGAGATTTTCTATCTATGTTGAGTGCCACGTGTAAGGATTCTTCCTTAAAGGGGTTGTGATGAATGGGCGTGTCCCCCAGAGGGGTGTCCCTATAATTCCACCTTGACATGGAATGATGTGGACTCTCTTGTGGGTCAGGCCGCCAAGGTGGTATGGCCAAGTCCTTAGGGCTAAAATGGAGGTGACTTGTGCCCCCTCCTTGTACACTTTCCGTAGATTTTGCCTTTGATTGGGCTTGGCTATGGGTGTACACCATGGTGTTACTCTTCTACAAGCTAAGCATATTTTTATCTCTTTCATGATTTTTTATGCTACACTTAAACAAAAAAGAACACACACATACACAAACAATGATTATCTCATTTAAATATTGAGAGTGTGTCCTAAACCTGGTTTAGTGTGTTTTGTTGTTGTTTTTGAAGGTTTTTGTAAAGAATATTTAAATGCAAAATGAGGGCTCTTATGACTCCCAAAATTGGTCGCCCCTTCGATATACCATTGCCAGACCGATATACCAACCTCTCTATATACTCGCCCTTACGTGAGGTAAACTATAGGTATGTGAGAGCAGATGGTACGTGGAACATAGGCGGTACGGAAGGGGAATCGCCCTATTTATGACACCTAACATAGAAGACTTATCCTCACACGCTGGGAATCACCCTAGCTACACTCGGTCAGATTTTGTTAGGATTTACGTCTAGCAATAGTAGCGATTGGGGTTTATGAATGCAAAATTCAAGCCAAGGTCGTGATGAAATCCACCATTGGTCTTGATCAAGGGCTGGGGTTTTACGACCAGCTCCTTGGTGTTTAAGTTTCCACGTGGTGTGTGGGGTTCATTTTATTATGCATTGAAAAAAATAAACATGCAGCAAAACTTTTCCTAAGCACGCAAAAAGAAACCAAAAAAATAGAAAAACTGAAGACAAAAAATGATAGGAAAAGTGCAGAATTCTTACCTCTTCTCTGCCCGAATATGTTGGTTCTGAGTTTCTACCCGAAAACCTCATAGGCTAGAATTCATTTCAGGGTGGAATAAAAAACAAGACTATGTTTTTCATAGGGTGGGGTGAATTCCCATTCGTCCCTGGGTGAGACGAATTACAGCTCTGCATTCGCCCTTTGCTAGAATGAACAACAGTCATCGTATGAAAATGCGGTACCTGCAAGCAAAAAACCAAGTTTGGATCAGATATCTGATCTTAAAAATAGAGGACAAGGTCCCACCGTGATTTCCACTAAAATAATGAGGATACGAAAGCAAAAAGGAAAGCTAACATGCGATATGTGAACAAAGAAACCAAATCAACGCTAAATCCTAGAAACTTGAAAGTGCATGAAAAGAGGGAAAAGCACGAGCGAATCAAAATGAAACAAATAGGAATAAAGAAGACATCCCTTTTTATTGATATGTTTCAAACTCAGTTACAATGTGCATCCTCCCCTTTCAAGGGCTAGGAGCGTTTAAGCATGAGTTCTTGTTACATCCATGGGCGCCTTTCCTTCTTCTGCGTGCCCACATGTAAAAATGGGTGGACCAAAATGTCGCCACTACTTGGAATGATGAGTCTTGACTCCTTGCTACTCCTCCGATGTCCAAACCCTGCATTCAAAGGAACAAGAAATGGTCAGTAGCACCTACGGATGAAACAAAGCATGCAATCCCCAAGCCTACGATAAGTAAATAAGAAAAATGAATTAAACTGATATCAAAATAGATCCAAATGCTATGAAAATTTGACAAGGGCATCAAGATACCACCAAGAAGGTTTCACAAAAATAATAGTTAGGAAATTCCTCACCAATTTGAATTCGCTCCGGGGCGGGATGAATTCACCTACAACAAAATGTCGAAAAGATACTATCCCAATGTCCTACCTAGGAAGCTCCAAAAGACCTAAAAAATTGGTATTAGCTAATTGGGGGCATTTTGGGAAGACCCAGATGGTCATATTTTCCCAATTTTGCCTCCATAAATGGGAATTTGATACCTGTAGATTAGTAAAAGTGAACAAAGCTAGAAATATGATCAAAATTGCTCAAAACGAGATGAAATTTGAATGACAACCTATCTAAACATCATATAATTGAATGCAAAAATGAAATAAAGTAGATGTTCCATGGAATTCCCATCGCTCCGAAAGGGGGCGATTAGGATTGTGGTAGTGTGGGAGGGGGGCGCCCATGGGGTAGGTCGCTCGCCGTTTGAGGCTTGATTTTGACACCAATCCACTTGGGATGGGTCCAAAACCTCTTGTGTGGTATTGTCAAAAAATTTTGTGGGGTATTGTGGCCAAATTTTAGGTTTTGGGATCAATATTTGTCCTCCCAATAGTCACCCAATGACCTCCCTTCTAAAGGAGATCAAGGATGTGAAAGGCACAAATCCAAAAGGTGTGAGATGTGTAAATAAAATGATAGCACTTTGTTGCTCTAAAATGCTACTTCTCTCCATATTTTGGGGTGAGGAAACTCACCAATTTATAGACCTGGAGGTCTCTTGAAATGGGCATGCAGAGGCACCACTTGGCAATCATGCCTTCCCATGGGGAAGGAGATTCCTCCCTGAATTGGGACTCCATGACTGACCTTGCAAATGCCCCTAACGCTCAAAAACGCTCACCCATACTCCCATGCGATGAAGGAAGCGTTGAGTGGTGGATCTAAGCTGCCATTTGTCAAGATTTAACTTTTGCCCGTCAAACCTGCAATTTGCCCCACCCCGGAGCGAATTCAGAATTCGTCCCTGGGTGGGGCGAATCCCATTTTGAATTCATCCCAGGGTGGGACAGATATTGAGCAAAGTGCCTAAATGTGCCAAATTGATCTCTAACCTTTCAAAACTATTGTGAGAGTGGTTAGGACCATTTTTTGACCTCTGGGGGCTGCCCTTGGGGCTGTGTGTGTCAAAGCGATTAGTGTTTGCAGTCACATAATTGGTTTGGTGCTGTTTTGGTGTCTACACATAAAGGATGCTAGTAACTCCAATAAGGAGTTCCTAAATAAATCCATAAGGAGAGTAGTATCTACTAAAACATATGTTGTCCTTTTCCTTCATGAAGAATAGTCTTCTTCTTCTTCTCCTCTCACTTTTGTCTTTCCACCTTCTTTTGTTTCTATTTATTCAATTCCCTCTAGTTCTTTTGATGAATTTCCTTCTCCTTCTATAAGTGTAGTTATTAGTACCCTAAATGGAATATCACCTTCCACTTATGTTTCCATATCTAGTGTTCTCATCACTCCTATTATGTCACTCCATCACCCATGGTTGAAATAAAAACCACTCATACATTAGTTTCATACATACAAATTCCATATATATCTTTATTAGTGTCATCACTTTCCACCTAATTGAAAAAAACAACTATTAAATTGTTAATTTCCACCTCATAATTCACCATCATGTCCACTCAATTACTCCACCAACCATATTATCTCACCCACCATATCCTCTAGGTTTTTAATTCTAGGCTTATTATATGAATGATGGCATCGCAAGCACAATATTTTGTGACTAATTTCATTCATATCATCAAATGGAAACAATATACTATAAGAACAAACCAAGATTTTTTTTGCAAGTTACCAATGCATGTAGAGTTAGGGATGCCAAAGTAGCATTTAACTCCCTATAATAAGAAGAAAAATAATTAGAAACAAGTTTACAAAGCTAAATAAATAAACTCCAAGGGATCCAATAGTTCTACAATAGCAAGTGGTCAATGTGGGAAGAATGTACTAATTGCATAAGCCTTAAGGGTTGATCTAACTAATACTTCCATAAAATCCATTGAAATTATCATGAGGATGTTCAAATTAGAATTCATAAGAACCAATCCATTACATATGACCTAAATATAAAATAAACTATCATTTAGAGTAGTTACACAATATGGAAATTGATGAAGGAGAATGAGGCCAATAAAAAGATGTTGAAATATGTGGCAATTAAGCCTATATTAAGGCCATGTCCAACTATTTGTACTTGTATTTATCATATATTTCCTTTGGGCTCAAGTCAAAGAGAAATAAGGATTGCCAATAAACTAAATCAGAAAAGCAGTAATAATAGAATCAAAAGAAGATCATAAATTCACACATTACATAATATGTATATTTGAAACCCTCAACCAAGAAACAACTAGCACAATATTATTTTCTTATTACATTTAGTTGACCGTATCAAATACATTAATATCCACTTTATTCCATATTGTATCAAAACCTCATGCAAGTGCAATATAAATAGCAAAAACACATGCAAATTTTTTATAATTTAAGGTAAAATAACCAATCTAAATTCTACCACCTAATATATGACCTGATAATAAATATTCCATATTAAAAATAGGAAAAATACATATATTTTTGGCTTTAGGGGCACTTCCCCCCATGGACCCCCCATGGTGCAGTATTAAGGGGGGAAAGCTCCCCCTAAATCCCCCTTCTCAAATTCAATCCTAGTGTAGTTGAGAAACAAGACCTCTAAATTACCAGTATGTATTAGAGTCAACATCCAATACCTTTCACAGGTAACCCTCTTGAATAACATGGAAAATATTTAACATTATTCCAATATTCTCCCACTTGTTGAACACTTTCCATAAGGTCTAATAACTGTCATTGTCAACTTTCAAGGGAAACCATGCCCATAGATATACACCAAGAAATATTTTTAGTAGGTACAACCTATGTTAATAAATTAAAAGAATTCTTCTTTGTATCACCTTTCTCCAATAACACCTAGTTCTCTTTAACCATATCTCTCATAAAATGGTACTTGATATCAATATGTTTTGACTGATCATGGAAACGAGTATTATTGGCCAAAAATATTATACTTCGACAATCACTATTAAGACCAACTGTTGAACACAATCTCTATTGCCACACTACTTTTTGATAGGTATTATTTTTTGCAACATGCTCAGATTTTGTAGTAGATAAAGCAAAAAATGATTTATTTTTACTCATCCAACTTACTACCCCTCCAAACAGCCTAAATACATAAGTACTCATGGATCTTCTCTTATCAAGATCTCCAATCCAGTCAGAAACTACAAACCCTTAGAGATTTACAATATCATTGCTTCCAAAATTTCCTCCATAATAGATAGCATAAGACTAGCATAAGACTGCCTACATTGGATATATATCTACTAACTACTCTTACTACATGTGTAATATTAGGTCTTGTACAAACAATTACATACATTAGACTGCCTACAACACTAGCATAAGGAACATGATGTATCTTCAATTTTCTCATCTATTTTAGGACACTTTTTAGGAGATAAATTTTGATCAATTGGATATGGAGTACATACTGGTTTACAATCATGCATTATAAACTTCTATAGTATCAAATTAATATATTTCTTTTTATTTAACCATAAATTTCTATTTGCATGATCCCTTATTATTTCCATATCCAAAATAAATTTTATCACATCCAAATCCTTCATGTAAAATTTAGAAGATAACTTATATTTTAGTAACTTTATCATCTCCTTACTATTACCAAATAACAACATGTCATCCACATACAATACAATGATAACAAAAAATTCACCTTCCTTTTTAAAATATACACATGGATCCGTTGTGCTTTTTCCAATCCCAAGTGTCAAAACAAATCTGTCAAATTTTTGATTCCACATCCCTAGAGACTGATTCAACCCATAAAGAGACTTCTTTAGCTTGGATACTAGGTCCTTCTTACCTTTTACATTAAAGAATTTTTGTTGTGACATATATATATCTTCATCAAGTTCACCATGTAGAAAAGTTGTATTTACATCGATCTGTTCTATTTCAAAATAAAAAGTAGTAGAATAGCCAATAGAAATCTAATTGAAGTTATTTTAGACATAGGAGAAAAAATATCACCAAATTCAATTCCCTCTACCTCAGAGAATCCTTTTGCTACCAAGTGAGCCTTGTAATTTTCCAATATTTCGTATACATTGTACTTCTTCTTGAATAACCACATACAACCAACAATTTTTCTACCAGTAGGTAATTTCACCAAGTTCCATGTATTATTTTAATCCAAGGACTCCATTTATTCTTTCGTAGCCCTTTTCTGAGACTTATTATCACTTGACTAAAGTGCCTCCTTAAAGTCTTGGGTTATTCATCAATAATTACTAAATTAAATGTAGAACAAATATTTGAAGGACTATATCTATCTGGAAGTCTTCTCTCTTGATATGATCTCCTCAAAATTGGAGTTCTAGGTTCTACATATTCAACTTCTTCCTCACTTTATTCCTTTGAATATTCCTCATCAGACTCTCTCTATAATTCAGGTTCTACCATAGGTTCTTCTTCATGTTCCAATTTTATCTGCACTATTTTTGGTTCTTTGCTTGGTTATATTTCCTATTTTAAAAACCCTTTTGTTTCTCTAAATACCACATTATTACTGTAAACAACCTTCTGTGTTTATGGGTTCCAAAACTTATATCCTTTAACACTAGTACTATAACCCAAAAATATGCATTTTTAGATTTATAGTCTAGTTTAGTCCTTTTATCTTTTGGGATAAACATATAAGTATCACAACCAAAAACCCTTATATTCCTGAGAGAGAATTTATTACCAATCCATAACGCTTATGGATTCTTGTCAACCAAAGTTGAGGTAGGAGATCTATTGATAATATAACAAGTTGGTAACACAACTTCTATCCATAATTTCTTTTCTAACCCTGCACTACTTAGCATGCTTCTAGCCTCTTATCCATCAATGTCTTGTTCATCCATTTTGCAACCCCATTCTATTGTGGAGTATAAAAAGTTATTCTCTGCCCTTATATTCCACAATTCTTGAAAAAATGCTCAAATTTATTAGAGCAATACTCACTACCATTATCACTTTTCAAAACCTTTATCTTTTTTTCTATCTGATTTTCTACAAGAGCCGTAATCTCTTTAAATTTATTAAAAATTTCAGATTTATTTTGTAGAAAATATACCTAAGTATTTTTTTAGAAGTCATCTATAAATGTATAAAAATAGATATATTTACCTAATTATGGTGCTTTTGCAGATTTAAAAACATCGTTGTGAACTAGATGTATAATTACTTTAGACCTTGTAGAACTACTTGGAAACTTGACTCTAGTTTTTTCTCGAAAACACAATTCTCACAAAAATAAAAATTTAATGGGCAATCAGAAATTCCTTCAGCCATACCTTTCATTTTCAATGTTTGAAGTAATTTATCACCAATGTGCCCAATGCATTGATGTCAAAATATTGTCTTCTCTATAGGAATACTTGAAGCCAGTTTAGCCATATTAATTTCCTGTACCACTAAAAATTTATTACCATTAATACTTATAGTGCTAGCCTCAAGTATGAATAAAGTTCCTATGTGAAATCCCCTTGCCAACACAAAATATCCACAAATTATCTTGCAACTATCCTTATTGAATACCACATTCACATCTGCCTCATTCATATTACTCACAAATATCAAATTCCTTGACAAACCTAGAATATACAACACACAAGGAAGGGTTTTAATTCTTCCATAATTTAACCTTAGCTTGACTCTTCCTCAACCTATTATTTTATATGTCAAATTATCTTTGAAGAAGACTTTACCTCTACCTATATTTTCATATTCATTGAACCCCTCCCTATGAGGAGTCATGTGAAAATAATCACGTGAGTCAATCAACCATGAGGCATGGCATTCACTTGAGCAAGCTGCAGTCGAGAATAAGTCCCTTGAATTTTCATTTGTGATATTTTTTTGTGGAATTGTCTTCATCATATGATCTATTTTTATCAACCTTTCTAGATTTGTAGTCTTTTTTATAATGCCCTACTTTACCATAATTCCAACATTCCTCCTTTTTGGGGCAACACATTTACCCCTAGATTTTGATTTCTTTTTTTTTAAATTTCTTTTATCCTATTTTATTGTTTCTTCTTTCTTGAGAATGACCTCTCACAACCAAAGCATCCTTTTGATGATAATCCTCAAATTATTTTCATCTCATCTCCCCAAACAAAAAATATCCTACTATATCCTCTACATTCAATTTAGATGTAGTATTAGTGATAGCCATAACTAATATATCTCATGAATTAGGTAATGAATAAATTAACGTTATGCATTTTTTCTCTTCATATATTTTTACTTCTAGAGAGATTGGTTGACATACCACAGTGTTAAAAGCATTCTTATGTTCAGCCACATTGTTACCACCATTCATCTAAAGCAAATACAACATATTTTAGAGAAAGAGTTTATATACCAGTGACTTTATCTGATACAATATTCCTAGCTTCTCCTATAAAATATTTGCCATAGAATAATTTTATAGAGCTCCTTGCCTTCTTATCGATTTTTAGACAATCCTTATATTTCATCGATGTTGGTTTTGTTATCGAGACCACAATACATTGATCTCTATCAACCAACATATCCTCCATATTGAGTTTCCACAACTCAAAAAATTTTCCATTAAATTATTCAATATCTATCCATGTGCTTCAAATATTTCTCCTTTTCCTCGATCCTTTTGCATATGGCTCCCACTCATTAATTAATTTATCATAGGTTTGAAACCCTTGCTCCTTGAAAAAATATAAAATCTAGCTCTAATACCAAATGAAGAGAAATAAGGAGCCCCAATAAACTAAATCAAAAAATAAGTAATAATAGAATCAAAAGAAGAACATCATAGATACACACATTACACAATATTTATCCTAGAAATCCTTAACCAAGAAAAACCAACACAATATTATCTTCTTATTGCATTAACTTGACCATATCCAATACAATAATATTTGTCTTATTTCACAATGTATCAAACCCTCATGCAAGTGTGATATAACTAACAAATGCACATACACAATTTTTACAATTTAAGGAAAAAACACCTACCTAAATTCTACCACCCAATCTGTGACCTAATAATAAATGGTCTAGATTAACAATAGAAAAAATACATCTATTTTTGAATTTGGGGTGTTACCCCCCTATATACCCATGGCGATAGTAGTAAGGGGGCAAGCCCTCCCCTACACCCTCCTTATCGAATTCAATCCTTGTGCGACTAGGAAATTAGACCTCCAAATTAATAGTACCTTTCAGAGTTAACCCCTCTTGAATTACATGGAAAATTTTCAACATAATTCCAACACAAGTAAAACTTGATAAAAGTGATTTTGTATTTTTTGTAATATTTTATTCTTGAGGTTCAGTATCAAAACCTTTACCTAAAGCTATCATGTATATGGCTATAAATACCACTTCATACCAACCTGTTTTTCTATCAATTTGAGTGTAATTATATTTCTATTCTAGAGATATTATTGGTGTCCGTAATCACCCCATAATATGCTATGTTATATTTTATTTTATGTATTCCTTTTATTAAGTAATATTAGCTAATATTTGATTCCATCCAATTCTAGAATCTATTATGAAATTTAACATGACATCAAAGTGAATGAGAATCTTTATTATTTAATTTCCTTCACCAGCAAGAGTTTTTTCTTCTAGATTCTCTTGAGGGTGCTTGTTGTAAGAGATAGCAAAGTAAATTTTTTAAGGTTGATAGCATAATTTGAAGAAATATTATTGATAAAAATATAAGGTAGACTTTGATTATGAGGAACTCACTAGAATCAATAGATTTTCTCCAAGAGAAATATTCACTAACATTTTTATATTTCCTCTCATTAAATCTTAATATTATTTTATTTCAAATTAGTTGACCAGATGGATGTCCTAGTTTCAATATTATATTTTTTATTTTTTTCTAAAACCTCGCTTGTGTTTTATGGATTTTTCAAAAAAATCTATTTTTTTCTCTTCTAGATTTTATTGTCCAGTAGTAGTACAAATGAGAGGGTAGACTAGTTGGTTTCTCTAAAATAAGGATAAGAGTATGACTATATTTAGATACATCTCTATTTCTAAGAATCCGTAGGTAAGATTCTATTCTTAGCAAAGACATATGGGCCACTTGATAAAATTTTAAAATGTTTTGGCAAGTTTTCTAATAGATGGACTTGAGAGGATGACTTGATTGGTTGTATTTAAAAAGATGAATATATAGGAAAAATTATAATAGATATAGATAAATTGTAAATATTTTTATATTCTTCATAAAATTTTAAATGGGACCCTAGTTTAGTACATTCATCTATTTACCATCTTGGTACTCCCAAATTTCTATTTGATTCAAACTACTATTTCCATCATTTTTTTAATTTAAGAAAGGAATATTAACTTTGAAATGGTGGTTCAACATGAGAACTTGGATATGTTCATGCCCACATCTACATGACATGGGCTTGTGCAAGGTGTGAAACATGAACATTTGAAAATAAAAGTTAAAACTATTACATCGTCTTGCCCTCCTAAGCTTGGAGATTGAAGGGTTGGCTAGTAGAGGCCCTTTAAGTCATTGCGGCATGGGAGATTCTAAATTTTGAATCCCTTCCATACCACTTACTTTCACTTGATATGACATCAATATCCTCAAAATGCAACACAATGATGATGTGGCACATTGTGATGACATGGTATACCCTTTGTATAGCAACAATGATATGATAAGACTATATAGATATAACATAGAAATACATATAGATGATGTGGTGGTCCATATAGCATAGTGACATCCAATACATGAATCTTGATGCGACATGTAATAGTCTATATAGTTGACATGGTATTTTGTATAGTTAACTTGCTAGCATATGCATAAATCCTAAGGTGACACATGGTAGTCCATATAGGTGACATGGTAGTTCATACAAGTGATCCGATAGTTGAAATAGTCATTGATGCAACTGGTGATATGGTATGAACCTTAAGGTAATATGTGGTGGACCTACCAAATACTTTGGCATGGTAGGTTCAACTTCAAAACCCTTGTGTACCTAGAACATAAAAATATGAATTCAAATAAACACATTATGCCAACTCATTGAACTTGATATGTAGCTTACACAATCAATAATAGACTTGGTGATGTGTAAATTTTAGAATAAATTAATATATGAAAAGTAGCGTAATATGGTTCACAAATTAAGAAATAAATTAGATTGTGACAAGTGGAACCATATAATTTGTTGATATATTTTACAATTAGCACACACTTGGTATCCCTTTTGCCACTAACATAATAACACATGGTAGTCTCTCATTCATTATAGATACTAAATTGTTTTATAAATTCAAAGGTTTTGGATGTATTTTTTGTAATCTTAGGGAAACATTTTGAGGCCTTAACTTCTGCATATGGAATCCTTCTGAGATATTTTTTTTAATTGTATGATTTTTGAGCTCTCTAAATTGGCGGTATTTTTTTTAGTCACAACTACACGTAAATTGTAACAAAAAATAAACTAAGAGAAATAGGTATAAGGGAATTTTTTTTTTTAATTAGGCTTATCCAAACTAAGTTGTTGCTAGATTTTAGAATGTTAAAAATCCCAAATATAATTATGAGAATCCCAAGAAGCCTTCAAGGCTGTAAATTTTATAAAATAGAAGGTAATAGGGTAGGATTATATAGAATTCAAATCAAGAAACATGAGGAAGAATCAAGAAAGGGGGTGTTAATTTTATTTTCTTCTATGTACAAGGTGAGGATAATTTTGATGGAGAAACCTCATAGGCTCTTGTAGTAGTTCATTTTATATATTGGACATCCATTTTTTGGATGAGTGGATAAAATATTTAGTAGGAAATATATGCATGATGAAGCATAAGCATCTTATTTAGGCCTACAATGAGACACATACAACAAAAAAAAAAAAAATTATTGGATGCAATTATTCAGTGGAAGTTATAGAGAGTGGATATATTAGCACTATAAATTATTTTTATAATGAGGTACTTCATGTTACTAATGTTTTTTTTTACATGGTGGAATCGGTACCCGTCATGAATTCTAGTAACCTATCGAACTTTTATGGCCACAACAGTATTATGTGTTGTTAAGGGATGTAGTCTGCCTCTATAACCACCATGCCGTAATCATTTTAAAACTTTTACATCACTGAAAGCACCAAGAAAGGGATAAGTATTTAGTCTAATGAGGCCCGATATTTTAACCTTGGACCTTCACCCCCTTACAGGGTTTTGATCGAATCAATTGGTCTAATTATTGTATCTACTTCATGTTACTAATGTCATCCCTAACCTTTGGTCTATTTATTGCATTACTCATACCAATAAAAAGGTAGATATTTAGATTGATATATGGGAAATTAGGGATATAGACAATGGGTTAAAATTTTTTGCTTCTGGTTATTTTGATGAGAGTAACCACATGTATAAGTTGGTAGAAACACCTACCACTTATTCCTCTTCTTCTAGGAAGAAAAAAATTCTTGCTATAATGTTTCATTTAGATAATTAAAATCAATAGTGGCATCATAGGCTTGGGCATCTCATCTATGGTTCTTTGAAATATAAGAGTTAGCTTCAAATGGTTATTGGGCTTCCATACATATATCTTTCAAGTGGGGCATGCAAGTGGTGTATTTTGGAAAAGCATCATAGGTAAACCTTTCTAAAAGTGGTTGTAAAAAAATCTTGTCATCCCTTGGATATCATACATAGTGATATATGTGGACCTATGGGTACACCATATATCTTAGAAAATAGGGACTTCCTTATTTTTATTGATGATTTATCTATACATGTGTGGTTATACACCATTCATACTAAGGATGAGGTATCTAAGAGGTTTAATACCTTCAAAAATATTGTTGAAATTAATCTAGATAGAAGAATAAATATCTAAAGATATATGGGTATGGTGAGTATGTTAACTATGATTTTTATGATTTTTAGCATCTCATGGGATTGCATATTAAATGATTTTTCACTATATTTCTAAATATATTGATGTGTCTAAAAGAAAAAAATAGGATGATCATGGATATGGCATGATGTATGATTCATGCCAAGGGTATGGATCATAAATTTTAGGATGAGGCTATCACTTGTGCAACATACATCATCAATAGAGTTCCTATCAAGGTAGTCTAGGACATGAAATCTCTTAAGAGATTGAAAACAATAAGCCTGATGCATCTTGATTCTATCTCTTTAGGTCTTAACCATAATATCATATACCCAGGTATCTTCAAAAGTAGACAACAATGAGTCATAAGTGCATCTTTTTGGGTATTTTGATACATCAAAAGCATATCATCTTTGTGATCCTTAAATACATGAGGTTTTGAGTTTATGAGGTTATTCTAAGTAATCCTTCCACCCTATCACCTAATATTTTAGCTACTATTTTTTTTGACCTTTTGATTATTTCTTATTTATTTCGATCTTCTAATATTTTTGTTGGATATTTTTATATCAGAGCATATTATTTATCTTCCTTAAATGGTTGTTCTTTACCTATTAATTTGATCCTTCACAATGAGCACCACTAGTAGCTTTCTCTTCTCTAAGAGTAGAGTAGGATGAGTAGGAAATATTAATTCGTATTGTTTTAGTCTTGTATGATGAGGTGAGTGGTAATGATTTGGATCTTTTAGTTGTAGTTTTTAATATTGAGTTAATACAAGATACACATGATTATTCAATTCATCTAACATCTAGGTGTGTTAATATGGTTAGCATATCTTATCTCTTGAGTGGAATTAGAAGGATTTTTCCTCATCATTACTTTTAAAGGTAGCATATTCTCATGATAATATTACATATTCTCAATATAAATCAAGATAGAATGAGAAGATGCTATGTTGAAAGATTATGAGGAATTTATTAAGAACAAGACTTGGGAGTTGGTCCCTCTTTTAAAAGAGAATAATATTGTTAAATGCAAATCGTTCTATAGGGACACATACACATTATATTATTAGTTAGAAAAGCAAAAGGTATACATTATTGCTAAGGAATTATCTCAACAAGAGGGAGTGGACTATTCTAAAACTTT
This sequence comes from Wollemia nobilis, assembly GCA_028583015.1. Taxonomy (NCBI): domain Eukaryota; kingdom Viridiplantae; phylum Streptophyta; class Pinopsida; order Araucariales; family Araucariaceae; genus Wollemia; species Wollemia nobilis. Next base: position 1,637,953 of record JAQPPZ010015050.1, read on the forward strand.
TTTAATAGTGGCTAGGATGGTCTTAGTCACATTAATTCCCTCCATGATTTCATCCTATGGATGGAAGGTACATCAAATGGATGTGAAGAGTGTATTTCTACATGGAAATATTCAAGAAGAGATATACATATAGTAATATCTTTATTTTGACCTAGGGACAAATCCATTGGTTTATAATTTTACTAGGCACTTGTATGGGTTTAAGTAGGCTCCACATGCATGGTATGAGAAAATCCATTTCTTTTTTCTTAGTTATGTTTTTTAACAATTTGAGCCTAAATATGATGTTTACATAAAACATCATGATAGTAAATTTTAGTGATTTTTTTGTATGTTGATGACATGAAGTCCTAACTTCATTCCACTAATGGGATTATAGATTTAGGAATTTTATATTATTTTTGAGGAATTTATATTGATCATATAGACTTTGGCATCACCACTTCTTAGTAAAATCATGCTTTGTATCTTCTTTAATATTTTAGAAGTGAGTATAAGCCATCTCAGAGTCCTTTTTAATCAAACCCAAAAAAATTAGGACGATTACACTACACATTCAGTTGATGCAATGTTGTATTATTCTCTTATGGGAGGAATTCCCTATCTTACTTACACTATGCTTAGTATAACTTTTATTCTCATCTATTATTCCACGTATATGTAGGCACCCAAGAAGATTCATTGGACAACAACTATTATGATTCTCATATAAATCATAGGGACCTATCGTATGGGTGTTCACTACTCTATATATCTCTTCTAATTTTAACAAGTTTTTTAGATGTTTATTAGGTAGGTGACTTGGATGAGGGATGATTAGCCATAGGCTTTGTGTTCTGCTTAGAATCTAGCCCTATTTGATTGTTTTCCATTTTTCAATCCACTATTTATCAATCCTTCATATATTATTAAATATTGTACTTCTAATTAGACAAATGAGCATCTTAGGTGGATGCTCATGATTTTGAAGGACATTGGTATTCCTCAACATTTTCTAGTCACCCTTTTATGTAATAATTAGAGAACTATCTAATTTATTCATAATATTATATTTTATTACTAGAAAAAATACTATATGGATGCACTTTATAATATGGATTCATGCTCATGGGATGCTAGATATAGTTTTTATACCTTCATTAGAGTAGGCATTGGGTATTCTAACCAATGTCATACCTAATATCACTTTTGTTTACATGTGATATCTTATTGGAGTTATATGGTTTCCATTAAGAGGGTATGTAAATATTATCTCTCCATGTCTCCGATTCTACTTAAGGGGATGTTTAAATATGTGGTTGTTAAGCTTCTCTTGAGGTCATGACTACTTATTTGTATTTGTATTTATTATATTTTTCCTTTTTTTATTGGATTGTGTGTAATTCTATTTCTATTCTAGTGAGATTATTAGTGTCCAATGGTACCCCATAATATATGGTGTTCTTATATTTCATTCTATGTATTCATTTTTAAGCAATACTGGGGTAATGTTTAATTTTATTTATTTCTAGAAATTGTTGTGAAATTTAACAGAAGAAAGCATAGGAAAATGCCCAAGAAATAACCTAAATTACAATAAATAAATTCTAATTATGACAAGAACTAGAATACTTTAATAAATACATCATCAAAGTATCTTAGTTATCTATGCAAGTCAACAAATTATAGAGAAAACTTATCAAAAAGAGAAACAAACAAAGCAATGAGATGATGTATCCACATAGCTTACTAAAGGGAATATCCAACTATGGAAACAACTAGAATAAGAGAAAAAATAACTATATTTGTGATTTAAACAGATGCAATATGCACAATTTACAAAGGATAAATAGATTGCTTAACTCTATACATAAAATGAAGAGATAAAGAGTGGGGTAATGGTAGACAAAAAAATACCTCAAATGCTGAGCAAATAATATTCCTATAGGATGATATCCATACTAGGGTAACCAATGCTAAGAGAAATTTTTATTTTATTATTGGGATTAATGTTATCCTCAATTATACTAGAAATATCATTTATCAAATAGAATATTATCTTACTACAAAATATAAGTATAAGGAGGTGATAAAGTAGTTATTCATGATGATGATAATACAAGCACAATGATTAGGGGTGGAAATAAATTAAATAGGTAAAAAACTAAAGGTAATCTCAAATACCAACTAAAGGCTATAAGTCTATAAAGGTACACTTGCCACCTTGGAAACCTAGATCTAGGACATGATAGTAGAAATTTAGGATTTAATAAATTTTGGATTATCTAATGTGATTAACAACTAGGGAAAAATCCTTGATGGTGGCATGTTGTATATCATATTTGAGGAGGAGTAGGCCAAAGCTACAATAGATAATTCACCTAAGTAGATGGAAAATGTATAGTCATTGGTGTGTAAATTGAAGAAAGTTTTGGAGCAAAAAGATGGGCTATTAGAGAACCCTTATGAAGATATTATAAGGGATGTTAAAATATTGATAGAATTTATACTTCCTAGGGATGATGAATGGTAGATTTTGTTAAAATCATTTCCATAGGAAAACAAAGATAACAAATAAATTTATAACTTTATCATTGAGTGGTTCTACTTTTATAGACTATATACACAAGGATAAAAATGGGAGCTAGGATCTCTCATAAATCAATCTTGACACACCATAAATCTTCCAAAAAATATACTAACACTATTACTGGCTTGGTACTCCCAAAATTTAGAAGGTTCATGAAAAAAAAAAATTGAGCCAATTGGACCTCTAGGAAGTTAATTTTGTAATGTCAAGTTCAAAGATGCAATCTACTCTATGGGTGTAATTACTCATCAATTCATTTATTTGGGGAGGTGTAGAGTCAAGTTGAATATCTCTAGGAATTTAATTTTGTAAAGTCAATGTCAAAGATGCAATCTTCCTTATTCCAAATTTATTGATAGATTTGTGATTCACATAAGAAGTTAGAAAAATCCTCCATCAAAATTTCCCAATATAAATACACATAAAAGATAATTTAGAAATCCTCTAATGGGTTGATATATAAGTCTATAGTTGGTTGTACCACAAATATATCATAGATATCATTTGGTTCTATACCAATATGTCTATATGGATTCTACCATGAATTAGGATACAAGAACAACATCATAATAGATATTAGTTTGGGTTAAATTCAAGAAAATTAAACACCCAATGAGCTAATCATAAGAAGTATGGTTAAACTTTGTGAAGTCACCATATCTACACAATGTTTTTCCAACCTCACAAGGAGATACATCTAGTTTATAACTCTATATATAGAATCATTGAAGGATATCCATGATGTGTGTGGTTTGAGAAAGAAATATGTCATCATCCCATTGCCAAAAATCAAAGCCTAAAAATTAATGTAGTTCGACAATATCAATTATCTCAAATTTAAGGGTCATTGTTTCCTTAAAATTAACAATCATGTAAGAACTACTACCTCTAAAAAATATATCATTGACATAAAGCAACGATTAAGATTTTGTTATCACAATGCAATATATAGAAGGTGGAATCTAAAAAGCTTTTATAAAATTTGATGTTAATGAAGTAGGAGTAAATCATTGCATACCATGAATGAAAAGCCTACCTAAACCCATATTAAACCTTTCTCAACTTATAAATAATATCTTCATAATTTGGAAACTCAAATTTTTGTAGCCAGTAAACATATATTTCTACATCAATATACTCACTTAGAAAAGTAGAGTTGAAATCCATCTAGAATATGGGTAATGGATACTATGTTGTAATAGTAACGAGAAGCATAATAGTATCCATATGGACCATTATATAGAAAGTCTATGTAAATTTAAAACCATTTGTTTGAGAGCATCTCTTATCCACTAACAAAGCTTTGTCCTTATTAATAGTAACATTATTCCAATATTTGGTTTCAAAAGTCAATTTTATATCGATGGATTTATTTTCCTCTATAAGTTCAATCAAATTCCCAAGTAACATTATTGACTATAGCATCAATCTCATCAAACATGACATAGCGTACTTTTTTAGCCTCAAAAACTATCTTATGCTAATTATTTTGCATGATCTAATACATAAGCATAAATTTTACCTTACTTTATTATCTAGTAGCTCTATGGTCTATGTTAAAAACCAACGTGTTTGATAAATTATGTAATTCAATCCATTGAGCATACATTTATTCGATGATGTCTCATAAATATCATTGGTTGGGTTGTTTGAGATTTGCACTAGTGATGTTCAAGAGAGTGTTGCTAAGATAGTATTTCAATAATAATGCTTGAGCAGAAAAGGTAAAATTAGATTTGTAATAGAAAACAAAGATGTTGACAACACTTTTGCTCTCAACTTGAATGATATTATGTCCAATGAGTATAATGGAAGCATGGATAGATTTATAGAGTTATGTATTCGAGTGGTTAGCATTGCTATAGTACGAGGCCATGATTATGGTAAAAAGAAAATATGCATAGGGCTAAATTTTGGTCCTCTAATAGAATTTGCATGTTGTACCACTTATATTGATTTTGTGGTGGTTCTTGGACTAAGGTAAGCAACATGGCCCCTCAAAATAGTGCATGGTGGCATTGAAAAAATCAAGAGATAGAGGCAACCAACTACATGGGTATAGGTCTTCGATAATAATAGTGCCTCTGCATATCCAAAGTTCCTTATCGATGTTTACGAGAGGTATATTTGGGTTTCTAGCAAGGCACTACTATGTTCCTTTTATAGGAATATCTTTCACTCTCTAAACTTACCTTTGAGGTATACATCTACATTGAAGATATAGTCACACATGATTATTCTGTAGAAGGTCACAATGGGATATAATGATGTCCAAAAAAATTAAAACATAATTATCAACCATACAAAAGATCTCCACATAGTCATGTTTGATCTTGTTGAAGTGTAGGGACTAGAGGCATTTGTTGGCTACATGAGGCCCTATCATAGAGCAACAAAGAAAACACCCCAATTAGCCTTCCTAAATTTAAATTTTGTAAGAAAAACAACAAATAATTGAATAGAAAGCAATTAGAAAGATTTATATTCTAATACAAAATAACTTGACATTTCACTAGAATTGGCTTTGGTATTGTTGAAAGGTAAAGACAAAAATAATAGAAAAATTAATATTCAATCGTTGAATTTATTCTGAAGAGGTAAACTATTCAAATATGATAGATTCATAAAAGTCTTCACAAGCAATAGGGAACTAATACAAACAAAGTAAATTGACAATATAACAAATATTGCTTATAAGTGAACTTTACAAATGCTTTTACAACCATAAATAATATAATAACCCATATCATGCTTTTTATTTTCACAACATATAATAAAACTAACATATTTATTTTGTCCTTATAAAAGTAACTTCAATCCAATTTTACTCTTAAAATACAATACATCCATTTAAAGTTTAACAATATTTTTAATATATTATTCCTCATTTAATTATATATATAATTTAACTTAATTATTAATTTTATCATGATCAAACAACAATATAACTATATAAGAGATCAATTTAATTTGAATAATTTGGAAAACTGCTTTTCAAATGAAATCATTTATTGAAGTCTTTCCATATCGCCATGAAAAGAACTTTTTCTCCAGAAGTGCTATACGACTGATAAAGGGCATATGAATATGCTAAACCTATAAAAAGATAATCCAGATTTTATTCTTTAATTGATGCACTATAAATTATAATAGTTAAAAACAATTACCCCATTTACATAGGAGTCATCGATCTCCCGGAAACTAGACATTCCAATAACAAGAAACATATATCTTACGCAAGCTTACACCCGATCATGATGTAGGGGATTACGTTTGATTTTTAGATATATTACTATTTATTTATTTCAGAAGATATTGTCAAACAAACAATGCATGTTCTTCCAACACAATATACGCATGTTACTATTGATTTATATCAGATGATATTGTCAAAGAAAACAATTTGTGTGGTGTATAGTTGGCATTCTTGAATGTTTGGTTTATAGTTGACATTCTTGTTTGAACTCAAGTTCATAAATTTCCTTTCAAAGAACTAATGTGACAACATGGTTAAAGACAGTGCTTTCCGTTATGCGACAAATTTTAATTTGAATGGCAACTTACTATTGTCTTTGGTTAAAAGTGATAATTCTATCGTCTTTGGTTATTTTATACTTGTACATACATTTTACTTGTTTTTAGCCACCTTAGTTACAAATAAAAGACCTAGTCACATAAATTACAAAACAAAAACCTCAGTTTTATTGGATTAAAACAAATCAAGAACGAAATAAAGTAACTTACGGTCAAGTACTGAAAGGTTACATTGAAGTTGGAACTTGCCAACAATGTAAGAGCAATGTTTTTAATTCCGGTTCTGTCCTTAATCTGGTCATGGGATTGGCTGGGTATGGGAAGGTTGTTGGCGTACCTAACAGAATCAGTCTCATCGTAATCACAATAATCATTCTAACATTAACGAAATTTTGGACATCACTGACGAAAAGCTGACGCTATATGGTAGCCAGATGTTATATTCCAGTACGTAATCACAATAATTAGTCTCATGGAATCAGTCCCATCCTAATCACACTAATCATTCTAACATTAACCAAATTTTGGACATCACTGACGAAAAGCTGACGCGTTCGCATTTAAATTGAGAGACAAATTGAGATGGGGCCATGATCAACTCAGAGCTAGCGGGATCGTCTTAGTGACCCGTATCGTTATTCTTTCTACTATTATTTTACTAAAGAAAAATCTTGGATGAACACGTCTAAATTTGGGAGCCTATAATATTTTGGTTAATAAATTTGGGAGTCTATAATATTTGGTCGATGCCGTCCCCCTCTGTCCGTGCGTTGGCCTACGTGGATGAGGCATAGCGGGCAATGAATCGGGCGTTATGCGTGCGGGGGAATTGACGGACTTGGAGTGACGAGCACGACGCCAACGTTAAATACACCGCCCCTCCCCCTTTCCAGTAATTTTGAACACCTCTGCTCTTCTTCCTCTTCCCCCTGTCGTCTCTTTTGTGTTGTGATCATGACCATGGAAGAAGTAAGGCCGAGTGACCACCCGCAGCTGCCTCCGGGGTATAGATTTCACCCCACGGACGAGGAGCTGCTCATCCACTACTTGAAAAAGAAAGTCTCCTCCTCTCCTCAGCCCTTCTCGATTATTGCAGACGTCGACCTCTATAAGTTTGACCCCTGGGATTTGCCCGGTGAGTACAGTACTATGACTCTGCTTAGAATATTACAATTTTATGTCTTTTTTTTAAGCCGTGGACTTGAATTGATGACCGTTTGTCTCGGGTTTTGGTTTTCAGGACTAGCGCGCTTCGGCGAGCAGGAATGGTATTTCTTCAGCCCTCGGGACCGCAAGTACCCGAACGGTGCCCGCCCCAACAGGGCGGCGAGGTCTGGCTACTGGAAGGCCACCGGCACGGACAAGCCTGTGGTGTATTCAGGCACCACTCACAAGGTGGGCGTGAAGAAAACCCTGGTGTTTTACAAGGGCCGGCCCCCCAAGGGCATCAAGACCAACTGGATGATGCACGAGTACCGTCTCACCGATACCACACCAGCACCGCCAAGGCGAAAGGGATCTCTGCGAGTAAGTGAAACTTCCTCTCACAGCATGTATGTGGGTCGGTAGATGGCCTTCTGATACTCTTCTTTTGAAAAACTCTTGTTTCCAATGACATATTCCTAGGATCGAATTTCGTTTCATTTTAATATTTGTTTCTTGTTGTATGTTGGTTTTAACTAACCATTTTTGTGTGTTTGTGGTAATTGCAGCTGGACAACTGGGTGCTGTGCCGGATATACCAAAAGTTGGGTCCTTTCCTGAGGATGGAAAGAACCGAAGGTGAGGCAGGGGATTCATTGGGAGAGTCATTGGCCGTACCTAGTATGGCCGCCGCCCCAGTGCAACAGGCCCACCGGGTGGGTCCCAAATTTGATTTGTTCACAGGGCTGCTGCAAACGGAAGAGCAGGCCAACTTTCTGGACAGCTTCCTGGAGACGTCGGATGCCAACGGGGCTCTGCCAGGCCAGGATATGGCCTACAACGACTCCGTCTTCACGAAACTAAACTCCTTGAAGAGAAACCTCTCGCTGGTGTTCACCGACGACATCGAGGATCTTGACACCTCTTCTTCAAATAAGCTCACGCACACCAACAATGTTTCTTCTGCATCCACCTCCATCAATAACAATAACAACAGTACCAATCTCTTCAAGCCAACCATGGGTTCATGCACAGAACTTCAGCATCTATACACCTTACCCTATGCAGACAACCGGTTTTGGAGCACCGAAACTGGAGAACCGTGGTTCACTTGGACCACTTGAGAAAATAAAAAACAGAACTAGTTGTATTGTAGTGCTTTGTCCTATACATACATGTTCAGAATACTCAATTATTTGATATACCTAAGATAGATTATTATTTGACCCGGCGGAGGATAATTTTTTTAATGGGTAATAACCACATTATTAACTAATAAGTGTAGTGTTCAAACTACATAGTTGCTCCGGTACTCCCATCAAACTTATTACACCTTATTATTATTGATATGGCATGAAGAGAACTACCAAGGTGTTCCCACCAAATCTATTACGCTTGGTTATTGTTGACATGGCATGAAGAGAACCACCAATTGCTCCCACCAAATCTATTGCGCTTAGCTATTGTTGACTTGGCATGAAGGGAACCACCAATTGCTTGGGATTTGTATTATTGACTTGGTGTGAAGGGAACCACCAGTCGCTCAGGTGCTCCCACCAAATCTATTATGCCTAGTTATTGTTGACTTGATATGAAGGGAATCATTAGTTGAAGGGAACCACCATTCGCTCAGGTGCTCCCACCAAATCTATTACGCCTAGTTATTTTTGACTTGATATGAAGGGAACCATTAGTTGCTCGAGATTTATATTGTCATCATCATCTCTCGGGTGCTCCCACAAAATTTATTATGTGACTTGGCATGAAGGGAGCCACCAGTTGCTCGAAATTTGTATTGTCATCATCAACATGAAGGGAACCACCAGTTACTCGGGATTTGTATTCTCATTGTTGGCATGAAGGAAATCACTAGTCGCTTCAAATTTGTATCAGCATGAAGGGAACCACCAGTCATTCCGGATTTGTATTATCAGGATTTGATGCATATTTAAAAAATTCAAATCAAACTACTACCTTTTCAAACAAATTGCCCCAAATTTGAACTTAAATGTCTTCTTAAGAAAATCTCAAATAAACAAGTACTTACCAATATACAATGAAAAACAAAATTTGTCACTCATATTCCCATGTTCACGAAATTACACCTAATCACTAAGTAATAGTTAACTTCAAGTCAATACAAATTTAACCATAAAGGTGGGTTAATAATATCAACAAGTTTGAATATATCAAAACTAATATCAACACGTGTGAATATATCAAAACTAATCGTATAAGGATGGCCATAAACTTCTATAGAAGAACACTACAACACTTCTAGATACTTCATTATTATCAGCATTGCTCTAAGAAGATTAAATTATAAGATCATATTATAGATACTCCAACGTGTTGAGAGGCTATGTATGGATGTATGGGCACATTAAATTGTAGATTGGTATATAGAAAGGTTTCCAAGTTGAAGGATTATTTTCTTTGAAAAATAACTACACATGCACACACATATTGTTGAAGTATTATTTTAGTTGAAAAATAACTACACATGTACACGCTTACTGTTGATATTTACTATGAGTTGGTGTGTTATATATATATAACTCATTTAATATTTAATTATTTAGATATACATTTTAAATATTATGCATTTTTTTAATTTTAGTTATATAAATGCATTTAAATTCATAATTTAGATATGTTATTACCTATTTCTTATAAGTGTCACTATAAGAGCTTTCTTTTGTAAGATTAGATTCTTTTAAAATCTTGTGATATATTCTTGCTTTCTTTAGTTAGATTGGATTATCAAAATCTTGTGATACATTCCTCCATTATATAAAAGATATAATATAATAATTGTTAATTGTAATTTTTTTTTTGGTTTTTTGAGAAGGTAATTTTTTGTTGTCTTGAAATTAAAGTTGCCATAGAATACTTGATACCTAAAAGGCCATAGGAGCCTAGATACTAAAATGTCTACAAAAGCCTTGATACTAAAATAGGCCACAAAATCCTTGATCCAAATGAAGAATTTGAAAGGAATTTCTAATTCAAAAGTGGATTAAGATTTTGGTATTAACATTTTTGTTGCAGGAAAAGAAGATTCGATGAATTGGGAAACTTTCTACAAGAAATTTAGGAAGGGTGTCTTCTTTAGAATCAATTAAGCACCTGAAGTAAAGGATATCATAAGAAGATCTCATTGAAGGACTTCCAAATTTGGAAGAAGGACTAGGAGAGTCTTGCTCGAATCAAGAAGAAGTAGAATCAAATATCCAAGAGAATATCACATCACCAACACTTCCAGGAGTAGAAGGTTGAAGAGGTCTCAAGTGAATACCAGAAGAATCTACAAGATGAAAGACCTTGGGAAGGTCTCATCGAGCATCCAAAAAATATAGGAAATCCTTACTAAAGAAATCATCAAAGGAGATCTAACTGGATAAATACACTACCAAGGAGAAGCCCCTAGTAGTGAAGGACTTGGGATAATTGTAACCATTCAACAAAAAGCTCTAGAGAAGGAGAATTTGGTAAGAAGTGCCAAATTGTAGAAGAATAATTCAGTGAAAGACCTTAAGATATTAAGAATCTTGAGAGAAATATCCTGCTTGAGTTTAGAATTTGATAAGAATACTTGAAAATAAAATAAGCTCATCAAATCTAGCATATTTGAATATTACCTCTCACAGCAAGAAGACACCACTTTAGAGATAGAGACTTATCCAAATCTATAGCAAAAGGATAATATTACAAGGGGAGAACAAGCCACCAAATTCTAGGCTCGTAAAAGAAATTTTAAGACCATCATCTTGTGAAGAAGAATATTTTCAAAAATAGTGTATAAAGAGCTATAAAACCCTAATCGAACTAGCAACTTGGTGATCTTAGACACCAAGATCCACATCCTCTACAAAAGAAAAAAAAGGAGCTATAGAATATTACAAAAAGGTATGCAACTACTGGTGCTAACTAACTCATTAATTAGACTTCTTATTAGATTCATTAGAGCACCTTATCTAAATTAAATTTGCATGAAGAAAATTAGATTATAGTCTTCAAAATTGCAAATAGGAAAAGGTTTCTTTTAAGGTGGAATTATTGAGATTTCTCTTGCAGTGTAGATGTTGTTCATCCCACGCTACTCTAAAAACAAATTAGTTTTTATGTTCTTGAAGGGAACAAAATCTAATTTATATCAAGCATATAAAGACACTGTTGAAGCATACAAATATGCAACTCATAGTGGACAAAATAATCCATCCAAAAAGGTTATAATCCTTCAAAACATGGAGAAGAACACAACTAACTAAAAACAAAATATAGAAGCTTCAATATTGGGACTTGGCGAGTCTTAGTTCCAAAGCAGTACAAGATTGGATGCAAATAAATAAAATGCAAAAAATTGCATAAACTAAAAAGCTTATATCTACTATTATCTAAGCTTAGATTTATTATAAAAGTGTCCAAGAAAGAGTGAAAGGTGTCTACTCACAATAGACAACCTCAAAAAACTTGTATTGTAGGAAGACAAATCTACCATGAAACCAGAATTTTAGATCTGAAATAAGAATACAAAAGGAGGTTAATGTACAATCTATAGTACATTTTATTGCATCATTTTACTCTTTTTTTTTACAGCCCAAGAGAATATTTGGATGTTTCTCCAAAAGGCAATATAACCAATAAAAGTAGCCAAGAAATATTGAATGTAAGCACTCTTATTCTCAAGCAATATGAGCCACTCAAAAGGCTCATCTTAGATGGATGAACCTACAAAAAAAAGACCACAAGAGGTCATCATCCAAGGTACATATATGTAGATAAAAGAGTGCACATCTACCAATGTACACCAACATGAAATGAACAACAATGTGATATGGACAAAAATATTATATGGATAGCAACGTGAGACATACATCAACATAGGATGCACAACATCTACACTACAAAATAAGGTGTCTACTCCTACCAACATAAGACGAAAAATAATGCAATATGAACACAATTTAAAAGGAATGTATTTCTACCAAAGAGAAATGGACAACATCTACACTACAAATATGCATAGGTATTAATATGTTGGAGGTATAGAAGATAAAGAAAAAATGAGCTACATTCAAAACTTGGTGAAGATCATCCAAAAAATGAAGCATTAGAATCAGTATTCAATATCCATAGTGCCTCATCAATCCACCTATAGAAAACAAGGTTACTTGCTGCTCAAGAAATGCAAAAAATCAAAGGAATGGTAGAATAAAATATCTAAGGAGTTATAATAATCTTCTTGGAAAGCATTACGGTGAATGTCTACATGTAAAGAGTGTGAATTCCACTTGGCATCAATCTTCTAAAGAGCATGTGTTAAAATAACATCGTCTCTCAAATGCTCAAGCATAAATTACTAGAAGCTTCATCTCTCAATATACTAGCATATGTGGTGACACTTGTTATTCTACTAAAGTCCCACATGAGTGAGCAGGTATTACAAAGTCACCAGCCACATTGAATAAGAAAGAGTTATGAAGGAGTGTCCATATGTAATAGACATGATACGTGTCACAAGGCTTGATTTTTCTCCTTTAATAAAAGTTCCCAAAGTCCAAATATCACAACAAGGCAAAGAGAGAGTGAAATGAAGTCAAATCCATTCAAACACAATGCGAAAGAAGGTAGAATGAGCATTTAAGTCTCCAAGCATTTGAAGGTCAAATATTCCAAATTTAGCAGCATATATGTTCTAGCAATAGAAAAATACATCTCCATTGATTCTAGTGCCCAAGGAAACCTTATAATCATTGTTATATTCAGCCAAAGGGATCACCAAAGAGTGGGGATACTAGCATAAAAAAGGTAAGGATGAAATCCCACTTTATTATTGCTTTCAACTTTGGATATATAAGTGTTATTGAAAGCATGAGGATACGAAAACAAAAAGGAATATGCCAAGAATTATGCGTGTAAAACCAAACTTAATGCTAAAAGCCTATATATTGAAAGAACATAGACGAATTGAAACAAGATAACAACAGTATGAAATATAGCCTTCTTTATTGATATGCTTTCAAAGTCATGTTACAATACGTCTCCTTCCTTTTTAGGGGATAGGAGCGTCAAATATGTTTCTCATCACATCCATGGATAGCAATCCTTCTTCCGCATGCCCACATGTAATATGGGCAGACCAAAACGTTGCCACCACTTGTGTATATGATTCTTTGCTCCTTATTGCTCCTTTGATGTCATAAACCTGCATTCAAATAAACAAAAAATATTAGTAGCACCTACGGATAGAATAAAACATGTATTTCCCAAGGCCTATTGTTAGTGTATGCATGAAAATATTAAAATGATAACCAAATGACCTCGGATCAACCTAAAAATTTAACAAAAGCATAAATATGTTACCAAGAAGCCACTACAAAAGGAACAGTCTAGAAATTCCTCACAGATTTGTATTCGCTCTAGGGTGGGATGAATAGACCTGCAATAACTTGTCAGAAAGCACCCTATTCAATTTCCTATCCAGAAAGCTCCAAATGACCTGTAAAGTTGGGGTTAGCTAATTGGGGATGTTTTAGGAAGACCCAGAAGGTCAGATTTCTCCAATTTGGCCTCTATCACCCATATTTTTCTAGTGCCATATGCAAGTTAGTAAAGGCGGGAAATGATAAAAACCTGGTCAAAATTGCTCAGAATGAAGTGAAATTTAAACTACAACCTATTTAACAGACCTAGAATAAGATGCAAAATAAAAATTAGAGAAATATATCACATATTTCTAATCATTCCGGGGTGGGGCGATTAGGGCTATGACAGCTTGGGGGGCACCTGGGGGCAGAACGCCCACTGTTTGGGACTCTTTTTTGGCACCGATCCACTTGGGATGGGTCCAAAACTTCTTATGGGGTGTTTTAGACAAATTTTGTGGAATATTGTGGCCAAAAATAGGGTTTTGGGTCCGGATTCGTGCTTCTAATAATCACCCAATAACCTCCCTTTCGAATGAGAGATTAAGGATGTGAAAGGCACAAATCAAAAGTAGGTATGTAAATTTGCAGCACTTAGTTGCTCAAATTATCCTTCTCTGTATATTCTTTGGGTGAGAAAACTCACCAATTTATAGACCTAGGGTCTCTCTGTTTGAATTGCACATGCGAAGGCGCCACTAGAGTTGTTTGTCCTATTTTCAAAGAAAATATAATTCCTTGATTTATAATCTCCTTGCATGAGGTATCTAAAATAAAGACATGCATGACTGAAGTATCTCTTCTTGATTTTGGAGCCGTTCCTCACAATTGCATGGCCTGAAGCTTCAGTTAACTGGCATACTTGTCAAGGTTTGACTTTTTGCCAGTCAAACTTGCTATTCACCTCACCCTGGGGTGAATGCTGATATTCGTCCCTGGGTGGGATGAATGCCAGTTTGTATTCATCCCTGGGTGGGACGAGTAGAGAGCAAGGTGTCAAAAAGGTGCCAAATTGACCTCTAACCTCCAAAATACTTTTGGGAGTGGTTAGGACCACTTTTTAACCTCTGGGGGCTACCCTAGGGGCTGTGTGTGTCAATGCAATCGGTGCTTATTGTCACATAATCGGATTGGTGCTATTTTGGTGTCTATAGATGCCCCTTTTTGGGAAGCACTGTGCAAGGCACAGTGCCGAGCAAAAATAGATAACCAAAGCACTAATGATTAGGGTTTCTCAGTAACCTAACCAAATCTTGATGCCCCAAGTATGGAAAGGACACACATTCTTGAATCCTTGCTTTTGATGAGCTAAGGAACTTAATTCAAGTGTTAACCTTGTTCAATGAGGTGTTACTTGAACTTGGACATTGATCAATCATGAATAGGCAAAGTGCACAACCTTTTGTCTGTAGGAACCTTGAGTTCATGATTCATGAATGCCAAGTGTTTGATCAGCTTGTGATTATTGCTTGTTTGCTATCCCAAGCAGGGGCGTGATTATCTTTGTCAATGATCCTTTGAATGCATGTCATTTCCTTGATTGGGTATGTTTTTGTTGATTGGTAACTAAGTGTGACTACCCCCTCAAGTGACGAATCGATGAGGGAATGACCAACATGAGAAAAATGACAAGTCGCTTGACCCAACCCAAAATTTACATTGAGATATCTTGGCCAATGAAATTGGCATGGATATGGGTTGGGCAAGTATGAGCAAGGAGTGCGTGTTCTTTGCCAACCGAGATATCAAATGCCATATGACAAGTTAGGAGTAGGGTTAAACCACCCCATGCCCCTAGACATATTGGTAGAGAATATGCAAGGCCTAGGGATAGGCAACAAGGATGTGTTGGCGTCAGATCCATATGCCAATCCTAACACAACTTATACATTGGGAGATTATCTCCCATTGCTAACAACCAACCTTTTTGACCATAACAACCCTTTCCCTTCGGCTGAACAGGGAGAAAATTTAAGGACTCCCCTACAAGAGAGATATGGAGAAGACCAAGAAGGGTCTTCAAAAGATGAGGTGGAATACAAGGTAGCACCTTGGGATCCTTTCCAGTTTGATAGAAATCATTTGCAAGTATATCCCATGGATGATTATCAGGAGAGCTTCCTGAAATTGTTCCCTTTGGATGCTCCAATTGAGCATATGCCACATTCAAGAGAATCAGGTCTCCCTGTAGAGAGCAGAACAAACTCGATGGGACCACATTAATTTGCTCGAGCAATATGAGCCTCATATGTCGCACGCAGCTGTTGGAGCCAATGAAGGCCTTTGGATCTCTGACAATGATTACAAAGATGAAACTGATATGACCTATCTCAATCATATACGATAACAAAAATATCCCTTGGACATAGATGACATGTTTGAACATGTACACATAGGGCCAAGGCATAGGTGGCACCTCAACCCGATGTAGTTATAGAAATTACTACACCTGCAACTCCAGGTACACAAATAGCATCCTCTACCTGGAGACCCTATGAAACCATTAGTGCCTAGGGTGTACCCTATCTTCGTATCCATGCATAGGGCTGATCCATTTGTCCCAGTACCGACAGAGCTAGATCCGAAGCACAAAGATCATCTAGGATGTCCATGCAGTCATACCCACGGTAATGGAGACCATAATAATTTCATTAACATGATCTCCATTGATTTAACCACCCCCATCCATGATCCAGTTGACCCAACATGGTCATTGCATCTAGACCTAGATGCTATAGACTAGGATCATGTTGATACACCACCATCCCCATCAGAGTACTAGCCTTACGGTGGGATGTTCCATTTCACCCCAGGATAGACTCAAGATGTCTTCCATGCTGAAGAGGAACCCGACATTCCAAACGATGATCTAAATTTAGCAAATGATATCTACTTGATCCCAACTCCACACCATTTGGAGGATAGGTCCCACATGTCGATTAAGGAGATGACTGATGTAGACATCGGCTCAGATCCAATGAATTTGCAAATCATCAAACTGGGGGTTAGTCTATCCCCTAAAGAGCAAGCCGACTACATTGACCTTCTCAAAGAGAAGAATGAGGCTTTTGCATGGTCATACAAAGACATGCTGGGACTAGACCCACAGCTAATCATGCATAATCTAACGCTTTATTTGACAGTCAAGCCAGTGAAGCAAAAACTATGTAAGATGCACCCAACAGTGGCCTTAATGGTTGAAGACGAGTTAAAAAATCTATTGGATGCATAGTTTGTCATCTGCATGGATTACCTACCATG
This sequence comes from Wollemia nobilis, assembly GCA_028583015.1. Lineage (NCBI taxonomy): Eukaryota > Viridiplantae > Streptophyta > Pinopsida > Araucariales > Araucariaceae > Wollemia > Wollemia nobilis. Next base: position 1,654,888 of record JAQPPZ010015050.1, read on the forward strand.
GTTTTCTAACATGGTTCCCGTAAAAAATCCTGATGGGAGGATTCGCATATGATTTTCAAGATCTAAACAAAGCGAGTCGTAATGATGATTTTCCATTTTCGAGCATCGACACATTGGTAGATGCTACAACGGGCCATGAAATGCTTTCCCTCATGGATGGTTTCTCAAGATACAATAAAATTCGTATCAATCCCGAGGACCAACTAAAAATGGCGTTCACAACGCCTTGGGGAACATTTTTTTATAAGGTCATGCCTTTTGGTCTTAAAAATGCTAGCGCCACCTACCAATGTGCCATGACGTACATCTTCCATGGTTACATGCACAAAACATTGGAAGATTACATGGATGATTTGTTGGACAAATCTCTTTTGTGCCCAGATCATCTCGATGACTTAAGCAGGATCCTCGATCGCCTCATGGAACATAAAGTCAGACTAAACCCCAAGAAGTGTGTATTTGGCATCACATCTGGAAAGCTCTTGGGTTACATAGTCTCTAAGCGAGGAATTGAGGTAGACCCATACAAAGTCAAGGTAATCCTTGAAATGCTTCCTCCAACTACCATAAAGAAGCTCATAAGTCTATAGGGAAAGTTCGCTTTAATAAAGTGCTTCATAGCACAGCTATCTGACAAGTTTCGACCCATGAATAAATTATTGTGCAAGGGGGTAACATTTCACTATGATGACGAGTGCCAGTTAGCCTTTGATGACATTAAACAATACTTGGCTTCGTCGCTAGTATTGGCACCACCTAGACCAATAGTGCTATTATATTTATACATCTCAACACTGGGCGCTATGCTATCCCAAAAAAATGAACTACACAAAGAACAGGCTACTTACTATCTTAGCCGCACCCTGGTTAGTTATGAACTTAACTATGCATATGTTGAGAAGCTCTGCTTGGCAGTGGTATTTGATACCAAAAATCTACGTCACTACATGCTCAGCAATACAACGTATGTTGTGTCTAAGGAGAATCCATTGTGATACATGATAAGTCGTACTTATCATAGTAGCCGCACGACAAAATGGATCATGTTTTTGACGGAGTTTGACATAGAATTCATTGGACAAAAATCCATAAAAGGTCAAGTCATCGCTAATCAACTGGCAGAGGCTCCTCTTGAAGACGATCAGTATCTGATCATAGAACTACCTGATGATGGGGTTTTTCATGTTTCATAATTGCCAGATTCTGATGAACCTGAGTCACAGGCTGACATGACCTTATTCTTTGATGGTTCTAAATGTGAGCCAGTTTTGTAGGCCTACAAAGCCCCTATGGATAAATTCCTGGCACAACTTGAATGGTATGACATCGAGGCACTCACTCGATCATCAAATCATTTTGTGAATACTATGGCCTCCTTGGGGTCACTAATCCCATAAAACCCTTTCTGTGAGATGACCACCATTCAGGTTAAAACATTATCACAATCCATGATGGAGCATGCAAGATCTGACCTAACATCAGGAATCCACCTAATCTAGATTGAACCATCTCAAGATAGGTTCTCTCAAATCCATGATTGTCTAACTCGAGCCAATTGGGGGTCCTTGTTCTTCCCAACCCCTCTTAATAGCAACACAACACTATTTTTACAAGTTCTTTCCTGCTCAGCTTTTGCTAGGGATGAACTTCAAGAGGGATTGGTCGTTCATACCATTGAGGTTTCTGATCATCAGGATTGGTACACACCCATTAGGGATTATCTCAAGTTATGTAACCTCCCACTTGGATTGACACAAGCCACAAAAATATCATTTAAACAAAAAGCGGCAAAACATGTCTTGTTAGGAGATATTTTGTATCATCGGAGCTATGAAGGAATCCTCCTTCGTTGCTTGGACCAACAAGAGTCCGCTTGGGCGGTCACCCAAGTACACAATGGTACATGTGGTGGAAACTTCAACGGTATGGCCATCGTAAAGCGCATTCTTTGCATGGGCTATTATTGGCTATCTTTAGAGCGAGATTGTTGCGCATATGTAAAGAAGTGCGTGAAGTGTCAACACCATGCTAATTTGACACACGTACCTTCTCAAGCCTTACAACCGATCCAATCGACTTGGCCTTTTTTGCAATGGGGCTTCAATCTAATCGAAAAGATCTCCCCTGCATTGTCGGGTCATCACACGTTCATCACAACAACCACCGATACTTCACCAAGTGGGTGGAAGCAATTCTGCTAACCTCTACGACTGGAACCCGCATTACGGAGTTTATTTTGCATAACATCATATATCATTTTGGTATTCCATCCAATATCCTTTCAGATAATGGGACATCATTCAAGAATAAATATGTGCATGCTTTGACCACAAAGTACAAAATTCAGCACAATTTTTCAACACCCTATTATTTGCAGGCAAATGGGCAAGCAGAGGCATCGAACAAAATGCTAGTCACCATCCTCAAAAAGATCATCGTAGATAGTCATAAGGATTGGCACATTCAAATCCTGCTTGCCCTATGGGCTTATCACACTAGCATTCGGATGCCCACTGGGGCAACTCCATTTTCGCTGGTGTATGGCTTCGAGGTAGTCATACCTCTTGAGTTGGAAATCCCTTCCCTATGCATTTCAATGCAAGAGTTCATCGATGATGACACTGCGTGGCAGGCCCGATTAGATCAACTGACATTGCTCGACGAATGACGCATCAATTCTCTCAAGAATTTGCATATCTATCAAGAGTGACTTAAGAAAGCATACAACATGAAGGTCCACCTAAGGGAATTTCAGGTTGGTGACTTGGTCTTAAAAGAAAACCAGCAGAATTCTAATTTGACATCCCATCTAAGGGACAAGTTCATAGAAAACTAGTTAGGTCCTTATGTGATTGACAGTATAATAGGACCTAGAACATACCGGCTCACCTCTCTTGAAGGAATCAAGGAGCTAGAACCCTTGAACATCAGTCATTTGAGGCCATTCCACATCTAGAGAGCCATAGTCCAACCAAAATATCTAAGGATTCTTGCAATCGCTTGGTCAACCCAAAATGCCCCAAAGGTATCCATAAACCCTTTGGTCAAGCCAAAAGCTCCAAGGATTCCCACAATCGCTTGGTCAACCCCAAAAATGCCCCAAAGGTATCCATAAACCCTTTGGTCAAACCAAAAGCTCCAAGAGTTACCATAACCGCTTGGTCAAAATACATATTCAAAAACAAACAAAAACAATAAAATCATAAAAAAATAACCAAAAAAAAAAAGTGCATTTCAATTCCATGCATACTCATAAAAATCAAAATACAAAAATATAATTTGCATTAGGCATCACATCCATACATTGCATATTTGCTGGTCATACAAGTCAACAGCACCATAGAATGTCATTACATGGCAATTCCATCATTTTCCATATCAATGCAATTTTATAAACGCATACATTCAGAATAATACCATCCCCATATTTAGCAAATTTAGTTGTCTCTTAATGTATAGAGGGTTTTTGTCATTTAGCTGTCTTTAAATTTCTAGCCAAAAACTATACAAAATTAAATAGATTTAACACGGGAAATTTTTACTTGGATCATGCCTCATTACGTAACATCCCTACGCAAGTTAAAACACATAAAATAATTCCTAATTTGTATGAACGAGAGAGAAACCTACAAAGTAGTCTATGGTACCATAGGTGAAAGATTAACCTATTCATCCCCCTGTGCGAATGGTTCAAGAGTGCTAAGAATTGAAAAAAGGATGAGTCCCTCCCCATCCATTCCCCCTAATAAATAGTGGTTTTCATCACTAACGAATCCCAATCATATTTTGTCCCCAAAGTTGTAAGGATTCGTACTACACATCCTTGCCAAGGATGGGTATTCATCCCCAAGACCTAAAAGGATCAACGCAATTCAAAAAACAAAATTCCAAAAAACCATCATCACAACCATCTCCACTCACCTTTGGTCTCAAATTTGTAAGGATTCATACTAAACATCCCTGAATAGGATGGGTAGTCATCCCCAAGTCCTAACATATCAATGCCCTTACTTCATAATCTCTATCATCCCCTTTGGTTCCCACAGTCGTAAGGATTCATACTACATGTCCCTGAACAGAATGGGTAGTCATCCCCAAGGCCACAAGGATCAATGTAATTCACAAGCCACAAACTTACAATCTCAAACTTACAAAGCTCAAAATACAAAATCAAATAATAGTGGTTATCACCACTACTCCAAATCCTTGCTCAAAGAAAAACAAAAAGACAAATAACTTATCGTTTTAACAACTGTAAAGTAAACAAACAATAAAGAGGAAAATCACTTACTAGTCTCACTTTGGCTCCATAGATCGATCTAGTTCGTGCATTCATGGTCGCAAGAAAATTTTGGTAGTGCTTCACTTCACAGAATTAACCTCCTCCTCCTTAGAGCTCCAAATCGTCAAGAAAAACAAATGCAAATGAGGCCAAAACTCAGTTTTGGCCTTTAAATAGGTTTTTGAGCCTGTAATCATTCCCCCTGGGACGAGCGCTCTGGTTAGTGCTCATTCCTCCCTAGGAAGAATACTAAATAGGAATTCGTCCCACCCAGGGATGAATACAAAGCAAAAATTTCAATAAAAGAAGAAGCAAAAACTACACAAAATGCACCAAAAACAAGCAATAAAATTGTCCAATAAGAGTGCTTCGGCACTTGAAATTTCGGGCATGCTGAACAGATGTCGGGGTCACAAATCCTCATTATCTTACTCCCTAATAAGGCTACCATAGTCGGACCGCTCCACGGGAAGATGGATTTTTGAGAATTTCATCCCCAAATGGCATCACCAAAATGGGTCAAAACCCATCCAAAAATAGCAATAACATTGTCGAACGAAGGTGCTTTTGTGCCTGAAATTCTTGGCATCCAAAATAGATGTTGGGGTTACAAATTATTCCTATCCTACTCCCTAATAAGGCTACATATCCATACCGCTCTGTGGGAGGATGAATTTTCGACAATTTCAGCTCCAAAATGCATCACAAAAAGGGTTCACACCCACCAAAAATAGGTCAGAATGTTTGAAAACTACTTTCGCATTCAATGGTAAACAACTAAAGGCACCCTTACCTAAGTCATATTGGGTCAAGATAATTGTCTCTTTTCTCATGTTGGTCATTCCATCATCGATTCGTCGCTTGAGGGGGTAGTCACACTTAGTTACCAATCAACAAAAACATACCCAATCAAGGAAATGACACACATTCAAAGGATCATTGACAAATATAATCATGCCCATGCTTGAGGCAGAAAACAAGCAATAATCACAAGATGATCAAACACTTGGTATTCATGAATCATGAACTCAAGGTTCCCACAGACAAAAGGTTGCGCCCTTTGCCTATTCATGACTGATCAATGTCCAAGTTCAAGTAACACCTCACTAAACAAGGTTAACACTTGAATTAAGTTCCTTAGCTCGTCAAAAGCAAGGATTCAAGAATGTGTGCCCTTTCCATACTTGGGGCATCAAGAGTTGGTTAGGTTACTGAGAAACCCTAATCATTAGTGCTTTGGTTATCTATTTTTGCTCGGTGTTGCGCCTTGCATAGTGCTTCCCAAAAAGGGGCATCTGTAGACACCAAAACAACACCAATTCAATTATGTGACAACAAGTGCTGATCGCATTGACACACACAGCCCCTAGGGCAGCCCCCAGAGGTTAAAAAATGGTCCTAACCACTCCCAAAAGTAGTTTGGAGGTTAGAGGTCAATTTGGCACCTTTTTGGCACCTTGCTTTCTGCTCGTCCCACCCATGGACAAATACAAACTGGCATTCGTCCCACCTAGGGACGAATATCAGCATTCACCCAGGGTGAGGCAAATAGCAAGTTTGACTAGAAAAAAGTCAAACCTCGACAATTCCGCCAGTTAACTGAAGCTTTAGGCCATGCAATTGTGAGGAACGGCTCCAAAATCAATAAGAGAAACTTCAGTCATGCATATCTTTATTTTAGAGACCTCATGCAAGGAGATTCTAAATCAGGGAATTATCTTTTCTCTAAAAATAGGACAAACAACTCTAGTGGTGCCCTCGCATGCGTAATTCAAACAGAGAGACCCTAGGTCTATAAATTGGTGAGTTTTATCACCCAAAGGATATACAGAGAAGGAGTATTTGAGCAACAAAGTGCTGCCAATTTACATACCTACTTGCGATTTGTGCCTTTCACATCCTTAATCTCTCATTTGAAAGGGAGGTTATTGGGTGATTATTGGAAGCACGAATTCGGATCCAAAACCCAAATTTTGGCCACAATATTCAAAAAAATTTGTTGACAACACCCCATAAGAAGTTTTGGACCCATCCCAAGTGGATTGGTGTTGAAATAGAGTCCCAAACGGTGGGCGTTCTGCCCCCAGGTGCCCCCAAAGCTGTCATAGCCCTAATCGCCCCACCCCAAAATGATTAGAAATCTATGATAGATTTCTTTTATTTTTCTTTTGCATATTATTATAGGTCTATTAAATAGGCTGTAGTTTAAATTTCACTTCATTCTGAGCAATTTTGACCAGGTTTTTATCATTTCCCGCATTTACTAACTTGCAGATGGCACCAAAAAAATCTAGGTGATAGAGGCCAAATTGGAGAAATCTAACCTTCTGAGTCTTCCCAAAACACCCCCAATTAGCTAACCCCAACTTTGCAGGTCATTTGGAGCTTTCTAGATAGGACATTGAAGAGGGTGCTTTCTGACAAGTTATTGCAGGTCTATTCGTCCCACCCTAGAGCGAATACAAATCTGTGAGGAATTTCTAGACTGTTCCTTTTGTAGTGGCTTCCTGGTAACATATTTATGCTTCTGTTAAATTTTCAAGTCGGTCCAAGGTAATTTGGTTATCGTTTTAATATTTTCATTCATACACTAACAATAGGCCTTGGGAAATACATGTTTTATTCTGTTTGCAGGTGCTACTAATATTTTATGTTTCTTTGAACATAGGTTTCCAACATTAGAGGAGCAAGAAGGATCAAAGAATCATATACACAAGTGGCGGCAACATTTTGGTCTGCCCATATTACATGTGGGCACGCGGAAGAAGGATTGCTATCCATGGATGTGATGAGAAACATATTTGACGCTCCTATCCCCTAAAAAGGAAGGAGACGTATTGTAACACGACTTTGAAAGCATATCAATAAAGAAGGCTATATTTCATACTACTTTTATCTTGTGTCAATTTTTCTATGTTCTTTCAGTATATAGGCTTTTAGTGTTATGTTTGGTTTTACACGCATCGTTCTTGGCATATTCCTTTTTGTTTCTGTATCCTCGTGATTTCAGTGGCGATCACTGTGGGACCTCTGTCCCTTGATTTTTAGGATTAAATTTCTGATTAAAGTTGCTTGTTTTTTGCTTACAGGTACCAAGTTTTCAAACGCTAGACTGTTTCAGAGTAGAAATTCATAGACATCCAATTTGGGGAGAGAAGAGGTAGAGGTCTTAAACACCTTCTATCGAAATTTTGTTTTTTGTTTTTTGGTTATTTTCTTGCATAGGAGAGTTTGAATACTTGTTTGCTTCATTTATGCAACTTAAAAATAACCCCACACACCATGTAGTAATTTGAAACAACAAGGAGTTGGTCGTAAAACTGCAACCCTTGAGCAAGACCAATGGTGGATTTCATCACCACCTTGGCTTGAGATACTACATACATAACCTCGATCGCAAATGTTGCTAGACCTAAATCCTGATGAAAGCTGACCAAGTGTAGTGGGGGTGATTCCCAGTGCATGAGGATAAGTCTTCTATGGTAGGTGTCATAAACAGAGTGATTTGCCTTCCATACCACCTATGTTCCACGTACCATCTGCTCTCACGTACCAATAGTTTCCCTCATGTAAGGGCAGGCATATAGAGAGGTTGGTATATCGGTCTGGCAATGGTATATCGAAGGGGCGACAATTTTTTGGGAGTCATAAGATCCATCATACTGCATTTAAACGTCCTTCACAAAAGCTTTCAAATAAACATCAAAACACACTAAACCAGGTTTAGGGCACACTTTTAATATTTTAAACGAGATAACCATTGCGTTCATTGTGTGTTTCCTTTTTGTTTAAGTGTAGCATAGGAAATCCTAAAAGAAGATAAAAATCTACTCATCTTTAGGAGCACATCACCATGGTGTACACTCGTAGCCGAGCCCAATCACGGGCAAGTGCTATAGAAAGTGTGCAAAGGGGGACAAGTCGCCTCCGATATAGTCCTGAGGACTTGGTCATCCCGCCTTGGTGGCATGGCACACAAGATAGTCCACATCATGCCATCACATAACAGGACTCTAGAGGCACCTCTTTGAGAGGCACCCCCACTCAGCATAGGTCCTTTCAAGAGGAGAACCTACACATAGCACTCAACATAGACATGAGACCTCCCTTAGAAGCTCGTTATGGGTGGCCTAGTGATGAAGTGCTTGAAAAACATAGGGTCCATAAGGAGGGGCCACATGATGTCATCATCCCTCCTTTGCCTTGTATTGTTGTTAGAAATACTAGATAATATCCAGAGTATCAGGCTCTCCAGACAGGGCAAGACAATTATGCCCGCACATTTTACGTATATGAAAGGGAGGATGAGGAAGACCACTACATTCCTCAAGAGCAGTACACAGCATGGTAAAGATGCACCTCTGCACCTGCTATGTATCAGGATCGCCCATTGAGGCTAGAGCCTGAGATAAACACCGCTAACCTCGACAGAGGGAAGCAAACCATAGGGGTCTAGGATCACCATGACCAAGATAGATATGTAGGAGAGGCATCTAGGCTTCCTAAACATGAGACGTTGGAACAAAGTGACTTGGCATTTTCCAAACATGTCACCCACCAAGCATAGATTACGTAGCTCAGGAAATATCAACAATAGTTAGAACATCTATGTCACCTTAACAAAGAGTGCGTTCAGCGTCTAACAACCAAATTGCTCCTGAACAATGTGCCTGAGAAGGTCCCAACTCCTCGCACACATAAAGTAGAAGTGTATGAGAGGCATAACCCTTTGGTGCAAGATAGGTCTTCGTGACCTCATCAAGTACTGTCTCCAAGACCTCCTAGACCTGAGTAGGAGACCACTCCTAGAAACAATGATGGGCATCCTCCGCGGGCACCCACCCATGTTTATAGGTCTCGGTCAGGCACTCCTTAGGAAGCTTATGAGGAGTATGAACAAGAATAAGACAGGTCTGAAACACCCTACCAAGGTGGAAGGGTTGCTATCCATCCACTCCTCCACAGGCCTCAAGTTCCCCGTAACCCACAATGGGAGCAAACTAAGGATGAAGAAATCAAATCCTTTGATGCATATAAAGCGCTGTTAGAGCGATTAGAATCTATGGAAATCAAGACTTTTGGGCACCAAAATTCCACTTTACGCCAACTCCATAGTCATCCTTTGCATCCGTCAGTACCAGCACCTTCATACCCTGAACAATTTAAACTACCCCAGTTGGCACTCTTTAGAAGTGTATGAGAGGCATAACCCTTTGGTGTGAGACAGGTCTCCGTGACCTCGTCAAGTACTGCCTCCAAGACCTCCTAGACCTGAGTGGGAGGCCACTCCCAAAAACAACGATGGGCACCCTCCGTGGGCACCCACCCATGTTTATAGGTCTTGGATAGGCACTCCTTAGGAATCTTATGAGGAGTATGAAAAAGAAGAAGAGCGGGCTGAAACACCCTACCAAGGTGGAAGGGTTGCTATCCAACCACCCCTCCATAGGCCTCAAGTTCCCCGCAACCCACAACGAGAGCAAACTAAGGAGGAAGAAATCAAATCTTCTTATGCATATAAAGCGTTGCTAGAGCGCTTAGAATCTATGGAAATCAAGACATCTAGGCACCAAAAGCCAACTTTACGCCAACTCTATAGTCATCCTATGCATCCATCAATACCAGCACCTCCATACCCTGAACACTTTAAACTACCCCAGTGAACCCTTTTTGTGACGCATTTTGGAGCTAAAATTGTCAAAAATTTGTCCTCCCACGGAGCAGTCCAACTATGATAGCCTTCTTAGGGAGTAGGATAGGAACAATTTGTAAACCCAACATCTATTTTGAATGCCAAGAATGTCAGGCACAAAAGCGCCTTCGTTTGGCAATGTTATTGCTATTTTTTGATGGGTTTTGACCCGTTTTGGTGATGCCATTTGGGGATGAAATTCTCGAAAATCCATCTTCCCGTGGAGCAGTCTGACTATGGTAGCCTTATTAGGGAGTAATATAATGAGGATTTGTGACCTTGACATCTATTCTGCATGCCCGAAATGTCAAGTGTCGAAGCACTCTTATTGGACAGTTTTATTGCTTGTTTTTGGTGCATTTTGTGCAGTTTTTGCTTTTTTTTTTTGAAATTTTTGCTCTGTATTCATCCCTGGGTGGGACGAATTCCTGTTTAGTATTCATCCCAGGGAGGGACGAGTGCTAACCAGAGTGTTAATCCCAGGGAGGAATGAGTACAGGCTCAAAAGCCTATTTAAAGGCCAAAACTAAGTTTTGGGCTCATTTGCATTTGTTTTTCTTGGCGATTTGGAGCTTTGAGGAGGAGGTCAATTCTACGAAGCGAAGCGCTGCCAAAATTTTCCTACGACCATGAGTGCACAAACCAGATCGAGCGGTGGAGCCGAAGCGAGACCAGTAAGTGATTTTCCTCTTTATTGTTTGTTTACTTTACAGTTGTTAAAATCACAATTTATTTGTCTTTTTGTCTTTTTGTTTTTCTTTGTTGCAAAGTTAGAAATGAAACCCTAGTCTATAAAAATTAACACTTAGCTTAAAAATTAGTGTAACCCTAGTTAAACAAAGATCAAAAGTTTAGTTTGAAACTTAGCTGAAAAAATGAGTGTAAAACATAACTTAAAACTTTGCTTAACCTGAATTGAACCAAAATCAAAACTTAGGTGAGAAACATAGGGTAAAACTGAGCGTAAAAACGTAGCTTGAACCTTGGTTATTTGTTGTTTTTGTTTTTATATTTTTAATTTTCCAGTTTAGAGTTAAAAACCCTAGGTCTGAGATATTATTTTGTGAATTATTTTGTTTGTTGTTTAATTGATCAGTTAGAGTTAAAAACCCTAGAACTGACAAACAATTATGTTGTTTTAATTTTTTTGTTTGTAATTTATCAGTTAGAGTTAAAAACCCTAGAACTGACAAATTAGTTTTTTGAAATTTTGTTATGTTTTTGTTTAATTTATCAGTGTAGAGTTAAAAACCCTAGGACTGACAAATTATTGTTTTTGAATGTTTTGTTTGTTTTTTTTGAATTTATCAGTTAGAGTTAAAAACCCTAGGACTGACAAATTAGTTGTTTGAAATTTGTTATGTTTTTGGCTATACATTTTACTGCATTGCTATATATTCATGTTATTGATGTACAGTTTGTCATTGTTTTAATGTTTTAATGTTGTTTTCTTTTGCAGGTTGTGAAGATTCGATACCTAGTGCCTACTATTTTCACTAAAGCGTGTGCAGTGCTAACTTTGGCTGACTGGGATTGGCTTGACGTCCCTGGGCTCAAGCAGGTGACTTGGCTGGAGCTGGTGATCGAGGATCGGGCCTATCTGATGACCTTGATCAACCTGTGGGATCCCCGACCAACACCTTCCATCTCCCAATAGGGGAGATGATGGTGACCTTGGAGGATGTCTATCAGATTCTTTGGATTCCAATAGACGGACTGTCGATCCGGATGACATCACGGGATCAGAGGACAATAGTGCTAATACGTTGTTTTGGGCATGGAGAGGAGATGGGGGTGGACAGCCCAGTGGAGAAGGCAGAGGGCGACTGCCAAATTGGTGGCATACTGGTTCGATGGTGGCTAGAGAGGGGTGTGTTGGGAGTGAGGCACGCATTACTTATGGGCCTCATTTCCAACATGCTGCTACCCGACTCTTCGAGCATGAGGTTCCCATGGAACCTGCTAGAGGTGGTGTTTCGATTGGTGGAGTGTCCGATAGAGGCTCCTATGATCATGATATGGGGATAGACTCTACTGGAACAGCTCTATGATGAGATGTATGAGGTCCGCTGCCATAGGTGAAATGTGATTAGTTGCAGCTACTTGTTGCAGTGGTGGGCTTTGCAGCACATAGTAGTGGAGAGGCCGACGGGGCTACCCTGGATGACTCTGGAAAATATGGGAGACCGAGAGATCAGATATGGGGCACTATGGCGAAGGTCTGAGGAGCAGGGAGAGGCTTTATAGTAGAGAGATCTCCTACGGACTCAGCTAGTAGAGTGGAAAAATGCATGGGATGCATACCACCAATAGGATGGGGATACCGATGCTGTGCGGGAGAGGGATCTCCTGTGAATGTAGCTAGCACAGTGCAACGATACTTTGGCTATGTATCATCAATGAGAGATGGACTCGGTGTGATATCGGTTGGAGCTAGAGGTAGATATTAGTCACCTCGATGGGTGGGTTCCTACGTTTAGCGACAGTGGATCATCACGTCACACAAGAGGGAGCAATACTAAGCAGTCAGCATCCTCTCAATGTAGGCGACTGGATGAGGGAGGTGCTAGTAGGCATGATGAAGGGGCTAGAAACAACCGCCCTGAGGGGTCCCATAGGACCCACACCATGGGGGGTAGTTCCCATCGCACCGATCCTGCATGATCATGGTGGATGACACCCTAGGCTTGGGGTTTTTGAGCTTTTGGCTTTTGTTGCGAGGTCAGAGGACCGGTTCATTATAGCCTACGGGTATTTTTGATGATATATATACATATGACTCTTTTTTGGTGTTTATGCACTTTTCATGGTTTTTTTTTATGTACATGTATTTATTTTGATGTATGCAGATGCTATTATGACTGCGATGTTTCTAATTTGTATGATGTATGCATATGGAATGAATGAAATGAGTTATTGATCACTTGTCAATGCACCATAGACTGTGCAAGATTTGACTGGATTGTTGTACTAATGGGATGACTTTGCATGTCAAAACTTTGTTTTTGTATTTTGCATATTTTCTGATGGTGATGTATAGAATGAAATGTACCAGTTGTTTTAAAATGTAGTTAAGATTTTCTAAGATTCAGATATTTTAACTAACTAGCCAAGACTGTACATTTATCTCATAAGACTTTTGAACAAGGTATAAATTTGACTTGAATTTAACCAATTTATTTCACATCCCTGTGTGTGCAATTGAGTTCGTTTATGTGGTATTTGTTAGGATACCGCCAGTGCCAGATACGCTATCAACCAAACCTGTACTGAGGATCACCTAATTAGCTCCACTAACTCCATTGTATTTAGTAATATTAATCCACGGGACAATCTAAGGTACCATAAGCTAGCTCATCCACATGCAAACATTGGTCTACACACATGCAAAGCTAATGTGACAGACATATCGTCATGCAGTTAAGATACCTCCATTGCCAAGTAGGCTATCCACCAAACCCGTAATGAGGATAACCTAGATGGTTTTCAAATGCTAAGAATTTTAGAGATTCAAGTTCAGGTTGTGTGTCTACTCAATGGTTTAGGATACTTGCTCGTCTACATCGTGATAAAAATCACTGTTTATTTTTCTCTTTTTGTTTTTCTTTTTGAGCAAGGATTTGGAATAGTGGTGATAACCACTGTTATTTGATTTTGTATTTTGAGCTTTGTAATTTTGAGCTTGTAAGTTTGTGGCTTGTGAATGACATTGATCCTTGTGTCCTTGGGGATGACTACCCATCCTGTTCAGGGACGTGTAGTACGAATCCTTACGACTGTGGGAACCAAAAGGGATGATAGATATTATGAAGTAAGGACATTGATCTTTTAGGCTTTGGGGATGACTACCCATCCTATTCAGGGACGTGTATTACAAATCCTTACAACTTTGAGACCAAAGGTGAGTGGAGATGGTTATGATGATGGTTTATTGGAATTTTGTTTTTTGAATTGCGTTGATCCTTTTAGGTCTTGGGGATGACTACCCATCCTTGGTAGGGACGTGTAGTACAAATCCTTACAAATTTGTGGACCAACTATGATTGGGATTTGGTAGTGATGAAAACCACTATTTATTAGGGGGAATGGATGGGGAAGAGCTCGTCCTTTTGTCAATTCTCAACACTCTTGAACCATTCACACAGGGGGATGAACAGGTTAATCTTTCACCTATGGTACCCTAGACTGCTTTGTAGGTTTCTCTCACGTTAACACAACTTAGGAATTATTTTATGTGTTTTAACTTGTGTAGGGATGTTACATAATGAGGCGTGATCCAAGTAAAACTTTCTCATATAAAATATGTTTAACTTTGTACAGTTTTTGGCTAGAAATTTAAAGACAGCTGAATGACAAAAACCCTCTATACATTAAGAGACATCTGATTTTGCTAAATATGGGGATGGTGTTATTCTGGATGTATGCGTTTATAAAATGGCATTGATATGGAAAATGATGGAATTGCCAAGTAATGGCAGTCTATGGTGTTGTTGACTTGTATGACCAGCAAATATGCAATGTATGGATGTGATGCCTAATGCAACTTATATTTTTGTATTTTGATTTTTACGAGTATGCATGGAATTGAAATGCAATTTTTTTTTTGTTATTTTTTGATGATTTTATTGTTTTTGTTTTTTTTTTGAATATGTATTTTGACCAAGCGATTATGGTAACTCTTGGAGCTTTTGGTTTGACCAAAGGGTTTATGGATACCTTTAGGTCATTTTTGGGGTTGACCAAGCGATTGTGGGAATCCTTGGAGATTTTGGCATGACCAAAGGGTTTATGGATACCTTTGGGGCATTTTGGGTTGACCAAGCGATTGCGAGAATCCTTGGAGCTTTTGGTTGGACTATGGCTCTCTAGATGTGGAATGGCCTCAAATGACTGATGTTCAAGGGTTCTAGCTCCTTGATTCCTTCAATAGAGGCAAGCCGGTATGTTCTAGGTTCTATTCTACTGTCAATCACATAAGGACCTAACCAGTTTTCCATGAACTTGTCCCTTACATGGGATGACAAATTAGAATTTTGTTGGTTTTCTTTTAAGAACAAGTCACCAACCTAAAATTCCCTTAGGTGGACCTTCATGTTGTATGCTTTCTTAAGTCACTCTTGATAGATACGCAAATGCTCGACAGCATTGACACATCGTTCATCGAGCAATGTCAGTTGGTCTAACTAGGCATACCGTGTAGTGTCATCATCGATGAACTCTTGCATTGAAATACGTAGGGAAGGGATTTCCAACTCAAGAGGCATGACTTCCTCGGAGCCATACACTAGCAAAAATAGTGTTGCCCCAGTGGGTGTTTGAATGCTAGTGTGATAAGCCCATAGGGCAAGCGAGATTTGAATGTGCCAATCCTTATGACTATCTGCGACGGTCTTTTTGAGGATGGTGACTAGCATTTTGTTTGACGCCTCTGCTTGCCCATTTTCCTACGGATAATAGGGTGTTGAAAAACTATGCTGAATTTTGTACTTTGTGGTCAAAGAACGCACACATTTATTCTTGAATGGCGTCCCATTATCCGAAATGATCTTGGATGGAATACCAAAATGACATATGATGTTATGCAAATTAAACTCCGCAATGTGGGTTCCAATCATAGAGGTTAGCGGAATTGGTTCCACCCACTTGGTGAAGTACTCTATGGCCGTTATGATGAACGTGTTACGACCAAACAATGCAAGGGAGATATTTTCGATTAGATCGAAGCCCCACTATGAAAAATGCCAAGCCGATTGGATCGGTTGCAAGGCCTGAGAAGGTACGTGTGTCAAATTAGCATGGTGTTGACACTTCACGCACTTCTTTATATATGCGCAACAATATCGATCTAAAGATGGCCAATAATAGCCCATGTGAAGAATGCGCTTTGTGATGGCCATGCCGCTAAAGTGGCCACCACATGTACCATCGTGTTCTTGGGTGATTTCCCAAGTGGACTCTTGTTGGTCCAAGCAATGGAGGAGAATTCCTTCATAGCTTCGATGATACAAAATGTCTCCTAACAATACATGTTTTGCCGCTTTCTGCTTAAACGATCTTTCGTAGCTTGTGTCAATCCAAGTGGGAGGTTACCTAACTTGAGGTAATCCTTAATGGGTGTGTACCAATATTGCTAATCAGAAACCTCAATGGTATGAACAGCCAATCCCTCTTGAAGTTCATCCCTAGCAAAAGTTGAGCGGGAAAGAACTTGTAAAAATAGCGTTGTGTTGGTATTAAGAGGGGTCGGGGAGAACAAGGACCCCTAGTTGGCTCGAGTCAGACAATTGTGGATTCAAGAGAACCTATCCTGAGATGGTTCAATCTGGATCAGGTGGATTCTTGATGTTAGGTCAGATCTTGCATGCTCCATCATGGATTGCGATAATGTTTTAACATGAATGGTGGTCATCTCACCGAAAGGGTCTTGTGGGATTAGTGACCCCAAGGAGGCCATAGTATCCATAAAATGATTCGATGATCGAGGGAGTGCATCGATGTCATACCATTCAAGTTGTACCAGGAATTTGTCCACAAGGGCTTTGTAGGCCTATAGAACTGGACATTTGCATTGGAATATCCCCTTTACTTGATTGATGATTAACAATGAATCACCAAAGATGTTTAAACATTTAATGTTCATGGTGATTGATGTATGAAGACCTATGAGCAAGGCTTCGTATTCTACATTGTTTTTTGTGCATGGGAAGTTTAATTTAAATGATAGAGGCATTGGAGCCCCTTGTGGAGTGAAGAATACAATTCTTGTGCCACCTCCTTGCTCACATTTAGAACCATCAAAGAATAAGGTCATGTCAGCCTATGACTCAGGCTCATTAGAATCTGGCGATTTTGAAACATGAAAAACCCCATCATCAGGTAGTTCTATGGTTAGAGGTTGATCGTCTTCAAGAGGAGCCTTTGCTAGTTGATCGGCGATGACTTGAAATTTTATGGATTTTTGTCCAATGAATTCTATGTCAAACTCCATCAACAACATGATCCATTTCACCGTGCGGCTACTATGATAAGTATGACTAATCATGTATCGCAATGGATTCTCCTTAGACACAACATATGTCGTATTGCTGAGCATGTAGTGGCATAGCTTTTTGGTAGTAAACACCACTGCCAAGCAGAGCTTCTCAACGTATGCATAGTTAAGTTCATAACTGACCAGGGTGCGACTAAGATAGTAAGTAGCCTGTTAT
The DNA here is from genome assembly GCA_028583015.1 of Wollemia nobilis. Classification (NCBI taxonomy): domain Eukaryota; kingdom Viridiplantae; phylum Streptophyta; class Pinopsida; order Araucariales; family Araucariaceae; genus Wollemia; species Wollemia nobilis. Next base: position 1,672,070 of record JAQPPZ010015050.1, read on the forward strand.
TTGTGTAGTTCATTTTTCTATCATTGTGCCCAGTGCCACCTCAATTGCTGAGATGTATAAATAGAATGGCACTTCTGGTCTAGGTGGTGCCAATATTGGTGGCAAAGCCAAGTATTGTTTAATTTTGTCAAAGGCTGACTGGCACTCATCATCCCACTGAAATGTTACCCCCTTGTGGAATAATTTATTCATGGGTCGGCACTTGTCATATAGCTGCGCTATGAAGCACTTTATTGATGCGACCTTTCCCTACAGACTTCTGAGCTGCTTGATGGTAGTTGGAGGAAACATTTCAAGGATTGCCTTGACTTTGTGCAGGTCTACCTCAATTCCTCGCTTAGAGACTATGTAACCCAAGAGATTTCCAGATGTGACACCAAATACGCACTTCTTGGGGTTTAGTCTGACTTTATGTTCCATGAGGCGATCGAGGATCCTGCTTAAGTCATCGAGATGATCTAGGAATAAAAGATATTTTACCAACAAATCATCCATGTAATATTCCAAAGTTTTGTGCATGTAATAATGGAAGATGTACGTCATGGCATGTTGGTAGGTGTCACCAGCATTTTTAAGGCCAAAAGGCATGACCTTATAACAAATGTCCCCCAAGGCATTGTGAACATCGTTTTTAGCTGGTCCTTAGGATTGATATGAATTTGATTGTATCTTGAGAAACCATCCATGAGGGAAAACATTTCATGGCCCACTGTAGCATCTACCAATGCATCGATGCTTGGCAAGGGAAAATTATCCTTAGGACTCACTTTGTTTAGATCTTAAAAATTGATGCATATGTGAATCCTCCCATCAGGATTTTTGATGGGAACCATGTTAGACAACCATGGCGGGTAATCCATGTAGATGACAAACTATGCATCCAACAACTTTTGCAACTCATCTTTAACCATTAAGGCCACTGTTGGGTGCATCTTACGTAGTTTTTGCTTCATTGGCTTGACTGTCAGATCAAGCGTTATATTATGCGTGACTAGCTGTGGGTCTAGTCCGAACATGTCTTTGTATGACCATGCAAAAACCTCCTTCTTCTCTTTGAGAAGGGCAATGTAGTCGACTTGCTCTTCGGGGGATAAACTTACCCCCAGCTTGATGATTTGCAAATTCACTGGATCTGAGCTTATGTCTACGTCAGTCGTCTCCTCGACCGACATGTGAGACCCGTCCTCCAACTGGTGTGGAGTTGGGATCAAGTGGATATCGTTTGCTGAATTTAGATCATTGTTCGAAACATTAGGTTCCTCTTTAGCATGGAAGACATCCCGAGTCTGTCCTGGGGTGAAATGGAATATCCCACCGCAAGGCCAGTACTCTGATGGGGATGGCGGTGTATCAGCGTGATCCCAATCTATAGCATCTAGGTCTAGATGCAATGACCGTGTTGGGTCGACTGGATCATGGATGGGGGCGATTAAATCAATGGAGATCATGATAATGAAATGATTGTGGTCTCCATTACCATGGGTATGACTGCGCAGACATCCTAGATGATATTTGTTCTCCAGATATGGCTCTGTGGGTACTGGCACAAATGGATCAGCCCTATGCGTGGATACGAAGACAAGGTCCACCCTAGGCACTAATGGTTTCATAGGGTCTCTAGGCAGAGGATGCTCTCTATGTACCTGGAGTGGCGGGTGCAGTAATTGCTATAACTGCATTGGGTTGAGGTGCCACCTATGCCTTGGCCCTATGTGTACCTGTTCAAACATGTCATCTATGTCCAAGGTATATTGTTGTTGTCGCATATGATTGAGATAGGCCATATCAGTTTCATCTTCGTAATCACTATCAGAGATCCAAAGGCATTCGTTGGCTCCAATAGCTATGTGCAACATATGAGGCTCATCTTGCTTGAGCAAATTAATGTGGTCCCATGAGGTTGTTTCACTCTCTATGAGGGGACCTGATTCTATTGAGGTGGCATATGCTCAATTAGAGCATCTCTCCTGATAATCATCCATGGGATATACTTGTGAATGATTGCTATCAGACTCTAAAGGATCCCAAGGTGCTACCTCGTATTATGCCTCATATTCTGAAAACCCTTCTTGGTCTTTTCCATATCTCTCTTGTAGGGGAGTCCTCAAATTTTCTCCATGTTCGGTCGAAGGGAAAGAGTTGTTATGGTCAACAAGGTTGGTTGTTAGCAATGGGAGATAATCTCCCAATGTATAAGTTGTGTTAGGATTGGCATATGGATCTGATGCAAACACATCCTTGTTGCCTATCCCTAGGCCTTGCATATTCCCTACCAATATGTCTAGGGGCAAGGGGTGGTTGAAATCTACTCCTAACTTGTCATATGAAATTTGATATCTCAGTTGGCAAAGAACACACACTCCTTGCTCATACCTGCCCAACCCATATCCATGCCAATTGCATTGGCCAAGATATCTCAATGCAAAGTCTGGGTTGGAAAAATAGTTGACGTCCTCTACAAAGGGATCTTCATCTTCATCTTCTTGCATACAAGTTTCAACGCCATTATCCAGGCCCCCATAAACAAAGTTTTTTTGATTGGGTGGGTAGCCTAGAGGAACCACAGAGCCGATGGGGAGTTGAGGCCTCCCCATGTCCTGCATGGACTCAAGTGTGGGCATTGCTACAATGTTCCTCACTAGATAATTTCCCAGGCCCGTGTTGGCCATATCAATGGTGACCGTTGGCGATTGAGGGGGAGCGAATGGGAGTCCTTCCTGAGTCCACTCCATGTGGGGCAAACTAGGCATCTCGACTTCCATTCGGCTAGGCATCTCTTTGGTAGAAATGGTTGAGACTAGGGGTGGTTCCTCTTCTAGGGGTTTCTTTCCATTGTCCTTTGGTGTGGCCACCATAGGTGGCATCATTTTTGAAGAAAAATATGAGGAAGATGGACCCGACTGGGGATTCGATGGATTCAACAATGGGGATGCCTACAGAATCAGACCCTGGTTAGATGGATTCAACTAAAAATCCAAATGTGTTGATGGAAGGGTCGATTATGGTATGAATTGCATCATATTGCAGTACTTGAAAGGCTCTATGTCTGCTGGGACTACATGCACCTGTCCTTCAAATGTGTACTTTAGGCACTGATGAGCTATGGAAGGGACACACTTCATATCCCTGATCCAAGGCTAGCCCAACAAGATATTATAAGCCATCTCACCTTCCAAGATGTGATATAATGTATGAATAGTCTTTTGTCCCACTTGGATAGGTAGGACAATTGTGCCAACCGTCGAGCATATTAAATCATTGAATGCTCACAGGGCATAAGTGGAAGCCATGATGTGAGATGTTAGCAAATTTAGATGTTTCAATGCTATGGTTGTTATGATATTACTGGACGAGCTAGTGTCCACCAATACTCTCTTATACGGAATCCTGTTGACCCGTGCAATAACGTGTAGGGGTGGATCCGCCACATCACTAGTCACTGATTTCAATTCATCTTCTCTAAAGGTGATGACTAGTTCTGTACATTGTTTGACATGTCCCATGAATTTTTTGAAAGAATTTGCCTCATGGAGCTGCAACTTGATGGCTTTTAAAATCTCCATTAGAGCCTCCCGATGGGACACTGATTGTTGAATGATCTCGTATATGGAGAGCCTAGCCGACGTGGTCCTTATACTTTGGGTTAGTCTAGTCCGAATCGTGGCCACTGGTCTAGGCGGGGGAAGTTGCGTAGGGTGCTATTGGGGTTGTGACGTCGATGGAACTTCTCTTGTGGCCACCGTAGGGGAAGCTCATTCATACCTCTTGTTCCTACTCATGATGGTTATCATCCCTACATACCCCTGCATGGGGCAGTTCTACTAAACCTCATTGACTTGAAGGGGTTTGGCTTGTGCATCATGGGCAGGTAAGGGGTCTTTGAAGACTCCCATATGTTGGTTGTTTGGCGCTACGGGGTTGTCCACTACCAATGTCTTATTTTCAATTAGGTCTTGTACCAAACCTTTGAATTTCCAACATGCATTAAGGTCATGTCCTTTTTGTCTATGGAACCTACAGTACAAGTCCTCATGGTACCCCTTATGCTTCAGTGCATTGGGGTCTATAGTTTGAATCTCTGGCAAGTTAATCAAGTTCATCGCTGACAAGCGGTCAAACAGGGAGTCTCTGGACTCTGTGTAAGGTGTAAATTGTTGCCTAGGGTGACACTGCCGATTTTGTTCATGCCTCTGGTTTTCTCTATCATAGTTGTTAGGAGGCACCGCATGATAGTTAGCATTTTGAGGCTGTGTTGCTTGTGCAGGCTTAGGGACGTTAATAGCAACCTGATTGACCGTAGTGGGTTTCAGTTGCATGGTCCCTGTTTTAGTGTTCTTGGTCCATTCTTTCTTCTTAGGTTTGGTGATCTTGCCATCCTATATCTTGATCTCCTCAATGATTCTGGCTTGCACTAAAGCTTCTTCAAGAGTGGCATATTACTGCAGCTACAACATCATGGAGATCAATCTCAAACAACTCTTTGAGAACATCTGAGTCAAGTCAGACATGGGAAGGAGGTAGGGCAGCTTTGAAAGCAGCATCCTCCACCGATTCCCATATGCTACCATGGTCTCTTCCTCATACTACCTGAGGCTAACTAGATCACTTAATGATGCCTTTTTCTTGGTGTTGAAGGCAAAGTGTTCAAGGAACGCATCCACTAGTTGATCCAAGTTACTGATGCTATGTTTTGGTAACTGAGTGAACTAATCTAAGGTAGGGCCTACGAATGTGGTTATAAATTTTCTTAGTAACAAAGCATCGTTGTCCTGAATGCCAAAGCACTGGATTAGAAATCTAGTCACATGCTCTTGGGCATCCTCCTCCCCTCTAAAGAGTGCCAACTGGGGTAGTTTAAAGTGTTCAGGGTATGGAGGTGCTGGTGCTGACGGATGCACAGGATGACTATGGAGTTGGTGTAAAGTGGGCTTTTGGTGCCTAGAAGTCTTGATTTCCATATATTCTAAGTTCTCTAGCAGCGCTTTATATGCATCAGAGGATTTAATTTCTTCCTCCTTATTTTGCTCCTATTGTGGGTTGCGGGGAACTTGAGGCTTGTGGAGGGGTGGCTGGATAGCAACCCTTTTGCCTTAGTAGGGCATTTCAGCCAGGTCTTCTTCTTGTTCATACTCCTCATAATATTCCTAAGGAGTGCCTAACCGAGACCTATAAACATGGGTGGGTGCCCGCAGAGGGTGCCTATCATTGTTTCTAGGAGTAGCCTCCCACTCAGGTCTAGGAGGTATTGGAGGTAGTACTTGATGAGGTCATGGAGACCTATCTCGCACCAAAGGGTTATGCCTCTCATACACTTCTACTTTATGTGCACGAGGAGTTGGGACCTTCTCAGGCACATTTTTTAGGAGCAATTCGGTTGTCTGACTTTGAATGCGCTCTTTGTTAAGGTGACACAGACGTTCTACCTATTCTTGATCTTGCCTGAGCTACATAATCTATGCTTGGTGGGTGACATGTTTGGAAAATGCCAAGTCACTTTGTTTCGTTGTCTCATGTTTACGAAGCCTAGATGCCTCTCCTACATATCTATCTTGGTCATGGTGATCTAAGACCCCTATGGTTTGCATCCCTCTGTCAAGGTTAGCGGAATTTACCTGAGGCTCCGGCCTCAATGGGAGATCCTGATACATAGCGGGTGCGGAGGTGCATTGTTCCCATGCTGTGTACTACTCTTGAGGAACATAGTGGTCTTCCTCGTCCTCCCTTTCATATACGTAAAAGCTGCAGGCATAATTGTCTTGCCCTGTTTGGAGAGCCTGATACTCTGGATATTGTCTAGTGTTTCTAACAGTAATACAGGGCAAAGGAGGGATGATGACATCATGTGGCCCCTCCTTATGGACCCCATGTTTTTCAAGCACTTCATCACTAGGCCACCCATAATGAGCTTCTAAGGGAGGTCTCCTGTCTATGTTGAGTGCTACGTGTAGGTTCTCCTCTTGAAAGGACCTATGCTAAGTGGGGGTGCCTCTCAAAGAGGTGCCTCTAGAGTCCTGTTCTGTGATGGCATGATGTGGACTATCTTGTGTGCCATGCTACCAAGGTGGGATGACCAAGTCCTCAAGACTATATCAGAGGTGACTTGTCCCCCTTTGCACACTTTCTATAGTGCTTGCCCGTGATTGGGCTCGGCTACGAGTGTACACCATGGTGATGTGCTCCTAAAGATGAATATATTTTTATCTTCTTTTAGGATTTCCTATGCTACACTTAAATAGAAAGGAAACACACAATCAACACAATGGTTATCTTGTTTAAAAGATTAAAAGTGTGCCCTAAACCTGGTTTAGTTTGTTTTGATGTTTTTTTGAAAGTTTTTGTGAAGGACATTTAAATGTAGTATGATGGATCTTGTGACTCCCAAAAAATGGTCACCCCTTAGATATACCATTTCTAGACCGATATACCAACCTCTCTATATAACCGCCCTTACATGAGGGAAACTATTGGTACGTGAGAACATATGGTATGTGAAACATAGGTGGTACGAAAGGTGAATCGCTCTGTTTATGACACATACCATAGAAGAATTATCCTCATGTGCTAGGAATCACCACCACTACACTTGTTTAGCTTTCATCAAGATTTACATCTAGCAACAGTCACGATCGGTGTTATGTATGCAGTATCTCAAGCCAAGGTGGTGATGAAATCCACCGTTGGTCTTGCTCAAGGGTTGGGGTTTTACGACCAACTTCTTGTTGTTTCAAATTACCACATGGTGTGTGGGGTTCTTTTTAAGTTACATAAATGAAGCAAACAAGAATTCAAAATCTCCTATGGAAGCAAATAACTAGAGAACAAACAACAAAATTTTGATAGAAGGTGTTTAAGACCTCTACCTCTTCTCTGCCCAAATTGGATGTCTCTGAATTTCTGCTCTGAAATAGTCCAGCGTTTGAAAACTTGGTACCTGTAAGAAAAAAATAAGAAAATTTAATAAAAAATTTAATCCAAAAAATAAAGGGATGGAGGTCCCACCGTTATCGCTACTGAAAGCACGAGGATACGGAAACAAAAAGGAATATGCCAAGCACGATGCGTGTAAAACCAAACTCAACGCTAAAAGCCTATATATTGAAAGAACATAGAAGAATTGACTAAAGATAACAATAGTATGAAATATAGCCTTCTTTATTGATATGCTTTCAAAGTCGTGTTACAATATGTCTCCTTCATTTTTATGGGATAGGAGCGTAAAATATATTTCTCATCACATCCATGGATAACAATCCTTCTTCCACGTGCCCACATGTAATATGGGTGGATAAAAAAATTGCCTCCACTTGTGTATATGATTCTTTGCTCCTTCCTTCTCCTCTGATTTTGGAAACCTACGTTCAAAGAAACAAAAAATATTAGTAGCACTTGTAGACAGAATAAAACATGTATTTCCCAAGGCCTACTGTTAGTGTATGCATGAAAATATTAAAACGATAACCAAATGACCTCGGATCGACCTAAAAATTTAATAGAAGCATAAATATGTTACCAGTAAGCCACTGCAAAAGGAACAGTCTAGAAATTCCTCACATATTTGTATTTGCTCTAGGGTGGGACGAATAGACTTGCAATAACTTGTCAGAAAGCACCCTCTTCAATGTCCTATCCAGAAAGCTCCAAATGACCTGCAAAGTTGGGGTTAGCTAATTGGGGGTGTTTTGGAAAGACCTAGAAGGTCAGATTTCTCCAATTTCACATCTATCACCCAGATTTTTTTGGTGCCATCTGCAAGTTAGTAAAGGTGGGAAATGATAAAAACCTGGTCAAAATTGCTCAGAATGAAGTGAAATTTAAACTACAGCCTATTTAACAGGCCTAGAATAAGATATAAAATAAAAATTAGAGAAATCTATCACATATTTCTAATCATTCCGGGGTGGGGCAATTAGGGCTATGACAGCTTGGGGGGCACCCGGGGGCAGAACGCCCACTGTTTGGGACTCTGTTTCGGCACCAATCCACTTGGGATGGGTCCAAAACTTCTTATGGGGTTTTTTAAACAAATTTTGTGGAATATTGTGGCCAAAAAGTAGGTTTTGGGTCCAGATTCATGCTTCCAATAATCACCCAATAACCTCCCTTTCGAATGAGAGATTAAGGATGTGAAAGGCACAAATTGCAAGTAGGTATGTAAATTGGCAGCACTTCATTGCTCAAATACTCCTTCTATGTATATCCTTTGGGTGAGAAAACTCACCAATTTATATACCTAGGGTCTCTTTGTTTGAATTGCTCATGCGAGGGCGCCACTGGAGTTGTTTGTCCTATTTTTAGAGAAAAGATAATTCCATGATTTAGAATCTCCTTGCATGAGGTCTCTAAAATAAATACATGCATGACTGAAGTCTCTCTTCTTGATTTCGGAGCCATTCCTCACAATTGCATGGCCTGAAGCTTTAGTTAACTGGCGAACTTGTCAAGGTTTGACTTTTTGCCAATCAAACTTGCTATTCGCCTCACCCTGGGGCGAATGCTGATATTTTTCCTTGGGTGGGACGAGCAGAGAGCAAGGTGCCAAAAAGGTGCCAAATTGACCTCTGACCTCCAAAATACTTTTGGGAGTGGTTAGGACCATTGTTTAACCTCTGGGGGCTGCCCTAGGGGCTGTGTGTGTCAATGCGATCAGCGCTTGTTGTCACATAATTTGATTGGTGTTGTTTTGGTGTCTACAATTATAAAATAAGGTAGAAAATTTATTTTAGTGAAATCAATATCTTTAAGGGATAACTTACTAAATTAAAATAATATTTTCATCTCAACCTCATATAAATAATGAAGTCAAATTGGATTAATTTCTTTGATATTTTGCAAATATTATTGATTTTCTAATTTTCCAAATCTAGGAGTTATAAGGGTTACAACATCAAACTAGGTATTTGAAAATTAGAAATTAAAACCTAAGGGTTATAAAAAGAGGTTATTAAATATTTATTGTTAAAGTTAGAAATTTATATTTTATTGTCTCTAAATTTTTCAAAATGGACAAAAGGACTCCAACATTAAAACCTCTTCAAAATTGGAAAAATTCTGAGTTCAATTATGATAAATAAGGTGTTAGAAAATTTGATTTTTGACTGTACAAAATCAATCATTAAATTGAAATTTATCTTTAAAAAGGTACTATATCATACTACAAAACATTAGGGAGTCATAAGGAATTCTAAAAAAATTGATCAAATATTGTCAAGATAGGAAGATATAAGCTTTCTTCAAAATCTAAAATTAGGTGCTCATACTCTCGTTACTAGGGATACATAAGGAAGCCTACAAATCTAAATGTTTCATAAAATCAAGCTTATATACTTCATTCAGGGTTTGCATATTATATATTCAAATTCAACCTCTTCAAATGGGTAAAGGAATGTCATATAATGAATGTAAAAATTGCTTCAATAGGAACCAACTCACAAAATATGAGCACATGTGGTATATTGACTCAGGAGTTGTTCATCATATAAAAGGAAATATACATTGCTTTGACTGTCTTGAAGTCTCTAAAGGTTATAGAATAATAATTGTAGATAGCCAAACTTATACTCTTCATGGATATGAATGTCTAACTCTCCAAAAATCATTTCCAAATCTTCTACTAAAAAATGTATTGTATGTTCATGGATTAACATTCAATCTCATCTTAGTAAGCAAGCTAGTAGAAAAAACTATATGATTAACTTTGGATATATGAATAGGATCAAAACATGTCTTATTATGAATCAAGATGGAATAAAAGCAACAAGTTCAATCCATGAAAATATATATATACTAGACTCAATGAGAATCTCACAAGATATTGTGATTGTTCAAAACTTTTCCAACATATTTACAGAAGAACAGGTTAAAGAAAGTGAATAACCAGTACACCTAAAATATAAGCTCAGAAGGATAAAAAAAAAATATGAGGGGACAAATTCATCATGCTCTACTCATACATCAGAAATCATAACCAAATGAAGACACTTGTAAAGATAACTATAAATGTGGTTGGATAGAAGATAAGGAAGAAGAATCAAAATAATCCAAAGATCATCTGATCAAAGAAGAATCTTGAGCTTAAAATACATCTTACTCTACATCATATGAAGACACAAATTACCTACTAAACCTGAATATAAAATACGTAGAAGGAGAGTACAAAGCTCAATAATAAGATGAAGATCCATATTTAAGACTAAAAGTCTTCAATACCCAAATAATATAATACATGGGGTATTAGAAATAGATTATATTCCATCATTTGTATTATGTAAATGTATATTCCAAGGTACATACTTAGTACATTAGATTACTTTAGGGGAAATTTATTTAGTTACTTCCTGTAATGTAATAAATGCATAAATGTCAAAGTGCAAGTTGCAAATATGTAAGGTATCACTTGTATAGCTAGATAGATTCTTTGTCAAGTATCATATTTTTCCTATATAAGGAATACCTCATTGTTATATAGATATGAATAGGGAGATTCAGTGACACAATAGCTTAGGGATCTTAGTAGGTAGTATAGTTATGTGTGGATCACCATCCATTGGTGATGGGTGAAATGTAGTCCAATAGCTTTATTGATGGAGTGTTCATTTACTTCATAGCTACATTGTATTCATTTATAATCATTTATGTTTATCACATATCTCATTCATCTAGAAGATTTAATTTCTTTCATATTATTCAATATCTCATGATTGTTATCTCCCTTGGCATATTGTATCAAAAGCTAACAAAAAGAAATGAGCATTTTTGTTCTCAAGATAAAATGACTTGCACCTATTGCTACCACTACAAGTTTGAAGATATTACAATGACAAAAATGAAATAGGCAAAATATTTGCATGATAAGCTCAATAATACCTTTTAGTTACTAGTTTTGACTCACATATGGCACTATGATTTAGAGGGTAAATTCAAGGTAATATTATCCCAACTAAACAATAATATTTATACATTGCATCACTTGCCATGGTCAAAAATCAATCAATTCAAAAATAATAATGAGGATAGTTCTATGGAGATGAATATCCTCAAGATGTAAGATAGATATCCATGAAGGACTTGTTATATTTATGTACATATGTATGATCCATAAGGAACAAGGAGTAATGGATACACAAAGACACCATAGACAAAATCAAGCAAGAGATAGAATAGGAAGATGATATTATGATAGAGTGGTGTATATCATGCTTTGAATACTACATTAAATAAAGGACCTTATCCAACACCTCTAATAAATGGTTTGAGGATGAATTTAAAATTTAATATTATACATGGATGAGTAAGCACAAGGGAGAAATATATTTGGTTCTAAATATATTGAAGGATGAAGAGGAAATATATAAAGAAAAGAAGAATAAGTCCCTCACCCAGCTCCCACAAAGGTAGGCCCATTAAAAGAATATGTGGAATCTAAGGAGGATGCAAATGTAGATGATGTTACTCTGTAGAGAATATGGAAAACACAAGGAAAAAGGATTGAAGCAACTCAAGATATTCCAATAATATAGATTATGTTCAAACCTAAATAGGAAGAACCAAAAGCACATAATGATAAAATAAAATAAGCCTAGAAGGTGAAATCCACAAGGAGAATAGTTGAAGCAATAAATGTAGAGAAATCCAATTCTTTGGTTTAGCAAGAAGGGCCTCATGAGAAGCAAAATAAAAAATACAATCTACACATTGAGGAGATTAAAGATGAGATAATATTAGATTAATACAACAAATGGAGTAGTTTATCCAATATAATAATGCACAAGTTGAACTATTCAAAGCATTAGTCTAGAAGCTAGTGTCAAAATCAAAAGGAAGAGGTACATCTTATTTTTTTCCTTATCTTAATGAATTTTTTCTACAAGATCAACAATATTTACATGAATATCCACCTCCATCACCTATCCCTACTATTTAAGTCATTCCTCTACATAATTTGACACTAGAAATCATCGTTACAACACCTATACATGAGGTACGAGAAACCTTAACCCTTGTAAATATTTAAACCCTTTTAAAAAACAATAACTATAGCAATAAACCTATCATTTATAATTTTATCACCCTTTCATCATACCTTTATGTCTTCCCCTTCTACCGAGCATCCTCTATTAAAGGAATTTTTTATTATTTGAGATCCAAATAAATATTCAAAAGTAAGAAAAAAAGTAAGAACTATAGGATGTAATAGAGCTAGCAACCACTTGGATGTATGATGGCAAAGACCAAATTTCCTAAGAATGCATCAAGATGATTGCATATGAAAAGGTGAAAAATCTAATTGTATAGTTGATAGCGAAATATTATCATGTCAGGGTGTAGAACTACATCTCTAAAATATCAAATATAGACACACTTTGAGCCCTGGGCACTAAGGTAAATACTTTATTCTAGCACAACAATTAGTCATATGTTAAAATTACAACTATAGAAAGGAAAACAAAAAATCTAGAACAAATATTGAGCAAGGTAAAGACAAAAAAAGATAGCCTCAAGAATGATATTCTGGAACTAAAGTGGATTTTAGACAAATCTCCCACTGAGGAGCAACTACAACAAAAGGATGAAAAATACAAAAAGTATAAGAACAATTGTAGCAACAAAGTAATAAAGTGTATGCACAAGAAAAATCATTAGAACAAATAAAATCAAAGCTACAAGTTCAAGAAGAGATCTTGATAGTAGTGTAAAAAAATTAGAGAAGGAAATAAGGAAGCCCAAGGGCCAAATGATCTCCAAGAATATGCTAAAATATTTTAGGAGCCAATACTAGATGAAAATCAAGAATATAAGAATAGAGATTTTTCCTCTTATGATAAGAACAACTAGTAATATAAAATTAATCTAGGATTCTAAGGAATAGTTCAATAATACCAAATAAGAAATGATAACTAGAATACAACAAGCATAAATTACCTGAGATATGCTAAAAAATAAATAACAATTCTCATAATTACTCAAGTGCTCACAAAGATATCTAGGGAAATTCAAGTTTCATATAGATCATATGATCATTTAATTCTAACTAATTATAAAGGAAGGAGAGTTAATAAATGCTCTAAAGGTAAGCAACAATAAGGTGAAGCCAAAAATCGATGAACTCATAGAGCTTGGTTTTCCAATATTTTGGGATGTAAGTATTTCTACACCAAGGAATAGTTGGGCCAGCTTTTGGACTAGCAGGTCAACAATGAAGGTTAAATTGACACACTACCTAAGCCCCTAATGATATATTGAATCATTGTATTCTTTCATAGGCTCGTTATCCTAAAAAAAAATTCTACAAAACTAATGTGAAGGTACAATGACACTTATTATGACTACTATTATTAACTACAAAATATTCTCTATAAATTTAGAGTAATAATTATTTTCTCTCATCAAACATGGGATAATATGTGTAGGTTATTTTATTTTCCAAGAGATCAAGTAGCTAATCAATGAGGATAAACATTTAGAGTAGCTCAAGGAGGTCCAAAATAGGTCAATAGTATGATTGAGGCTTCAAAAATTGGAAGCATCATTTTTGCAAGGAAATATAAAAAAATAAATTGTATCATTTTGACTTCATAGTCTAGTAGATAAGGCTAGATGGGTTTGGTGCTTCTACAAGCATAAACCCCCTATGAGGTGACAATAATGTGGGTAAAATTCTCCACCCACATCCATATCTAGCTAGGGAGATGAATTTTATCAATAAGATACCCTCCATCGTTGATAAGGTTGTTGTATATCAATATAAGTGATAGGATAAGAGAAAAAATGAGGCATGCAAGGGTAAGAGCAGAATTTTTCTAAGTATGAAATAGTTTAGCATCTGATGGTTAAAATCAAGGAAGCATGAACTAATTTTTGGCTAAGTAAAGCAAGTTGGCCAAATGACTTTGAGTGTTGATGTTAGCAAAAGGGCAGTAACAAAATTTGCATTTAGCATGCAACACCATAGGTAGAATATATAGTTTGGCTTGATCTGGATTAACACCCAGTTCCTTGAGGAAATAATTTTGACTAAGTATACGAGTCTAACATCCAATATAATAATAGAACCTATTAGGTATGTTTATTCTCAATGTCATATGGTTTTGAATGCTTATGTCATTAGGCGTATCATAAAAACTTGGCTTAGCCAAATTATGAAATCAAGAAATTCCAAGACATTAATATAATTTGGCATTTGATAAATCACTTCATCAAGTTAATGAATTTAAATAGCTCAAAACAATTTTGAATTCTATTATCAGCAAGGGGTACCAAAAAAAATTTCAAGATATGAATAGAGAACCTAACACTCAACAAAATAAGATAAAATGCTTGAAGAAGACATAAAACAAAAGCATGCACTAAAATACCTAGACATGCTCATAACAAGTGAATTTGCTATCATAATATTTTAGCAACCTTGAATTTTCTTTGACTAGAACTTGTGTTATTATAGCCAAGGAGGTAGTGGTAAAGCTAAATAGAATGAATATGTCAAAATATTTTATGCACTAGATGAAGACACAACAACTACCACTCTCTAAAATAGAACAAGAGTGAGTCATATGAACACCATAATGTTGAATCAATTACAATAGTATGAACTAAAAGATAAAGCACACACGCTATAGTAGTTTGTAGAACCCGTAATCCAATTTCTAAGCTATGATGACAAATAACCAATTTTAATTGTAAATCTATATATACTAGGATGTAATCCATTTTAAAGGTAAAATCTTTAGCATTTATAATTGGTATAATCATATTAATTGAGGCTACACAAATTTTGAATTAATATCGGATTGTTATTTGTCTTCTTGCTCAATTTTCTTGCTAAACATGTATGTATGTCTCATTGGGTAGCTAAAAAATTATATTAAATCTAGAAACACATAATTCTGCATTTTGGATTTATTGTTATGGTTTTAAAATTACTTAGCAATGCTAAGATTTTTTCATGATTAATTGTTTTAAAGCATAACAAAAGCAAGCTAGTTTGTTATGTAGTTTAGTTGAATTTTAAATACAAGACACTTTGAACAATGTCTCTCGATGTTGTTGAATCGACACTACATTCGACTTAGTCTTCTAACCCTTTGCATTTCTTACTTTAGTTTGCAATGCCCCATTTAGTTAGATTAGCTAGTCACATAGGAGCCAACCTTCTTCCAATTTTGACTTAGAGATCCTTGATTTTAGGTATCCAATCTTGCTTGAGGTCTTGAGGGTGCATCTCATCCACTTATGAATATTTTTGACCAAGAGTATCCAATGATTCCAACTAGGTTTACCCAAGAATAATATCCATATCATACATGGTTATGCTATAAAGTTTTGAATATAAATCTTATTTATCAACAATGATATTCAAATCTTCAAAAACATGAATATTTTCACCTGCAAGTTGTTTATCATTAATATTAATTGCTTGAATATGTAACCTCTTAGTTAGATTAATCTTAGTAATATTACTTTCTACTATGATTTATGGAAAAAATGACATTTTCCTTTTTAATTCACCCATGAAATTGCAAAAGTTACATTGTAATATTTTGGTCTAGTTTTCAATATTATTGAATCTAGTATCAAACTATAAAAAATCACCATTTAGATCAAGCACACTATAATGCCTATCTTCAAAGAGGAATGTTTTCTATTATATGAATTTCTTAATCAAAGTATGATAACATATATATTATAAAATGTATAGTTGAGTATTTTCTTTGTGAATGCACTATCATGATTTGACAATTCAATAAAAATATTTCCTAATTTTAGATATTTTACTTATCCAATATTTTATCTATCATTATTAAATTGACATTATTTAAATTTAATTCTAAGAACTATAATTTTTGTGTTCCATGTACTATGCTTAAGAATAGAATGGGAGGTATTTATTATCCAAGAGGTCAAAATTAACATATGGATAATGACATTACAAATAACATTACTAACAATAAAATATGGTCCTAATATTTTTGTTCTTGTGATGTTAATCTATTATTACTAGTTTTGATGATGAAATTTTCCACTTTCTCTACTTTCTTCACCACAAACAAATCCTGTATTGTTTCCAATACTAGAGTATCAACATAGCCAGCATGGATATTGTTGTATACCAATATTTTGTAATCACTCAATCAAAGTATTAGAACTTATTTTTTTTATAATTTCTAGTTGAATAGTTCTTCATGAATGCATTATCTCCCTTTGACAACTCAAAAAAAATATTTTATATTTTTTTTAACCTTATCCTCTATCTTATCTACCGTAATTATATTACCATAATATAATTTTCATGATAAAAAGTTATAATTTATGTGTAGCATATAGAATAAAATAAAAGGATTTTTTTGTCAACGGGATAAAATGCATCTCATGGGGTAACACTTTTCAAAGAACCATGATTACTAACCATAAAATCTGACCCTATTACTTTTCTTTATGTAATGTTGATCTTTTGTTTCTAATATTGATGATGAACTCTCATAATTTCTCTACTTTTCCTCCTTTTTCTAGAGTATCATCATAGCTAGAGTGAATATTGTTGTATGACTCTCACAAAAAAAAAAGTGTCTTCTAATATACAAAATGTACATATCATCTTCTCTCATTCCTCTTTTAGTATCTTCTAATTGACTATTTTACACTTAAATTGAATTGAGCTAATCCTCAATTGGTCCATCACCATATTTGTTCCCTAATTTATGTTTGCTCTTATATATGACTTTTAATAATGGTTGTATGTAAGTTTAAATTCAACAAGCTAACATTCAATATTTTTCCTATATTATTTTCACTTAAATTTTCTTAAATATTTTTACTTTAATGTCTTTGTTTTTATTTCAAAATTTATATTCATTAAATTTAATATATATTTATTCATCAATATTAAAATTTTAGTGAAAATGTACATATCATCTTCTCTCATTCCTCTTTTGGTCTCTTCTAATTGACTATTTCACACCTAAATTGAATTGAACTAATCCTCAATTCATCCATCACCATATTTACTCGCCAATTAATATTTGATCATACATAGGGCTTTTAGTAATGGTTTTATATAGGGTTGTATTCAAACATTCACTATTTTTCCTAAATGCTTTTCTCACATAACTTTTTTTTAATATTTTTACTTTTATGTATTTATTTTTATTTCAAAATTTATATTCTCTATGACATAGAAATACAAAATTACATTGATCCATATGTAGAGGGAGAAAATTTCCCTACTATGTATGATTATCTGTTGGATTTGTTGAGAGTCGAGATGACTATGGGGGTGTGTTATATATCTACACTTGAAACAACAAAATAGGTTGACCAAGAATGGTTTTAGGACTCACTTTAAGTCTAGAGTGGAAATGTTTAATGTGTGATTTAAGCAAACACCTATGTTTGAACTTTTTAAACTAAACTATTGAAATGAAAGAACAATGCAAAGCACACAAGATGCAAGAAGATATTGACTAACCCTAATATTATTCTTTGACTAATCATAGGTTGCAAGAAACTAATTTTTTTCTTTCAGCAAGGGACCAAGGGAGTGTACAAAAAATACTAAACCCTAGATGCAAAACTATACACATTTTCCTTTTAAAATTCCTAAAAAGTACTCAAATGTTTATCTATTTTTATTTATAACCTAGGTTGTGAAAAAAAATAAAAAAAAATAAACAACACACAACTTAACAACTTTACTTAGGGCACTTATCCATTTTGGTGTTTGATCTAAGATTTTTCCTATGTCTAGAATATCCAACAACTTCAAATTTACAAAATAGATTCACAAAAACTCTATAAAATATGGTTAATGTTAAGGAAATTTCTTAGGCCACTATAATACTAAGCTTAGAGATGCAATATTCAAGCCCCCTAGGTTCATTTAGTTGACCGTTCAAAATAAAATGAGCTTTCACCTTTGGAATAAAGACAAAAAAATATGATAGCATAGAATAGTAAATGAAATTCAAATAAAATGGACAATATCAAAGAAACAAGAATGAAATTGTAAAATCTATGGTTTAGGAACAAGTGATTTCCCCCAAGCTAATGTGATATGAAATGTAAGTAGAACGGAATGATGGAAACCTAAACAAAATAGAAATATAGATAAAATAGTTCACAACAAATATGCAATTTAAAATCTTAGATTTTTGGAATAAACAATCATTCCAAAGTCTACCTAGACCAAATTTATGCCCTATAAGTTACCCAACGTGAATTTGGTAACAAAAAAAAAGTGGACATAGAATGCTTGATAGGTGAAAGAAAATATTTTATCAACTATGTGCCCTATAGTGGACGGTACATGTATTTGCATAAGAGGTCTTAAAATCCTAAATCATACACCAAAGTGTGATAAAATACAAAAAGAAAAAATTAAATGAACTAATGAATGTAAAGGAACAATCTAGTGATCTTGTGGAAGAAGCAAGAGCAAAGGTGGAAGACCTTTCCCCCTTCAATAATATAAGCTATCGACATGGTTTTATCCACTTTCAAACCACAAGCAACACAACAACAATAGAACACAAAATCATTAAGAGCACCAGAAGATTGCACAAGGAATCAAAAGAACACTTATTTCACTTAAAGTTTCTTATATTTCTAGCTTAACAACTCAATAAAATAACCAGGAAGAAAATAGGATTTGATCCCTTTATTTATAGAGGTTTTGAAGGGCTACAATATAGGAAAATAAAAATTAACCTTGATTAAGTTGATGTCTCAAAAATCGTTGGCTTAAAATTTAGGTTTTTCAAGAAAATCCCTAAATTTACTGAATTCACACCTCATAATTTACTGGGTGTGGATTCAGTCAAGGACAAGAAATAAAGAAAAAACACAAGAAAAAAGGGTCAAACTTGCTCCTAGAAAATTTGAGAGCCTCCCAAAGGAACCTAATTAAAAATGACTCATTTGGGTGGTTCAATTTTTTGTGTCTACATTTTCTCCTTATTTGATTCATTTATGGCCATATAAATGCATCAAAGAAAGATGTAGACACCTATGGATAGAATATATGACAAACACAAGCGAAAATGGGTGGTTGATTTAGAATAATGGGATGCTACAAAAATGTTATCTTTCTAGACACTTAGAACATTTTTCATGCAAACTGAGGTATTAGTGATATTAATATCGCTTAGTCCTGGGTGCCCCCTCAATTTTTGAAAGAATGTTAAATTCTTAAGGAAACTTAAAATGGTGGACTTAGAAGAAAATATAGTAGAAAAAATGAAAAAAATGCAAAAAGGAGAGAAAGAGGATAAATAAAAGGGGTGAAAATCCTAATTCATTTTCACCATGTGAGAAAAATAGAAGAGAGCTCTGGAGAAAATGAGAGAATGACACTTCCACCTCATCGAGTGGTAGTTTTAAGGGAAAATACTGGTACAAAAATAGATCATGCATGGTTAAGAGCCAAAATATTGGCTAGAATTTACATTTTATTTTGTTTTTACAAATTTTTATTAGATTTTTATTTTTTCTAGTAGAAATCACATGCAGGACCCAAGCACATATTTGATGATCACTTGCAAATTCGACCAACCCTAGAAGTAATCAAATCCATATCCATACTATACAGGGTATGAATTCACAAATCTGCACCCTAGAGAATATGAGGTATGTATTTAAAGAAGAAATAATATAGACAAAGAAAAGAGAAAAAAAAAGGAAAAAATAAAAGAAGTGATGAGGTGCTCTTGGTGTGAAAATTGTATTAGCATGCTTATGTTATTTTTTTATTATGTTAGGAATTTAATGATTTTTTATGTTTATTTATTTATTTATATTAAAACATGATGTCCTTTAGAACAGGGAATGGTGGTTGAGTACACTTGAGGAGGCACTATAGGATATCATGCAAGTGAAGAGATGCACACTAAGGGTAGTAGGGCTTTTGCACTTGGTAGAAATACCTCAGGTGGAGGTTGATAGAGTCCTACTAATGGAATTAGTAAATATATGGTACCCAAAATTGTCTAAATTTGCTTACCATCATGAGAGATAACTATTATACTAGATGATATGTGGTACATCTTGAGGATCCCTATTATGGAGAGGATAATTTATAGGGTACAGGTGCATCAGATGGTAGTGGAGCGATAAATGGGTGACCCATCGAATGAGATATACAAGTGTAAGTTATATATTTATGACATGCTATGGTAACATAGTATTGGGGAACTAATGATCATACTCTATGGAGTTATGGTGGGATTGCTAGTGTGCCCCACAAGTCAACAACACCTACCATTGGCGCTGGTAGGAGTAGTGACAAATATGTAAGATATACCTTTTTGTATAGGATGTTGTCCAATATTGTGTACAAATGATATTTGAGAATGGTATGCATGAATTTACTGTAGGTGTGTTTCTATAAATACATAGACACCAAGAGTTCAAATGCACTACCAGGGACACTACCCAAACTAGAGAAACTAGCTTGATATAGGTGGTCCAAAGAAATTTAGCAGACAAAGAGGTCATACATAGGTATTTTTCACTAGGGATATGGTTCATAGATGAGCCATAGGACCATCATATTGTATGGTGGCAATGGCATTTACATCCTATATTGGATGAGGATGTAAAGGAGCTAGCTCAAGTTCAGAGGGTCTGATGGGTCACCATGAAGATGAGTGAGCTAAAGCTCTAGTTTGATCAAGTACATCAACATATTAGGATTATCCATGAGATATCAAACCTAGGGGATTATTGGTACAAGAGCATGAGGTGAAATCCATCAAGAGTTATAGGGGACCCTAATGTGCCTAATGTTCATGGAGGAGGACCTAAATAATCTCCTCTATGTCAATCCTAGAGTAGATTATTTAGGTGTATCCATTGGATATAGGAGATGGTATAGGGATATTATACCTTGAAAAATTATCTCCATAAATGCTAGTGCAAAGGTGCTAAGTCATGGGTTGATGAGTGTAGATGGCACTTTGAGAGACTAATTGACTTGTATTAAAGTAATGAAAGTAAATGCCATAACCTCCTATGTAGGCAAGGGTATAGGTCAGGGTAGAGGTGGTGATAGCCAAAAGGACCACCACCACCCTCTTAGAGTTAGAGGTAGGGAGGATAGCTAGAGGTATCTCCATAGTGGCACAAGTAGGACAAAGTGGAACTGTATATTAGGAAGACCCAATGCAATAGGGAGAGGGGTCACTACATAGGGTGATCACCATGTAGGGAGAGATAGACATTGTTCATGCATATTTGGGCTATGTCATGATAAAGCATGATGTAATAAGGGGTGAGGTGAGTCACCTTGGAAGGAATATGGGTTGACAAGATTATGAGTTTTAGTGGACCTAAGATGAGGGTATGGTTGTTGTGATGAGCAACCAACTAGGTGGTGGGATCCACATACTACAAGAGAAGCTATAGAAGGTAGAGGAGAGGAAGGATACATAGGTATGGAGAGAGATATTCTACCAAGTAGTATTGATGGATCAGAGAGTGGTTCCACCAACCTTATTTCAATTATAGAGTGAATCATGGTATTGATCATGGATAGATAAACAATATATGAACATTCCCCCTTTGGGACCACCACAAGTAGGTAGAGTGAAGGATATACACTCATAGAGGTAGGTCTAGGATTAGGATGACATGCCAATTTTGGATTGTGGCAATCATCCCTCAGGAGGGTTGAGTATGTCATGTTTGGACTATGGAGACCCAACCCAACTAACATGTATTACCTATTATTAATTAATATCATTATATGATTTTGATTATGTTATGGTGTGAAAATATGTGTGAATTATGTTAATTGTTTTGTTACGTGATTTGTTATGTGTGACAATGAAAACATAATGAATGGAATGAATGGATGAATGCAACTAAATGAATGAATTATATGAATCTAAATAAATGCAAACATCTAAATACAAATCTAAATGAAATACAACATGAGATGCATAGATGAATGGATGGAAATACGAAAGGAAGGAAAGAAGAAGAAGAAAAATAAATGGAAAATAAGAAAGGTATGAAGATAAAGCTCCAAAAGTTGAGTAAAATATGAGAAAAATGAGTCAAACCCTATAAGTATGTATGATCACAAATTATTGATATGGAGGCTACCCCTCATGTGTGACCATGAAGTTATCCTTGTATTGATGAAAGAAAGAAAGGAAACATGCAAAGGACAAGGATATATAAAAGAAGAACTATACCCCTTGACTTGGAGATATTTAAGAAATGAAAAGGTCAAGGAATATAAATAAAGAAGAGAGAAGAAGAAAATAAGGGATAGGTGGATGCAATAATGAAAACACACAAAAATTATTCCTAGGTTCAGGATTTTCTAGGCATTAGAGCCTTAATGTGAGTGTAATGCATGTGAGATACAACCTAACTAGGTTTCATCACTTGCCATTGTCATGAAATTCCCAAGAAACTATATGATAAAGCAATTATGCAAATACAAATAAGCAGTAATGCAATTGTATGACAAAAAAATGCAAGTGGAACCGAATGTTAGGAAAAATATATACAATATGATAGCTAGTCCTACAATATAAATCAAGCAAACTAGATGTAATATGCGAACTAAAATATATGAAGATGCAATGACATGCATAATATTTTTTTTATTGTTTTATTGTTTAAATTATTAGTTATTGAATTTCTTAAAGTCAACACAAATTCTGATTATGTTGCCTATATTAACAAAAATTATGGTAGTACAAGGAACAAATCCCTCAAATAAAGGCCTATTATGGAGGATACCTTCATTATTCTCATCACAAAGAGGATTATCCACAATATATTCTCTAAGAGTTGTTACGTGAAAGTCATTACAAACTTTGATTATACCATCATTTTTTATGGAAGGGGGAGATATTCCCAACTTCACAAGGTCAGTATGAGAAATAGGAATAGGATCCCCTTGAGAATGAGAAGACTCGACATGCACAACACAAGGGATAGACCTATCAAAGAAACTATTCTAGAGGATATACTCATGAGCTATGTGACAAGGGGTATCCCTTTTAGCATACTCCTCTAGGGTTGCAACTAAATCTGGATGCACTAGAGTTATCATATTACAAAAATTATTATTAGAGACATAAGGTTGTTCCTCACCCTCGTCACTCCATGCCAAGCCTTGATGATCTAATTATTCTATATAAATAAAAATGTTATCGTCATTATCAAAGGGTAAATGTTGTATTTTATTAGGGATGTATCTTATGCTACTTATCCTAGTCCAAATCTCAACTTCCAATGGCTCTTGAATACCTTTATGTCATGGCCCCAAACCTTTAACTATATATCCTATACTAGATAGGATCCACTTAAGGAGTGGGTAATCATTGGAAAAGTAACAATGAGTAAATGAAGGCTCTACAAGAAGGGGGTTGCTACCACAAATATTTTCTTTGAGAGAGACTCTTGTGAAGATAAAGGTACATGTGCCAATTTATACAATATCACCTTTCTTATAAGGGAAACTCATTATCCTCAGTTAAGGTGGTAGCTTAGAAATATCTAGAAGAGGCTTCGAAATAAAATGATTAACTTGATCTCATGATGAGACATTGATGAGTCGTTCATCACTCACCTTTATATTTTCAATTTGTTTATTTATATGAGATGACAAGACTTATGAACATAGATTGAGATAAGATTGAGATTTCTAAAGCATTGAATAATATTAGAATAGATGAGGATCGCTCAAAATGGTGATAAGTTGATTCTTCAACCTGAATTTCAAACATTTATGAAAAGTATAAGGGATAACCCTCATCGCATGAATTAAAGAGCATTAAAGAATAATATTAAAATATGTGATGCAAGATACCACATAGAACAAGGTATCTATGTTCTTGGGTCCAACCCTTACAGGGAGAGATATAACATTGCAAGCCTATTGGGAATCATTTTTGAAAGCTTTGATTATGATATCATATTTAGTTAAACATTCCTATTTTAATCTAAATTTTTGGAAAATTTAATAAGTACAAAAATTGAGGGAAGAACCATTATATATCAATATATTTTTGTAAATATTTCCCCAATAAATGCAGTTATGTAGAGGGAATAATCCTCTCATAAGTTTGAGAAAAGAATATTGTCATCCAAGAATGTGATATGATGTATCCCAAGAGAAATTACATCATTAGCTATAGCACTAGGGGAAATGTCTTGAGGAATAGATTGTTGTCATAGAAACTTTAACAAGTCTTACCTATTAATAGGAGAAGTTTGCAAAAGCTCTAAGAGATATATCTTAGTTGGGATACTAGCTAATTATTGTTGAATTTAAAAGTAGACTTTATATTATGGCTTCAAATTTAAATGTGGTTTTTCTAATCTTGTGCTTCCTTTTTGGGTATTCTTAAAAACTAAGGTGGGTTTTGAAGGTGGGTTGGATGAAGAACACATATCCTATTGGATATGATGAGTCAATTAAATTATTTCTTGTTATCTTGTATTTATTGATATCATACCAATCATATTATCATAAGGAGGTGGTACATTACAAAATATTATACTTGATTAGTTATTTTTTTGTGACGCTTAAGGAGGGAATCATGAAATATCCCCATGTATTGACAAGTTGTGGATGTATTTTGAGTAGGAGGTTGATTTTTTTTTGAAGGATTGGATTGAGAACCTTCTATAATAATATGAATTTAATCATTTATGTCTTGAACAACATGTTTCAACCTCTTACATGAGTTTGTCATGTGCCCTTCCACTCTATGATGCTGATAATGCTAACTAAGATTATACCAATTAATCATTGTATCAGGTTATATTATGGGAGGTAACTCAATCATAATAGCTTCCAAAAGTTGTTTTAGGACCACATCTATAGGCATGTTGAGTATTGTGAAATTTTATGGGTGAGGTTTTTGATGTTGGTGAAGCACAATATTTTGTAGGGTGTTAGCAACACTATTTATAGGTCTACTATTCGTTAACCCATCACCAAATATATGCTTGTTCTTAAATAGTGCTTTCATGGTCATATATTCATTTATATTAAGTTGACCTCTTTGAATAAGGCCTTGCTCTACCCTTCTTGCTATATCTATTGCTTGATCAAAATAGGTGATAGTTGTTGTTTCTAACTCAAAAGATATTTGCTCTAGTAAATTCCCAAAAAGTATCTCAACCATATCTCGAGGAGGTAAGATATATCTCAAGAACCAAACTAGACTCCTCCAATGAGATAGAAAATTTGAAAAAACATTCATATTTTCCTATTTTTAACATATAAGCATATTTCATAGACACATTATTTTAAACATAAGATTTGAATTTTTGAACAAATAATTTAGTTGTCTCTTCAAAATTCCTCAAATAATGATTGGGAAATTGATAATACCACTCTAATTCCAAACCACCAAAACTCTTAGGGAATATTTGAGTAACAACATGTCATCATATATGATAGCATGTCTTGTAAGCATCAATACAGATCCCTACATTTACTATTTGAAGGATTTGAGTAGGTTTGTTATACTTTCATTGTATGTTGATGACATATTTTTGTTACGTAATTCACAACATGTACCTCAAAAAGTAAAGGTGATGTTGTAAAAGATATTTGACATGAAAAAATTGGAAGCCCTTCATTACTTTTTGGGAATCGATATCAGAAGAGAACCACTAGATGAATAAGCTATGGATCAACTAACGTAATTATGTGGTTTATATCTTGAAATAGTTTTGGATATGCAAACCAGTAAGGACTCCATTATCGATTGAATCAAATTCCAAATATTCCATGAGCAAAGTCCAAATATTGAAGCAAAAAGAAATAAAATGGTAAATATTACATGTGTAAGTGCAATAAAAAATCTCATGTATGCAATTGTGTGTACAAGATCTAACTTGACTCATTGAATGGAATTTTTTAGAAGATTTATGTCAAATCGATGCAAGCAATACTGGATAGTCATAAAGAGGATATTTTGATATCTACAACATACAAGAGATGTGATTTGTTATTAGGTTGTAGGAGATAACTAGTTGAAAGTATATGTAGATGTTAATTTTGTAGGTGATGTAGATGGAGGAAATTACAAAATTGCATATGTATTTGAATTATTTGGGGGAGTCATTATCTAGAGAAGCAAGAAGTAGGATTTTGTTACACAATTAACAATAGAGGCTGAATATATTGTAGCAGTAGAGTCTTGCAAGGAAGTGATATATAGCTAAAATTTCTATGTGTAGATGTTCGTGTGTAGTAGGGTCCAATTCCATTATGGTGTAATAAAAATATTGCTATAGACCCTATTATAAATCAAAATTTCCACAAAAGGACCAAGCACATTAATGTGAGGATACACTTAATTAGAGAAAATATTAAAGAAGTTGAAGTAAATCTATAGAATGTGAATACTGATAAGAACAAAATTGATGTGTTAAAAAATGTAGTGAGTATTCTAAAATTTAATTGGTATTGATACCATAATAGGATAAGAACTTGTCCATAGTATTCATAAAGTGGATGACTGTTGAGATTGACATCTACTATGGTATTGTAAGTTAATTAGTTGTATATAGTATAAGGGATTCCAGATAAAAATGTCCACGCAAAATATTGCACGAGAATAAATAATACAAACTAGCAGATCAAACTATCATGCATAGTCAAAGAGTAATAGTTCAAACTTCTTTCTCATGCTTATAAATAACAAGAGAGGGAAGAAAACTTCAATCAACAAAATATTTCTTCTATTTAGTCAGGTTGTTGCAAACCCTCTATATGGTGTGGTTGCATGTACATGGGTTCAACATATTGGAATGGGCCTACACAAGGGATGAGTGATGATCCAAACTACAATAGATAGAGAACTGGTAGAACCAAATTTTCTATAATTGTAATTCATACAAAGCAAGGCCTGCAGTACATGGATTTTATGCATGTAATAAGCATGTTGAGGAATGGCACTATTTTTCTTTAAGACCTACAATCTTAGAAATAATTCCTTTTTTCATGCATGTTCATGATTTATGTTCTATTTTTTAAATTCTCTTCAATGCATACATTAGTTATGTTCTAAGTTATTTATTCATTTTTCTTCTATAATTACTTTTTTACCTATAGTATGTGCAAATTCATAGGTAGGTACGATATTATTCAATGAGAGAAGTGTCTTGTAATTTGTTTTTTGTCATAAAAGTAGTCTAAATTTATCTAATTCTAATAAAATTTATACTATAGGGAACCAAAAAATTAATACTATGTGGTTTAATTGTGACAACGATAGCATGTTGGATTCATATGTCTTAGAGACAAACTAGCAAAATGAGATAGATATTTAGAAGCCATTTTGAAATTGGATATCAAAATTTTTGACACAGAGATGATTGGAGCCATTCTAGACACTTTATCCACTAATTTTCTTATTATCCAGGATGCCATTGGAGAATAGGTCTTCTCGAGAACCTCTATATCAATAACTATTTTTTTTCCTAGCATTATTCAGTTGATTTTTTACCACCTTTTGCATGTTATATATATATATATTTAATATTTACTTACGAATTAATCTTTAATGTGGTGATTTCTTGCATTTAACATATTAAGTTTTAATGTAGGCTTTGAATTTATGTAAACTATAAATATTTTAATAAAAATAAAAAATATGGATGATGTTTTAGAAAAACTAATACTAAAACAAAACAACTAACTAAATCATTAAATATTTCCTTATAATTAATTAACATGGATATCAACCTTCACTATTCTATATCCCATACTATAATTGAATTTTTAATATTTTATGAGTTTGTTCTATTCGCATGTGATTCCAACTTATAAGCACCATGATTAAATCAAGTTTATATTTAAGTATTTTACCTAGACCACTACACTCAACAATACCCTTGTAATGTAAAGTTTTTATATAAGATAATAAGTAAATAAATAAATGTTAATTCATTTTTATTTATGCCTTTGGTTCTTCTTTTAGGAATGACTTAAGGAATCTTGTCTAATAGATGGCTAAATTAATCCATCATATGACAATAGTAGTTGTGTCTATTGCTCTTTCTTTGGGCTATTAATGGAGACTATCTCTCATAGTTCTTTCTATAGTAATAGTGATCATTATCATTGATGCTATATATACCAATACTCTCTTTGAATTATTTTTTAATAGATAAAAACACTAGGATATATCATGAAAATTGTAGAAGAAGTGAGCACATATTTGTACCTAAAATTAGACTTGTTATGCAAGTATCCATATTTACTATAGCAATACATTAATATTCACTAATCCATGCAAAATTCTTGAGGTAGATTCTTGCACAGATTCAAACATTTTATTCACACATTGGGTAATTTATGGTCAGACAATCCTCCTCAAAGAAGCTCAAAATAATAGTTAAATTGGACTACCAAGGACTTGGGTTTTGAAGGAAAATATATTCTATGGAATGGAAGATGCAAACGAAGAGTAAGTGATAGTTTCTACACGAGCTACAAATTCTCATGAATTTATTGTAATTTTTTCCAGTGGATATGATACTAAGGTCTAACATGCTCACTCTTTTAATGGAATATTTATAAATTGTCTCTTGTAAGCATACTGTTATTTAGAAAATCCTATTTTTGGTTAATATTTCCTATTAATTTGGTAAGTAAGGGATGTTGGAAATTAATATAAATTTTATCTACCCTTGATAATATCTCTTAAGGATCTTACCTTCAGTAGATATTACAATCCTTCACTAGATTTTAGGGCATTTGTATTTAATCCCTATAGCTGCAATTGTTCAAAAATATGATATGGAAAATAAGGAAAGCACATCCTTTGAGGAATATCCTACATGTAATAATGCAACAATAGCACAACATTTTCAAATATGTGCAAAGCTTATGAAGAAATAAGTTCCCCATTGAAAGAATTTGCGTATTCTAAAATTATTGTAGCAACACAATTGAAATATATCTAATATATGATATTTTTTCATTTAAGTGTTTGTACCTTTGTATAATTTATTGTGATAATTTAACATATCATTGGTAAAATCAACAATTAATATTTTTTTACCACTATGTAGTGTATAAAAGGTGGGATCTAAAAAACCTATTTAAAATTTGATGTTAATAAAATAGGAGTAAAATCTTGCATACCATGCATGAGGGGCCTACATAAGCCTATATAAAATCTTTCTCACCTTATAAACGATGTCTTCATGATTTGGAAACTCAAATATTTGTGGTTGGTAAACATATATTTCTTCATCAATATACTCATTTAGAAAATTAGTGTTGACATCCATCTTGAATATGGGTAATGAATAATATGTTGTAATAGTAATGAGAAATAGTCTACATATGGGCCATTAGAGAGAAATTCTATGTAAATTCAATACCATTTGGTTAAGAGTACCCCCTAAACCTCTAATCAAGATTTTTCCTTATTAATAATATTAATATCCAAACATAAAGGTCTCAAAAATATTTTATATCAATGGATTTATTTCCCTCTAGAAGTTCAATAAAATTTCCAAGTGTCATCATTGACTTAGCATCAATATCATCAATCATGGCCTAACATACTTCTTGCTTGTGTTTAGACTCATAAGCTATCTTATGCTCATTATTTTGCATGATCTAAGATATAAGAACAAATATTACCTTACTTTATTATCTAGTAACTCTATGGTCTAACTAAGAATCCAACATGTTTGATAAATTATGGAATTCAATCCATTGAGCATTGCATTTATTAGATTATGTCTCATAAATATTATTGGTTGGGTTGTTTGAGATGCACACTTGTGGTGTTTAAGAGAAAGAGTTGCTAAGATAGTAGTACAATAATAATTCTTGAGTAGAAGAGGTACAATTAAAGTTGTAATAGAAGAGAAAGATGTTGACAACCCTTTTACTCACAACTTAAATGATATTGTGTCCAAGAGCACAATGAAAGTATGAAGAGATTCAATGAGCTATGTATTCAAGGGGGCATCATTGCTATAGTAGGAGGACATGTTTATGGAAATAAGGAATATGCATAGGTGTAAATTATAGTTTTGTAATAAAAGTTGCATGTCATACCACTTAGATTATCTTATGGTGGTACTTGGACTAAGGTAAGCAACATGGACCCTCAAAATAGTGCATGGTGATGTTGAGAAAAGCATGATATAAATGCATCCAAGTACATGGGTGGAGGTCATCCACAATAATAGTGCATTTGCAAAGCCAAAGTCCCTTATAAATATCTAAGAGTGGTAGATTTGGGTTTCTATCAAGGCACCACTATGTTTCTTTGATAGGAATATATTTCCCTCTCTAAAGTTGTCTTTGAGGTATGAATCTACGTTGAAGAAAGTCACATATGGTAGTTCTATAGAATGTTAGAATGAGATATAAGGATACCCAAAAAAATTAAAATATAGTTATCACCCATACAAAGGATCTCTACATAGTCATGTTTCATCTTGTCAAACAAGGGTGGGTATAGGGACTACATGCATTGAGTGGCTACATGAGACCCTATCATAGAACAACAAACAAAAGGTCCCAATTAGCCTTGCTAACTTTAAATTTTACAAGAAGAAAAATAAACAATTGAATAGGAAGCAAATGGTAATATTTATCTTATAATATAAAATAACTTGATAATTCACTAGAATTGACTCTCGTACTATTGAAAAGTAGAGACCAAGATCATACAAAGACAAATATTGAAGTCATAAATTATTCTGAAGAATTATGTCTTTCAAATATACAAGATTCATTGGAGTGAGGTCCTCACAAGCAATATCAAACTAATATAAACAATGGAAATTGATAATATGTCAAATATTACTTATAAATGAGCCTTACAAATAATTTTACAATGATAAATAATGTAATAACACATATCATGCTTTTTACTTTGATGATATAACAAAACATGATTTTTACTTGTATGACACAACAAGACTGATAACTACTTTCATTTTATCCTTGTGATAATAACTTCAATCCAATTCTACTTTTGAAATGTTATTTCTCATTCATATATATATATATATATAATACCAACATAATTACTGCTCAAACAAAAATATAATTATATAAAGGATCAATTTGAAGTACTTTTCAAATGTAACTATTTTGTTGAAGTCTTTCCATATCGGCATGAAAAGAAATTTTTCTCCTAATGTCCTATACTACTGATAGAGGCATATAAATATGCTAAACATATGAAAAGATAATTCAATTTTTATTCTTTAATTGATCTATTATAGATTATAATATTAAACAATAAAAAAATAACTACCTATTAGTCATCGATCATAGCACGTTACTCTGAGAAATTAGACATTTTCTAATAGCAAGAAACATATAGCTTATGTGAGCTTACACTTCGATTATGATGTAGGGGATTGGGTGTGATTTGTACAAACAATAGATATATTACTATATATTTATTTGAGAATATATTGTCAAACAAACAAGTACTTCCAACACAATATGCATATGACTATTTATTTATTTGAGATGATATTGTCAAAACAAATAAATTGCGTGGTTTATTACCCAATATGGTCGACCTTGAATGTTTAGTTTATAGTTGACATTCTTTGTTGAACTCAAGTTCATAAATTTCCTTTCAAATAAATAATGTGACAAACTTTAATTTGAATGGGAACTTAGTAGAGACAAACACGTTAAGTTCTCCACAACTGCTTTCCTTTCAAATAAATAATGTGACAAACTTTAATTTGAATGGGAACTTAGTAGAGATAAACAAGTTAAGTTCTCCACAACTAACTTTGCATATGAGTTTGATGTGGATAGGAGCATGGACATTTCATGTGTTTGTTTGTTGTGCAAATGTCGGTTTCGTTTTGTGACTCTTCACGAGAAATAAGGAAAAAAGAACAAAGTGAAGTGAAAATTTGAAAGTGTCCTTTAACCAGTAAGTCCTGAGTCCCATGATAATTCTATTTTCTTTGGTTACTTTAGACTTGTACTTTACCCAACGTTTATTATTGCTTGATTTTGTGCTAAAATTTTAGCTTGAAACATACATTAAAGTTCATTTTTACCCACGCAAATTACAACATAAAAACATTTAGAGGTAAATTCGAAACACCTGTTAAAGAATGGAAGCAGAATAACAAATTAACAAGCATTGAAGAAAACACCTATTCAAGAATGGAAGTAAAATATCCATTTTACTCATTAACAAGCATGCAAGAAAACACCTGTTCAAAAATAAATGTCAAATAACCCATGATCAATATATGTTACCTATTAATCAAAGTTTACATTGAAGTTGGCACTTGACAACAATATAAGAGAAATTTTGTTTTCCTGATTCTGTCCTTATTATGGGGATTGGATTGGCTGGTATGGGAAGTTTTTTAGCGTACCTACTCATCCTAACAGAATCAATCTCATCATAATCACAATAATTATTCTAACATTGGTGTCTGAGAGCTTTCTTAGCTGGTTCGATGCCATCCCCCTCAGTCCATTTTTTGTCCCACGCGGAAGAGGTGTAGTGGACAAGGATTTGGGTATTATGCATGTGGGATTATTCATGGATTTAGAGGTACGAGCATGATTCTAATGTTAAATACCCCACCACTGTCTCTCCAATAATTTCAAACACCTATGCTCTCTTCTGCTCTGCTCTAGTTCCTCTTCCCCCTGTCTTCTCTTTTGTATTGTGATCATGACCATAGAAGAAGTAAGGTCGAGTGACCACCCGAAACTACCTCTAGGGTTTAAGTTTCATCCCATGGACGAGGAGTTGCTCATACACTACTTGAAAAATAAAGTCTCCTCCTCTCCTCAGCCTATCTCGATTATTGCAGACATTGACCTCTATAATTTGGACCCCTGGGATTTGCCTGGTGAGTACCAGTACTATAACTCTGCTTCGAATATTACTATTTTGTCCTTTTCTAAGATATGGAATTGAATCGATGATTGTTCATCTCTTTGGTTTTTAGGACTAGCGCACTTTGGCGAGTAGGAATGGTATTTCTTCAGCCCTCAGGACTGCAAGTATCCGAATGATGCCCGTTCCAACAGGGTGGCGAGGTCTAGCTACTGGAAGGCCACCAACACGGATAATCCTATGGTGTATTCAGGCACCACTCACAAGGTGGGAGTGAATAAATCCCTGGTATTCTACAAGGGTTGCCCCCAAGGCGTCAATATTGACTGGATCATGCACGAATACCGTCTCACCGATACCGCACCAGCATCGCCAAGGTGAAAGATACCTCTACGAGTAAGTGAAACTTCCTCTCATAGCATGTATGTGGGTGGCTAGATGGCCTTCTGATAATCTTATTTTTAATAACTCTTGTTTCCAACGACACATTCTTAGAATCCAATTTCGTTTCAATTTAATATTTGTTTCTAGTTGTAGTTTGGTGTTAACTAACCATTTTTGTGTGTTTGTGGTAATTGCAGCTGGATGACTGGTTGTTGTTATGCCGGATATACAAAAAGTTGGGCCATTTATTGAGGATGGAAATAGAGATCATTCATAGGTTTTTATAATGACACCTAATAACTAAGTAATAGTTAACCTCAAGTCCATACAAATTTAATCATAAATATGGGTTAACCAATATTGATTAAGTGTGAATATATTATAATTACTCATTGGTTTATATAAAGTTGTATCTAAATTAATATAGAAGAATACTTATAAAATTAAATTACACTTATTTTTAGGCTTTATACTAACACTTATAGGTATTTCATTATTATTGTCATTGTTATGAGAAAATCTGATTGCATGGGTTTCCTAAAACGATTATTTTAGATAGGGATTCTAGATTTACTTCTGAATTTTGGAAAGCCCTACATCATGGAGTAGGCACAA
Source organism: Wollemia nobilis (assembly GCA_028583015.1). Lineage (NCBI taxonomy): Eukaryota > Viridiplantae > Streptophyta > Pinopsida > Araucariales > Araucariaceae > Wollemia > Wollemia nobilis. The sequence goes on from JAQPPZ010015050.1 coordinate 1,705,900, forward strand.
AACTAAATATAAGTTCAACATATCACCCTAATACTAACAGTTAAACTAAAAGGGTAAACCAAGTACTAGAATATATGCTTTGCATGTACTACATGGATCAAAAGTCTTGTTAGAAAGACTATTTACACCTTATACATTTTACCTACAACAATGGACATCACTCTTCTTTGGGAATGGCCCCATTCGATGTCTTATATGGTTATAGGTGTATAATGCCATTGTCTTAGGACAATTTAGAATATTGGGTTGTGATCAGGACATATATGGTCAAAGAAATGGAAGATTAGTTAAAGGTTGTCAAGAAAATGCTTAAAGAAGTCGTTGATCAATAGAAAAGCTACATTGATCTAAAGAGAACACCAAGGAAATACATCATAAGAGACAAGAGTGTTCTTAAGGGTTAAACCAATGAAAAGTGTCATCAAATTCATGAATTTAAGTCATTTATTTATTAAACCCTTTGATATCACTAAGAAGATCAGCCTGGTTGTGTACAAACTTGCCTTACCATGTAACTTGTCAAAGATCCATGACACCTTCCACATATCCCTACTTAGGAAATATGTTGTTGACCCTAAACATGTGTGGGATGTTTCTAAATTATAGATGGTAAACCCCGAGGCTATTGAAGTGATGTTGGTAAATATTCTTGAGTTTCATTCCAAGTCTATGTGGAATCAAACTCTTGAACAATGTAAGGTCTAATGGGATCATTTTTTTGAATGAAATTCCATGGAGAAAGTGGGGGACATGAAAAAATATTTTCATTTATTATTTGAAAATGTATTGTAATAACTTGTATATCTTAAAACAGGAAACACATGAGATTGTTTTTAACCCAAGGGGGGTAGTATGTGGTGACTGTCCTTTGTAGGAAATTTGGTATAGAAAAAATATGTGTTGATGAATGATGATTCGATACTTAGTTTTGATGCATTGATTGATTATGTAATATTTATATTGATTTATCCTTGAACAATATGATATTGCTAATGTATTGTTAATACACAAGACCAATTACACTCATGTATGGAAGAGGTAGAATCAACAACCAAGAACGGGGTACTTGAAAAGGGAATTAATTTTCTTGGTAGCTCAGGGTTAACATGAATGACTACCCTCATATAGATGCATGCTTCTTGTTTTGGTGGTCGTAAGCAATCCAATTATCTAGAGCTTGAAGTTGGTAACCTAGAAGTTACCATAAGTCTTCATTTGGAACAAGAGATCATCCACCTTGTTTGATGCATTTGATACTTTCTTATGTATATATATTTTTGTATATAACCCCTCTTTAGAAAGGATTAATAGGAATAGACACCCTATTAAACCTTGGCCACTTGAATACCATACTAATGTTTAATATTAGTATTGGTGTTTTATTTACATTATTCAAGGTTGATAAATGATTAATGAGCTATTTTATTTAAATTAAATAATAAGCTTTAATACTTGGAAAGACTTTATTTAATTCTCTTTTACTCTTGACTCACCCATTGGGTTAGTTTCAACTGGTTGACTCTTTGGCCTGTTGGCCCTTATTTTATTGCTTGATTATGAAAATCCCTTGAAGGTCGAGTTATGATTTAGATGTATTAAAAAGGGGATATATCTTTTAGTTGAATAATGAAATATGGAAAATAATGTTGGGTTATATTATAAGAAATACCCTTGTGATACATAAATGATTATGTTTAGTTTTATAAAGGAAAGACTCTTTTTTGAACATAGTTAGATTATGTTGAGAAATATTAAAAGAAGGATATTTTTGTAATAAAGTATAGATAGATTATGCTTTATGAAATATTTTAATGTATTTGATTAATTAAGGGTATGGGATCTTAGTTGATTTAATAAATAAAATATTTTAATGTATTTGATTAATTAAGGGTATGAGACCTTAGTTGATTGAATAAATTAAATGTTTTAATGTATTTGATTAATTAAGGGTATGGGACCTTAGTTGATTGAATAAATAAAATGTTTTAATGTATTTGATTAATTAAGGGTATGGGACCTTAGTTGAATGTATTTGATTAATTAAGGGTATGAGACCTTAGTTGATTAAATAAATGGATTGTTTTTAAGTATTTGATTAATTAAGGGTATGAGACCTTAGTTGATTGAAGAAATGGATTGATTTGAAAAATTTAATTTATTAAGGGTATGGGACCTTAGTAGATTTTGTAAAAATACTTTGCATGATGAAAAGCATGAACCTTTGATTGACTAAAGGAAGAGTTGTGAATTACTCTATATTTTATGAAATGATTCTCTTCTTCTATTGATATGGATAAGAGTGAATTTACGAGATTTATTTTGATGTTGACTAGATAATTTATGATTGAATACATTGATGTTAAGTCCTTCTCACATAACCTATATTTATGTTTTATTTAATTAATTATTATAGACAATGGGTATGACCCTTGGCCATTTACACCTTTTGAATGGGTATAAATACCCATTCAAAAGACTCACATTAAATCATCCAAGTACAATACAATTTATATATTTAATTGCAGGTTCTTCCTCAATTTATAAAGGCGATTCAAACTTAAAAGGTGATATAATTGTTTTCCATTTTGCAATCCAACTTATATATCGTTTGTATCCTAACATTTGGATCAGAGCCTTAATCAAAAAGGGTCAATCATTATCAAAAAAATTTCCCATCAACCACAAACATCGTTGTAATGCATAACAAGGTTGTACTTCCTTATTCAGGTGTTCCTAATCATTGTGGGTATATATTACAAAGAAATAAGGAAAAAAAAAAGAAGACAAAAGAACCAAAAATTGACACTTCAAGCTGAAAAAATTATATTACATTAATCATATTTAACCTTGTCGGCCACCGAAAATCAATTTTGATGCATGACAAATCATCAAAAGGAAGAATCGTGATTGAAATACATTAAATACTTTGCGACTCTGATAGTTTTATATGCACTTATAGGAAATATGATGTAATATTATAAATTTGTAATTATAATATAAGGTTCTAAAAGTTTTACGATGTCATAAAATCCAACTGTCGATGACCCGACATTATGACGTGGGAAGTGAAGGCAAAATATTTTAGTTTTAAAAATATAGGGATTAAAAATCCCACATTGTGGGTGTAGAAAGGCGCAAGCTCCTTATAAAATACAGACCACATAGAAGTAATCGTGACTTCAGTCATGCTTCTACAAAGACCCTCACACGAATAGCACCCATAGGACACTTATTCCTACCCTTTGTTTGACCTTACCATCAATTTGATTGACCGTTTTCAAAAAATTTAGTTCAACCACATCACCGCTCCACCCACTTATTGCTTGGCCGTCGCTTTGCTCCTCTCTCTTGCTCACTGCCCTTGTCGTTCTTTCCATGTCATCTCTGCCGCATTGTCGTGCTTTTCATGTTGTCTTCCTTTCCCTATCACCTACCGTGCTACCTACTCTTCTATTGTTAAAATTAAATACTACTCTCTACTATTGTTATAAATACAGAGAACAAAATATAAAATGTTTTTAGGGTAAATTAGCCCACCAAATTTTGACAAAAATTGATAAATTTTTTCTCAAATTTTGACAATAGAAACTTTTGTTAACCCAAATTGTGCAATATTAAATTTTTTTTTTTTACAAAAGTTGCTAAACAACTTCTTCAAACTTGTCTCACTATTTTGAAATCAATCCCTCCAAGTTGAACCACAAAAAAAAAAATTTACATGGTCGAAGGACATCTATCACTGGATTCCATTCATGAGAAACATGAAAGGATCACTGAAGAAGTTAAACAAGAAAGAGAGGAGAATGCCCATAACACAAGAGAACTCTTCAAGAAAATATTTGCAATGGATGTTAAACTTGATGCTATTAGTCAAAATCAGGCAATAACACATTCAAATTCAACCAACAGTGGGTCACCAAACCGAGCACTATTAGGAGGTCCACAAACTTCCATTTTACCATGAATGACCAAATTAGACTTCCCAAAATTTGAATGCGGTCACCCTACAAACTGGATCTACCAAGCAGAACAATATTTCTCACTAAATCAAAATTTGAAAATGCAAAAAGTGCATATCGCCTCCTTCCACATGGAAAACGATGCCATCCAATGGTACCAATGGTTCAAGAAAACCAACGACATTCTGACATGGTTAAACTTTACAAAGAATCTATTAGTGTGATTCGGTCCTAGCAAATTTCAAAGCTTTATATGGGCCCTCACTAAATTATGCCAAATCACTTCAGTAAGCGAATACCAAGCGGAATTTGAAAGTCTAGCTAATTGAACATCTGGTTTAGACACTGCATTCTTTCAAGAATGTTTTGTTATTGGATTAAAAGAAGAAATTCAAATTGAGGTGCAAATGTATAACCCTACAATAACTTTAGATACCATCAGCTTGGCAAAATTAGTGGAAGGCAAAATCAAGGCACAGAATCGGTTCACAGAATCAACCTTGGGTAAACCATCAAACACCTATACCAACCCCAAAACAATGCAAAATGGAAGGACCCAAAACTCCTATACAGCCCCCAAAATTAACCCCACTCTACCAATTAAGCATCTTAGCTTCGAGGAAATGAAGGAAAGACAAGCAAAAGGTCTGTGCTACCATTGCGATGAGAAATTTGACCAAAATCATAAATATGCCTAAAGGAAATTGAAAGCATGAGGATACGGAAGCAAAACAAAAAAGGAAATGCAATGCTAAGTCCTACGAACGAGAATGCATGAAAAGAGGGAAAACAAACGAAATGAAATGAGATTTGAAGAAAGTGTAAAAGTGCGGCCCTTTATTTTATTGATTTGCTCAAAATTAGGTTACAATATGTCTCCTCCATTTTTAGGGGCTAGGAGCGTCGGACATAGTTTGGTTACACCATGAATGAGGACATTCCCATTTGGGATCTTTCGTGTGTCTACATTGAAAATGGGTGGACCAAATGTCGTTGTCACTTGCGTGAATGTGTCTATGGTTACTTGCTACCCCTCTGGTGTCGAGATACTGCACTCAGAGAAATAGTAAAATATTAGTAGCACATGCGGATGGAAAGAAACACGCTATCCCCAAGGCCTACGGTCAGTGCATGCATAAAATGATTAAAATGATAACTAAAAAATATCAGAATGAGCTAAAAATTTGACAAAAGCAATAAAACCTTACCAAGAACCCACTGTAAAAGGAACAGTCCAAAAATCTGCCATAGATTTCTAATCACTCTGGGGTGGGACGATTAGGACTGTCATAAGCTGTCAAAAATCCACCTCCTAAATGTCTAGTCCAGAGGCCTCCAAAACACCTGCAAAGTTGGGGTTAGGTAAAATGGGGCATTTTGGGATGATCCAAAAGGTTGGATTTTGCTAATTAGGCCTTGATTACCCTGTATCCAATGATGCTCCCTGTATGTTAGCGAAAGCAAGAAATAATAAAATCATAGCAAAAACTTGTTAGAATCACATGAAACTTGAATAGCAGCATATGTAAGTAACCTAAAATCAAATGCAACTAAAACAATAGAGAAATATACCATAGATTTCTAATCGCTCTGGGGTGGGGCGACTAGAACTGCAGTAGTGCGAGGGGCGCCTTGGGGCAGGACGCCCATCGTTTAAGGCTCGATTTCGGCACCAATCCACTTGGGATGGGTCCAAAACCTCTTATGAGGTTGTGTCAAAAAATTTGGTGGGGTATTGTGTCCAAATGTTTGGGTTTGGGTGTGGATTGTGCTTCCAATAATCACCCAATAACCTCCCTTCCAAAAGAGAGATCAAGGATGTAAGAAGCACAATGGCTCCAAATGCTCCTCCTCTATTTTTTTTTTGGGGTGAGAAGACTCACCAATTTATAGACCTAGGGTCTCTCTCTTTGAATGTGCATGCAAGGGCGCCACTTGACTTGCTTGCCCTATTTTGGGAAAAAAAATTATTCCTTGATTTAGAGTCTCTTTGCATGAGGCCTCCATGATCAAGGCATGCTTGACTAAAGTCCCTCTCCTTGATTTGAATCCGTTCCTCACAATTGCATGCCTTGAAGGTGCAGTTAAGTGGCAGACCTATCGAGGTTTGACTTTTTTCCAGTCAAACCTGTTAATCGTCCCATCCTAGGATGAATGTTGATAATCATCCCAGGGTGGGACAAATACCAGTTTGTAATCATCCCAGGCTGGTACAAGTAGCGAGCAAAGTGCTAAAAAGGTGCCAAATTGACCTCTGACCTTCCAAACTGCTATGGGAGTGGTTAGGACCATTGTTTAACCACTGGGGGCTGCCCTAGGGGCTATGTATGTCAATTCGATTAGTGCTTGTCATCACATAATTGGATTGGTGTTGTTTTGGTGTCTACATATGCCCCTTTTTGGGATGCATTGTGTGTGGCATAGTGCTGAGAAAAAATAGATAACCAAAGCACTAATGATTAAGGTTTCTCAGTAACCTAACCAAATTTTGATACCCCAAGTATGGAAAGGGCACGCATTCTTGAATCCTTGCTTCTGACAATCTAAGGAGCTTAATTCAAGTGTTAACCTTTTTCGATGAGGTGTTACTTGATCTTGGATATTGTTCAGTCATGAATAGGCAAAGGGTGCAACCTTTAGTCTATGGTAACCTTGAGTTCAAGATTCTAGAATGCCAAGTGTTTGATCAGCTTGTGATTATTGCTTGTTTTCTACCCCAAGCAGGGACGTGATTGTCTTTGTCAATGATCCTTTGAATGTGTGTTATTTCCTTGATTGGGTGTGTTTTTGTTTATTGGTTACTAAGTGTGACTACCCCGTCAAACGATGAATCGATGAGGGAATGACCGACATGAGAAAAGTGACGAGTCACTTGACCCAAGATGACTTATGTAAGGGTGCCTTCAGTTGTTTTCCATTGAATTCTTATGCAGTTTTTGAACATTTTAACCTGTTTTTGGTGGGTTTGAACCCTTTTTGTGACGCATTTTGAAGCTGAAATTGTCAAAAATTCATCCTCCCGTGGAGCGGTCCGGCTATGGTAGCCTTCTTATGGAGTAGGATAGTGATAATTTGTGACCCCAACATCTATTTTGGATGCCAAGAAAATCAGGCTCATATGCGCCTTCGTTTGGCAATGTTATTGCTATGTTTGGTTGGGTTTGGACCCTTTTTGTGACATCGTTTGGGGATGAAATTCTCGAAAATTCGTTCTCAAAAATTTGTCCTCCCATTGAGCGGTATGGCTATGGTAGCCTTATTAGGGAGTAGGATAGTGAGGATTTGTGACTCCAACATTAGTTTTTCATGCCAAGAATAGTAGGCGCAAAGGCACCTTCGTTTAGAAAGTTTATTGCTATTTTTTTGTGCATTTTGGTGCAGTTTTTGTTGTTTTTGAATTTCTTGCTTTGTAATCATCCTTAGGTGGGATGAATACTAGTTTAGTAATCGTCCCAATGTGGGACGGGTGCTAACTAGAGTGTTCATCCCAGGCTAGAACGATTACAGACCTAAAAGCCTATTTAAGGGCCAAAACTAGGTTTTGGGCTCATTTGCATTTGTTTTTCCTAGCGTTGTGGAGCTGAGGAGGAGGTCAAGTTCGCGTAGCGAAGCGCTGTCAAATTTCTCGAAAACCATGAGTTCACATACCGGATCATCAAGTAACAAAGCCAAAGTGAGACCAATAAGTGATCCTCCTCTGTATTTTGTTTGGTTTGTGTTACAGTTTAAAACCACAATTCTATTTTTCTTTTGTATTTTGTTTTTCGATTTAAAAATGAAAACCCTAGTTAAATGTTTGTTGTTTGTGTGAATTTGTGTTTTGTTGTAAGCTAAAAAATAAAACCCTAGTTTAAACTAATATTGAAAACTTAACTTAAAAAAATGTTTGATGTTGTTTTCAATTTTTTATCAGTTTTAGACTAAGGTTAAACCCTAGGAATTGAAACTTTTGTTATTGTGTGTTGTATTTTTTAGTTTGACAGTAAAATGAAAACCCTAGGTTAAAGTGTTATTTTTGTTTAACTAGAGTTAGAAACCCTAGTTGTTATTTTGTTTGATTTTTTTATGGTTTAAACCCTAGGTTAAATTTTGATTTTTGTAAACTAAGGTAAAAAAAAAAAACCCTAGAGTTGTTTGTATTGATTTTTTTGTTTTAAACTGGAGTTAAATTTTGATTTTTGTAAACTAAGGTAAAAAACCCTAGTTTGAATGAAGGTCAAAAACTTAGCTTTGTTTTTATTTTGTTTTCTATTTTTTATCAGTTGTAGACTAAGGTTAAACCCTAGGAACTGAAAACTTTGGTTATTGTGTGTTGTATTTTTCAGTTTTATAGTAAAATGAAAACCCTAGGTACTGACAAATGTGTTTTTGAATTTTTTTGTTTTTTTGTTTTATTTATCAGTTTGATACTAAAGTTAAAAACCCTAGGAACTGACAAATTGGTTTTGGAATTGTTTTGTTTTTTGTTTTATTTATCAGTTTGATACTAAAGTTAAAAACCCTGGGAACTAACAAATTTGTTTTGGAATTGTTTTGTTTTTTGTTTTATTTATCAGTTTGATACTAGAGTTAAAAACCCTAGGTACTGATCAATTTGTTTTTGAATTTTTTTTGTGTTTTTAATTTATCAGTTTGAACTAGAGTTAAAAACCCTAGGAACTGACAAATTTGTTTTTGGAATTGTTTTGTTTTTTGTTTTATTTATCAATTTGATACTAGAGTTAAAAACCCTAGGAACTGACAAATTTGTTTTTGAATTTTTTTTGTTTTTCAGTTATCAGTTTGAACTAGAGTTAAAAACCCTAGGAACTGATAAATTGTTTTTGGAATTTTTTTGTTTTGTTTTTATTTATCAGTTTGATACTAGAGTTAAAAACCCTAGGTACTGAAAAATTGTTATTTGGATGTTTTGTTTTTTGTTTTTTTTGTTATTTATCAGTTTGATTTTAGAGTTAAAAACCCTAGGTACTGACAAATTGTTATTTGGAATTTGTTCTTGTTGTTTTTTGTTATTTATCAATTTGATTTTAGAGTTAAAAACCCTAGGTACTGACAATTTGTTATTTGGAATTTGTTCTTGTTGTTTTTTGTTTACACTAGAGTTAAAAAGAAAACCCTAGGTTAAATGTTTGCTGTTATTTTTTTTTTTAAGTTTAAAATATACTTAAAAACCCTAGGTTAAAATGTTTGTGATGTGTTTATTTTTTTTTGTTTTTTTTTTTTTTTATTCAAAATAAGTGTAAAAACCCTAGATTGTAATTTTGTAATTTGTTTGTCTATACAGTGTTGTTACTGTTGTTGTATAGTTTGTATTGATCTGTACAATTTGTATACATTACTGTATATTGTTTTAGTGCTATACAATTTTGTTTTTTTTTGTCATGTTTTAATGTTTGTGATTTGTTTTCTTTTGCAAGTTGTGAAGAGTTAGTACCGTGTGTCGACGATGTTCTCTGAAGTGCGGGAGGTGCTTACTATGGCTAACTGAGAGTGGCTTGATGCCCTTGGGCTAAAGCAGGTGACTCAACTAGAGCCTATGGTGGAGGATCAGGCCTATATGATGGCTCTGATCAACTTGTGGGATCCCCGGACCAATACCTTTCATCTCCCAACAGGGGAGATGACAATGACTCTTGAGGATGTCTATCGAATTCTACAGATTTTGATAGACGGGCTACCGATTTGGACTACTGCACAAGATCAGTGGATGGCTGTGCTGACATAATTTTTTGGGCATGGGGTGGATAGTTCGATGGAGAGGGTAGAGGGTGATTTCCTGATTGGTGGTATCTTGGTGCGGTGGTGGCTAGAGAGGGGTGTGTTGGGGGTGAGGCATGCATTACTAATGACCCTCATCTCCAACATGCTACTTCTTGACTCCTCAGGCATGAGGTTCCCATGGAATCTACTGGAGGTAGTGTTCAGATTGGTTGAGTGTCCGACGGAGGCACCCTTGATTATTAGGTGGGGACATATGCTTCTTGGCATAGCTTTATGATGATTTGTACAAGGTTCACTTCCAGATGTGGAAGGGGATTGGGTGTAGCTACCTGTTGCAGTGCTAGGGGTGGAAGTACATAGCTATGGAGTAGCCATAAATTTTATCATGGACCACATGGGTAGATGTGGTTGATATATAGATAGGGTATGCGGCTCTATGGCGACGGTCTAAGGAGCAAGGGCAGAGTCGGTGGTGCACAGGTATCGTAGGGCACTATGCTGATGCCTTCACTTAGATTGCTCTAGGGGATGTGTTCTAGCACCCATACTAGGACTGTCCAGCCTAGCCTGAGGCTGGAGAGTGGCTCCAGTGGGTGCGTAGGGGGAGATGGCTGATTGGGCAACATGGGACTGAGCAGGAGTACTTCCTATACATCTAAGTGACATGACATTTTGGGGTGTTCCAGAGGTTTCCTGGTGAGCCATTGATCTATCGAAGTCAGGATGATGAGAGGACTCTGGCCTAGCTGATCATCGAGCTGCTTGGTGAGAAGTCGAATCTTGTGATCGATGTCCCTAATGTGGGCAACATCGAGGTGACCACTGAGTATGACTAGTGGTGGACGATGCAACGGTTGCGAGGTTAGAGGCCTCTAGAAGGTCCTGACGTAGCAGCAGTAGGTGGGGAAGATGTAGAGGCATCAGGGGAGGGTTGGGGGGATCCACTAGAGGATGAGGACATGGTGGAGGTTGATGATTTTAGGAGGGATTATTTTGGAGTTTCAAAGCAGCCGAACATGCAGGACATCCTGGAGTAGTGGATGCCTAAGTAGCCCGTCGTCTCAGATATGCCTATGCGTCAGGTAGTACCAGAGGATATGGAGGCTAGGTATCTCGTCAAGATAGCATGATTGGAGGATCTACTTCAAAGACGGGATGAGGAGCTTGGGGATGCTTTGTAGGATAGGGATATCCTACTAACTCAGTTGGCAAAGCGAGAGAATGCATTGGTTGTGTACCACCAATAGGATGGGGACATAGATGCTTCACGGGATAGGGATCTCCTATGAACTCAGTTGGCATAGTGTGATGACGTAGTGGATACGTACCGTCGATGGGAGATGGATTTTTTTCAGCATCGAATGGAGTTGGAGGCAGATATTATCTACCTCGATGGGTAGTTACCTGAGCTCCCTAGAGGTGGGTCTTCATGTTGAATGAGAGATAGCGAGACTGAGAAGTCTACTTCCTCTTATCATAGGTCGATGGATGAGCAAGGTGCTAGTGGACATGATGCGGGGGCTAACAGTAGATGCCCTGAGAGGTCCCATAGGACCCACACCATGGGGGGTAGTTCCTGTCACACCAATCCTACGTGATCATGGTGGCCGACATCCTAGGCTTGGGGATTTTTGAGTTTTTGCTTTATTTTGTGAGGTGACTGAATTATTGTAGTCTACGAGAATTTTGACGATATATATACATGACGTTCTTTTTGGTTATACACTTGTCATGATTTATTTTTTCTATTTATGCACATTTATTTATGATGATGTATGCATGTGTTATTATGAATGCGATGTTTCTAATTATATGATGTATGCATATGGAATGGATGAAATAAGTTGTTGATAACTTGTCGATGGCACCATAGACTGTACAAGATTTGTTGGCTTTCTGTACTATGTGATTGCTTTGTGGAATGAATTTGCATGTGATAATTTTATTTTGGTATTTTTTGTATTTTCTAATGGTGATGCAAGTAATGAAATGTATTAGTTATTTTAAAATGTAGTTAAGGTTTTCTGAGATTCAGATGTTTTAACTAACTAGCCAAGACTTTACATTTATCTTACAAGAATTTTGAACAAAGTATGAATCAAACTTGAGTTTGAACAAGTTATTTTACATCCCTGTGTGTGCAATTGAGTTCATTTATGTGGTATTTGTCAGGATACCGCCAATGCCAGATATGTTGTCAACCAAACCTGTACTGAGGATCACCTAATTAGCTCCACTAACTCCATTATTGTATTCAGTAAGATTAATCAACGAGACAAACTAAGGCACCATAAGCTAGCTCATCCACTTGCAAACATTGGTCTGCTCACACACAAAGCTAATGTGATAGACATATTGTCATGCGTTTAGGATACTACCATTGCCAGGTAGGCTGTCCACCAAACCTGTAATGAGGATCACCTAGAGGGTTTTTTGAATGATGAGAATTCCAAGGATTCAAGCTCAGATGTATTCGGTTGCTTGACTTGTTGGGATACTTGATTCATACATAGTGATGAAAATCACTGTTTATTTTTCTCTTTTTGTTTTTCTTTTTGAGCAAGGGATTTGAATAGTGGTGATAACCACTGTTATTTGATTTTGCATTTTTAGGTTGCAAAGTTGAGATCATACCATTTTGGATTATGAATGGCCTTGATCCTTTTGTCCTTGGGGATGACTACCCATCCTGTTCATGGACGTGTAGTACGAATCCTTATGACTTTGGGGACCAAAGGAGATTAGGGATATTATTATGTAAGGGCATTGATATTTTAGGCCTTTGGGATGACTACCCATCCTTTTCAGGGGTGTGTAGTACAAATCCTTACGACTTTGGGGACCAAAGGTGATTGGAGATGTTTGTGATGATGGATTTTTGGGATTTTTCTTTTGAATGGCATTGATCCTTTTAGGCCTTGGGGACGACTACCCATCCTTTCTAGGGGCATGTAGTATGTATCCTTACTACTTTAGGGACCAAAGGTGTTTGGGGATATGATTGATGGTGGTGAAAACCACTGTTGATTATGGGGGATGGATGTGGAAGAGCTTGTCTTTTTTTCAATTCTCAGCATTCTCGAACCATTCGCATAGGGGGATGAATAGGATAACCTTTCACCTATGGTACCCTAAATTGCTTTGTAGTTTTCATCTTCTGTTCACACAAATTGGGAATTTTTTATGTGTGTTAACTTGTGTGGGGATTCTACGTAACGAGGTGGGATCCAAGTAAAACTCTACCTTTGTAAAATTTTTCTGACTTTGTACAATTTTTGGCTAGAAATCTAAAGACAGCTGAATGACGAAAACCCTAAATACATTAGGAGACAACTGACTATGTTAAAAATGTGGATGATGTTATTCTGGAAAAATGGATTGAATGTGGAAAATGATGGAATTGCCTAGCAATTACAGTCTATGGTGTTTGTGACATGTATGACTAGCAAATATGCAATGTATGTATGTGATGCCTAATGCAACTGATTTTTTTGTGTTTTGATTTTTAAGAGTATGCATGGAAGTGATATGCAATTTTTTTGCTATTTTTGATTATTTTATTGTTTTTGTTTGTTTTTGAATATTTGTTTTTGACCAAGCAATTATTGGAACCCTTGGAGATTTTGGTTTGACCAAAGGGTTTATGGATACCTTTGGGGCATTTTAGGGTGACCAAGTGATTGTGGGAATCCTTGGAACGTTTTGGTTTGACCAAAGGGATTATTGATACCTTTGGGTCATTTTTAGGTGGACCAAGCGATTGCAGAAATCCTTGGGGCTTTTGGGTTGACCAAACGATTACTAGAATCCTTGGAGCTATTTGGTTTGACCAAGAGATTATAAGAATCCTTGGAGATTTTTGTTTGACCAAAGGATTTATGGGTACCTTTGGGGCATTTTTAGGTTGACCAAGCGATTACGGAAATCCTTGGGGCTCTTGGGTTGACCAAATGGTTTATGGGTACCTTTGGGGTGTTTTTAGGTTGACCAAGCGATTGTGAGAATCCTTCAAGATTTTTAGGTTTGACCAAGTGATTATGAGAATCCTTGGAGCTTTTTGGGTTTGACCAAGTGATTGTGAGAATCCTTGGAGCTTTTTGGTTTGACCAAGCGATTGTGAGAATCCTTGGAGCTTTTGGGGTGGGCTATGGCTCTCTAAATGTGGAATGGCATCAAATGACTGATGTTCAAGGGTTCTAGTTCCTTGATTCCTTCAAGAGATGCAAGCCGATATGGTCTAGGTCCTATTTTATTGTCGATTACATAAGGACCTAACCAATTTACTGTGAAATTATCCCTTATATGGGGTGGAAAGTTAGAATTTTGTTGGTTCTCTTTTAAGACCAAGTCACCAACCTGAAAGTCCCTCAGGTGAACTTTCATGTTGTATGCTTTCTTAAGTTGTTCTTGATAGATACGTAAATGATCAAAAGCACTGATGCGTCATTCATCGAGCAACGTAAGTTGGTCTAATAGGGCCTACCATGCAGTTTCATCATCAATGAAATCTTGCATTGATATGCGCAGGGAAGGTATTTCCAACTCGAGAGGTATGACTGCCTCAGAGCCATACACCAACAAAAATGGAGTTTCCATAGTGGGCATCTAAATGCTAGTGCAATAATCCCACAAGGCAAGCAGTATTTGAATGTGCCAATCCTTGTGACTATTGGTGACCGTATTTTTAAGGATTGCAACTAGTGTTTTTTTTTATGCCTCTGCTTGCCCATTTGCCTACGGATAATAGGGTGTTGAAAAACTATGCTAAATTTTATACTTTGTGGTCAAAGCACGCACATATTTATTCTTGAATGACGTCCCATTATCCGAGATGATCTTGGATGGAATACCAAAATGACATATGATGTTATGTAAAATAAACTTCGCAATGCGGGTTCCAGTCGTAGAGGTAAGCGAAATTGCTTCCACCCACTTGGTGAAGTACTCTGTGGTCGTTATGATGAACGTGTGACGACCTGACGATGCAGGGGAGATAATTTCAATTAGATTTAAGCCCCACTACAAAAATGACCGAGCCAATTGGATCGGTTGCAAGCCCTGAGAAGGTACGTGTGTCAAATTGGCATGGTGTTGACACTTCATGCACTGCTTGACATATGCACAACAATATCGCTCTAAATATGGCCAATAATAGCTCATGCAAAGAATTTGCTTTACGATGGCCATACCGTTGAAGTGGCCATCATATGTACCATCGTGCACTTGGGTGATCGCCCAAGTGGACTCCTGTTGGTCCAAGAAACGAAGGAGGATTCCTTCATAACTTTGACGATACAAAATGTCTCCTAGCAAGACATGTTTTGCCACTTTTTGTTTAAATGATCTTTTTGCGGTGTGTGTCAATCCAAGTTTGAGGTTACCTAACTTGAGGTAATCCCTTATGGGTGTGTACCAATCTTGCTGATCAGAAACCTCGATGGTATGAACGACCAATCCCTCTTATATTTCATCCGTAACAAAAGCTGAGTGAGAAAGAACTTGTAAGAATAGCATTGTGTTGCTATTAAGAGGGTTCGGGGAGAACAAGGACCCCCAGTCGGTGTGATTCAAACAATCATAGATTCGAGAGAACTTATCCTGAGATGGTTCAATCTGGATCAAGTGGATTCTTGGCATTAGTTTAGAGCTTGCATGATCCATCACGAATTGTTATAATGTTTTTACCTGAATGGTTGTCATATCATCGAAAGGGTCTTGCGGGATTAGTGATCCTAGGGAGGCCATAGTGTCCACAAAATGATTCGATGATCGAGGGAGTGCCTTGATGTCGTACCATTCAAGTTGTGCCAAGAATTTATCCACAAGGGCTTTGTAAGCCTACAGAACTGGGAATTTACATTGGAATACCCCTTTTACTTGGTTGAAAATTAACAACGAATCACCAAAGATGTTCAAGAGTTTGATGTTCATGGTGATTGTTGTTTGAAGACCTATGAGCAAGGCTTTGTATTCGGCATTGTTGTTGATGCACGAGAAATCTAGTTTAAATGATATATGCATTGGATCCCCTTGCGGTGTGAAGAATACAATTCCCATGCCACCCCCTTGCTCACATTTAGAACCATCAAAGAATAAGGTCATGTCGGCCTGTGACTTAGGCTCATCAGAATCTGGTGATTCTGAAACATGGAAGACCCCATCATTGGGTAGCTCTATGGTCAGAGGCTGATTGTCTTCGAGAGGAGCCTCTACTAGTTTATCGATGATGACTTGACCTTTGATGGACTTCTATCCAATGAATTCAATGTCAAAATCCATCAACAACATGATCCATTTCACCGTGTGGCTACTATGATAAGTACGACTCATCATGTACCATAATGGATTCTTCTTAGACACAACATACGTCATGTTGCTCAGCATGTAGTGGCATAGATTTTTGGTAGCAAATACCACTGCCAATTATAGATTTTCAACGTATGCATAGTTAAGTTCATAACTGACAAGGGTGCGGCTAAGATAGTACGTAGCCTGTTCTTTATGTAGTTCATTTTTCTAGGATAGCATGGTGCCCAGTGCCACCTCAATAGCTTAGATGTATAATTAGAATGAAACTCATGGTCTAGGTGGTGCCAATACTAGCGGAGAAGCCAAGTATTGTTTGATGTCATTGAAGGCTAACTAGCGCTTGTCATCCCAGTGAAATGCTACCCCTTGTGCAATAATTTATTCATGGGTCGACACTTGTCAGATAGCTACGCTATGAAGCACTTGATTGGCATGACATTTCCCTGCAAGCTTTTGAGCTGCTTGATGGTAGTTGGGGGAAGCATTTCAAGGATTACCTTGAATTTGTTTGGATCTGCCTCTATTCCTCATTTTGAGACTATAAAACCCAAGATTTTTGTAGATGTGATGCCAAATACGCACTTCTTAGGGTTTAGTCTGACTTTATGTTCAATGAGGCGATCGAGGATCTTGCTTAAGTCATCGAGATGATCTGGGCGCAAAAGAGATTTGGCCAACATATAATCCATGTAATCTTCCAAATTTTTATGCATGTGATCATGGAAGATGTATTTCATGGCACGTTGGTAGGTGGCACCAGCATTTTTAAGGCCAAAGGGCATGACCTTATAACAAAATTTCCCCCAAGGCATTGTGAATGCCATTTTTAGTTGGTCTTCGGGATTGATACAAATCTAATTGTATCCCGAGAAACCATCCATGAGGGAAAGTATTTTATGGCCCACTATAGCATCTACCAATGCATCGATGATAGGTAAGGGGAAACTGTCCTTAGGACTCACTTTGTTTAGATCTCAAAAATAAGTGCATATGTGAATCCTCCCATCAAGATTTTTTATGGGTACCATGTTGGACAACCATGGTGGGTAATCCATGCAGATGACAAACTGTGCATCCAACAACTTTTGGAGCTCGTATTTGACCATTAAGGCTACTGTTGGGTGCATCTTACATAGTTTTTGCTTGATCGGCTTGACTGTCGGATCAAGCGTTAGATTATGCATGACTAGCTATGGGTCTAGCCCCGACATGTCTTTGTAGGACCATGCAAAAACCTCCTTCTTCTATTTAATAAGGGAAATGTAGTTGGCTTTCTCTTCGAGGGATTGAATTACACCCAACTTGATGATCTATTAATTCATTGGATCATAGTCGATGTCTACGTCAGTCGTCTCTTCAACTGACATGTGGGACCCATCCTCTAATTGGTGTGGAGTTGGGATCAAGTGGATATCATTTTCTAAATTCAGATTTATGTTCAAAATGTCGGGTTCCTCTTTAGCATGGAAGACATCCTGAGTCTGTCCTAGGGTGAAATGGAACATCCCACAACAAGGCCAGTACTCTGATGGGGATGGTGGTGTGTCAGTGTGATCCCAGTCTATAGCATCTAAGTATAGATGCAATGATCGTGTTGGGTTGGCTAGGTTATGGATGGGGTCGGTTAAGTCAATGGAGATCATGTTGATGAAATTATTTTGGTCTCCATTACCACGGGTGTGGTGACTCGGACATCCTTGGTGATCTTTGTGCTCTGAATCTTCTCTCTGGGTATTGGCACAAATGGATCGACGCTATGTGTGGATAAAAGGACAAGATCTACCCTTGGAACTGATGGATCTATAGGGTCTCCAGGAGGAAGGTGCTCTCTATATACCTTAAGTGTCGGGTGCAGTAGTTCATCCAACTATGCCTAGTTTAGGTGCCACCTATGCCTTGGCCCTATGTGTAGTTATTCAAACATGTCATCAATGTCCATGGGGTATTTTTGTTGTCACATATGATTGAGATATGCCATCTTAGTCTTGTCTTCATAATCTCTATCAGAGATCCATAGGCCTTCATTGGCTTTGATAGCTATTTGTGACATGTGAGGCTCGTCTTGCTCGAGCAAATTGATTTTGTCCCATCAGGGTTGTTCCGCTCTCTGTAGGAGGACCTGATTATCTTGAGGTGGAATTTGCTTGATTAGAGCATTCAAGGGAAACATTGTCATGAAGCTCTCCTGATAGTCATCCATGGGTGTCACTTGCAAGTGATTTCTATCAGACTCAAAAGTGTCCCAAGGTGCCACCTCATACTCTAACTCATCTTCTAAAGACCCTTCTTGGCCTTGTATATATTCCTATTGTAGGTGAGTCCTCAAACTTTCTCCTTTCTCGATCGAAGGGAAAGGGTTATTAAGCTCAACAAGGTTGGTTGTTAGCAGTGGGAGATAATCCCCCAATGTATATGTTGTGTTAGGATTGGCATATGGATCTAATGCCAACCCATCCTTGTTGCCTATCCCTAGGCCTTGCATGTTCTCTACCAAGATGTCAAGGGGCAAGGGGTGGTTGAAACCTACTCCTAACTTATCGTATGGCATTTGATATATTGGTTGGCAAATGACATGCACTCCTTTCTCATATATACCTAACCCATATCCATGCCAATTACATTGGCCAAGATATCTCAAAGTGAAGTCTGGGTTGGAAAAATAGTTGACATCCTTAGCAAAGGTCTCTTCATATTCTTCTTCTTGCATGTAAGGTTAAATGCCATTATCGAGGCCCCCATATATAAAATTTATCTAATTTTGTGGGTAGCCTAGAGGAACAATAGTGTCGATGGGGAGGCGAGGTCTCCCCATGTCCTGCATGGACTCAAGTGTAGGTGTTGCTACAATGTTATGCACTAGATACTCCTCCAAGCCTGTATTGGCCATCTCAACGATGATCATTTGCAATGGAGGGGGAGGGAATGGGACTTATTCCTAGGTCCACTCCATGTAGGGTGAACTAGGCATCTCGACTTCCATCCGACTAGGCATCTCTTTGGTAGAGATGGTTGAGATTGATGGCGGTGCCTCTTCTAGGGGTTTCTTCCCCTTGTCCTTTGATGTGGCCATCATAGGTGAAGGACCAGATGATGAAGATGGACCCGGCTAGGGATTTGATGGACTTAACAGTGGGGATGTATGTAGAATTGGGCCCTGTTTAGATGGATTCAACTGAAAATCCAAATGTGTTGATGGGAGGGTCGATTGCAGCATTAGTTGCACCGTATTGCAATACTTGAAGGGATCTAAATCTATTGGGACTACATGCACCTACCCTTCGAATGTGTACTTTAGGCACTGATGAGCTATCGAAGGGACACACTTCATGTCCCTGATCCAAGGCTAGCCCAACAAGATATTATAGGCCATATCACCTTCCAAGATGTGGCACAATGTAGGAATAGTCTTTTGTCCCACTTGGATGGGTAGGACAATTGTGCCAACCGTCAAGCATATCACATCATTTAATGCTCAAAGAGTATAGGTGGAGGCCATGATGTGAGATGCTGGCAACTTTAGGTGTTTCAATGTCATTGTTGTAATTATATTACTGGATGATCTAGTGTCCACCAACACCCTCTTAAACGGAATCCCGTTGACCCATGCAATGACGTGTAGGGATGGATCTGCCATATCACCAGTCACTGATTTCAATTCGTCTTCTCTAAAGGTGATGACTGGCTCGGTCCATTGTTTCACATGTCCCGCAAAGTTGTTGAAATATTTTTCTTCATGGGGCTACAGGTCAATGGATTTTAATATCTCCATTAGAGCCTTCTGATTGGGCAATGATTGTTGAATGAGATCGTAGATGGAGAGCCTAATCGACGTGGTCCTTAAACTTTGGGTAAGTCTAGTCCAAATATTGGCCACTGGTCTAGGTGGGGGAGGTTGCATAGGGTGTTTTTGAGGTTGTGACGTTGATGGAACGTCTCCTATAGCCGCTACGAGGGCAACTGTGCTTGGGTACCTCTTGTTCTGAGGTACTATGCTTGTCATACCTACATACCCCTACATGGGGTAGTTCTGTGTTACCTCATTGACTTTAAGGGTGTTTGCCTATGTATCATGGGCAGGCAGGGGGTCTTTGAAGACCCCCATTTTTTGGTTTTTTGGCACCACTAGAGTATCCATCGCCAACGTCTTATTGTCTATTAGGTCTTGCACGAAGCTCTTGAACTTCCAACATGCGTAAATGTCATGTCCTTTCTGCCGATGAAATCTATAGTACAAGTCTTCCCTATAGCCCTTAGGTTTTGGCATGTTGGGGTCTATGGGTCGACTTTCTGGCAGGTGTATCAAGTTTTCCATGGACAAACAGTCAAACAAGGAGTCTTTGGACTCTATGAAGGGTGTGAACTATTGCCTAGGGTGACGATGTTGAGTTTGCTCTTGTCGATGATTATCCTTCTCATAGATATCAAGAGGAACTGCCTAATAGTTAGCTTGTGAGGTATGTGTTGCTTGCGTAGGCTTAGGCATGTTTATAACAACCTGATTAACCGTAGCGGGTTTTGGTTGTGTGGTCCCTATTTTGGCATTTTTAGGCCACTCTTTCTTCCTTGGCTTGGCAATATCGCCATCCTGTATCTTGATCTCCTCAATTATTCTGGCTTGCTCCAGGGCTTCCTCAAGAGTGGCATATTGTTGCAGCTACAATAGCATGGAGATCGACCTCAAACAACTCTTTGAGAACATTTGGGTTAGGTCGGCCATGGGAGGGAGGTAGGGCAACTTTGAAAGCAATGTCCTCTATTGATTTCCATAGGCCACCATGGTTTCTTCCTCATACTACCTGAGGCTAGCTAGGTCGCTTAGTGATGCCTTCTTCTTGGTGTTGAAAGTGAAGCTTTCAAGGAATGCGTCCACTAGCTGATCCAAGTTACTGATGCTATGTTTTGGCAACTGAGTGAACCAATCCGAGGTAAGGCCTATGAATGTGGTTATAAATGTTCTTAGCAACAAAGCATCATTGTCCTGAATGCCAAAGCATTGGCTCAGGAATCTAGTCACATGCTCTTAGGCATCCTCCTCCCATCTAAATATTGCCAATTGGGGCAATTTAAAGTGTTTAGGGTATGGGGGTGCTAGCACTGACGGATGCACAGGGTGACTATAGAGCTGGCATAGAGTGGGCCTTTGGGGTCCATAAGTCTTGGTCTCCATAGAATCTAAGTGCTCTAGCAAATATTTATATGCATCGAAGGATTTTATCTCTTCGTCCTTGGTTTGTTCCCGTTGTGGGTTGTAGGGAACTTAAGGCCTATGGAGGGGTAGCCGAAAAGCATCTCCCTTGTGTTTGTAGGGTATTTCAGCCCACTCTTCTTCTTTCTCATACTCCTCATAGGCTTCTTGAGGAGTTCTTGGGTGAGACCTATAAACATGGGTGGGTGCCCGTGGAGGGTGCCCATCATTGTTTCTAGGAGTGGCCTCCCGCTCAGGTCTAGGAGGTCTTGGAGGCAATATTTGATAAGGTCACAGAGACCTATCTCGCACCAAGGGGTTGTGCCTCTCATATAATTCTATCTTATGCACACGAGGGGTTGGGACCCTCTTAGGCACAATGTTCTAGAGCAATTCATCTATCTAACGTTGAATGCGCTCTTTGCTGAGGCGATACAGATGCTCCAAATGTTGTTGTTCTTGCCTAAGCTACATGATTTGTGCTTGGTGGGTGGCATGTTTGGCAAATGCCAAGTCAATTTGTTCTATTGTATTGTGTTTAGGAAGCCTAGATACCTCTCCTACCTATCTATCTCGATCATGGTGATCCAAGATCTCTATAGGTCACTTTCCTCTGTTGAGGTTAGCGACATTCACCCGAGGCTCTGGCCTCATTGGGTGATCTTGATACATAGCAGGAACAAAGACGCATTTATCCCACACTGTGTATTGCTCTTAAGGAATGTAGTGGTCTTCCTCATGCTGCCTTTCATATATGTGAAAGGTGCGGGCAGAGTTGGCTTGCCCTGTGTGAAGAGCCTTGTGCTCTGGATTTGGCCTATTGTTTTTGATAGTAATAAGGGATAGAGGAGGGATGATGTAATCATGTGACCCCTCCTTATGGACCCAATGTTTCTCTAGCAATTCATCACGTGGTGGCCACTCATAATAAGTGTGTATGGCCTCCTCCTGAAAGGGTCTATGTTGAGTGGGAGTGCCCCTCAAAGGGGTGCCTCTATAGTCCCGTTCTGTAATGGCATGATGTTGACTACCTTGTGGTTCAGGCTGCCAAGGTGGTATGACCAAGTCCTCAAGACTATATCGGAGGTGACTTGTACCCCTTTGTACACTTTTCACAGCTTATGCCAATGATTGTGCTCGGCTACGGGTGTACACCATGTTGATGTTTCTCTAAAGATGTGTACATTTTTATCTTCTTTACAATTTTTTATGCTACACTAAAAATGGGGAAACACAATAAAAGCAATGATTATCTTTTTTATGGATTAAAAGTGTGCCCTATATCTGGTTCAGTGTGTTTTGATGTCTGTTTTGAAAACCTTGTAAAGAATTTTTTTTTGTATATGCAATATGAGGGCTCGTATATCTCCCAAAATGGGCACCCCTTCAATATACCACTACCAAGCCATTATATTGAACCTCTCTATATACCTGCCATTACGTGAGGGAGACTATTGGTATGTGAGAGCATAATAGTACGTGTAACATAGGCAGCATGAAATGGGAATCGCTCTATTTTGACACCTACCATAGAAGACTTATCCTCATGCGCTGGGAATCACCCCAGCTACACTTGGTTAGCTTTCATCAGGATTTATGTCTAGCAACAGTCATGATCGGGGTTATGTATGCACAATTTCAAGCCAAGGTGGTGATGAAATCCACCGTTGGTCTTGATCAAGGGTTGGGGTTTTACGACCAAATCCTTGGTGTTTAAATTACCACGTGGTGTGTTGGGTTCTTTTTATTTGCACAAAGAAAGAAAAAAATACACTAAAACTCTCCTATGCAAGCAAAGAAACAAGAAATGACAGATACAAAAAATAGAAAATGACAGAGGATGCTCAGAACCCCTACCTCTTCTCTGCCCAAACCGGATGCCTCTGAGTTTCTACTCTGAAATTGCATAGAGAGTTATTCATCTCGGGGTGAGATGAATAATAGATCTGTATTCGTCATAGGGTGAGATGAATTCCTATTCGTCCCTGGGTGACACGAATTCCAACTCTGTATTCGTCATAGGGTGGAACGAGCAACAGTCCAGTGCTTGAAATATTGACACCTGCAAGCAAAAAAACACACAAATTTTGATCTCAAAATCAAGGGACAATAATCCCATTGTGATCACCATTTAAAGCACGAGGATACGAAAGCAAAACAAAAATGGAAATGCAATGCTAAGTCCTACGAACGAGAATGAATGAAAAGAGGTAAAACAAATGAAATGAAATGAGATTTGAAGCAAGTGTAAAAGTGCAGCCCTTTATTTTATTTATTTGCTCAAAATTGGGTTACAATACATCTCCTCCCCTTTCAGGGTCTAGGAGCGTCGGACATAGTTTGTTACACCATGAATGAGGACATTCCCCTTTGGGATCTTCTACGTGCCCACGTTGAAAATGGGTGGACCAAACGTCACTGCCACTTGCATGAATGTGTCTATGGTTCCTTTCTATCCCCCCAGTGTTGAGATCCTATGCTCATAGAAATAGTAAAATATTAGTAGCACCTGCGGATGGAAAGAAACATGCTATCCCCAAGGCCTACGGTCAATGCATGCATAAAATGATTAAAATGATAACTGAAACATATCAGAATGAGCTAAAAATTTTATAGAAGCAATAAAACCTTACTAGGAACCCACTACAAAAGGAACAGTCCAAAATCCTATGACAAATTTCTAATTGCTCTAGGGTGGGACGATTAGGACTGTCATAAGTTGTCAAAAATCCACCTCCTAAATGTTTGGTCCAGAGGCCTCCAAAACACCTAAAAAGTTGGTTTTACATAAAATGAAATATTTTGGGATGACCCAAAAGGTAATATTTGGCTAATTTGGCCTCGACTTCCCTGTATCCGATGACGCTCCTTGTATGTTAGCGAAAGAGAGAAATAATAAAATCATAGCCAAAACTTGTCAGAATCACATGAAACTTGAATAGCAACATATGTAAGTAACCTAAAATAAAATGCAACTAAAACAATAGATAAATATACCATAAATTTCTAATCACTCTAGGGTTGGGCGATTAGAACTGCAGTAGTGCGGGGGGTGCCCGGGGGCAGGAAGCCCACCATTTGGGGCTTGGTTTCGACACCAATCCACTTGGGATGGGTACAAAACCTCTTATGGGGTTGTTTTGGAAAATTTGGTGGGGTATTGTGGCCAAATGTTCAGGTTTGGGTCTGGATTGCACTTGCAATAATCACACAATAACCTCCCTTCCAAAAGAGAGATCAAGGATGTAAGAAGCACAATGAGGGTAAGGGTTTGATTCGGCAGCACTTCGTTGCTCCAAATGCTCCTCCTCTATTTTTTTGGGGGGGTGAGAAGATTCACCAATTTATAGACCTAGGGTCTCTCTCTTTGAATGCGCATGCGAGGGCACCACTTGACTTTCTTGCCCTATTTTGGGAAAAAAATTATTCACTGATTTAGAGTCTCTTTGCATGAGGCCTCCATGATCAAGGCATGCTTTACTGAAGTCCCTCTCCTTGATTTGAAGTCGTTCCTCATAATTGCATGTCCTGAAGGTGCAGTTAAGTGGTGGACCTATCGAGGTTTGACTTTTTTCCAGTCAAACCTGCTAATCGTCCCACCCTGGGATGAATGTTGATAATCGTCCCAAGGTGGGACAAATACCAGTTTGTAATCATCCCAAGGTGGGACGAGTAGGGAGAAAAGTGCTAAAAAGGTGCCAAATTGACCTTTGAACTTCCAAACTACTGTGGGAGTGGTTAGGACCACTGTTTAACCACTGGGGGCTGCCACAGGGGATATGTATGTCAATTTGATCAGTGTGTGTCATCACATAATCATATTGGTGCTTTTTTTGTGTCTACAAAAATTATATATTTTAGATGCCACCGATTGTGGAAATTCTACTGAAGAAGAACCTGAACTAGAAGTAGAGGTATTATCCGACACACTTGAAAGCGACGAGGAAAATACACCCAAGGTTTCCTTCAATGCCCTTGCAGGATTTTTTGCCCCTCAAACAATGCAAGTTAAAGGGTATTTTAAGAAACAAAGCCTTGCGGTGCTCCTTGATTTTGGTAGAACCTACAATTTTATTGATCCAAAAGTGGCTAAGCAAGCAAATTATTTTATATACCCTTGCAATAATTTTGAAGTGATGATTGGAAACAACAAAAAAATGAAAATGCAAAAATATAAAACTAATTATGGGGGATTATAACATGAAAGGCGACATGTATGTCCTACCCCTAGGTGGTTGCGACATTGTACTAGGTATACAATGGTTATGAACCTTGGGCATAGTCCAAAAGGAATTTGATGAACTATGGATGAAGTTCACAGAAAATAACCAAACCTATATTATCAAAGGCCTAAAATCAGGACCCTCCCAAATCGTAAGCTCACATAGAATGGAGAAAATTATCCTAAAATGGAACAAAGGAATGGTCACCCAATTATTTTCAATTCAACCTAGTCACAAAGAAGAAGAGGCACCAGAGTTACAAAATATTTTAGACCACCATAATGAGGTATTCAATGAACCAAAAGGACTACCTCCACAACGAAGTCATGATCTCAATATTCCACTACTTCCAGGGCATCAACCCCCTAATATTATGCCCTATCATTATCCATACCTCCAAAAGACCAAGATAGAGAAATTAGTACAAGAGCTTCTTAACACAGCGGTCATTAGACCTAGTAGAAGCTCTTACTCCTCTCCAATTATATTAGTTAGATAGAAATATGGGTCATGGTGTTTATGTGTCAAAATTAAAGCACTTAATAAAATGACCATCAAGGATAAATTTTCTATTTCGATCATAGACGAGATATTATATGAACTCCATGGGGCTGCTTATTTTTCCAA
Organism: Wollemia nobilis; assembly: GCA_028583015.1. NCBI lineage: Eukaryota > Viridiplantae > Streptophyta > Pinopsida > Araucariales > Araucariaceae > Wollemia > Wollemia nobilis. Next base: position 1,731,924 of record JAQPPZ010015050.1, read on the forward strand.
GTTAGACTTACGGTCGGGCTACCACAAAATACGAGTCAACAAAAATGATATTCCTAAGACATCCTTCTACACTCACGAAGGGCAATACAAATTCTTGGTGATGCCATTTGGCCTTACCAACGCTCATTCCACATTTCAAAGTCTAATGAATAAGGTATTTCACCATTTCCTTCGTAAATTTATCTTATTTTTCTTTGATGACATTTTGATTTATAGCAAAACATGGGAAGAACGTTTGGACCATGTTAGACAAGCATTACAAATCTTAAAGGAAAATCAGATTTATGCAAAAATATCAAAGTGTTCCTTTGGAAAATAAGAAATTGAATACTTAGGGCACATTGTCTCAAAGGAAGGAGTTAAGGTAGATCCTCACAAAATCGAGGAGGTAAAAAATTGGACTATTCCAAAAACCTTAAAAGGTCTACAAGGGTTTCTTGGACTAACTCGCTATTATAAAAAAATTATCCAAAATTATGGTAATATCTTTGCCCCTATAACAACATTAATTAAGAAAAATGCTTTCAAATGGTCATCTAAAGCGGATGAGGCCTTTATTACCTTAAAAACTACAATGTGTACCACCCCTGTTCTAGCCATGTCCAAATTTTCTAAACCATTCATCATAAAAAATGATGCCTTAGGAATAGGAATGGGAACCATACTCATGCAGGATGGAAGGCCTCTAGATTTTATAAGCAAAGCATTTTCTCCAAGGAATCTAGCCCGCTCTACATATGAAAAAGAGATGTTGGCGATCGTTCACGCTATTCAAACTTGGAGGCCTTACCTTATTGGCCAACATTTCATTATACGCATTGACCATCATAGTTTGAAATACTTTTTGGAAAAAAGGACTAATACCCCAGAACAACAAAAGTGGGTTACTAAACTTCTTGGCTATGATTATGAAATTACATATAAAAAGAGAAAGGACAACATGGCAGCCGATGCACTTTTAAAAAAAATTGAAGATATGCCTCAAGTCCAGGCTCTTTCCTCCCTTATTCCTACATGGGTAGATGAAGTACATGAAGAGTGGATAAATGATCCCACTATCCACGCACTAATTCAACAACTCCAACATGATCCTAGTAGCAAACCTCCATACACTTGGGAGGACAATATATTAAGGTACAAAGGAAGGATGGTCCTCACCCCAAATTCAACTTATCGTGAAAAACATATTCAAGAGTTACATACCTTACCCATTGCAGGACATTCTGGATTATTAAAAACATATAAAAGAGCCACTCCTTTTATTGGATAGGAATGAAAAATTACATCAAATATTTTGTAAAAGAATGTGAAGTTTGCCAACGACAAAAGGGAGAGACCCTTGCTACTCCTAGATTACTTCAACCTCTTCCTATACCCACCAAAACATGGGTGGATATTTCTATGGACTTTATTGAGGGACTACCAAAGTCAGGGGGAAAAACAACCATTTTGTAGTAGTTGATCGCTTATCTAAATATGCCTATTTTTGTCTGATGGCTCATCCTTATACCACTAGAACTATAGCCCACATCTTCCTAGATAACATCTTTAAATTACATAGAATGCCTTAAACTATTGTTAGTGACTGTGACCCAAATTTTACTAGCACTTTTTGGAAGGAATTTTTCAAATTACAAGGTATGCAACTTCGTATGAGCTCTGCTTACCATCCTCAAACCGATGGCCAAACCGAAGTTGTTAATAAATGCTTGGAAATGTACCTTCGTTGTTTTGTTTCTACTCAACCACTCCATTGGGTAAAATGGCTTCCACTCATGGAATGGTGGTATAACACTTCATACCATACATCCATTAAAATGACTCCTTATGAAGCATTATACGGCCAACCTCCACCATCCCTCACTTCCTATATTCTAGGGACTACAAAGGTGCATGCGGTTGAGACAAAACTCTCTACTCGGGATGACATACTCTGGATCCTCAAAGAGAACCTTCACATCACTCAGAATTGCATGAAGCAACAAGCCGATCAACATAGGAGTGAACATAGTTTTCATGAAGGTGATATGGTTTTCTTACATCTCCAACCTTACCGTCAATCCTCGCTTAAACACAAAGGTTCTCAAAAGTTAGCACCCAAATTTTACGAGTCGTATAAAGTTCTCCAACGCATTTGGATTGTTGCCTACAAACTTGAGCTTCCCCCCTCTTCCAAAATTCACCCCGTATTTCATGTATCTTGCCTCAAGCTAGCAGTTGGAGCCCACATCACTACACAAACTACTCTTCCTAAATTTTTTGATGATGGAGTACTTTTAGTCAAACCAGAAGCTATCTTGGATTGTCGATCTCATCACCTTTGTACTCATGATATTATAGAATTTTTAATCCATTGGAAAGGTCTACCTTTATAAGATGCAACGTGGGAACCTCTTCAAGATATCCAACAACAATTTCCAATGTTCCAGCTTTGAGGACAAAGCTCTTTTAAGGGGGATGGCATGTTAAGCCCTTCCCACATAACCTATATTTATGTTTTATTTAATTAATTATTATTGCCAAGGGGTATGACCCTTGGCCATTTACACCTTTTGAATGGGTATAAATACCCATTCAAAAGACTCACATTAAATCATCAAAGTACAATACAATTTATATATTTAATTGAAAGTTCTTCCTCAATTTATAAAGGCAATTCAAACTTAAAAGACGATATAATTGTTTTCCATTTTGCAATCCAACTTTTATACCATTTGTATCCTAACAATTGAGTAGTTCTGTATAGTGGTAATTTCAAAACCATATTATATATTCACTTACTTTAAATTATTTAGTAGATGCATTTAGATGCATGCTTCATAAGAACCATGAGTTGTCTTGATCCCTTACTACCATCAATTGAGAGATGAAAAGATAGAAAAATCAGGAGGACATATGGAATCGCAACATTGATCTTGACATTGGTTGTAGTGATGAATTTATTTAGTAGACTACACTATGGTGGATTAATCCCTAGATGTGCATGGATGTGATGGATTATTATTTTAAAAGAATGGAGGTTTTACCATACTTGGATTATGTATTGATGTAATAAATAAATGAAGAATACATCTCTAACTTGTTGTTCATGAAATTTATAGTTATTATGGTTTCATAGTAATTCCTTTTCTTAAATGTTTTGATTAGATGATGATGTTTTATTTAAAGTACTTTTTTGATGCTTATGTAGATACTATTCTATGTTTAGATTAAATATATAGACTTAGTTTTATCCTTCTAAAGAAAGAAGATTTATATGGTTTATTTGTTATCCAAAATTATTATCAAATATGTGATAAAAGTAGAGGAAATAGGAACCTAAGGGATTATGATCTCTTAGGATAAACTTAGAAGAGTAACCAAATTAGTTTAATGGACCTAAATATCTATGAAAGGAATAAGTTATCTCATCATGGAGATGAGATGGATAGCATTTTATAATACGTGTAGTATACCTACACAAATGAATTTATGTATAGTATAGAGATGGATGTATTCTTTCAATTATAAAACGAGATAAGTTAGCTCATATGAAAGATGAGATGGATAACTTATTTGTGATACATGTACTATACCTACACAAATAAACTTGTGTATGGTATAGATATGGGTGTATCCTTTAGTAGATTTGGGAATGATAAATTCGATCAAATTAAACATTAGATTAGCTTAGTTCTCTTAATATTAACACATATATTGGTTAAGGATATATGAGTCCCTCTCGGTTTGTGCATGTAAAAAAATAATTAGTTGTTTTAGTTGGATTTTGGATCATTACAAGAAGGGAGTGTAAGGAAGGAAAGGGGAATAAGAGGAGAAGAAGGTAAAATAGGACACATTGGTCCATGGTATTTATCCATTCAAAGTATGATTATACAACTACGAGTGGTGTAGGAGCGATGGATGAAAGAGAAGGGTGATGAGAGTGCATCTAAGATGATAGAGACAAAATAGAATGAGGAAGGAGGAGATGGAATCAGTGCAGGGATGGAGTTAATGAGAGATGGGATGATGATGGTGATTGAGGACTAATGAAAAGGGATAAAGTGACACTTGAGCAGGATACTTAGGATTATCTTGAATCATTATCAATGTAGTATGCCTTAATGATGGAAGGGATAAACATTATTGAACCTTGGCATTGATATAATAATGAGTATGTTAGGTTTGGCAAGTTTATCTACCATTTTTAGGTATTATCACGACACTTTGATTGACTTATCAAAGCATGATGTGTGAGTATCCATACAAGGATAGGCATGAAGCCTACCGAATTAAGTTTTATTAGATTTTTCATTGACAAGAGAAGTGTTATATGTTGGCCCAACAAAGTATGGTTAATGATGTTCTCAAGCAAGGTTATTAGATAAATATCAATTCCAAGAATGTATATTGGGTATTTGAACAAATTTTTGGTATTGATAAGGTAATGTTATCCCACTCAATTGATAAGGTGATTTGTGGTGGGGTACAATTGGGGTAAATGAATTAAATTGGTGATTATGTGTAAGATGAAAATATAGGAAAGAGGCTAATTGAGGAAGAAGGTGATATTAAATAAGAATGGAGTCACTATTAGGGGGATGAATTATACCACTAAGATGATTAATTCCATGTGATTGAGTATATATTTTATGATATGTCTTAATTATCAATAATAATCAATATTATGACCCTTTTGATGATGGTAGATGCAATAGTGGTCTTCTTTGTACCATTTAGGCTTAGGTTTACTAGGGTCTATAGGATGGATGTTAGGTAAAAAATTAGACTTTCATCCTACAACTTTGAATGATCATTGACATTGGGTTCGATAGAGGCATCTAAGAATGAAACAAACAATGAGGATACTAAGGATGATTAGAAGAATTACAACAAGAATATGGATTAAAATAAGGTTTTGAGAGTGATATGGAAGGTTGTTGATGACTTAATTGTAGCTAAATATTTATAATGCAATCTAATATTTCTTGCAAGTTGATGAAATATGGAGTTGAATTTATTGGGATAAGATTAATTTTGGTGTTGAAATGGCTGAAATTAGGTTGGTAGGGATAAGAGTGTGTGGATGACAGCAGTTGGGAAATAGGATAGGATGAATAGTGAGGGTGGTGTTGAACTAGGGGATCCACATAGGATGAATGATAACGTAGATGTTGAAATGGGAGAGCCATATAGGATAAATGGTAAGGTGGATGTTGAAATGGGCAGCCACATAGGATGAATGGCAAGGTGGTGGAAGAAATAGTGGAAGGGATGGTGTGGAAAATAGTGGATGAATATATGGAAGAAATACTTTTGGAAAGGGATGTGGGAGAGGTGAAGTTGCAAAAAGAGGTGGAAGATATGGTGATTAAGGAGGGGATGGTGGAAATATGGTAGGAGGGATGGTGTTGGAGAAATAGGTGTAAGAAGGGAAGTGGGAAAAAGAGGAGGCAAATGTGAATTTTATTGGTGTAATGGGGGTGACATGCTCCTTGTATGAGGTCTCATGGTTAAATTAGAGTGGGTGGATGGAGGTAATAGGCCTGGACTAAAATGTAAGGGGTAAGGATGGACCTTGTAATTCGGTGAGGTAGAGGAAAAATGGTAGAAGAGGTACTGAGCGAGGTGAAAGGTATCCCCTCAAATTGTGTTGGAGGAGTGGCTGAACGATGGATATATGGGTGGAAGAATCCATAGGAAAGTATTCTAAATTACATGGTTGGATTTGGATTTCAATTATAAGAAAATAAATATGGGATAGAATGAAAAGGAATGGATAGGATTGATGGGAGGAAGAGGTAAATATGGATTTTGGGAATGTTTTGAATGTTTTAGTGATGGTTTAGGTGTTTTTTGGTATGAATAAAACATATTATCTATAAAAACAAAAATGCAAAGAAATATGAAAAAAAACAATGATGGTTTTTATGTTCTATTTTGATGTTTTTGGGATGGTTAGGTTGAGATGGCGGATGTTTTGTAGATTGTGTTTGTTTTTATTTTTATTTATTTATTTATTTTTGTGTATTTGATGTAGCCTAGTCCTAGGAACTACTAGGGAGTGGATGGAGTGGATTATACAAGGTTGTGTTTATGCCCACCCTCCATTATAGGAAAGGGTACACAATAGCTAAAAATATATTCTTAGGATGGGGGCTAGCTCTAGGTATTCTAAGGGAAAAATGGACCTCCAAAATGTGGTTGTGTTGTCTAAAACCTGCTACTGGTCCAATCAAATTTCACTTCACCCTTGGTTGAACATGGTCAAAAATGATAGTTGCATACCCGCTAATTATTAATCCCTACGAGCAAGGGTGTCTAAAGTCAATTTACCCTAGGCTAGTATTAAGGGTAACCAATTTTTTGATGATGAAATTTAGGAAAATATGTGATCTATTATAGGGTTTCTAAAGGATAAACTAATGGTTAGGGATGAATTCCAACATCACCATTTGGTTATCCTCACAAAAACATTACAAAAAATAAAAGTGCAAGTGTGTGATTTTATTGTTTTGTTTATGTTTTTGTTGTTTTTGTTTTGTTTTAATTTTTTTATGTTAAGAATACTAACATACAACACAAAATTAATCCTAATAATTCAAAATGCAATGCAGAAAAGTACTATGACTAAGATGATTCTAAGAATAAGATACACCTAATCTAACGAAGAATTTCTTCAAGTACAAAAATAATGCTTCATACATCAAGTATTAAAATTACATTCAATATGCATTCAAATGATGTCTTGCAACCAATTGTTGGAAAGGTCTTAGATTCAGATCTACAATACAACTTTTGGATCTAAAATATGTTGCTCCAAGTGAAACTTATGCTAAAAAAGGTGCTAGGGGTATTAATAATAAAAATGAAGGGTGCCTTTTACAATTGGAAATAAAAATATTTCCATGGAATATTCCAAAATATTTTTACTCGAGATACATTTCCAAGTAATCCTACAACACTAACAAAAGTAGTGCCTCTGCTAGAAGTATAATGAATTGAAATAGTGTTCTATCATACCCATATTTTGCACATGAAAACATATTTAAAAAAATACCCCCCTATTGGTATGTGAGAAAATAAATAAATCCTACCTAAAAATAATTCAAATTGTCATCTCCTTTTTGCATAATACATAGACTAGCACTAAGAAAGTAAGTCTCCCCAATAGAATTGAATGGTGTAGTTAAAGCTTGCACCCAATCAACATGAGGATATGGAAAAAGAACACACAAGTAGACATGTTTGTTCAATATGGAGTGGGGTCACTATGTCAAATATTACAATGAGGATACATGTTTTAAACTTGTTGTTTAACCTACCTTAAACAAATGTGGGATATAATTGATTTCAACATGATTTAACAACTTTACATTTAACAATACAAAGTCAAATGAATTTTGTAGATTACAAAATATATGGGTTTTGGACTCATCGAATAGTGGCACATATTGCATAGGTGGGGATAGTGGGTAACAACTGATAAGAAGGAGAAGTGGCCCATGATGTACTAGCCTCTATATACACCAGTGGACTCCTACGAACCACATGTATATTCTCCATTTTTCACCTGTTCCACATGACATCTTTCACTCCTGAATTTATAGCCTTTAGAATACTATCTCAAAGTTTTAACTTTTTTGCAATTTTGGTTTAGCACTATAATCATAGAAAATAAAAACAAAGAGTTAGTTTTTCTTAAAAAACTAAGAAGCTAAACAAATAGCTAAAAATATTAAATTTTTGGGGTCTCATTGTGATTGTCATTTTGTATGGCATAGAAATACATGAGTACATTGATAAATATAAAATATGTTACAAATAATATTTTATTACATATAGCCTCCTTGAGACCTTTGGAAAGGGGATCTCCAAAAAGGAAGATGATCCCTTTTTACACTAATGATACAATGGTACAACAAATTTTTCTATAACACCAAGATGGTTGGGTGGGTTTTGAAGCATTATCTTACTTGATGGACCATTCATGGTTGAATGTGCCTTCAAGAACCCCACACACAATCAAAAACAAAATGATTAGTAGCACTTGCTTTCACAAGAAAATTTAATAATGAAAACTTAATCTACTACATAAAAAAAAACCTTAAATAAGTTAAAGAGCATATAGCATACAACATTTGAATTGACGCATGCATACAGATAGATCCTAGCACAATTTTGGAAGATTTTTCTCAAGGTCATCTCACTCTCTCTTGAAAATAAAGAAATGAGGGGGATTTCTAAAAAATTGGCAAGGAAGAGTTGATGATGACATGTAGATGAGTTGGCATGATGTGGAAGCCAAGTGGCATGTGGAGAAACCAAGAAAAATCTAGAGAATGCACTTGGAGGAATGTGCACCTCCCAAAATTTAATGACCTTGGGTGAAGTGAGGGAGCATGAGGATGTGGTAAAATTGGAGGATGTGGGGAGAATTTTAAATTCACAAAAAGGTGCAAAGTGGATGTGGGAGGACTTAGAATTTATTATGGACATTGACTAGGGGGATTGTCTAGGGATTTGAGAGAAATTTTTAATTCCTAAAAAAGTGCAAGAGGGGTGTAGGAGGATTTTGGCATTTATTATGGGCTTTGACCTAGGGCTTGGGGCATTTTTAAATTCATTAAAATTTAGAGGGAAGAATGTAGGAGGATTTGGATATTTAATGGGGGTCTTCCCTAGGAGATTTGGTGGGGATTATGATGGGGGATTGGGATTTCTAGGGATTTGGTTTGGGATTTAAAAATTCATTATGGGTCATGTCAAGGGTTTGGCTAGGGATTTGGGGGTGATTAGGGGTTAATTAGGGATTGGATTAGGGGATTAGGAATTAAATGGGATTATAATAATTTTGAGAAATATTTCGAGAATTAAAGAAGAATTTTAGGAAAAATGGGAGAATTAAGGAACTTAAAAGGGAATTAGAGGAATTTATAAATAATTAGGGAACTAGAGGACTAGAAAGAATTACTGAGGGATTATAAGGATTTAGGAGAAATTTGCAGACTTTAGAAGGATTAGAGAGAAATTAGAGCGATTTGAAGGGAATTAGATGAATTAAAGGAAAAATTGAATATTTTAGAGGCATTGGATAAATTTGAGGGAAAATTGGAGATTTTGGAGGGTTTTTCAAAATTAGATAAAAGGAATTTGGGTGATTACAAAATTCACACATTTTGGGTGTCTACATATTCATTAAAGTTAATATTCTATTTATTCATCAATATTAAAAATATTAGTAAAAAATTACATATCCTCTTCTCTCATTCCTCTTGTGGTCTCTTCTAATTGACTATTTCACACCTAAATTGAATTAAGTTAATCCTCAATTGAGCCATCACCATATTTATCCTAATTAATATTTGCTCTTATATAAGACTTTAAATAATAGTTGTATGTAATGTTAAATTCAAAAGGTAACATTCACTATTTTTCCTATATTATTTTCTTGGCCCCTTCGTCTTTCACTAGAAATAAGTCCTCATCCACTAGAAATAAGTCCTCATCCAGTAATATAGGAGTCTCACAGTTACTTTTTCCGGTTATGGGCTTCCTCCAATCTTCTGCTTGATGCACCTTCGACAAAGGTATACCTCTTGGGCAGTTGTATGATAGTTCTATTTTTTATTTTTCAAAACCCAAGAGTCAGAGTTACTTTTCTCGATTATGGTCCTTATCAAAGTTTTTGCTTGATATGCACCTTCCACGAAGGTGGCTATCTCTAGGCCAGTTGTACTGTCATAGTTATGATGTTTTCATTTTTTTTTGGAAACACGGAGCACTCTTTGGCTTGCGGCTAATGGGAAAGATGTACTCCAACAACACGAGTGTGGATGCTATCCATACGAATCCCAATTATCTTCCTGATCTAACCCCACTGACGACGACTTGATGAACTATTGTGAGTGTTTACATCATCTGTCACCTCAGCTTTTTCAATACGGCTGACGTATTGACCATGACATAAAATTCCATTGAACTAGGTTTCTAGTTTTGTTACATTTACTCGATTTTCACTCGAGTTTACAATCATGACAGTGTCTCCTTTTTGGAATCTGAGAACACGCCAAGGATAAACTTTGAAATTCAATCCACTGTACGGGCATGTTTAGAATGAAAAACTTGTAATGTTCTTTTTAGATGTTCATTATATGAGTAGTATTCATAATGTGAATTTTCATACCAGCCTATGTTTAGAATGCATTGACTGCTTCTAGTGAAAGACGATGATTGACATTTTCTTCTTCTGTGCTAAACAATATGAATTGCAGTGATGTGCTCTATTTTAAAAGTTATATATATATATATAACGCACATGGAATCGGCAATAGTTTTCATTATATGTTTGGGTAAACTTTTACTGAGAGGTACGCTGGTGGGGTTAGGATTGGATCCCGTGTAGTCTGGGTTAACTTTTACCTTCGAGAGGTTCGAGATTTGTCTACTACTTTCACCTAAATACTTTAAAGTTATAATAGGTAATAAGGGGCTTGAGATTGATCTACTACCTCCACCCAAATATTTTAAAGTTATAATAGGTAATGAGTCCTATGCTAGTTTGTCCCTTGAGGGCTAGGTGGAATGGTAAGATGTTGGGCACTTACCAAGAAAAGACCTTGGTTCAAACCTTGGGGCATGTCCCAGTATTAGAAAATGTAGGAGTCTGACTTGATTCCGTTAAGTGTGTACCAAATTGATGACCCCAAGTCACCGAGGGTTTCCCTCACTTTAGGTCATGTTTACCAAGGCAAAATAGGGGTTATAGTGGTAGTTTTTACTAAGGCAAAACATGGGTTATAGTGGCAGCACCATGATTTGATGTTATGATCGGACCAAATTAAAATTTACTTTATGATCAGTTTTTCAAACGTAAATTCCTCTATATATATATGTTAGTTTTTAAATGAGAGTGGAGTTTTAATAAGTCTTTAAATAGTGTTTATTATCCTTTTTATGTACAAGGAGTTTTTGTAGTGTAACATTTTATTTTTTATGGAGTAATGTTGGTGGAGTGTAACAAGTATTTATATGTACTATATAATGATTAAATAGTTGTATTATTATTATTATTATTATTATTATTTACATAGGAGAGTTGGTTACAACCACTATTTTTATTAATAGTAATTGTCATGAGTAGGGTTTAAAATATAGGGGCTAATCTGAGCAAACATATTTCATCTTGTTGTTATTGACTTAGTGTGAGACAACAAATCACTTGGGATTTGTACCATCATTGTCTCATGCGTAGGGTTTAAACCATAGGGGCTAATACGAACAAGCATATATTATCTTGTTGTTATTGATTTAATGTGAGACAACCAATCACTTGGGATTTGTACCATCATTGTTGGTCTAGAATGAACTCAAAGGATTTATAATAGACTACTACCTTTACAAATTAGCACCCTTAATATTTGAATCCAAGTCTCTTCTTGGTAAGTGCTTGGCTAGACAAGCACTTACCAATCCACCCAGTCATTGCTATATATAGTGATATTTTAACAATTTGGACATTATACACATATCACTTAATAAGAATACAATTTAGGTGTTCTTCTTCAAATTTGATAAATATAACCTATTGAACTACTATTATTTGTTTAAAATATTTTCTTTTAACAACATATGTCCCATGTTTTAGAAGATATAACTTTTGACATAATTAAAGAATTCTAGAATATTTAAATTTTTTTATTTTTGATTGATTCCTTTTGGAGGAAATCATTATATTGAATAATAATTTTACATTAAAAAAAAGAGATAAGCACACCCTTAAATAACCATTAATTATTCATAAACAACCATAGATCATACATGTCTTAAACCACAAATTATTTTTAAAAACCAAAAAAGTAACCATGGACCCATGGACCTCATAATTGGTTATATTTACCAAGATTCTAAAGGCTTGTATTTGATATATTGTTCTCAATAATCATTTTACATCTAAAGTAGTTATGTTTTAGTATTTACACTTAATATTTTTAATGGACTACATAGGATTGAAGTCGGTTCAACCTTTATTTTGTCACAATGGGTTCTTCCTTAAAAGTTGAGGAATTCAGCTTGTAATGCTTGGAAATATTTGAAGCTAAGTATCTTCCTTGAAAGTTTACAAATTTGAAAAGATTCGAAATCAAATATATTCCTTGAAAGTTGAAGAATTTAACATTTAAGCTAATACCATTTAATATTTACTTTTAATTATTATTATTAATGATATTGATTTTATGAGACCCATTTTAAAAGGTTTTATAGGGGATCAATTAACTCCCACACATACCGAGGTTTAGTTACAACACTTCTCATTAATTTTTTAATGAGTTTACATATGATTTTATGAGGGGTCCTAGTCCCCTCTTACTAAGTGGGGTTTGAACCTTAGACCTCTCAAAGAGAATCCAAAGCCCTTACCATTGTAGTAAGATTTAAACTACAACAATCATCATTAATTAACATACTTTTTATTTTTCTTTTTTTATATATATCATAAGTTAATTAGTTATTTCTAGATAATGTTTAATTCCATTTTTTCTAAAACTATTGTGAAATTTGACATGATATCGGAGTGGGTATGAATAGTCATTAGTTGTATTCTTTCACCAATGAGAGATTTATCTTCTAGCTTCTTATAAGGATGATTTTTGTAGGTTCTTATGGAGAATACTTTTTTAATTCAATGACATAAAAATTTTCTAGAAAAAATCCTAATGGACTTGGATTATGAGGATCTCACTAGAATCAATATATTTTCTCTAAGATAAATATTCATTAATAGGGAGATAGATGCAAAGGAAGAAATAGGGAGGCACTGGTACATCTAACTGGTGGAGGTAGACTTGAAAGGTAGATTCAAAAGTAGATGTAGGGAGATAAAGGTATATTCAAGTAATGGAGATAGATTTCAAAGGTAGAGGTAATTCAAATGGTGGAGGTAAATTTTACGAAACCATCACTTAAAACCGAAGCACACATGGCAAACCGAAATAACAAAGCACACCCCAAAGACATAAGAAACAAACAAATTTTATACATCACTACACACAAAACAATCATCACTCCAAAAGAAGATATAAAATAAACCAACAAGCACATCCTTTCAAACCTTGGGAATTTGTCAAAAATTATCACTTTAGAGGACTTGAAATTTATCAAGCTCGTCCATGGCTTTCAAGCACATTAAGAAGGCATTGATTTATCATGTAAAACTTAAAAACTTAATTGTGATCTTATGGAAAATGTTGACCAAAGACAAAGGAAACTCTCAAACATTGAAAATAAAAGTGGGTCCCCAATTTTTAGGGCTAGGTTTGGAGCAGCCACAACAAATGGTAACTCTTATGGAAATGCTCCTGAGCATTTTGATAAGAACCCAACCTAAAATAAAAAATCACAATATTAGTGAAACAAATATTATTTAGCAATATCCCAAGAATATGGGGGTAAATAGCTTCAACATGAAAACAACTAATCTATCTACCTTTGCTTAGTGTGTGCAAAAGTGATTAATTTCCAAATTTCAAAAATTCCTCCAAATTTCATCATCCATTTCTACATTAGGCTATGAAATATATCTATTGAAGTGAAGACTTTTACAGATATAGCCCCACTGCCATTTAGGCATCTATATCCCTAGTGCGGTTTATCTAACTCCCATGTGTGTTCACTTAATGCTTTACAAAGTCCATCTATCCTAGGTGGGTCAATATTTCACTACTCATTCTCTCTCTTTTTTAATATCTTTTTTTCTCTTTTTTTTATCTTTTTTTTCTTTTTTTATCTTTTTTTTTATCTCTCTTTCTAAGTATCAAGCCTTGCCTATCCAGGGCCCCACAACCAGTCAGACATCTATAGCCCTGGTGGAATTTTCCTAAACTATATGACAACTTCAAAAAGTCTATTACATCGCTTATACTCATGAACTCTTGCAAAGCATCAAATATCACTAGGTTAGAAAGCCATAAATAGAGCATGTTATATTTTCATCTAGGGTTGCATAATCAAGAAAAAATTATCCTTCGTACTTTCAGAAACACCATTTAATGTGTGTGAATCCCATGTGGAGCTTTGGATAACTTTTCATCGTTCCACTATCTGCCATTTTGGTCCCCCAACATCTGAGCATGATCACCAAATAACTCATCCCCCTTTTCTTGGGTTCATCAATTTTTCAAATCAGGTGCTCTAACCTACTAAGCAAAGAAACACCCAGACAGGCCATTTTTTTTTTTGAAAACAAACCAAAATGGGCCAAAGACCAAAAGTTAGTGGCCACAAAAAACATCCTCGAAACAAAGGAACAAACCAAAACACAAAACTTGGAGCCAAAATAAAATCCAAATTCAAAACTGAAACACGAAAATCGACACTATAAATCAATGAAATCTTGGAAGCAAATGAATACAAACACACCAATCAAAAATGAAAAACCAAAAAATATATACAAGTGTATAATATGGTACAATATGATGCAAGAATTTGGACTATCACTTCCCTGGATCCCAAACATGATTAGAAATTTTCAGAAGACATATAATGTGATACACAGGACAAATTTTGTATGAATCCAATAGAACTAAGATAAGGCCAAAACATACAACAAACTTCAACTTGCCCCTCTCACCATACCAATTTGATTTATTTCCATTAATAATCCTATGGTGAAGTTTCATGTTCTCACATTGATTAGACAATAATTAATCTTCAATTCTTTTATGTCTATTTTTTAAGATGTCAATTTCACACTTTGATTCATGGTGTAGAAATAAGCTTCCATTTTTAGATATGAGATCTTGCAAATAGGAACCTATTTCTACAAATTTTAAAGCCAAATCATTTTTCACATTTGTAGGTAAATCAAATTCATGCAACCATTTGCAAGCATATAGGATTTTTGTTAAATGAGGATTATCGTATACTTTTATCCTAGATTCTATTCCTAATTGATTATGGACTTGATTTAATACTTCAAGCATATCCATTTCCTTTTCATTCAACAAATCATTTTCATTAGTGGTGTGAGGATCAACTAAGTCAAGCTATTTATCAACTATAAAATGACATTTCATCATTGATAGCATTTGAATCTAACAAGCAGTTAGGTAAACCATCACCTAAATTTTGAATAGTAGAACACAAAGGGTGATATTTTACATTTTACATATTCTCATTTGAAAAACCTTTGTGAGTGTTTGTAATATTTACCTTTTCTTCATGAATTTCATCATCATCGAATACCTATTTATTAAAGACATTGAAATTAGGCACCCAATAGAAAAAACATCCATCCTTTTCAAACCATAGGTCTTTTCTATCTAGGGATGAGTCAACTAACAAATATCCATGATCGATTGCTTGGGTTGTTTTAGATAACATGATATTTTCAATTGGATCATCAATTATATCAAACCCAAACCATTTAGGTTCTAAAATTTATTCATTTCAAGATGGCATAGACATTGTAGAACCAATAGGTGGATCAATATTTTAAATTTATTTTCCCTCAAAGGAACCCAAAGCAAAGGGTTATCCTGCTTTATCCATGGTTGTAGAGTTCTTATCACTTTCCAAAATTTTATAAGATTCGAATCCCTCTTCCAAAACTTTATCAAATTGTACAAGATTTGTAATATCCTCATATGAGAAACAAATTGTATTATCTTGCATATCAATTGATACAAAAATATCATTATAAGGTTTGGAGTGAGCATGTTGTTCCCATTTTTTGTTAACCATCCATACTATTTCTTCCTCAAAATATTCAAGAAATTATTCTTCACATTTTCCTTGGTCATCATCTCTAGCATGTTGAAGGCTTTGATCACAAAATTCAATCATATCATCCGAATTTATGGAAGATCCTGATTCATCACAAATTCCAAAACTAGTCCACTCTGTAATCACTTCGTTGTCCAAAATAATGTCACCTTTAATATCTTAAACCTTTGTCTCAAAATGATGATTTGGAGTATCATCTAGATATGCATCGTGAGGCTTTTGTTCCTGTAGTTGAGAGATATTTTCTTTGAATTATAAAACTAGCCTTTGCAATTTGTCTTAAATATCAAGTGAAGTGAGTGCTTCATTAGAAATAGTAGTAAATTTCTCCCATTTATTCCATCAAAAATGATCATCTTCCAAAATTGGGGTGTGATGCTCAACTATACCTTTACATTCTTCCAATTCATCAATGGGTTGATCCTAAAACTACCCTTCACCTTCCTTAGATGGTTTGATAATTTCCAAAAGTGGGTTACTCTTTGTATCCAAATTTGTAAAATCACCATTCACATTTGTAACCCATAATCCTAATTTATCACAATTTGGAAGGTGTGGGTTTCCTTGGCTATCAGCGTCAACAATATCATCCAAAGTATCTTCCAAAAATAAGTGGTGAAATCCTATTTGGTTTTTGAATTCATTTATTGATTTACTTCCAAAATCATTTTCAACCACTTTTGATGGCTCATGGATTTCTAAAATGGGATCGTACCCCTCCTCACTTGTAAACCAAAAATTTGATTCACTCATCTCAAATTTATCATTACTTGACTCATGTTGTCTTTCTTGTTCTTTATCATGATTATCTTTCAAAAAAAAATGATGAGATTTTATTGTATCTTTTGATTCATCTATTGATTTCTAAAATTCAATCTCAACCACCTTTGTTGAGTCAAGAGTTTTTTCAATGGGATCAACTCTCTCATCTATCTCTCAATAGTCGTCCAAATCCTTTGTGTAAATATGACCAAATCATATCTTAATGGGTTTGTTCATCCCAATCATCATTAATGGATCTTGGCTTTGAGACTTGCAAATCCTCTTGGATAAAATCTAAGGTGGTTGTTGTATTCGGAAATTCAACTTTGTCCCTTTAATCATTCACCTTAGGTTTAAGCAATGAAGGTTGGTCCACCTTTTCACTTTTCAAAATGACCCATTGTTCTATTTTTCTTGTGGCCTCATAGATTCTATGCAAATATGGGTCATCAATATTTTTCTTTAAAAATGTAGCCACTATGGGTTGTGTATCTCCCATGTATATCTCAATAGATCTCTTTTATGAAATGAAGAAATGGGGCACCACTTTGGTATACAACCTATGAAACCTATCATTGAATTCACTCATGGAATCATTAGGCTCGCTAGAGATAGAGACAAATTGATTTAACATCCAAACAGGGTCAACTTTTTTTTCAAAATGGCTAGTGAATGTTGCTTCTAGTTGAGCCCAAGAAGTAATGGAATCTATAGGTAGGTGTATGTACCACTCATATGCAATCTCATCCAAAGTGTATTAAAATAGTCTACAAGGAACATCTCCTTTCCATATTTGTAGTTACCTTAAGGTATCCTTATATCTCTAAATATGTTTGTTGGTCGAGATCACATCATTCTTAAACATAGGTAAATGATTTTCTACCCCTTGAATAATTGGATGAGTATGCCTATCCAATTGATGATAATAGCCAGCTATCCACAATGAAATTTGTGCCCTAGTTAGAACAATCGATGCCATTAATGAAAATCAAAGAATAACTTCAAAACAAATTTGTTAGTCAAATAAAGATTTTTTACAATGAAGCATGAAATGACTAACCAATCTTCAAATATGTAACATATGAATCATCACGTTAGCATCAACCAAGAGATATATATCCATTACACCATGAAATCAAATAACATTCTTAAATTTGCCACATGTTAGCATTAATGCATCATTGAAAATAGAGAATGTTAGAATCAAATGAAAGTAATCATATGGAAAAAAAATATCGTTAGTCAAGACCAATATTTTGCAAATAAATATTTCAAGTAACATGAACAATTTAGCATCTAAATGGCCATAAAATAAATCAATTCAAATCCTCCTAACTCTAAAAGCGTGAGTATTAGAGAAAACCAAATATGCTAATCAAATGAACTTGAAATATTTAGCAATTCAAAACATTCAAAATTATATCAAATCACAATATCCTTGTATGAACAATCAAAAGTGTTAGATTAATGAATAACAAATCATGTCCTCCTTTTAGCACTACAACATTGTGTGTTAAAAGAGGCCTAAAAATGATAGTCAATAGGGCATGAAATATTCCATATTTTAAATCCCTATAGCATTTAAAATTAGAAACATAAATAAAATAACACCAATTCAAGCCCTCCTTCTAGCACCAAAATGTTGAGTGGTATTTTCACCCAATTGTGAAAATACACTCTCCCTTGGAATTTGTATTCCAAATCCCCTCTTGTAAAGAAGTTAAACGAACAACTTCTACAAAGTCTCCGCTATATTAGCATTTGCATATGTATATTAATAATATCAAATAAATATGTATCAATTTAATGCTTGGAACACCTTAGTGGTTTCAAGTAATTGTAAACAAGGGGCACGTGTTGGATTATTTTACCGTGCTACTTTAATGATTGTTCATGAAATAAAAATAAAGAAAATGTGATTTAGTCCTCATATGACCATGCTATAGTGCCTTAATTCTATTTATCTTGAGGATTTTATGGTATATTTTATCTTCCTTATTAAGTGTATTTTTAATCAAGTTTTATCTTGCTTTAAACCCTATTTGAAGCATGAAAGTAAAGATCAAATCTATTTATGAATTTTGAATACTCAATGATGAATAGGGTCTTAAAATGTATCTTCTTATCATTGATATTAATATAGCCTTTATGTGATTAATAAATTATCCCTCTTTAGTGAAATTAATTTTCACAAAGAGATGATCATTCATTGCCTTATACTAGAGGCTTTAAAATGTCACTTCAAATTATCCCTCTTAAATGAAATCAATTTTTCAAAAATATGAGTAATTTAGTGTTTTGAAATAAAGATATTCAATGCAGTGCAAAAATTACCCCTCTTTCATAAAATCAATTTTTTTATAAAATGAAGGTAATTTAGGACCCCAAAAATGGTAATTTATGAAATGCCATAAAACATAAACCCTTAAATTAAATTGAAGTTTTCATGAGTGAAATATCATCATAGGCTCATGAATAAGATATAAAGCTGAAAATTTAAAATTTGGCCCAAAAAAGAAAATTTTGAAATTTTGAAAATTTAAAATCTGCAATAAAAATAGCAACTTCGGATAATTTTTAAAAATATGAAATGACTCCAAAGTAAAACATATAAGTACGTAATGGAAGTATGAAGTATATTCTACACAGCCATGAAATTATTTTTGGATTTTGAATTTTTTAATATTTTATTTTAATGTCCAAAAAAAACAAAAAAAAACAAAAAAAAAAAGTTAGAAAATAAAAAAAAAATCTAACAAACTGAAAATGAAAGCTGAAAATGCAAAGTATGCTACAATTATTATGATGCCATAATATTATGACAAAACCAAATATGTGAGGTATTCCATGCATGCAACCTAGCCTATTAGACCTGCAAAACAAGCACAATCAAAACAAGCTAGGTGTTCGCTCCTAGGGTACAAAAATGAGTTTCAAATTTCAAACATTTGCATGAAGAAACCAATAAAACATGCATAAACTTCATCTATAAGTCCTAAATCTGAAAATGAAAGATAAATGATTAAATATAGCATGCAAAAAAATTCTCCTCCTTTCTTGCCCATAAGAACCAAATTTTTGAAAATTTTTGCGTTAAAAATATTCCATTTTACATTAGCAGAATTTATGGTTTTCCCCAAAAACCAGTCCAAATGGAAGGAAAAACAACCCAAAACAGGTCAAGTATGGCCCTTGAGCATACTTGAGGGTAAGTTTCCAACCCCTTCTCTATTTTTGCATGCATTATTTAAGATTTGTAGAAAACCTTTCATTTCCCCTTCGAACATGCTCCTATATGCCATATAAGCCAAGGTTGGGGATTAATATTTTTTCCCATGAATAATGCCAATATCATTGACATATAGATAAGAGACTTGGCCTTACATCCAAATGAAACCTTGTTGGGTTCTGTTGTCAATAATATCAACAAGCAACATCATCATTGGCCACTTTGTATGCCTTTAATATTGATTGTAACGATGCCTGGGTGTTCGACATTCTCTGATTTGATTTCATTGACATGGTAACAAATTACTGCATGGACCTTGTTCAATTTATAACATCTACGAAAGCACCTTACCATCCACACATATATCCCTATCACTTTTGGCTAGATATTATCTAGAATGTAATGTATACTATCCCACTACGATAGATGAACTGGAAGTCCAACTCCTCTTTGTTGTTATTAGATGCTATCAAAATGCTAACCATGACCTCCATCAGGCATTGTTTATCGTGTATGTCCACATCCAATGCCTGTGTATGCCATCACCTACTCAACTCCAACATAGCATGGGCGTTATCGGTCGTCGTTCATTATTGTTGTTTCGACATCATTTTGTCCAAAATGTTGTAGCAACCCATATTCATCATGCCATGCTATTTTAAAACAATTAAATTTGAACCCATTAAAAATATTGGCTCCATTTTTTAGTGAATGTCATGCTTCTAAAAATGTAATCCATACCATACAATTTTTACCATGCAACTAGATGTGAGTTACCACAAATGCTGAGATTGAAACAGACCTTCGTGTATTCTACCCTTAATCAAATCCTACTATTTAATAATTCTTTGTTGCTATCTATAACGGCTATGAATCCCACATAACTTACCATTGCCAACATTTGCACATATAGTCATTGTATGTCATTTCTCTTATCACCTGTTGTATTCGTTTAGTGCCCTCACTACCGTTGATACTCCTGCTATGTCAAACAACTTCGTGTTGTATCCTTCAGTGCTCTTGCCAAGCTACAAAAGTGCCAAAGTATTTTGAAATTATTCCTCTACTGTGCTAAAATTCTAGGCCGTTGGGTCAAAATCTATGTTGAAATCATGCTCATAACTGCCAATCCTCAATGTTGATGCATCCATACATTACTTTTGGGTCCCTATTGCAACTATTGTCTTCCTTGCATAGTGAAACACCCCTTTGTCATGAACGTTGAGACTGTCATTTGATTCACACCACATGATCTCCTAGAAACTTGGTGGTCCTCAACACTGCGCTATTGCTAACTCTGTTAGAAATTGTAATCTTGATGTTCACTCTCCACCCAACTTTGCTCCAAAACTAGGCACTACCGAGAAGCGCTCACCAAAAATAGTGAACTTAGGCATCTTGCCAAAACCTCTAATGTGACATCGCACGTGTGCATTGTTCAATCAGCATTTACTTCCTTAGTGCGAGGTTGTTTATTGGGTCTTCATGCTCAGCTATATAAATTCTTCATTCACTTGTTTTTGGGAGTGTCGTCATTGAGAGAGTGCAGAATCATGGAGATAGAACTAGTCATTCGTAGAGCAACAAAAGGAGTGAGCAAGGAAGCTCATATGTTTTAATTTTGAGCAGCAACCTTGGGGTCTTAGTTTTATTTGTGTTTATCTTGTAATTTCACTTGCAGATGATATTAAATCCTCATTCGAGGACTTTTGTAATCCTTTTGCATAACAAATAAAATTTTACCTTTTTTTGGGGTATCTTCGAGGGTTTGTTAACTTTGTCTGCATATCCATGTTTTTCTTGCTCATATGGATTTAATCATAGTTGTGGTGCTATTTTAACACAACCCTTTGCACATCCTTTTGTTGGAAATTGATCAATCATCCTCTAGAGAACGACTTTGTAAATGCTATAAAGACCGTGTGTGGAAAGCCCTTTGAAATTTTGTTAAGTATTTCATCCCATGTCTGACTGTGCTAATATATCCAATGACTTCTAACGACAATCAACTTAGCCAAAAAAAATTGGCAAAGTGTTGCAGCTAAGTGACACCTGACGACATGACAAATCACATCGAATCCCAAATGTGCAAGTTTATTCTATGCCACTCGACTTTGGAAATTTCTTGTACGTCATGCTTTAGAAATTTCTTATGTGCTACCCAACTTCAAAAATTTCTTGTGCGTCGCCCAACATCAGAATTAACTTTCCATGCTTCCTGCTTGTGCTGGTAAACCTTGCGATGTTGGGCACATTAAAAATTTGAAATAAACTTCAAATTGGTATCAGATCCATAGTACCCTTGATGTGGAGGTTGAATCATGGCTTCAGACAGCATCCATTTACTACAGTTGCAGATTTTGCACTTCAAAGGAAAAAATTACTATTACTAGAGCATTTAGATGAAGATCTTGTTTAGATCTTAGGATCTATGGGAGTTAGTCAAGAATGGATACCCAAAAATGGTAGATGTAGTAACACTAGCTACCCTCTCAAAAGAATACAAGGATCTATTGAAGGAGAACATGAAGAAGGATCAAAAGAACTTCTTCTACATATTGCAAGCAATTGAGGAGACCATATTCCCATGGATCACTTTAGCCACCAAGGCAAAATAGTCCTGGGAGATTCTAGCCAGCTCGTATCAAGACACCAATAAGGTGAAGTTGGTGAAACTACAGATGCTCAGGAGGGATTTTGAGAACCTAAAAATGAGTGAATCCAAGTCCATGAGTGACTTCTTCACCCGAATGACAGACATCATCAACTATATGCGGTTGAATGGAGAGATTGTGTAGAACCAGAGAATCATGGAGAAGATTCTAAAAATTTTTCCTACAAAATTTGACTCTGTCATGATTGCGATAGAGGAGTCGAGATATCTGACAACCCTCTCGATAGACGAGCTCATGGGTTCTTTGTAGACACTTGAGCAACTTCTTAGTCATTCATCTTAGACCTCTCTAGAGTAGGCATTCAAGTCTTAGGTTTCATTATGTGATGGTGGAAGACAAGACTCCCACCAAGATGCCTCTAGTTCTCAAGGTGGAATATGTTGGGACTAAAATGTAATGAACAAGATGAGATTATTTTATTGATACAAATGGGTTACAATATATAGGCATAATCCTATATGAAACACATGACACTTGTCAAGAGAAACTGACAAGTGTTAAGGTGAAGGCATAGTGCACTTTAATTCTAACATTCTCCTTAAAGTGCACTATCCTAACTAAAGAAAAAAACAAGTCAACATTAGGTAACATTTCCCCTTAATGTTGACTTCTCTAAAAAGTAACCTATCATCCTCTTTTATTGCTGATTTTGTCTAGGCTCGTGCTCTTTGTGCTTGGATCTCCAACTGTGAATAATGCTAGATTCACTATGTATACATCTCGATCTATTGCCTCAGGTTCAGCTACTTCCATGGGTCTATTGCCACTGGTTCAATCGTCTAAGTGCCTCAGGTTCATCATGGTTTCCTCAGGGTTAGCCACTTCTAGGTCTGTTGCCTCTGCAGGTCATCCTCAGAGGACTTTGCCTCTCGTAGGTCACTGACTAGTCCCACCATAAATATCATATCCTTCCTTATGGTGAACTCAATCTAGAAGGTGTCGATCTCTGTCGAAAATGCACCTTAATACAAAAGAAATAAGAGCCATGAAATACAATAAAATTGAGCCATAGATTCAAATATGGAGGAGAAGAAGAAAGAATAATAGAAGAGAATCTTCTAAAGTGTCTTCGTCTGTAGTCTTTAGAAGTAGATCCAGAAAAAACCTTGGATAGAATCTAGGGTGTCTATGTTTGTAGTCCCTAGAATAAGTGTCCTTATGGTAGTCACCTCATCTTACCAAAATGCATGGGTAACCAACCACTACATCCACCAAGTAGAAAGAGGAGAATACTAGATACTAGGTTCACTTACAAGTGCCTTGGGAGTGTCGGGTTCAACCGAGAGTGCACTCCAAGGTAGAAAACTTTGAGGCTTAAAAAAAACATTTGAAATAGCCTCAAAATTATAAATGGACACCACCAATGTGTCTATCGTGGAAAAATGTTTCCAATGACTATAAATACCCCTATATTCCACCATCAAAGGGGCCTTCATCATGTGGAAAAACCATCATGCCTATCTAAGGCAGCAAATAATCATCGCACTGAGGCGGAATAAAAAATAGACAGTTTTCAATTTTCCCACGCAGGGGAATTACATGGGCCATATGGTCCATTATCTCTAAAAAATACAATAAATGGGCCAGGAGGGCCTTCCACTTCCAACCTTACTTTGATTTAAATAATTAACCCCCCCATGCAATTAAAAAAGTGGTCCTTTTTAGCATTGGCCATGAAATTTTGTCGGCCACTAATAATATTCTCCATGTTCGACGAACACATGGGCAATTTTTGAAATTTTGACAGTGGTCAAGTTCAATGAGTGGGAACAAGACCGAAACAAGGCCCACCGCCAACAATACTAAACTTACCAGCCCAGGATGTTCACTGGCTTAAAATAGACAAATACAAGCTTCAATGCTCAATTATCAGATCAGAACTAAACGGTTTCTGCTTTCTCTACAAGAGCTCAAAATACCTAAGAACTGCTTTCTCTGCAAGAACTCCAAATACCTAAGAAATGCTTTTGTAACCTTGAACTAGATACCCTCAATGAACACACAGATGCACACCCCAGAAAAATAACTTCCATCGATGATTTGATCATGGGGTGGTGAGACTCAAAGGCTCAAATTGTTCTTCTTCTTTTGGTATCGAAGTGAGTCTCACCACCCCACACTCTCAATGACCATTCACCATAAAAAAAACATATGGGCGAGGGCAATGGTGGCCCTGACACAACCACGCTCAAATTGAAGGATGCACAAAAAATAGAGTGCATATCCCTTGGAATATCGAAGCGATTTATGTGACTGAATAGATTAAATTGTAGTTGGACCACTGTGATCTTCGCATGATTTTTGGAGAGAAATCTGGCCACATCAAATCCTCCATGCCATGCAGTCACTCAAGTTGCACTTCGCAGGCTTTCCATCTACAATGGAGATTAAATAAATTTGAAAATTTTAGAACAGAAGACTGCCAGAAGAAATATGCACCAAAAAAACATATTGTCACTCTCGACCTCTATGATTTCAACCACATCATAGCGTCATCATTTCTGTTACTTCCATGAAGTCAACCGCAACACTTCATTGCCATTTCAAGAGGCATAAAACAGGTATACTTGAGGTTACGCCAATGAAACAAGTGACCGCTTTGGGAGAATTCTTCTCTGCATCATTGAAAAATGTGGTCAAGTTTCACATCCCTCAGGTGGCCACCATCTCACATGCACGATCTAGAAACTTTAGCAGAAATCTTTGTCAATTATGCTCGGGCAGGTTGAGAACTGCCATTCACACGATCACTGTCACTATTACACACAACAACAAGATAGAGAAAACACCAATATTCTACCACCAATATTAATTCTCGGTTCTTCCATAGGTCTCGCCACCAACTGCGTCAAGCAAGAATTGCTATCGTTGCCAAAAATGAACATCCAATGCATAAAACAAATGCCCAAAGCTCCTTATTGAGATGGGTTGTCATTTAGGGCATGCATAGATGTGATGGGTCCCACATTTTTTACTGTCCTCCTCAATTGCTTCACCATCCGGAGCAGACTTCATAGTACCAAGGGTAGTAAAAAATATTTATTATTTCTCTCCATCTCCACTTCAACTCCATCAATGAACCCACGATGATTCCACCCAATGCTTCTTTTAATATTTGCCTTTTTCGACTGTTGCAACATGCCTGCTACGATTTTACGGTGAGATAATGTGTGATGATAAGAATACCATAGGATAAGTCATTGTTAAAGTATAGTGGCCTCCTTTAATTACATCCTCCTCTATTATTATGTGAAATAAAAAAACCACCGCGGACCTTCACAACCATGTTTAAAAAATAAAGTGGCAGTGGAAGCAGTTTTTCACTATGAGTTTGAGGATTTTAAGGAATACGCGGCCACTCTAAAATTAGTAACGACAACACTGCCAGGAAAACCACTGATTTTTTGCTTCCCACCAAATTTTGAGAGGCAGCTGAGCATAAAGGCTCGTCGCAACTGCAGCAACATTGGTGTGGCATAGGTCATTATCTTGTTTTTCTTTGATACCAAATGTTAGGACTAAAATGTAATGAACAAGATGAGATTATTTTATTGATACAAATGGGTTACAATATATAGGCATAAGCCTATATGAAACACATGACACTTGTCAAGAGAAACTAACAAGTGTCAAGGTGAAGTCACAATGCACTTTAATTCTAATAGAAGAGGCAAAGGTAGGTGTGGGAAATAAAATAAGTAAGGAGGATGATCAAACCCTAATGAGGGAGAGACCAACTACAACTTCATCAGCAAGGAGGAAAGGCAGTGGGAGAAAGTAGGTGTGGATCTAGTAAAAAAAAATGACAAGTCAAAGTTCTAATGTTATTATTGCAAGAAATTTGGCCATTACATATCAGAGTGCAAAAAGAGGCTAGCCAAGGAAAACCAGCAGCAGGCCCATTACACTGATGAAGCTAAAAATTTAGTAGGAGGGAATGTACTATTGACTTGCAATATTGAGGAGGAGAGCCATAAGAATATATGGTATCTTGATAGCGGGTGCAACAACCACATGATGGGGAGCAATGAAATGTTCTCACAACTGGATGAAACATTCCAGTCTGAGGTCAATATGGGGAACAATAGCAAGGTTACCATGATGGAGAAAGGTAAAATTCTCATCCACACCAGGCACAATGAACAAAATTATATCTGTGATGTATATTATGTGTTTGGTCTACAGCATAACCTACTAAGCATTGGACAATTTGTGCAGAAGGGGCATACAGTCCAGTTCAAAGATGAAGTATGCACCATTAGAGACAAAGCACATAGGTAGATTGCAATGGTGTCCATGATGAAGAACAAGATGTTTATGCTATAGATTAAAAATGAGTCTCTAATGTCCCTAAGTGTAGTTGTGAAGGATGCTACTGGCTCTGGAATGTCAAGTTTGATCACTTGAGTTTTAGTGGCCTGAATCTGCTACACAAGAAGCATATGGTGAAGGGTTTACCCCTTATTGAGTAGCTAAATCAAGTTTGTAAAGGGTGCTTAGTCAGAAAACAACATAGGGATTCATTCCCTTCTAGATAGTCTTGGAAAGCATCACAACCATTGGAGCTGGTACACTCAGATATTTGTGGTCTGATGTAGACCACCACATTTGTTGGCAACAAATACTTCTTGACATTCATTGACAACTTTAGTCATAAGACTTGTATTTACCCCATCAAGCTAAAATCAAAAGCATTTTCTATGTTTAAGGAGTTCAAGGCTCTGGTGGAGAAACAAAGTGGCTACCATGTGAAAACCCTCAAGACAGATGGCAGAGGTGAATATATCTCCAATGAATTCCACAATTTTTGTAAGCAACACCGAATTTGGAGGTAGCTCACTGCCAGATGCATACCACAACAAAAGAGTGTAGTTGAGAGGAAGAACATGACCATCATGGAGATGACACGCAGCATGATGAAGGCAAAGATATTTTGGCATGCATTTTGGGTAGAGGCTCTAACTTGTGTAGTCTATCTGTTGAATAGATTTCCCACCAAAATAATGAAGGAAAAAATCCCTTAGGATTCCTGGAGCGATTAGAAGCCATGTGTGTCTCATTTGTGTGTTTTTGGGTGCATAGCATATGCGCATGTTCCATAAGAAAAGAGGTATAAGTTGGATGATAGAGTGGAGAAATGCATCTTTATAGGATACAGTGAGCAGGCAAAGGCATACAGGTTGTACAATCCTGTGATGAAGAAACTCATCATTAGCTACAATGTGAAGTTCCTAGAAGATGAAGCCTAGAACTGGAAGTCGGAGACTAGCTAGCCTGGCCCAGTAGTTGTAGAGTCTGTTGACTTTGAGGAGAATAGTGTATTGCCACCTATAGCCTCAAGCAACAACAACGATGCCAGTAGTAGCACAACCTCACCATCTCGGTCACCTCCACTTGCAAGTAGAATTTCAAACTTGAGGACACCTACGAAGATGAGGAGCTTGCAAGACATCTACGAGGCAACTCAAAATCATGAAGACGGAAAGCATTTTGATTTTGCCTTCTTCATTGAGTGTGATCTAGTGGAGTTTGAAGAAGCAAGTTCAAACCAAAAGTGGGTTAAGGCGATGGACGAGGAGATAGAAACCATTAAGAAGAATGATACATGGTAGTTGGTAGACCTTCCAACAGTGAAGAAGACCATTGGGGTCAAATGGCTGTACAAAACAAAATTCAATGCCTAAGGAGAGATTAATCGACATAAATCCAGATTGGTGGCGAAGTGCTACAAGTAGAAGTCAAGCATTGACTATCATGATGTGTATGCGCCTATAGCCTGACTTGACATAATGAGGATGATCTTGGCACTAACAGCTCAGAAGGGCTGGAGTGTTTACCAGATGGACGTCAAGTTAGCCTTCCTTAACAAAATTTTGGAGGAGAAGGTCTAGATAGACCAGCCATCATGGTATGATATTGAATGCCAGGAGAATGAGTTTGTTAAATACCCATATGAACACACCCTATACCTGAAGTCAAATTAAGCAGGGGAGCTCATAATAATTTGCCTATATGTGGATAATCTGATTTACACTAGCAACAACGCTACACTATTTGACTAGCTCAGAACAGCCATGAAGAAGCGATATGACGAAATTAGGGCTGATGAAGTATTTTCTCGACATTGAAGTTGACCAATCAGTAGATGGCATCTTCATTTCTCAAGGCAATTATGTGAAGGATGTCCTGAAGTGATTCAAGATGGAGGACAACAAACCTGCCATCACACTTGTTGCCACAGGCTTGAAGCTGACCAAGTTGGACTCTAGGAGGAATGTCGATCCAACCTTGTTCAAGCGGCTAGTTGGCAGTCTCATGTATTTGACTACAACCTGACCAGATCTGATGTTCGAAGTCAGCTTGATCTGTCAATTTATGGAGACTCCAAAGGACATGCATTGACAAGCAGGCAAGTGGATTCTACAGTATATGAATGGGACGTGGAACCATGACCTATTATATGCTAGACAAGACCAGTTAGATTTGGTAGGTTACACAGATAGTGACTGGGCTGGAAAAATTGATGATCGAAAGAGCACCTCCAAGTATGTTTTCCATCTTAGAATGGGAGTTGTGTCAAGGGAATCCAAGAAGCAACCGATCATTGTGTTGTCCACTGCTAATGCAGAGTATGTCGCTACCATGTCAGCTGCATGCCAGGTAGTCTAGCTGTGAAGGGTTCTGGGTGAACTGAACCATCCTCCGGAAGGCACGACAACAGTGTTTTGTGACAACAATTCTGCCATTGCATTGTCGCAGGATCCAATGTTCCATCGTCGGACGAAGCATATCAACATTCGGTATCACTTCATCAGAGGGCTGGTGAAGTTTGGGGAAATTCAGTTGCAGTTTTGCAGATCGAAGGAGCCTCAAGGTTTTAGTTTTCTTTGTATTTATGCTGCAATTTCACTTGTAGATGATATTAAATCCTCATTTGAGGACTTTTGTAATCCTTTTGCGTAACAAATAAAATTTTACTTGTTTTTGGGTATCTTCCAGGGTTTGTTAACTTTGTGTGTATCCATGTTTTTTCTTGCTCTTTTGAATTTAATCGTAGTCGTGGTGCTGTTTTAACACAACCCTTTGCACAACCTTTGGCTGGAAATTGATCAATCGTCCTCTAGAGAACAACTTCGTAAACGCTGCAAAGACCGTATGTGGAAAGCCCTTTGAAACGTTGCTAAGTATTTCATCCCACATCCGACTGCGCTAATATATCCAGCGAAGTCCGACTGCGCTCAACTTAGCCAAAAAAAAATTGGTTAAATGTTGCGGCCGAGTGACACCGGACGGCGTGCCAAATCGCAGCGACTCCCAACTGCGCAGGTTTCTTCTGCATCGCCCGACTTCGAAAATTTCTTGTGCGCCGCCGACTTGGGAAATTTCCCGTTCGCCGCCCGACTTCGGAATTAACTTTCCGCGCTGCCCGCTTGCGCTGGTAAACCTTGCGACGCTGGGCGCGTTGAAAATTTGAAAAAAACTTCAGACTCGACCAGGCCACCTGTTAAATAACTGCCGCGGTCGAGTTGCCGTCGTCCGGGGCTCTCAAATTCATCTGTCAATGCTGCATTTCCTACTCTGGCAGCAATCTGGCCATCTAAACTACCTGTTCGCACCTACAAGTTTTAACCCTGCAAATCCGCTGATTCTCAACACCAGGTCTGCGCTGTAACGGCCACTGCGTCGCCGGTTTGGAATACATGTTCCCAACACCCTGTGCTGGGAGTCACTCCACCTAAACTACCGCGAATATACATTCATGTCGCCTGCTAATTCATCCTGTCGCGTTCGCCGAACTTTGTGTATCTCCATTTTTCAGAGCAAATCCTGCGAATGAACGGAGTCTTCCCCTGCGTGACCGGCACTTTGTCCCCACTATTTGCTAATGGTTTTGTTCGCCTATGAGCCTTCTACTTCCGGCGAGACCCTGCTTTGCCCTGATGTGCTTTCATTCGAAATCATGGCCCCACTACCACGTCGGTCGTCCATATGTATCCATCTAACCTACCGATCGCCGAGCATCTCCCATTTCGGTGATTGTTTGCTCACTATTTAAATCTGCTCACCAAGATCGCGTCCGCTGTGGGGACTATTGGCAACACGCGTCTTCAATCATCGTTGTTCTGCATGCTGTTCTTTGACTTCGGCGGTGCTGACTACGTCACCGGCGCATCCCTTTATCGAACAGATGGGCTCTGTGCATTCTGCCCCCGAGCAACCACATCCGTTCGCAAATTTACGTGTCCAAATTCGTCTTCAACTTGGCAGCTTTAGCCCAAGTCGACCGTTTGTTTGAACAAGACCCGCGTCACGTAATATCTCGCCACGATGTCTAATGTAGTCTCCCATATCCTATTCGGCGATGAAAGCTAGCGGTCACTCTGCGCGCAGGTATTCTACCGTTGTGCATGTATTTGGTAGACCTGTACACCTCCCACAGATGGTGCCCGCGTGTCATTATCCGTGTCATGCATCGTCAATCTGCCAGGTGGGATCCACGGTTCTTTGTGTCTGCGTAAACAAAACCCGCGCCTTCGTTTCAAACAATCCCACCAGAGATATTGTCGACTTGCCACCAGGGCATACGCCGTTAACTCCATCGTAATGATCCTGTTTTCTGCTGGTTTGCCCTTCACTTTGCTACCGAGTCAGCAAGTGGGCCCGTAGTTGGCAGCTTACCGTTTCAATCAAATGTTTCGTCCATGCAAACTGTCGTTTATGAACGCCAAACCCCTGCTGTTTTTACTGCCACGGTACGGTGCCTATCCCGTCTCCTAACAGCGTTGTCTTTTCGGGAGATGATGCCTCGTAAACCCTAAATGATGCCACGTATCTTTGGCTGTCGGCCACGTCAACATCCACAGTAACCGGGTCGTTTTCATCTGTGACACGGTGAACGTCGTTAACAAGGTCGTCGCCAGCGAACACCAACAACTCCCGCGTCGAAGATCACCACTCCTGGTTCGATATCGTAGTCCTGTTTGCTGCGTCCACACATGCGTGTATCTCCTTTTGATCGTCGTTGTATACCCTATTCGAAACCCGAAAGTCGAGAGAAGTCATCCTCGAATTCTTCGTGGAGGCCTTTTACCTGCACAGTCAATAACGAGCAATAATATTAGGGGTTTATAAAATCTAATGATTTATTAACATTGTTATTAATGAATTTAATTAACATAAATATTAATAAATCTAATTAATATCAAACCTAATAAAGAATATGTTAACTAACAAAAGCAGAGAACAAAACTTTTCATTTTTATTGTTTTTTTTTTTCAATATAATATAATATATATTATATATAATATCATAAAGAATATGATATAATATATATCATGTCATATTCCTCTTTTTATATATATATATTATTATATATATATATATATATATATATATATATATATAAATAAATAAATAAATGTAAAATATATATATTTAATATATACTTATTTTATATATGCAAAAATTTTTATTATATTAAATATTTTTTTAAAATATTAATATATACGAGACTATATATATTGAAACCCAAAAAGTTTCCAAGCTTTGTATTGCTATGATTCGAGATGACCAAAGGGGCCATACTGAAAACCATCACTTGAAACTGAAGCGCCCATAGCAAACCGAAATAGCAAAGCACACCCTAAAGACACAAGACACAAACAAATTTTAGACATCTCTACACACAAAACAATCATCACTCCAAAAGAATGTATAAAACAAACCAACAAGCCTATCCTTTCAAACCTTGGGAATTTGTCAAAAATTGTCACTTTAAAGGACTTGAAATTCATCAAGCTCGTCCTTGGCTTTCAAGCACATTAAGGAGGCATTGATTTATCATGTAAACCTTAAAAACTTAATTGCAATCTTATGGAAAATGTCGATCAAAGACAAAGGAAACTCCCAAACACTGAAAATAAAAGTGGGTCCCCAAGTTTTGGGGCTAGTTGTGGAGCAACCACAACAAGACTATATCATGAGAACAAGTGGTAAGAGATCAAATAATAAAGTCAAAGGTATACAAAAATTTAATAGACAAACAAATTAGAATGCAACTGTTATAATAAAAAAAGATCAAATAGTTCAATAAACATCATTATTAAGGGAATAAAAGAGCATTGATAATAAGAAAACATAGTCAACTTATTAATTTTTTTTTTTGATAAACTGCAATGAAGTAGACAAATGCATTACACATATAGATAGACAAAAGTAAAGGAAGACATGAGATCTAGACCAATCCAAATCACAATGTTTAGTATAGGATATAAAGGGCAATTTTTTTTAAATAGAGGATTGCTATGGAGGTCAACTTTTTACCTAGAGGAGTATGTTACTCATATACAACAAGAAAATATGAGCGCATAATGGGAAAAGGTAAAGAATACAAGGAATGGGTGTAAAAGACACGGTTAAAAGTAGGAAATAATGCATTATAAATGGAAAAAACCAAAATAAATAGGAAATTGGGGCTTGTTAGGAACACTAAATATTTATGAGTTGGAATTGTTGTGGATATATGTGGAGAAGAGATCTTTGTCTAAGGCCCATATTTGAAGAAAATTATGTAATGTACTAATAGAAACACATGAACATGATGGATGCAAGATTCTATATTATGAAGGATACAAAAGGATATCAATATGGAATGAAGCAATAGAAAATGGAAAAGGACATGAAGGAGTAACAATACTAATGAAAGAGTCTTGTGATAGACTCATATAGACTAGGAAATAACACCCAAATAAATAGTATATATGGATTATAATCATAGATAATGATAAATTGATTAACTTTATGGCATGTGATTTTTCTCATTAACAATCAATGCTTTTCAAAAATATAGCTTAGATCATGAAGATTCATATATGGCATTGGTAAAAGTTTTCACAAAATATAACAAGCTTGGAGACGTGGTTTTAGTGGGTGAATTTAATGTTAGTACAATAAATAGAAACACAGTCTCTTTAAATATTAATAAAGGCATAGACGATAGTCCGTTATGTATAGAATAAGAGCTGGATCACCATTGGTTAAGATCCACAGATGATAGTCAAGGACCCATCACACAATATGGAGAAGAACCGATTAAGTTATGTAGCATAGAGGTAATAATCAGCTAGAAAGGCATAACATGTGGTAAAAAGTTAGAAAATATACTTGTTAAACATATAATGGATATAGTATAATTGA
Organism: Wollemia nobilis; assembly: GCA_028583015.1. NCBI lineage: Eukaryota > Viridiplantae > Streptophyta > Pinopsida > Araucariales > Araucariaceae > Wollemia > Wollemia nobilis. The sequence goes on from JAQPPZ010015050.1 coordinate 1,765,551, forward strand.
TTACACTATTTGCTCATCAAACCTCATTTTAAGGATAAAAGATCTAGAAATTAAAGCAGTTCCCATGGACCTAAAGTTTGATCACAATCTAATATACATAATAATCCAAATGCAAGAAAGTGGGCAAGAAGAAAATATTCAAGTAACTAAAGGAAAGACAATAGAAAACATCTATATTTTAAAGAAAAATTAGAAATTAGAGGATAAATATTTTTCAAACATATACATTTGATAGTGGTAAACTAAATGATATAATTAGAGAAGCATTAGAATCTTGCAAAAATTTAAAAACTAGGAAAAAATATGAAATATTCCCTTTAAATCCATGGTATGATGAAGAATGCAAAGCAATTAGGAGAACCCTAAAATAAAAAGAAAAAAAGAAAGCAAATATGAAGATATATAAATAGATAATGAAAATAACTGAGAAAGAATACGTTATATTTGATGAATCTTGCCAATCATAGCCCAAGAGTTGATGAATCTTGCTAAGCATGGCCCAAGAGTTGATGAATCTTTCCAAGCATATCCTAAGATAAAAACAAATATCACAAGCAAACAATGGTTATAGTATGCTAAGTAGCTGTATGAGAGAAACCAATAAAAATATACCCCTTCTATAATTGACACAATTCAGGCACATTTTTCTCTAAAATATGTGAAGGAGGGCATTAAAAAATAACAATAGGTAAATATTAGGATTTCAATGGTTTGCAAGGTAAACATCTCAAGCATGGGGTTGACATATTAGCACCAAACATCCAAAATATTTTTAATATCATAATTAAATTAGTCCTTCCATTGGAATTGATAACCAACCTAGTCATAACATTTCATAAAAATGGAGACACCAATAATCCTTCAAATTACTACGCTATCATGATTAGTCCTCTTTTTGCAAAATTGTTTGGCAACATAGTAGAAAGCAAAATCAGTCAATGGTTAGAAAATAAATAAAAAAGAAAATAGGGAAAGCAATGTTTAGACCAAAATACTCAATAATAGATCATTGCATCACTTTAAGGAACCTAATAGAGAGGATATGAAATTAAAAGAAATTAGTTTATGATTGTTTTATATAATTGAAAAAGTCCTTTGAAACAGTACCTAGATGCAAATTATGGAAAAAAATAAAATAATTTGGTATACCAACCAACTAAAAAATTGCTATGCATATACTTTGTGAGCAAGTGGTGATAAAAATTTAAAACTCCAAAAGGACAATCAAAGTTTTTTTGGGAGTGATATAAGTGTGAAACAACATTGTCCATTATTGTCTACTTTATTTAGACTTTATTGTAGAAATGGGTAGAAAGGATCAAAGGAGAGGGAAGAAAATTTGCTAATTATGTAGTGGAACATTTTATCTATATTGATGATGTCCTCTTGTTTGGAAAGACAAATATATATATATATATATATATAAAACTAACTTTGGAGCATTTTTCAAAAGAAGTTGGGATGTAGGTAAACACTAACAAGACTATAATTATCATCTTCTCTACTCAAAGAAATAAAAAATAGACATATATTTTATTTCAAATAAATCCTTTAAAGGTAGTAATAGAATACAAATACCTTGGATTTGATTTTCAAAGAAAAAAATGTAGAATGAAGCAAATACAAGCATGATGGAGGGCACTCTACTCATTGCTAAACAGAGGCAAAAAGTAAGGCTATGGGATTGAAAAACCTTTAGGGTCCTTTTTGGGTTATTAATTATTCTAGTGGTGCTACATGGGTGTGAGGTGTGGGCTAATAATACATCAAATTTTAAATGGAGACAAATAAAAATAATTCAAAAGAAATTACTTACAAATAAATTTAGAATTAAAACATCCATCCTATATGATATTTTACTTGTTGAATTAGGGACTCTTCCACTAGAACAAAAGCTTTGATAGGGTTAGTGAGGTACCTAAATAAAATACAAATAATGGAAGATAGCAAGTTGATAAAATAGGTAATCAGAGAAACATTTAATAGAATAAAAGACATATAGATAAAATAAAATAAAAAATGTATGTACAAATGAAGCACTAAATTTCATGATATCCCAAATGCCAACAAATAAATTAACTAGAAGATGGACAATTCAACAAGGAGCATGGTCATAACAAATATATATCTTTTTCAAAGCAAGAGTAGTGGATATTTAAAAATATTTTTCATGAATGTGAATCATAGAAGAACATTAAATTTGCATGTGAGGAAACTCTAAAATTAACATCACTAATGGATCTTTTTGAATATATAAGAATGGGAAAAAAAAGGAAAATTATCATGAAAATCCACAATAGAAAAACACTCCAAAATATGATAAGAGGATGTTGAGTTTTTTAACATTGTTGAAGAATTTTATTATTTGGGTGTTGTTAAAATTTAGAACTTTGAATAGGAGGTCCAAGATTTCAATTCACCAGGGATTAAAGCTGTACACTATACCCTATCTTGTATTACACATCTTGGTCCCATAGACTATTTTGGTCTCATGGATGTAATTAAACTCACTTTATTTACTATTTTTTACATTTAATTTTAATTAATAAGTAATTATTATAATAAAAACATGAGAGAAAAAGATACATTCCCTTGTGATCCTTGTTTAATTTGATTTTTTTAAATGTATTTAATTTTTTCAAATATTTAGCATTTAAATTATTTTATATTGAACAAGATAAACAAATTTATTTTCATTCTTAATTTTATTTGATACATATATTATTTGTTTGGAAGCTATTTTAAATGTGTCCATTTTGTTTTATTATGCATATATAATATCATCTATTACATAACATAAATTGTGTAATTTGATTCTTTTCTTGGTGTTGTCAAATTTATTTTATTTGGACAAATGACATCAATTGAGATTCAAAATTTTTGCTTATAGTTTTATATTTTTATATTTTATATTTCATTATTTAATTAATTTTATAGATGATTTTAGTCTATATATGTGTCTCTATTTTATATAATTACTTTAATATTAATTTTTATGAATGTTCAAGTCATTTAGTTAGTTGTTTGACACTTTTATGACTTTAATACAATCACTAAATAATATTAAGAAATTTGTCTTATCTTAGATTGGGTAATTTTGTGTATAGTAGAGAAATAAAGTTTCAAATTCTATAGTAAATCTAAAAAACAAGCAAGGAATATTATTACCCTTTTTATTAGTAGATCTCAAGAAGTTTAAGTAGATGCAAAAACATAATTGTAATCTTAGGATTTTATCCATTTTAATTATCTTATAGAATAGAAATAATGCTTTCTACCATCTATAGATCACATAAAAGACCACTAGATAACCCCTTATATCACATAAAAAAAACCCAGGACCATTACATAACCCCTTGAAATATCCTATTTCATTCATATCCATTAAATTTTATTATTTTATCAATAATATCACTAATTAAAATAATATTGAATTATAATGTTTATAGGGCTATCACACATTTTAATAGATGTTGTCACTTAAATTACCCTAAAAATGTCAACATTACATTGATATTTCATCTTCTTGATTCCTAATAGATCCATATTATTAGGTTGTTTGGAACATGGGCTTATACGTTGGTCAATGTTATATATAGGAGATAAAAATATTTCATTTAATTACATATAAAAATATATGAAGTTTCTTAATTCATGTCTTATATAAAAAATTCTTGATTATAAAATGCATTATCTCCTTCTAAATTTATTCTATATTGATCCTAACATATTATAGGAGGAAAATTGTGACCTAGAGTTATTATTTTTTACACACTCAAAGGAGACATTTTTATCTTTTCATCACATTAAAAATAATTATCTACTTCAAGGTCATGGTAGAGAACCATCAATTGAGAAATTATTGAAGCCTCCACAAAGGAGCAGAGATGAAGAAGCTTCAAAGGAACAAAAAACTCAAGAATAGAAAATAATAAGACCAAAAAAATTTCAAGCATCTCCAACTTTCATAAAGAATCTAGTACCCTTTAAGATAAGTATAAATTTATTTAATTCGTTCCTTGTCATTATTGTACTTATTTACTTTATTTATTATATTGAGATTGTTATTTACATTTGTTATAGTTTTGATATAGTATAACACTACCATAAACTTTATTATTTAAAGTTTTATGTGTAATTTTCTTATACTTATCGCCTTATATACTCATACTTATACTTAAATCATATCCTTAGGGTACCCATTGCTTGTCTCCAACTTGACCTTCCCCAATATTATGCTTGTTCTTTCCGATTTTTACTTAGTTTGGATTAGTACAAATATTAATTTCATTTACATTGTATACTTTATCCATGTCTACGTAAAACATATTGGTGAACCCAATGTGAATTGTTTTTTTTTTTTTTTTGAATTTACATGGTGGAATCAGTAGCTACCATGAATCCAGGCAGGCTGTCTAGCTTTTATGGCCGCCACAATATTCTGCGATGTCCACCCCATAAGCCGCCACATAGATCTTCGTGTAGTCCGCCCCTATAACCACCATGCCACAATCATTTTAAAACTTTTACGTCACTGAAAGCACCAGGAAAGGGACAAGCATTCAGTCCGACGAGGCTCGAGATTTGGACCTTGATCCCAATGTGAATTGTTGCTTAGGAGTTGGGATTGTTATATTTATCTTATGTCAATCTCTAAGAAACTACAATATGAATAGTGCAAAAAGCTAAGGACTATAATTATTTGGATAACAACAAGATGAGAGCAAATATTCCATTGCAATCACTTTCTATAACTTGATAATGCTTTTTTATTGCTCTCTCACTCTTTTTCATCATTTTGGGACCAACTGTTGTTATTTTGGTGTTTTCAATGTACTTTTGAAAACTTTTTGTATGTCATCCATTGGATGAGGATAATATGCTCCACAAGATCCATGTAGGCCATCAAATGGTCAATAAGTATTTTACATTGCGTCAATAGTATCTAGGTAGAATCTTTCTTAGTTCATTACTTATCAACAAGTGTTTATTATTAGCAAAGGATTATTACCAAGGATTTAGAATTAAAAATCAAAATTTCTTACTATATTGTGTTGGACCATATAAAATGAAAATAATTTCCAAATTATTAGATTGCTAGGTATATTTATTTCATTGGATAAAATTATGATTATTGATCTAATTTCAATTATTGAAGTAGTTGGTTTCTTATTTTGATTATTTATTTATGTTATCACATTATTTTCAAATTTACTATATAAAATAATATCTATTAGTTTGGTAAATAAGTTTATATTGTTGTATCAAACATTTATATTATATTTTAGTAAATTTAATGTGAATAACCTTCTACCACTTCATATGGATTTTGTCTAGGAGTAGGGGTTTTATGAACTAGCCCCTTCCCCCCTCGTCTCCCTCACACATATAGGGATTTCATCTAGGAGTAGGGGTTTTATGAACTAGCCTCTTCCTCCCTCCTCTCTCTCACACGCATATGCGAGTTATAAAATGGAACAATAGGTCATACCAAGTTTTTTTGTATTGGATATATTAAAATAAAATAATTTTATAAATATTACATTGTTAGGTTTATTTACTTCATTTGATAAAATCACGATGAATAATCTAATTTAAATTATTAAATTAGATTGTTTCTTATTTTGATTATTTACTTTCATTGTAATAATCATATTATTTTTTAAGTCTCCATTGTTGTAGCAAACATCTATATTATTTGCTATATTATTTTTAATGAACTTAATGTGAACAACATTCTACCACTTCACAAGGAATTTACCTTTTTTTAAGAACTAGAAATGAGGATTATAAGAACTAGGCCTCTCTAAGATCTATGTGGGTTACTGCATAGAAAAATAGGTCATACCAAGTTGTTTTGCAATGCCTCAATAATATCTAGATAGTATTTTTCATAGTTCATGTCCCTGAGGCTAGGTGGATTGGTAAGACGGGGCACTTACCGAGAGAAGACCTAGGTTCTAATCTCAAGGGCGTGTCCATGCATAGAAAGTAGTCTAATCCGAATCCTCTGCATGTTATACTTGATTGGTGACAACAGTCCATTCCTTGCATGTTTGGTGGTCCCCATCTCCTGTTGCATGTTGACCCAAATTGACGATGATGGTACAACCTCTATGCATCTAATGGTCCCTATATCACATTGGTGGTTACCATTAAATCGAGACGAATAGGTTTGTTGGATGCAATCGCTGATGGTTGGAACCCTGCCTTGGCAATTACTACAAATTGTGATTGTAACCAATTCATCTATGTACAAAATACAAATATTTTTTAGTTCATTATTTATTAGGGAGTGTTTATTATTATAAAATAAGTATTATAAGAGGTAATATTTAGAATAAAAAATATAATTTTCTTATAATATAGTATCGTATAATATTAAAATAAAATAATTTTCTAAATATAAAATTGTTAAGTTTATTTATTTATTTGAATAAAATGATTATTAATGATCTAAATTATTGAAGTAGTTAGTTTCTTATTTTGCTTATTTAATTTCATTGTAATAATCACCTTATTTTTAAGGTCCAAGGTGTAGACCAATTGGTTCATCCAAACCCCATAGAGGGGGGCTGAAGTCCAAGGTTCAAATATTAGGTCTCATCGGATTGAACGCTTGTCTCTTTCCCGATGCTTTCAACGACGTAAAAGGTTTAAAATTATTATGGCATGTAAGTTATAGGGACGGACTGTGTGAATATCTTTGTGGCGATTTTTGGTACAGACAACACAAAATACTATGGTGGCCATAAAAGTTGGACAACCTTCCTGGATTGTGGCAGCTATCGATTTCACCATGTTTAAAAAAAAAAAAAAAAATATTCACCTTATTTTCTATTTTACTTTATAAAATATCATCTATTAATTAAGGAACTAGGTTTCCATTGTTATATTAAATATTTATATTATATTTTAATGATTTTAGTGAAGTCAATGTAAACAACCTTCTACCACTCCTTAGGGATATTGTCTTTTTTAAGAACTAGGAGTGGGGATTTTAAGAACTAGTGCCTCTCTCTAGATCTAAGAAATAATCTTCTATCACTCCATAGGGATTTTGTCTTCTTTTAAAGAATTGGGATAGGGGATTTTGAGAACTACGGTCCCTTATCTATATCGATATGTATAGATCAAAAGAATTGGTTTACTTTTTCAGATATAATTTTTTTATTTTATTTGTGTGATGTTATGCATAGGGATATAACAATAAGGTATTTTTATTATTTTAAAATATATTTTAAATAAGTTATATATAATTAAAAATGAGTTCAAGTGGAATTTTACAAAATAATATTGTCATAATATTTTAAAAAATTAAATATCATTAATGATCAATTGAAACTTTATCACAACTTTTATGGCAAGTGGTTGAAAGTAAAAATTTTGACAATATAAACTAAAGATCAAATTCCATGGTAACCTTTAAATTTTTTCTAAGGATTTTGAAGTAACGGTAGTTCAAATCACATAATAAATGTTAATATTTGTTTAATAATTATGAAAAGAGTACAAAGTGAGATATTCTACATTGTAAACAAAAATTTCCATCCCCATGAATGAAGTTTAATATTTAGTTCATGGGTTGCATTAACTTTCATTTCCTATGGGACAACACACATATTAAGGCTTTGGACTCTCTTACGAGAGACCATGGTTCAAACCACAATAACATGTGTGTGCATGACTATGTAAGTGAACTTGTTAGCCTCCCCCTGTCTATATCCAATCCCATGAGTGGATAGGACACCTTCTAGATCTGTAAAAACACATGAAATAAAGGTTCAAACTTATGACTATACATAGACTAAGGTTGAATGGACATAAACCTTAAATTAAATGCACTGTATTTTGGATCAATGCCCACCCTCATCTTTTCTAAGATATTTGACCAATCTTAAGGTGCCTAATGGGTTTAGGATAAACCATTACCATAAGGCACTTTGTACAGCCATGAGGACACTTGAGAGCACAAGTTGAACTTATAGTTATAAATATTTTCAAACCTGAGTCAAACTTATCCATATTATGGATCTAAGCCTACCTTCAAGTTTTCTATAAGCTCCATTAGATTTCAATATTAACATTTTAATCAAAAGGTTTAAGGTCAAATGTTTAAGTAAATCAAAATTAAAAATGCATATTCAAATTCAAATATAACTAAACAATATTAACACATTATTACCAAATAAATATATATATATATATATATATATATATATATATATATATATATATATATATATATATATATATATATATATATATATATATTTTGCATAATTATACATAATCGATTTCAATAATAATCTAAATTATTAAAATATTAGATTATGTATATAGCTTTTGTAAATTCACTTTTCCTTGTCCTAAATTTGAGGTTGGAATGTTTCATAAGTATTTTACAACCAACGAAACAACAAAGCAGCAAATAAAATTAGTTTTTTTTAATTAAAGCTAATAATTAAATAAAAGAGGTCGAAATAAAAAGAAGTTAGAAAGATCACAGTTTGGGGTGAAAGGTCATCTATACAATCAAAACCGGAACTAACCCTTCAAATGGTGAATACACAACATAAATAAGCATAAAAAAATAATCTAGAGTAACAAAAAAACTTTACATGTAAAATTGTAGCTCTAGGCACTAACTAGATTTATTTTTCCATCGTTCTATGTCATTCCGATGCCATATAGGTGTTGTAATTCTTGAGTTGAAAGGCTAAAACTATTTTTCGGGTATACTAACTCCATCTTATTTCCTTTCTCGAGGAATATGAGAACATCAAAACCAAGGGAAAGAAATTTTAGATTTTGCTTCCTTCATAGGAACCACCAATTCCATTGATGAAGGCTTTGCATTTAATGACATATTCTAAATGTCACTAAGATACTCCAACACACTCTAGTTGTTGGATGAATCAGGAAAATAACTACTGAACTGAACACTTATCATATGAAGTCATTTCCTATGTCATTCCAATGCCACAAAGGTGTTGTAATTCTTGAGTTGAAATGCTAAAACTATTTTTCGGGTAGAGAGACTCCATATTATTTCCCTTCTTGAGGAATACGATAACATCAAAACCACACAAAAGGGAAAGAAAATTTAGATTTTGCCTCCTCCATAGGAACCACAAATTCCATTGATGAAAGCTCTGCATTTAATGACATATTCTAATTGTCACTAAGATACTCCAAAACACTCTAATTGTTGGATGAATCAGGAACATAACTACTTAACTGAACACTTATCATATGAAGTCATTTATCTAGAGTGACATCTCCTGCTATATATCCCCTTATTGAGGTATGGGAGTGCCTTGCATTAGCCAAGGGGAAATGCACTAGAGGATTGGTTGGTTAGGCAGACTATGAAGCAACCTATATTGCATCCTTTGGGGTATGAATCTATTAATACTGAGGAGCCCCATTTCTAGTAATTTCAACTGGGGACCAATTTTTTCCTCTTCATACCTTTTTATCTGCTTTAAGACAGGTGTCAACTTCAACTGTGTACCTTTAGAAGTAGCCAAATATGGATTTTTACGTCATCCCACAGTCGTCCAACCATCCTCCTGAGGTTGAAGAGTGGGTGCACTTGGTGTGGTGGGGCTTTGCTTGTCCTTGTTATGTGGTATCAATGGATAATTTTTGATCTTATGTGCTGAGGACTGGCACCATGTTATTTGTCCGCCTCCACCAAAATGACAGACCCTAAATGGGTTGCTATGCGATTGAGAAAGGGCCACAAAGGTAGAGGAAGTCCTGAGAATTTAACCTACATAGGGACTTTAGTAGATATTTCCTCAAACAGAAAAATTAGAATCCAAGGAAAAAAAACAAGAAGAGAACTTCTCATGTACAATGGACCATGTTCATAAATCACCTTAACATGGATTGTTGGATTGTTTCCGCAAAGCGGGAAAAAAAAAAAGCCTTTGTAAGGTTTTGAATCATTGTTAGCTTGACTTCTCGAGGAGTCCAAGCTGCATTAACCTAGTCCCTAAGGGAAAACATGAAATACCCAATAAGGGTGAGTGATTCTAAACAGTAACATGTAGAATCAACTTCAAGCAATGAAAGAATTACATCAATAGAACAAGGATTACCTTTGTGGATCATTCTCAACACAAACCTACACAATCCGTTGAGAGGAACCATTATCACATGATTTAGAACCATAATGATACTCAAACAATATAGCTCCTATTTGTTGCGAAGAGATATGGGTTAAAGCTATCTCCACAGTTTACTGTTCATAATGATCTCCTTAATAGAGTATAACATCATAACAATAAATAAAATAAACAAAACACGACGCAGGTCTACCTCGTAACTATAAGTTTGTCTAAGATGTTTTTTATATAATCAGTTTTTAAAACAAGGTATCACCTTACAAACGAAACGGTATCTCCAACGGCAAAGCACCAAATTAATAAAAAAAAAAATGCATTTAAAATACCTAAGCTATAAGTTTGTCTGATTTCGATGTTTTTTATATAATCAGTTTTTAATAAAAGGTATCACCTTACAAACGAAAAGGTATCTCCAACGGCAAAGCACCAAATTAATGAAAAAAAAATGCATTTAGTAAACCTAAGCCAAAAAGACTGAAATAAACATTATTTTTTCCGCTGCTACGACTCGGGCAATCATGGATCTCCTTTTTTCAAATCGCAACTCCACAAGATGTTACCTTCTCTAAATCTTCCACGTGTCAATGCCTCTCTCTCTCTGAGATATAGAAAATTTGATCTTCACAGTAGGATATATTCACTGCTCTTTGCAGCCAATAGTCGGAACAAGTTTTGATTTTCGCCTCTGCTGAAAGCATAACAATGACAGGCACTGTTGAGAAAGAGAGAGAGAGCAGTGCCAGTCCCAAAAGAGTTGAAGAAACAAAAAGGAGATATAGAGGGAAAGCCGGAGGCTTGCTCTCGAATGAGTGTTCCCTTTTACGGCATTTTCTTTTTTGCAGATGCTTTTTATTGGGATCTTGTGCTTATGGGAACTGTGGGAATAGTGGGCCTTGGTCTTGGTCAACCCATCTATGTTTTGGCTTTGGATAAAATTATGGAAGGGCTCCGGCGTGCGGACGACTTTTATGACGTCTGATCAGAGCAGCTTTCCCCGGGAGTAGAAATCAATACATCTAAATTTCTGTTTCGGTGATGGTTACTATAATGTGGATAGTTATCTTTGTTGCATTCATTTCCTCAAACCATTCTTCCTGACTAACGTAATCTACTGCGTCAGTACGTTCTGTATGCAGTTTACATTGGTATTGTGGTATGTGCGACTTCGTTGGCAGGTAGGATTTTATTCAATCAGAGGACTGGCCTGAAACTTGTTTTTGGACATAAGAGTAGTCTAGATTTATCTGATTCTAATAAATTTTAGATTACGGGGAACAAAAATAAATAAAAAACATATTATGAGGTTTAATTGTGACAGAGATAGCGTGTTCGACGCATACGGCTCAGGGACAGAGTAGCAAAATGAGATAGAGATATTTAGAAGCCATTTTAAAACAGGATATCGAAGCGTGTGCCACAGAGAAGCGGAGCGAAGCCGTTCTTTTTTCTTCCTAGCAATATTCAGTTGATTTTATATATATACACGGAGTGGAACCGTTCTTTTTTCTTCCTAGCAATATTCAGTTGATAATATAATATAATATAATAAGGTAGGGTAGATGAGATCCAACATTTGAACTTTGGATTTCCGCCCTTGGAAAACTAATTAATTTATACCTCAAACCCAAAACATTTAATATCTACTTGCATTTGATGTTGTGATTTCAAGCATATAACTTAGGTTATCAATTTATGTACTTTTTCATAATTGCATCATATGTTGAATGAAGTTTTTTTTTTTTTTTTATTAAATAAAATTTGAAGTACTTTTTAACCTTAAAATTCTAAAATGTTTTAGAAGAGACATAATTCAACTTATAATCGATAAGTTATTATTTATAATTTTTAATCATCATTAATTTATATTTTACATTACTTTTTAGTATTAATATTTATTTATACGTTTATAATTGAATTATACTATTTTGAAGAAATAGTAATAAAGTTTAGATTTTTAATACGAATTTTAACTGTTTGAGATATTACATTATTTGCATTTTTAGGATGTAAGAGCAAATCAATAGTTAGAGAATTGAAAAGTTATGAAAAATGATATATTAGAGGTAAAGGTCAATGAATTGTAATCATATTGTATCATTAATATAATCTTTATTTATTGTGTTAATTGGTGTTTTTTTTGTTAGATATTATCTATAAGATTTTGTTGTTATTAAGTTTCATTTTTAGTAGAATTAATTTAATTTATCTTAAGATCTTGGTTGAATATTTTTGTGAGTTAACCTATTTAGATAGCTAATAGTGATATCAGAGCCATGAGGGAAGATTTAAAGGAAGAATTTGAAGAGTTTTTTATCTATAAATTATAGAGTCTCTCATAGTAAAAAAAATATAATTTGGAATAACAATTAGAGCTACATATTTTATTTAGTAACAATTTGGAAGGAGAAAGGAGAAGATTTGAACAACATTTTTGAAAGGGAATAAAACATTATTTTTTATAGCAATTTTGGTAAGAGAATATAAATTTTGAGGGTAGAATTCTAATGAGATAAAGTGCTACAAATTTAAAGTGAAATAAATAAGCAAGTAAAATGCAAGAAAAGTAGGAGATAAATTTTTGTCTTTTGAAGAAGAAATTTTTAAGAGCTTGCTATCACCAAAAAAACCTGCATTATACCTATAAAATAACAAGTTAGTAAGAATGATAAGGTTATTATTAGTTTTATAAGGAGTAACAAAGAGTAAAAATAAAGCTAGTAAGTTAGAGAAGATAAGGCAACAAGGAAGGAGGAGAACAAGCTAGTTGAAAGATAAGACAACAAGGTATAGTTGCAGCAATAGCACAAGGGGAAATAATACAAGAGTTGCCAAGCTAGGGAGCAAAGCTATCAAGCAAGAAAATGAGGAGCTATTATGTAAAGAAGTAAAGCCATTAAACAAGCAAATAAAAAGGTACAAAATGAGCCAAGAAAGGGATGCATTATTTTATTTGGCCATCGAAGGTTGGAGGAGCCACCAAAAGCTCCATTTGTAGCAAAGAAATCATTGCCTACATATAGAAGATAATTGATTCATTTGAAATTGTAACAACCAAATAGGAGCCAAACATTGGCTTCCATAATTCCCAACATACTAAAGAGTACGTGAAATTTGGTGTATGGTGAGGTAGAAGAATCATACAACTAGTCAAAAATTATTTTTGAAAGGATACATAGGATTTTGAATTAAATCTGAGCATGAGTAGAGAACGAGCATTGCAAAGAAGGTAAATATCCATTTGAAAAGGTAGTTGAAGAGATCCTTTCCACTTGGTATGATGAAGGAGGAATGGTATAGTTCATTGGTGGAAGAATTAATGTGTTACAAACTTTATTAAATGCATTAAAGAAAGATATGTTATTGTGAGTGTCTAAATATGTTGTGTTCTAAGTTTGTAGTTGAGGAGCACTAAAGGATTATTTGGAGCATAGAAAAACCCACACATGGATTAAGTCTCATGGAGAACAAGGAGTCAAAATTTTACATGGAGATAAAAGTCATACGTGAAGATAGCTGATATCATAGCACACCAGTTTGAAGGTAAATATAATTAAATTTAATCTACCCTATATCAAATATATTGGATAAATAAGGTTAGATTTACTTAATTTTATAAAGTATTGATTAATTATTTGTCTATTTTAGGAATTAATTAATTTGGGGGAGAGATAAGACATTTAGAGGAAATATTAAAAGTATGGAATTAATATATGCTTTTTTTTGGAGAACCTTGAAGAGTTTTAAAACCCTAATTTGTTTTTTCTAGGAAGAATAAAAGTTTTTGAGAAATTAATTACAAGATTTTGTAATTATTTTTTAATTTTTGTAAACCATTTTAAATATATATAAATTTATAATAAGGTTTTCAACATCAAATTACTAATACTAATTTTTCAAATATATTTCTAAATTTCTTATTTGGGATTTTTAAGGACTTCAACATCAAATTAGGTTTTTGAAATATAAAATATATTTAATCATATACTTAAAATTTTGGAGATATATGGTATACAACATAGGTTTTGAAATTTTTAAAAATTGCACCCAATTTGTCATTAGTTACTTATTAAATACTAGGAATATATAAAGTAGTCAACTCCAAAGAAAATGGTAAATACATGAATATTATTTTTTTAATCATAATTATTAAAGGGACCTAAAATGATGTCAATACTTATTGTTGAAAAAATTTGGGATGTAGTAAATAGATAAAGAGACATTCCAGTAAATAAAATAAGAATTCAAAAATTCAAATATGATGATGTTAAATCTCTTATGTTAATTCTATTTGGTATATCAAATGAAATTAAAGCACACTTGAACTTATTCGCATGGTTCTATTATAGGAGGAGATATGAGGAGCGGTGGAGGAAGCGGAGGAAGCGAAGGAAGCGAAGGAGAAGCAAAAATAGTAGGTAGGAATTTTGAACCAACGAAAGGAGAAGATCTAGAGGTAGGGCAAAATGTTGTAGCTAGAAAGGAAAAGGATTCCCTATCAACTCAGTTCAAAAAGGCTAAAGGTGCAAATCCTCCAGATAAACCGTCAGACAAAGGTTCCCACTGGGGCTCGGGAGCTGGCAACAAGGGTCCAACCTTTTTGGAAATACTGAAATGGAAAAATAAGGAGCCATTCAGTGAACTACCTCCCCTAATACCAAATAATAACAGGTTAACAATGCCAATGGATATTATGGAAAGATTATTGGATATGGAGGCATCATCCTTAGTTGGCAAGTTTTTGGGAGGAAGGTCGGACATTGAGACTATTCGCTCATGGGCCTCAACAAAGTGGAAAACTTCAGGAAGCTTAGAAATCGTAGCCATGTCAAGAGGTTTTTTTATGATAAGACTCAACAACAAATATGATTCAGAGTGCATCTTGACAGGAGGACCCTGGTTCCTAGGAATGCATAGCCTCTTTCTGAGGAAGTGGGGGGAGGATTTCAACCCTAAGAAGTAGAACATTAATATAGCACCCATTTGGGTCTACTTACCAAACCTCCTAGCCCAGTTTTTTAATGAGTACTGGCTTAGTGGCATAGCAAAGACGATAGGAGAGCTCGTGGTAATAGACCATTCAACTCGGGCAAAGACTAGACTGACGCATGCTAGGATCTGTGTAAATGCAAACTTGGATTCTGATCTACCTTCTCATGTGGAACTAGCATATGGAGAGTTTCTAAGGATCCAATCTATGGAGTATGAGAACAAGCTAACATTTTGTAGCATGTGCAAAACCTAGGGCCACCTTCAAGACCAATGTCTGACAATAGCTACAAAAAAGGAAGCCACGAGCAAAGGTTTTCTGGGGAAAGATAATGGGAGAGGGATCCCAAAGTTTCAAGGATCGTGTCTTAATTTGGAAGGATACAGACAAGTTAAGAATAACCAGGCTGACCAAGCCAACACATAACTGGAAAAAATCTAGGAGAAAGGAAAGCAACATAATGAGGGAGGCAAAAATCATATGGTATGTAATAAATATCCTAGATTGAACATGTTTGATATCCTAGAAAATCTAGAAGTTGAAAAAGAAAATAGTAAGTATGATACCAACAGTGTCAAGTTTCCTGAAACCCTAGACTCCCCATCCAAATTGGGACCATCGACAGCTATGAGAAAAAGCCCCAAAATCTATGCTCAAAATGAAGAAAATTTGCCATGTCATTTTAGTTTAAACATGGAAAAAATAGAGTCAAGAGTCAAAGTTGTGGAAACAAGATCCAGGAATGTAGCTCTTAATCTGGTAGTGGAGCAAATAATCCCTTATCAGATGAGCCCAATGGTAAAAGGTTACTTGAAGGAAAGCCCCATGTTTAGGAACTAGATAAGAGAGGTGAACCAAAACAAGGCTGAGGATGAAGAGGGAATTGAAAACCCCCAAAATGAGGAAGAGGGTTCAAGCCCTAGACTATCACAGTCTATGCCCCCTCATTTCAATCCAAAACATACTAGAAGCACTACCAAGCTTTCGATAGATTATGGAAGTGAAAGAAAGAAAAGGAGAATATCTACATCATAGTACTATAGAATGAGAATCAATGAAGAAATTGCAAATGGAAAGCAAAGAACATTGTTACATCAAGCTATTCCTGGTCAAGATAATAGCAAAATTGACAAACCCCCTTTCGATCAGGGAAAGGGGCGGGGAAAAAATATCAAACAATCTAAATGAAGGTTCTATTATGGAATGTGAGAGGCCTAAATGGCCCACCAAAACAAAGGATGGTGAAGTATATAATGAAGGATTAGAATCCTACTATCATTTTTCTTCAAGAAATGAAAATAGATGCGGCACAATCAGCACTTATAGCTAGAAGGATTTGGAAGCAAGGGGAAGTGGTATTTCAACAGGCGAAAGGATCATCTAGAGGCCTCATGATTTTATGGGATCCTATTAAATTAGAAGGAAGTATTATTCAGGAAAATTAAAGAGTCTTAAGTGTATTATTTCATGATTTTGATACTAATAAGAATTAGATTATGTCAAATGTTTATGCCCCCACATCTGTCCAAGGGTGGTCTAAACTATGGGAGTTTTTGGGGCATTTGAGCCAAGATTTTGAAGACATTCCTTGGGTGATTGGGGGGGATTTCAATACCCCCCTTTACCCATCTGATAAGAAGGGAGGATTTGGGTTACCCTCAAGGAGCATGCAGGACTTCAATGAATTCATTAACACAAATTAATTCATGGATGTAAGACTAAAAGGAGCCAAATTTACATGGAGTAACAAGAGGATAGGAATTCAGTTGATTTAAGAAAGGTTGGACAAGTTTTTTTTATCCAAGGAAGCTATAACAATGTTTGGTGATTCAACATTACAAGCCCTTCCTAAATGCGCTTCAGACCATAATATTATTCTTTGGGAGGCATTTTAGTGTAACTCCTTTAAAAAGCCATTCATATTTTTGTCAATGTGGGTTAAACATCTAGACTTCAAGAAACGAATAGAGGAATGGTGGCAACAGCCTATCCAGGGAAGTGCTTCCTTCAAACTATCTCAAAAACTTAAGATGGTGAAAAACAACCTTAGAATATAGAATAAAGAATTCTTTGGAAATATTTTTGAGAATAAGAGAGCAATGGGGAAAAAACTGAGAATAATAGAAAGCAAAATCCAAAATGGAACCTATGATGAGGTGACAAGGACTGAAGAGAAGGAAACCCTTTGTGAGTTTTATAATATTTTAACTTGTGAAGATATGTATTGGAGGTAGAAATCAAGGGCATTACGGCTAAAGGAAGGGGACTCTAATTCAAAAAAATTTCATGTTACCACAATGAGAAATAGAAGAAATAATAATATTAGAAATTTAACTAGGGTGGATGGATCCTCAACTCAAAACATTCAGGAGATTAGGGACAAGGCTGTTAATTTTTTCATTTCATTATTGGGTGAATAACGGGCCTGTAATGCCCAAGCAAAGGACTCCCTCCTTCAATTCCTTCCACAACTCATTGATGAAATGATTAACGAGTCTCTTACAGTAGTTTTTTTAGAAAAAGATATCAAGGAGGCTTTGTTTAACATGGATCCTGACAAAGATCCTGGGTCGGATGGGTTTTCATCATGTTTTTTCCAATTTTGTTCGGATATTGTTGGAGCAGAAGTTATTGCTACAATCAAGGAGTTCCAAAGTTCAAATCATATTCCAAGGGGTTTCAATTCAAATTTCATTGATTTTATCCCTAAAGGCCCCAACCCCAAGACTATGTCTGACTTTAGGTCGGTTAGCCTGTGTAATATATCCTATAAAATTCTGTCCAAATTTTTAGCCAACCGTTTGAAGAAAGTTCTACTGGTTATCATTGATCCAAGCCAAGTAAGTTATGTACAAGGAATATCAATCTTAGATGGAGTTATTACTATTCATGAGGCTCTTCATACAGCCGCTCAGACCAAAAAAGTAGTCATGGCTTTAAAGTTAGACATGAACAAAGATTATGATAGGATAAATTGGGAATTCCTAGAGGTAATTTTATTAAAATTTGGCTTCAACATGAAATGGGTCAAGTTAATAAGAGAGTGTATTTGTAAGCCTTGTTTTTTAGTTTTGGTTAATGGGTCTACTACAAGTTTTTTTCAAAGCAAATGTGGTCTAAGACAAGGAGATCCCATAAGTCCTATGTTGTTTATCATTGTAGCTGAGGCCTTGGGAAGAACCATTAAGGCAGTAGCGGTAACTGGACTCATATCAGGTATGAAGGCCACGTTACTAACTACCCCGGTGACACATCAATAATTTGTTGATGATACATTGCTACTGACTTTGGCTTCTGTGGTTGAGGCAAGAAGGATTAAAAATATTCTCATAATGTATGAAGAAGCAGCTGGACAAATAGTGAATTTTGATAAGAGAAAACTTTATTTCATCAACACCCCCATTCCCAAGAAAAACAGCATAGCAAGGATCATGGAATGTCATATTGCATCCCTTCCCACCTCCTATTTAGGTCTTCCCTTGTTTACGGGCAAACCTGAAGGATCAATGTGGAACATAGTTCTTGAGAGGATCCAAAATAATCTAGTAGGTTGGAAAGGACATCTATTATCTCAAGCAGGCAAAGCAGTTTTAACTATGGCTTCACTTCAAAGTATACTTGTTTACTTCCTATCAGTATTCAGAGCTCCCAGCAAGGTGTATCATAAAATTGAGCAACTTCAAAAAAATTTCTCTATTTAGGGACTAAGGATAATAAAAGGATCTATTTAGTAGGTTGGATCTATTTCGACGATTAAGGAGATTTTCTCATCTCAATACAACTTTGTTAGCCAAACAAGCATGGCAGTTATTGACTAAGGTAGATAATGAATGGACTGCCATAGTTAGGAAGAAATACCTCCAAGGTGTGAACTTCTTTAATGACAACTTAGGAAGCAGGGGGTCTGCTTTTTGGAATGCAATCCTCACGAGAAGGGATCTTGTCAATAAAGGTCTTAGATGGATTCTAGGAAATGGGTAAACAATAGACTTTTGGAAGGATCAGTGGGTGAGAGGTGAGGAGTTATCCCAAATTCCTAGTTTGGCTAGGATTCAAGAGCATATGGAGCAGCATATTAGGAAGAAGGTTGCAAATTACATGTGGTAGGATATAAATATTAACATGTGGAAACACATCAGAGTAGAGGGCTTTTAAGCAGAGTCTGAAGAGCTTTATAACATTTCAACTCAACAAATTATTCTCTCTAGAGAGGATGAAGATCACATTGTTTTGGCTGAGACTAAAAGTGGTGACATCATAGTTAAGTCTTCCTATAATTTTCTTCTCAATGTGGAAGGTCAACAATTTCAACCGAGTTTGGTTTGGGTCAAAGGCTTAATTCCTAAAATATCTTTTTTTTCATGACTAGTGATTCAAGGAAAAATCCTCACTATGGATAATATGTTATCCAAAGATATGGTTATTGATAACCGTTACTACATGTGTAGGGCAGGATGGGAGACTACCCAAAACTTGTTTCTAGAGTGTCTGGTAGCGAAGCCTATCCTGGATGAACTTTTCCAAGCCTTTAGGATCTTATCGGTTAAGCCTAACTTATATCTAAAGTGTTCCATCAGTGGCCTCAACCCTTTATTAGCCTAAAACTTAAGTACCTATGGAAAATATATTGGCATCATTTTCTCTCACAGATTTGGCTAGAAAGAAACCATAGAGCCTTTAAGGATACCATTCACAACCCAAAAACCATCCTCAATAGTATTATTGTCTTTGCGAAAGAAAACCTTAGCACCTTAGTGGATGAGAACCACTTAATTCTTCCCCAAGAAAAACAATTAGCTCGGGCCTTAGGTATTGAGGACAAACCTTCCATTCCTTTGCCCAATCCTAGAAATGGGATTTCTTGGGAGCCACCCCCTAGGGTTAGTTTACACTAAATATTGATGGTGCAGCCAAGGAGAACCTGGAAAGAGCTAGAGCTGGAGGAATAATCAGGGATCATCAAGGAAATCTGGTCAAGGCCTTCGTTGAACCATTGGAAATCAGAACTAATAACGAAGCAGAAGCTAGAGCACTTTGGAGAGGGTTGCAAGTAGCCCAAGCAACTCAAGGTAACTTGATTATTAAAGGTGATTCTATGAACATCATCAACCTATTAACCAATGGAAAAAAACCTCCATGGAGAATCGAGGGAGTCATCCATGAAGTGAGGATCTTTTTTGCAGTAAGACAAAACAAGAGGGCTCGTCACGTGTACAGTGAGGCCAAAAGGTCAGCTGAAAAATTAGCCAACATAGGTGTTGATGTTGGTAGTTTTGTTACATGGACACAAGGTGTGCCACGTGAAGTGGAAAACATTATTAGTCATGAAAATAAACCTACCATTAAGGAGAAAGTTGAATGGGTATTTTTTTCCCATGGAGGTGGTAATAACTATGGGGTTTCCCTCTAAATCATACCAAATTGGAAATGAAGGTAACAGGGTGTAAGCCTTGGAAAATTTTGATAGAGAATAGGAAATGGGCAAGCAACAAGTTTCACAAGTGCAAAGTTCCAAACTTCAATTCCTGTCAATGTAAGTAATATTTATAGTTATGTTTAGGTATAGGTGTGCTTTGTTAATAAGGTGTTGTAGGGGATTCAACACAATTTCTGGTAAGAAAGTTTCAAGGATGACTAGGATCTACAATCTCAGCAAAAGGCTGGATATTGTAATAGGTTTTGGGTTAACCTGCAAAACCCGGTAAATGAAGACTTTTATTTACCAAAAAAAAAAAATTAAAACACACATTGGTATAGTAGAAACTTCAAAAAAGCATGTAAAAAAATGTGTATGATATTTGGAGAAAACAATAAGGAAACCATTTTACATATATAATCATAGTTGTATAATCTAAAATTCCATTATGGAGAAAATATAGAACAATTTCTTTGAAGGATATCAAAATTAAAATTAAAATTACACACCTTAGGAGAAAAGGTTGAAGACCAGTTTCTAGTATTGTAGATAAAGAACTTGTTGAATCCTTCAAAATTTTAGTCACATCTCTTCTAGTATCAAACCAAAATGTGTCACTTACAAAATTAATAAATATTATTTAACAATATAAACTCAAAAATTAGTTGAGAAGTGAATCATCCAATAAGGCTCTTGTATTAGAAAAAGAATTTTGTAATTCATTACAAAAATAAAAACAAAAAAAGGTATTGTAATAATTGTGAGTAAGGACATAATACAAACTATTATAAGTATAAGGTATTGACAAGGAAGGGTCAACACAAATAATATCCTAAAGAGAATAAAAGAGATGAAAGTAATAATCTAGGGTATGTTACTCAATCAAAATTTGTACATAGGAATCTTATGGTAAAATACATATGTTTGTTATCAAGAATTGATAAATCCAATAAAGATTAGAATCTATGATAGTAAACACTTGTTGTGAAATCAAAGGTAAAGATATAGATTATAGTTCATATGATTTGAGTATAATTTGTGATTGATTAAAAAAATCTTATGTTGTCACAATTGATGATGACATAGATTCAAATGATGATAGAAATAGTGATGCTTAAAGTTGTGTTGATATTGATAGATATTAGACTAATGATATTTTTGGTTATTTTGAAAGATATACTAAACGTATTAGTTAAAATTTGTTAAATAAAATGGTATATGAAAATACAATTTTGAAAAACATGAACAAAGAATAAAAGAACAAATTTTATAAAAATAAGACCAAAATATGAAGGTCTTAGATATATAGGATAACCTAGTAGCAATGATCAAGAGACTAAGTTTATAATAGGAAATAGTAATATCAAATCTATGACAAGGATTGATAGAATTAAAATATAGAATGGTCAAAAGAATTTTGTAACAGAAAATAAATGTAGTCATTGTGGTAGATATGAAAATAAGATTAAAAAATGTTAGAATTTCCATTGTTGAGAAAATTTTGGAGGAATAATCATTCTAAAAATTATTTTTATATAAAGATATGGAAATTCAAAAATAAAAAATGGATTGTGGATGAATAAGTATGAATGAATGAAATGAGATGAAAGGAATGTTGTATGGTTTCTATAAATGGAAACCAAATGTAATGAAAAATGACTTTTTTTGAATGAAAATAATAATATTGTTCTTATCAAGAAGAAATATGAAAAAATGATTATAATATAAGCATAGTTTGGAAGGTAACCTATAGTGAAAGTAGTGAAATCATTTTTAGTGATGACACTACAAAGATAATAACTTTATGATTATTCTAGTGGATGTCCCAAAGGTAAAGTTCTAGAGGTAGTGACCCAAAGGCAGTGATCCGCTAGAAGTAACCCAAAGGTAGTGACCTAGAACAAGTGACTCATACGCAGTGAACTAGAGATAAAGACCTAGAGATAGAGACCTAGAGGTAAACACCAATTATTTATCGAGTCATGATAGAGTTAGAGCTAAATATTGAAGAGAAATATGAATTATAGAATGAAGAGAAAACCTTTGTACAAAATAATGTAATACTAGGGATGTTACAAATATTACATTATTTGACCCCCTTAAAATATTAGTTTTGGTAGATGATTTATATTTTGTATAATGTGTGTGGCAATGTGAGAAAGAGTGCAAAGTGTCATAAGAGTATGAAAAGTCACATGATATGTGGTAAGTTGAGAGCTTTGCCTTTATGAGAGGAACATGAAAGTTTCCATCTCTCAGATGAAAGAGGAGAACAATAGTTAGAAAACTAAAAAATCATAAAAAATGATATATCTGAGGTAAAGCTCCATACATTATAATCAATTTGTATCATTAATGTAATTTGTATATATTATATCCATTTATATTATATTTTTGTGAGATATTTTTTTGGTACTATTAATAAAGGAGAGGGTTTTAAAAGGATCCCACAACCATTTACATTCAAAATGCCACCCAGGTGAGAGAGACCAAATCTAATACCCACCAGACACCATGAGGAAGACCAAAAAAATACTGCACAAAACTAAGACCCAAGGACACATATGAAGAGGAGAACTGAGATAGTTCTACCCCAACCTACCCATCTCTTGAGCAACAGAAGCAACCAGATGAGAAATATCCTTAGAGTAATCTAGTTTCAAATTCTGTGAACTCCATATTTTCCTTTGATTGATATCAATGAGTTTCAAATTATGAAAAACCGAACATTTTTCTCCTCGAAGACCTCTAGGGCATAAACCTCATCGATCAAATTCTCCTTATTATGGTCACGTGACAAAACATAGAAGTCAAGAGGATGAGGGAGAGGGGAGGAGCCATCATCCTCAGGCACTTTGTTACATAACATTTAGATTTACGGATTTCCCTACCCACAACCACATGATTGGGCAATAGGTCCACATCCACATGCTCATCATCAATCGCCTTAGGAGACATATCAAAACTAACAGAGGGACCATACAAGGGAGCACAATTACCACCATCAAAAGCATTACCACAAAGCTCCTTAGTAGAAACCTGAATCTTTCTCAAAACCTTCTCAAGACCCAAACCAAATGTGAAGAAATAAATATCATCACTACATTCAGAAGGCCAAGTAAATCCACAAATAATTTAAGGATATTTTTATAAAATATTATTTTTAAATTTTTACTATTATTAAATTTCATTGCTTGTAGTATTAATTTTATTTATCTTTAAATTCTCACAGTTTTTTTTTTTTTATTTAACCTATTTAGAAAGCTAACACTAACTAATTTAAACTTATAAATTAATAATAGTTAAAAATTATAACTAATAAATTATCAAGTCTAAATAAAGTTGTGTCATCTAACAACATCATATAATTATTAGTTTTTAGAATGTCCTTTTAATATGAACTCTAACTAATTTAAACTTGTTTGTTTTTTTGCGTGTAAAATTATAAAGCATCTTATATTTTCTTTTATAAGTTTTAAATATAAAAGAATGTATTAAAATAATTTTTAATTTATTTAATAATATATCAAAAAAAATTATATATTATAATTAGCTTGGTCTAGCTTATAAATCTAAATAACAAATTAATATATTACAATTTATTATTTTTATTTTTAAATTTAAATATTAAAATTTAAATAAATTATATGGTAAAAATAATTATTATTATTAAATAAAATGTTTATAATCCTTTAACTATAAATAGTTCATTTAAGCAATAAAATTACAAACAATTATAACCTAACCTAAGTTCATTAATTTTCACGTCAAAATTTCGAACTAAACCTTTATATTTAACATTGAATATTACGAGATAATAGCATACCAATACCAAATACCACAATATCTTTCACAACTCATGTTACACCTTTAAGTTATTAGATACAATTTTATTATTATATTTTAATATTTTCTATAAAATATTATAATATTAAGTTAACTATAATATATATAAGATTTAAAATTATAATCTCTTATTAAAAATCAAAACATTTAAATTAAACTTGTATCATTTAATAAAATAATATACAAATATAACACTATAAATATATTAATAAAAATAAAAAATTCATTACTAATTACTAACAGTACAATACAATAAAACCTATAACTACATCATTAAATAATTGCGCATCAACTTTCAATATTCGATATCCCATCACATAATTTAATTATTAATATTTTGTAAGTCATTTTTGGGCATGTGTGGGAGGCTGGCTCTCTTGTTTTCTAACCGGTTAATGTAATGATGCAAGTCTAGTGACATATTTCATAATTAAAATTTTGTTCCACCTTAATACCTATCAAACTATCTATCTATCTATTCATATTTATAAACATAGTGACTAAACAATGTTTATATTTAAATAATTTACCTCGAACGCTACACTCACAATACCCTTATAATGTTAAGTTTTTATATAATATATTAAATAAATAAACAAACAAAAGTTATATCCTTCTAATTTATGTCTTTGGTTCTCCTTTTAGGAATGACTTAACGACCCTCGTCTAAGAGATGGGCAGCTTCATCCATCATATGACAACAGTAGTTGTGTCTATTGCTGTCTTCTTTGGGCTAAGAATGGAGAGGGGCTTACGTAGTTCTTGGTGATCACTCTCATCGGTGCTATATACCACTAGTCTCTCCTAATTGACTTCGAATGGACATAAAGCACTAGGAGATATAGCGGCAATTGTAGAAGAAGTGACTCTCTCCTAATTGACTTCGATTAGACAAAAAACACTAGGAGATATCACGACAATAGGAGATATCACGACAATTGCAGAAGAAGTGAGAACATTTCGATACCTTAACTTCGACACGTTATGCAAATATCCATATTTACTGTGGCAATACGTTCCTATTCACTAATCCATGAACATTCTTGAGGCATGTTCTAGGGCAAATTCGAACAGTTAATTCATACGTTGGGGATTTCAAGGCCAGGGAATCCTGCTCATAGAAGCTCGAAACAATAGTTTAGTTGGGTTGCCAAGACGGACTTGTCAATGGTATAGCCATCGGAGTTATCAAACGAATAACGTATGTGGCATGCGCACTGCTTATTTAGTTTTCAGGAGTTATGCTTATGTGGTTTTCAGGAGTTATACGAAGGAAAGAGATTTCTAGCCCAGAGATACTCTAGGTTCAGTCTTTAATATTCTTCTCGGCCTAGTGTAAGTTTTTCTTTGTCTGTTTGTATTACGTAGACACTTTATATGGCTGTTTTAAAATAAATACGATATCATCTTGATAACTGATCAATATCGCCGCAACTTGACTGTATTAATCGTGTTTCAGATACATAGGATATGCTTTATCAGCTGTAACCTCTATAGCAAAGCGAAAAGCCGCTTACAATAAAATCGTTGAGACTATTGGTGGTATAATGATACAGTACATCATTGAGACTATTGGTGGTAAAATTTATCGCACACCCATTTTGTACAGTGCACATGCAACTTCAACCGTATAACAATGCGATCTGTTTGCAATGTTCAGGTCTTTGTACAGATTTATAATATCATACGACCATATAATCTCATGTAACCATACAACGTCTTTGCAATCATATAACCTTTTTGCAACTATACAACACTTCGTAACTTACAATCCTTATATAACCCCTTTGCAACTGTATAATTGTATGATCTTATTTAAGTTTGAACAATATGTTTTTCTACGCAATTGAATAGGTAAATGAAATTATTCAGAGGTCTATTTTTTGAAAACTTCAGCTCTTTTAAGTTACCTCTCTTGGTAACAACCAAATCCATTCATGCAAAGGTAATTTTATGCTTAGGGTAATATTATGCTTTCTTTTAAAAAAGGGTTTATTTGGGGTACTAGTATTCTTTCCATTTTCAAGGTAAGAGTATGCTTTTATTGGAAACAGGGTTTCTTCAAGTTTCTTTTTTTTCCTCTATCCCTTCAATTTTTCAATATGTTTCCTATGACCTATATACACAAAAGAACAATGAGATATACAAGTTTCATTATGAAATGGTTAAATGTTACTCTAAAAATAACATAGGGCTTTGAAGGTAAAATTTTGACAGAATAATCCCTTCCCTCTCCTCTCTTCTCTCTACCCCATTCCTTACGCTCTTTATTTTACTTCTTATTTATAAGAATTAAAACAATGACTTACCAACTACACGTGATGGCTAAACTGCCAATGTCAGCTAAGCAATCTTATGGATCACTTTTCCAGCTACACATTTAATTTTTTGGTTGTACTTCAATTTATTGAATTATTATATGTAAATTATGCTTGTGTCCATATAGTATCCCACAACTTCAACTTCTTACCAACTAGACATCGTAACAATTTTTCATGTCTTCTATTCACAACTTTAGTCCATTTGTTTGTGGGTGACAAACTAACTTAAAGCTTAACTTGGTATCCAACTTCTTCCCAAGGTACACCAAAAATGACCAATAAATTTTGCATATCTATCTAATACAATGCTCTTTGGTAAACCATGCAACCCTAAAACTTATCAAAAGAAGATGTCAATAATATTGGTAGCATTGTTCATTTTCATGCAGGGTATGAAATGTACCTTCTTTGAAAATATGTCAACAACAAAAATGAAATCAATATCCCTTTGTGTCCTTGGCAACCCAAGAAAATAAAATCCATGCTCGCATCCTCCCATGGCATTTTTGGTATTAGTAATGGTTGATACAACCTGGTATTTTGACTTCTCCCCTTGTCATGCTAACAAATTTTGTAATACTGTACAAATATTCTTACATATGCATTCATTCAAAGCTAATAGTAACTTGCACCAATTTGACTCATTATTTTTTCCACTCCAAAATATCCAGTTAGTCCTCCACTATGCTTCTCTCTTATCAAATTCTCCATCATCGAACTCTATAGTATGTACAACTATTATCCCTTGAACAAAATACCTCTTCGATAAAATAATATAACCATGGTGTCTTATCCACTATAGTATGATTACAACATGTTTTCCAAGCTTCCTTGAAGTCTACATCATCAACATAAATCTCCTTCATGGAATTAAAACCAACAACTTCAATCTACATCATGTTCACCAACAGATTTCTTTTTCTCATGCTATAAAAACTTGATTTGAATGATCACTTTGTGCTTTACGATGAATTAATATCCCTACAAAAATTCTACCCACTTCATATGTCTTTGATTCAACTCACTCTAATTGTTGATGAATTATAGTGCATGATTATCTATGAATAAGACAAACTCTTTTGACATCAAATAATGACTACATTTCTTCAAGGCTTGAATAATGGTATAAAAAATCTTAGTCATAGACTAAGTATTTCTTCTTTACCTCATTTAGTTTCTAATTTAAATAGGCAATGGGCTTGTCTTCTTGGCTTAAGAATCACATTTTTGTTCCACTTACATCACAATCTACCTAAAATACTTTTCTAAAATTTTGCAAGCCTAGAATTGGTTGTGCCATTATATTCTTCATTACGATTCTAAAAATCCATTTAGAGGTTTTTCATCCACTAAAACTCATACTTTCCTCATTTCATTATTTTACTTATTGGAGTACAAATTCCACTAAAGTTTTTGATAAACTTCCTATCAAAACTTGCTAGACCTTGGAAACTCTTGGCCTCAAACTTATTTGTTGGTGATAGCCAATTCACAATGGCCTTGAACTTCTTAAGGTCCATCTGTAATCCCTAGTGGAAAATCATAAAATCCAAGTACACCAACTCCTTTATAAAACTACATTTCTTCAAATTGATGAGCAAATTTTCTTCCTTTAATATTTGCAAGACCAATCTCAAATTTTCCAAATGGTCTTCTTTACTCTTATTGAATATCAAGATGTCATCCAAATAGATAACCATAAACTTTCTAAAAAATAGCTTCAACACTTCATTCATATACTATATAAAGGTATTGGCTATATTTTTGAATTCAAATGGCATAACTAGCCAGTCGTATAACTTGTCCTTTGTTTTGAAAGTGGATTTCCACTCATCTCCTTCCTTGATCAATATTTGATGATAACCATGTGTAGACACCAAATCCTATCCACTTGTCATCTACGTATCATCAAATCATACCCATTCATTATATATCTATATATATATTCATATATTATATATTGAGATTGTGGATTGATAAGTGACATGGATCATGTTAAGTGAATGATCAATATTAAATTTATTTAACATGATCCATGTCACTTATCAAATCATAATCTCAATCTCTCATCATGTTTTAATATCGATCGCTCATTAATATCATCAAAATCCTAACATGTTTTAAGGGTAAATTATAAAATATCATTCACTTGTATGAATGAAGGTCAAAACATTTTTGAGAGGTCAAGATCTGAAAGCATTGATCATCCATAATTTTGTAAACCCTAGCACTCTGCTAACACATTCCCTCCTTACCATTGCCACATCCACCATATTTATCACTAAAGCTTTTGTGAACTAGATCAGATTCTGTAGAGCATGCCCCCATAATCCCTAAATGCTCCAAGGTGTTCCTAGAATGTTTTTGAGAATTATTATAATGTTGTAGGGCATCCACAACTATCCTTGAACACTGTAGGGTGTTCACTACTCATCATTTTGTAATCACCAAATCCTCGAACGCTCATAGGCATTCACATATCACCACATTGAGTCATTAGGAGCGTAGATCTAACAACTCAAGTATATTTCAACAAGGTATTAGGTTTTATTATTTTACTTATATTTTTTATACTTTTGCACATCATTTGACAAGTATTTCAAGTAGGGTTAGTATTTTTCACTTTCATATTTTAGTGGACCTCACACTGTGGAGGCCTCGCAGGTGTTACTAAATTTATTTTAATCTATGTATGTGTAGGTTACAAGAGGCATTTTTAGTGATGGTTGTTGCATCTTTGAGTGGTCCTATAGAAATACACAATCCCACTCACAATTGTTTATAGTGAGGATGATCCAGATACACTAACATTCATTTGAACATGAATTTTAAACCCTCTTACTGTAATAATTGTATCAAAGAGAACATTGTATTGTAACCCCTGATTTGGGGCATATCTATGTATAAAGTGGAGATCTAGGCTCCCCAAGTTTATAATAAATAATATATTTCATTTTATGCATACATTGTTATCTGATTTTATTTACTGCTTTTATCGGTGTTGTTTGACTTCTCTTTACATCCCTATTCAAAT
Source organism: Wollemia nobilis (assembly GCA_028583015.1). Classification (NCBI taxonomy): domain Eukaryota; kingdom Viridiplantae; phylum Streptophyta; class Pinopsida; order Araucariales; family Araucariaceae; genus Wollemia; species Wollemia nobilis. The sequence goes on from JAQPPZ010015050.1 coordinate 1,795,291, forward strand.
ATATCTTTGTGAAGTACCTTCCTCCACTCAATAAATCCATCAAATTATACATACATGGCAATGGAAATCAATAATGCATATTTATATTATTGATAGCCCTTGATTCTTTACACGTGTGTCATTCTCCACCTTTATTTGGTGTAAGTACGATGGAGATTACACATGGGCTCAAGATTTTCTTGAACAAACATTTGTCCAACAACTCCTAAACTTTTCTATTTATTTATTCATTCTCCATTGGCATCATTCTATATGCTACCTTGTTCAGAAAACTCGATCCAATAATGAAATCAATATGATGACTAATACTTCTTACTAGCAATAATCCATCTAATAATTCATCTAAATTTTTTTGTTTACTCATCTAGAAAATTCTTTATCTCACTTGGAATATCCTCCTTATCTACCATCCCATCCTTTTTTGGTTTATCAATCAAGGCAAAACATCATTTCTTCTTTGACATCTCTTTCAAAATTTGCTTTGTAGAAATCAAGCATAGATTTAAACCATTGTCCTCTTTCTTATATTTATCCTTCAATGGAATCAATACATACTTCTTACTATCTTTCATAATGGTGTAGGTGTTTTCCCTAACATCATGTATTGTATTTTTATCAAATTTTCATGGTATTCCCAACAACACAGGGTAAGAATCCATAGTGATTACATCACATAAGACATCATCCTCATATGATCATATCTAAAAATTTACCTTGCACTATTCACTAACTAAAATCTAATGTCCCTTTTGCAACCAATATATCTTGAACTAATTGGGGTATTTTATACTCCTAAACCCTAGTTTATCCACCTTCTCAGTAGATACTAGGTCATTTGTACTTACAATATCTACTATGATATTGTAACATTTACCGCTTGATTTATATACTATTCTAAAAAGACTTTTCCTGTGAACAGGTTCACATTCCATTTTCTCTATATTTAGTAGTACTCTCTTCATCATGAGAGATTCTCCTTGCTTGGGATCTTCTACATGCTTTTAGAAAGCAACATATTCTTCTTCTACTTGTGCAATGTGATTTCTAATATCGTTTCCCTTATTGTTGCTCTATAGTGTGATTGGACATTCAAATGTCCAATGACCATCTTCTTTGCATCGATAACATCATCCAAATAATCCTCTATCCCATCCTTGACCAAAAACACCTCCTCCTCATGAGGAGTCTCCACCTCCTCTAGTGATCTAGATGAAAGTACTATGAGAAGTACTAGCTTCTCCTTCCTATTTTTGTTGTCATTTTCCATTGTTTGTTTATCCTTATCCTTGTGAGAACCTTCCTCTTCCTCTATAAATATTTTTTGTTTCCACATCAACTTGTCCTTCTTTATATTTAAGGTATACTTGTGGTTCTCCTCTACCATCCTTATCCTTAACACATTGATTTCATCTTGTATGTACATTCAAAACTCATCGATATACTTTGATACCTTATTTTCATCATATTCTATATGACCAACTTGAATGATCATCCTATAGAATTCCTTGGTGTAATATTTTACACTCATTTCCTTTTGTCTTATATTTTGTAACTTTCTGAAGAGAGTTTAATGACAAGAATTTGATATTCAATTTGGTGACCATTTTTTCCATGACTTGATATTTTCCTTTCCTTTCCTTCATATTTGAGTTTTATCTAGTCCCACGACAATGAAACATGCCCTTCCAATTTTGTGGAGCTCAAAATTAAAATACTTCTCCATTTTGGCAATCTAGTCTATGAGCTCCTCTAGATTCAAGCTTCCACTGTATGATGAGATTTTTATCTTTAAGTTTTGACCTAGATTAGAAATTTTCCAGATCAATTGTTTATCCATTTCTCCCTCTTGATTCTCATCTTGAGTTTCTACATGACCAGTCTCCTCTTCTTCATTGTCACTAATTTTCTCAAAATGAACACCTCTTCATTGAGCTTCTTTTATTACTTCAAGTTAGGTGGTAAGCCCCCTCAACATTTCAACTATGACTATAGTTTGGGGTCATCATGGTCATCCTCTTTCCCACTGTGACATTATTTCTTTAACAAATATCAATCCTCATAGATCTTCTTTCTTTTATACCAAAGTGATGTGGTAAAACTTTTCACACACCTACATTGTATGGTTCACATGCAACTCCAACTATATAATTGTATTATCTACCTAAAATTTCTAGGCCCTTGTATAGTTTCTATATATTATATGACCATACAACCCTTTGTAACCATAAAACCTATTTATAACCATACAACCCTTCTAAAACTATACAACCCCTTCGTAATTGTACAATTGTATGATCCTATTTATGTTTGAACAATCTATTTTTCCATGTAATTGAGCAGGTAAATAAAATTATTTATGGGTATCTTCTATTGAAAATCCACCTCTTTAATTTTAATATCTCTCTTGATAACAATAAAGTCCTCTCATGCAAGGAAAATTTTATGCTTTCCTTCCAAAAAGGGTCTCTTTGGGGTAATAGTTTATTTCCTTGGGAAAAGGGTTTCCTTGGGGTAAGAGTATTCCTTTCATGGAAACACGATTTATTTGGGTTGCTTTAATTTTTTTATCCTTCTACAACTTAAAATATTTCATATGTCTTATATGACTTGCACACATGAAAAATAGTTAGACATACAAGCTTTGCTATGAAATGGCTAAATTTCACTCATAAAAATAGCATGGGTTTCTAAAATAATAAACTTTATATTTTCTTTTCTTTTCAAGGTTACAAGGCATATTTTTGATAAAATAATCCTTTCTCTCTCCTCTCTTATATTTTCCCCCTTCCCTACACTCTTTATTTCACTTCTTGTTTATAATCATAAAAACAATGGCTTACCAGCTACACATGATGGCTAAACTATTAGTGCCAACTAAGCATTATTATTGATTTCTTCTGTAGATACACATTTAAGCTTTTCATTTCTAGTTTATTGCATATAATGACCAAATGTCACTTTATTATTCATTTTCAATGTGGATGCTCTTACATCATACTCACTCGGTAATAAAAAGAAAGTTCCATGAAAATTGCTAAAGTCTTCAACAGGTACTCCATACTTGGTGATCTTAGAAGCTAGTAATCATGTTGTGGTATCAACATCCTAGTTCTTCCACATAACTATAAATTCATGATATGTATTACCTCTTGTTCTTCTTTCCACCCTAGAATCTATAATGGCCTTAATTTCATCTTGTTATTTTTTTTAGGAACTATGTTATCCATTTTTCTATTGGAATATTAGCTATATGATATACATCCTCATTTATAAGTTGATCATAGTATGGATAAAGGTCGGCTACATAAAAGATAAAAAAAATATTGATCCCTTATGGAAGCTCAATTTCATATGCACTGGTGGCAAACTTCTTCAATACCTTACATGGGCCAATATTTTCTAGCTGAGTTTGTTGTTAGTGCCTTTGGGAAACCTTTCCTTTTGCAAATATGCCAAAATCAAATCTCCAACCTGGATTTTCTATGTTTGACACTTAAGGTCAATACATTGGTTATATTTCATAATATTCTTTTTCAAATCAACATTCACTTCCTACACTTAGTAAAATATTTTTCCAAAGCACTAGGATTATGCAATTCCACAATACTCTACAACTCATCTACTCCTTGGGATGATTTCCATACACAAATTGAAATGGGCTTTTGGATGTACTTCAATTTATTGAATTATTGTATCCTACAACTTCAACTTCTTACCAACTAGATATTGTAGCAATTTCCTAAGGCTTTTGTTCATGAATTAAATCTATCCATCTTTTTGTGAGTGATAATCTTAACCAAATATTAACTTGATATCCAAATTCTTCCACAAGGTATGCCAAAAATGGCCAACAAAATTTGCATATCTATCTAACACAATGCTCTTTAGAAAACCATACAACCTTAAAACTTCTCGAAAGAAGTCAAAAATATTGGTAGCATAATTTCTTTTCTTCCAAAGTATGAAAATTTCCATCTTCGATAATTTTTCAACAACAAAAATGGAATCATTACCCTTTGTATCCTTTATAATCCAAGAACAAAATCCATGCTCACATCCTCCCATGGCCACTCTTGTACTAGTAATGGTTGATACAACCTGGTATTTTTACTTATACCTTTGGCATGCTCACAAATTCTACAACCCCTCATAAATATTCTTACATCTACATTTATTCGAGGCCAATAGTTACTTGCACAAATTTCAATAATTATTTTATCCACTCCAAAAATTTTAGATAGTCCTCCATTATGCTTCTATCTCTTATCAAATTTCCCCTCATATAACTCTATGGTATGCACAACTATTACCCCTTGAAAATAGTCCCTCTTGGATAAAATATTCTAACCATGGTGTCCTATCCACTATAGTAGTATTACATGTTGTCCAATATTTATTGAAGTCTACATCATCAACATAAAGCTCCTTCATGATATCAAAACCAACAACTTCATTCTACATCATATTCAAAAATATATTTTTCTAGCTCAAGGTATCAACCACTTGATTCAGACGACCAATTCTATGATTCAAAACAAATGAATATCTCTTCAAAAATTCTACCCACTTTGTATGCCTTTGATTCAACTTACTTTGATTATTTATGAATTGTAGTGCATTATTATTTGTGAACGAGAAAAAATAATTTGGTAGTAAATAATGACTCCATTTAATTAGGGCTTGAACAATGGTATAAAAATATTTGTCATAGGCCGAGCATTTATTCTTTGCTTCATTTAGGTTCTTGTTGAAATAGGCAATGTGCTTTCCTTCTTGTCTTAAAACTCCTATTATTGTTCCATTTTTATCACAATCCATCTAAAAAACCTTGTTGAAATATAGTAAGGATAGAATGGATGTGTTTACTATCTTCTCCTTCAATATTATTATACTCCTTTCAACTACATTCATCCAATGAAACTCATGCTTTCCTCCTTTCATTGTCTCAATTATTGGAGCACAAATTCTGCGGAAGTTTTTGGTAAACCTCTTATAAAGAGTTACTTGATCATGGAAAATCTTGGCCTCAAACTTACTTCTTGGTGGTGGACAATTCACAATGGCCTTTACCTTCTCAATATCCATCCCTAATCCCTCTATGGAAATAACAAAACCCAAGTACACCAACTCCTCCTTAATAAAATTGTATTTCTTCATGTTTAGAAGCAACTTTTCTTCCTTTAGTATTTACAAGACAAATATTAGATGTGTCAAATTTTATTATTTGCTCTTACTAAATATTAATATGTCATACAAATAAAAAACTACACATTTTCCAAGAAATTACTTCAACACTTCATTCATTAGCCATGTAAAGGTACTAGGTGCATTTAAGTAAGTCACTTAAAATTATATATATCATATCTTATATGGTTTATATTGATAAAATTGAAGACTATATTATGAGATTCAATATATTGAGAGCATATCCAAGTGTTTTAGGTGAGTTGGAGAGGAGAGCGAAATCCTCCAAGGGAGGTCTCAGGTTCAAATCTCCACCTTACCAAAAAGCTGAATTGGGTATTCAAAATCCAATTGATAATGTTGGTGCAGACAGGGTCGGGTGCGATTCTCGGGTGACTTTGATGGTGTAGAACCCCCTGTTCGTGGTCTCTCAGACCAAGGTGGCCCCGCAAGGGTTTTTTCACTTTAATATATATATATATATATATATATATATATATATATATATATATATATATATATATATTGAGAGCATATTTGCATCTTTAGGAGGCAAAAAGAAAGATGATGTAGAATGTGTGAAAATTTTCCTTGCTAATGTCTTCCTTTATTTTTAGATGTTGAACCTGATGGTTCATCTATGGAAAGGATTTAAATATAAGGGGTCTAATACGTAGAGGACTAAGTTCCAGGATAAGTCTTAAAGTAATTCAAAGACCATTTGTAGATACTATAAGAAGGAATGATATCTGATAAGCAATTACTTACTATAATTGTAAAGGATTTAAGCTTAGTTTATAAATATTGATGAACATCTTCTAGATGATGAGGGATAGTTTCAAGGATCTACATAAACTATAGAGGCCAACTAGAGCATCCATTATGGGGTATAAAATATTATAATCATTAGTATATTCTATCCTTGCTCACTTACTTTGAATTATGGGGGGTGTTAAAATTGCAATATGATTCCTGGCCAAGGTTGACATTGTATGATCAAATATTGGATAAGCCTAAGGGTATTCATTATATAAATAATAAAATGTATTGTGATATTATATTATAGTATGTAATCCCTATGGGTTGTGATGGACCTAGTTATGGTTAAACCCACCTTATAAACATGTAATTAAACTTAAACCCTATCTTTTTATATCATCTTAAGGTTATGCATTTTTATGTATATGGGGTTTTGATATTGGTATAAATATCCCCATGACTCCTCATTTTGACATAAAAGTGTTTTTATTATTATCTGCAGATATTAAAATTAATTACTTATGGTTCCTACAAGTACCATTAAATATTTATATCGATTGTATTTTCTTTTGTCCTTTTTATTTTTGTTTAATATTTGAGTGGATGGAATACATATGTTCATTTCTAAAAAAATATTGTGAAATTTAACTCTACCACCATAGCTCCATCCTTTTCTAGATATATTATTTATTGTGGCATGCGTTAATTAAGTATTTATCCTTATTCTAGGGTGGGTCTACCTTCAATTAAATTTGTTTTTTTTAACCCTCATATTTTCTAGAATCAATCCTTTTGCATACAATTTCTTCTTGAATTGGTGATCATGGACCATTTATTGGACTACATTGTTGACTAGCACCAATGCCAAGGAGGTAGTAATGAGAGTAATATGATACTCTTGGCACATCAACGTCTTATGGAATCCTTGCATTTTTTTGGTGTACTCCATCCCATGCAATAGATAATTTAATTTCACAAGGTCCTTGATGCATTATATACTTTAAGGTACTTGTCTCATACCTCCTTGTTTGCAATTTTAGAATCTTCCTTGTTGTATATCCTTGATCCTTTTATCAGGGTCAAAATTTCTCTTCTTTTCCATGTTAGCATAGGAGTACCATGGTGGGAGATGCTTGTACCACTACCAAAATTCATATTCGTAGCTATTTGATGCTTAAAATTTTACCAATGTAGTGTCTCTAAGATGACTTCTTTCTCCACCATGTATCTTCTTTCATAGGCATACAATATGTTAAGGTGTCATGTTTCTATTTCATTCTCAAAAATAATATTTGAGTCATAGGACTAGTAGTATTAAAGTAGGACCAACTCCAAGCTCATCATTGTTGCACTAATAAGCAAGTGACATCATATTAAGCATAACTGGCATAAGAGGTGGTCTTTTTGTCATAAAAGGTGGTATTTTTTTCTCTTAAAGTATTATTGTTCCACATAATCTAGATGTTGAACACATTCTAATTTGAAAAGATATTTGGGTACAAAGTGAGGGTAACACATAAATAATTTTGGAAAATCAATAAATCCTAATTAATACTTAATTTTCCTAAGTAGAAGTAAGTATTGGATAGGTTATTTACTATGGAGAAAATATGTCATTCTTCTAAAAACTTGAGGACCTTTCCTTTAACAACTTCATGATTGTATTGGTATGCAATATCATAGAAGTCATAGAATATCTTATCTTCTACCTTATAGTGTACGTAAGTGTACTTAAAAATTAGTAACGGTTCTTGATTTGGTTGTAGCTTTAAGAACCAATGATTTTTTTAATTCATGATTAACCAAACCAGATATGATGTATAACGAAGTTATCTTGTCTATTTGAAATTATTCAACTTTTTATTTATTTGATCAAATATGAACATGGTGTAGTAGATCATTTGTGAATATATTGGGTAGTTATCTACTACATATAATAAGGCCATGTTTATTTTTAGACTAGCTCAATGGTAGTATCATCGAGTACTATAATGATCTCTAGCAATACCACTTGTACATTATCTATGAACTGCTTGGTCTTGAGTGATACATTAAAGTTTTGGGTATAGTTGGTAGTCCTTCAATTAGGTGGCCATGAAGTTCCTCCATAGGATATAATAAATATTGATATAATAATAAATTTGGTCTTTTGGATTGTAGGTGATCTACTACATTAAATTTTCATCTACATTTAGCATATTTCTAGTCTCATTTTGTATGATGAAGATGGAAATTTCATCCCAATATTGAGAAAATATGATGTTATTATCATTGTCATAATTTTTCATACATCATTCACCTAGATCCAAGAAATACTAAACTTATGGTACCAAGTTATTTATTAATATCAATGTCCATATTCTACTAATGCTCTAGGATTTGGTACAAGTGCAATTTTATAGCATTTGATGGACTCATTTCTTATCATTTTAGGGGAATGTTTGAATTGCCCTTCAAATACCTTTTAGTAGGGGTCATAATACATATATTTTACATTTTTAGGCTTCTTGAGAGTTTTTCTTCTTAGTCTTGGAGGGTCCTACTTTTTCAACTGGTGTCTATATTTTGTGGCTCATGTAGCATAGGACTATGCTTGTGTATTTTTGGATGTTAGGACCCTATCCTAATATTACTATGTAATTATCTTGTAATGTGCATGTGGAATGTTGGGTGACTAGATATTTGGTCCTATATGATGTAACAACTTCTTTAGTAGAATTACTAGCTTGAGTCACTAGTTACATGTAAAGTAAACCTTTGAGCATTAGGGTTAGGGTTGATAGAGCCTTTATAAAAGCAAGTGTGGATTTGGAACTTAGGAAGATATTTTTATTATAATGGATCTTGTGACTGCACTTATGTTCCCTATAAGGAATAATGGAAGATATCCTATGAATTCTATGATATTGCATACCATCCAATCATGAAGGGATTAAAGCAAAAGGTCCTTACGTTATTAGAAAAGTGTCATATTTTTCCCAAAGCAACTTCTCCTTGGGTAAACATAAATATTCCATTAGTATTTTTGGATTATCTAAAATGTTTTATCTGTTGCTCTCATTTTTACCCAACTATCTATTCAATTTAGAATATGTTCAACAACTAGATTATGTGGACCAATAATACTTTAAAGGAAAAAAGGATAAAATTTATGACAAAAAAAAATATGGCATTATGCTTAAGGGAATGCCACTTGTTTATTAGTTAAAGAATGATGATATTGGGATTTTACCTACTTGATGAATACTAGCCATATGAATTAAGAATAATTTTTAGAATTAATTAGAAACATGATGCCTTAACATATTTTATGCCTATGAAAGAAGATACATGGTGGAGAAATAAGTCATCTTGAATGAAGACACTATAATGGTAAAATTGAAAGTGTCACGTGGCTATGAATATGAAATTTATTAGTGGTATGACCATCCCCCACCATGGTACTTCTTATATGTAAATATGAGAAATAAGATTGATTAAAATCCTAACCTTAAAATCAATCACCAAATGAGGAGAACACTAGAGGATCAAGGGTATACACCAAGGAAAATTTTGACATGGCAAAAGATGAGGTATGAGACAAATACCTTGAGGCATCTAGTGCATCAAGGACCATGTGATATTGAATTCTCTAGTGCATGGGATACAATGCACTAAAAAAATAACAAAGAGTCCATAATAAGACATTAATGCACCAAGAGGACCACATTACTCTCACTACTATATCTTTGGCATTGGTGCTAGTCAATAATGTAGTGCAATAAATAGTCCATGAGTACCAACTTAAGAAAAAATTGTATCCAAAAGGATTTATTCTATAAAATATTTGGGTTATATAATAATTATCCATAATTGAAGGCACACCCACCCTTGAAGAAGGATAAATATTTAAGGCATGCCATAAAAATAATCTCTCTAGACAAGGATGGAGCCATGGTGGAAAAGTGTTAAAATTCACAATATTTTCTAGAAATGAACATAAATAATCCACCCACTCAAATATTATAAAAAAATCAAAAAGGAAAAAAGAAAAAATAATATACATAAATATTTTATGGCACCTACATGCACCATTAGCAATCATTGTATTATCTATAGATAATATTCAGAACACTCTAATATCAAAATTAGGAGTCATGGGGGATATATTAAAGCCCCATATACATAAAAGTGCTTAACATTAAGATAACATAAAAAGAGATAATTTAATGTTAGTTGCAAGTTTATAAGGTGGGTTTTACCATAACTAGGTTAATCACAACCCATAGGGCTTACATAATATAACATTACAATAAATTCAATTCATAGTATAAGTAATACGCTTAGGCCTATCCAATATTTGAACATACGATGTTAGCCATGGCCATGAATAATATTACAATTTCAACACCCTCTATACTTTAGACTAAGTGGTCAATAAGAGTATAGTTATAATTATATCTTTCCACCATAATAGATGCTCTTGTGGGCCTTTGCTATTGAAGCAGATCCTTCAAAATCTCCCTCATATTCTAGAAGATGTCCATAATTATTTAGAAACTAAGCTTTAATACTTTGTAATTTTAGTAAGTAATTATTCATCAAATTTCCTTCCCTCTTTTAGTATCTACAAATGGTATTTGATTTCTTTGAATACATATCCTAGCCCTTGGACCCCTAGGTCTTAGCCTCTTTATATTTGAATCCCTTTGCATGAGCTTGTATTTGTGGAATACCACCATAATTATTTATTGCCACTTGAAAATAAACTATGAGAGAAAAATATAATCAAGAGTAAGAGCCATTTGAGATTTCAAAAAAATAGGAATTATATTAACAATAGGTTCAATATATAAAAATAAAGGAAGAGATTAATAAGGACAATATTTATGCATTCTACATAATCTTTTTTTTTTCTACTGAAGATTCAAATCTGCTCTCAATACTTTTAATCTCACAATGTAAGCCTTAATGTTATCAATATTAACCATTATAATAAAGGAGGGCTCTAATTCCAAATTACTCATGCATTGTTTACCATATCTTCATAATATCACCCTATTTAATATGGAAAAGTAACTCTAGTTCAATTAGTGAGTAAAATAGGCCAAGATCCTCATATTATATTTGGTGGTCGATTTCTTCGTCAAGGATTGTTGTTATGTAATCTTGAAATATGCACCACATGTTCTTCCTACATAATAGACCAATTATTTGGGTTGACCAAATACTACAATTTTATCGATTAAGATGAGTAACTAGGAATTTTTTCTCTATATTATAAAATTCAACCTCTAACACTATAGGAGACCCATGAATTGATGCCACTAGTATATAGAGCTTGAAAATCGTATGATATGAAAAAATATGGGCTCAAAATTATTTCATATACAAAATTTATGGCCTCTAAAATTATTTCATATACAAAATTTATGGCCTCTAAAATTATTTCCCTAATGACCACCAAAAATAAAAAATAAAACTTTAAATAAAATTCAATTGCCTATTACCACTTGATAGTCCATGATTCATTATAGTCTTCCACTTATTAGTCACAAAATTAGTTCCTTTGAACCTTTACCATAATTATACTTGATTGTTTTTATTTGTTGAGGTTATATATGTGTAAAAATGGGTTTGATATGGCATGAAATATGGCCATGTCAACCTAAAATACATAGAAATCATCAACAAGTCTAAAGAGACATGGAAGAGATCAAATACTATTTTTCCTTATGCTAAGAACAATGTACTAGACATTCTAGTAGCTCCATGGATGGAAGGCAAAATATAAATTATTTCTTTTATGTTCTCACCATTCTATATTTTTCAATGAAAAGAGTTAGGGTATGGTTTGAACATGCATCCACTTTCCCCAATAATCTTCTTGTTATCCATTTGATTTATGCTTGCAATGGTGATTGAATGAAATTATCCTCCATAGAAGATGTTATACCCATTATATGCAAATTAACATGACATTATCCTATGCTCTATCTCCTCCAATTGTCACATAGTTAAAAAATAGGAAATTATTCACTATTATCACCATAATAATAAATTAAATGCTCAATCCACATGAATATGCATACCAAGAGAAAATATAATGAGATAGGCACACCATAAAGGTTGGTAGTAATTCCAATAAGGACTACCTAAATAAATCCATAAGGAAAGTAGTAGCTACTAAAGCATATGCTCTCCTTTTCCCTCATGATGAATATTTTTCTTCTTATTTTGTTCCTATTTATTCAATTCCCTCTAGTTATTTTGATGATTTCCCTTCCCATTCTATAAGTGTAGTCATTAGTACCCTAAATAGAATTTCACATTCCATTTATGTTTCCATATCTAGTGTTTTCATCACTCCTATTATGTCATTCCATCACCCATGATTGAAATCAACATCGCTCATACATTAGTTGCATACACAAAAAGTCCATATATATCTTTATTAGTGTCATCACTTTACACCTAATTGACACAAATAGTTGTCAAAATGTTAATAGCCACCTCACCATTCAACACCATGTCCACTCAATTCAATCCACCAACCTCATCATCTCACCAACCACATCCTCTAGGTTTCTTATTTGAGGCCCCTTATATGAATGATGGCATCGCAAGCACAATATTTTGTGACTAAGTTAATTCATATCATCAAAGAGAAACAAGATACTATAAGAACAAACCAAGATTTGTTTTGGCAAGTTACCAATGCATGTATATTTACGGATACCAAAGTAGAATTTGAATCCCTACAATGGGAAAAAAAGATTAGAACAATTTCACAAAGCTAAAGAAATAAACTCCAAGGGAACCAATAGTCCTACAATAACAAGTGGTCAAAGTGGGAAGAATGTACTAACTAGATAAGCCTTAAGGATTGATCTAACTAAGACCTCCATAAATTCCATTGAACTCATCACTAGTATGTTAAAATTAGATTTCATAAGAACCAATCCATATCATATGACCTAACTATCAAATAAACTATCACTTAGAGTAGTTACATAATATGTAAATTGATGGAGAATGAGGCTAGTAAAAAGATGTTGAAATATGTGATAATTAGGATTATCTTAAGGCTATGACCAACTATTTGTACTTGTATTTATCATATTTTTCCTTTGGGCTCAATATGAAGAGAAATAAGGAGCCCCAATAAATTAAATCAGAAAAGCAATAATAATAGAATCAAAAGAAGAAGATCACAGATTCACACATTACATAATATTTATCCTAGAAATCCTCAACCAAGAAAAAAATAGCACAATATTATCTTCTTATTGCATTAACTTGACAGTATATAATACAATAATATCCACCTTATTTCATGATGTATCAAATCCTCATGCAAGTGCGATATAAATAACAAACACACATGCACAAATTTTACAATTTAGGGTAAAATCACCAACCTAAATTCTACTGCCCAATATGTGACCTAATAATAAATGGTTCAAATTAAAATTAGAAAAAATACATCTATTTTTGGCTTTGGGGGCGTTGCCCCCCTTGGACCCCCCATGATGATAGTAGTAGGTGGGGAAAGCCCTCCCTACACCCCCTTTCTCAGAGTGGGTCCTAGTATGGTTGAGAAAAAAGACCTCTAAATTACCCGTACCTTTCAGATTCAACATCTAGTACCTTTCAGAGTTAACCCTCTTGAATAACATGGAAAATATTCAACATAATTTCAACATTCTCCCACTTGTTGAATACTTTCCATAGGGGTTAATAACTACCATTTTCAACTATCAAGGGAAAACATACCCATAAATCTCCTACATCAAGAAATGTTTTGAGTGGGTACAACCTTTATTAATAAACCAACAATATTCTTCTTTGTATCATCTTTTCCAATATCACATGGTTCTCTTCAACCATATCTCTCACAAAATGGTACTTGATATCAATATGTTTTGACCAATCATGGAAACGAGGATTATTGACCAAAAATATTACACTTTTACTATCACTATTAATTTTCATAGCCTTCTATTTAAGACCAATTTTTGAACACAATCTCTATAGCCACACTATTTTTTTACAGGTATGAGTTGTTGCAATGTACTCTACTTTTGTTGTGGATAAAGCAACAACTGATTGATTTTTACTCATCCAACTTACTACCCTTCCAAATAGCCTAAATCCATAAGCACTCATGGATCTTCTCTTATCAAGATCTCTAGCCTAGTCAGCATCCACAAACCCTTATAGATTTACAATATCATTACCTCTAAAATTTCCTCCAGAATAGATAGTATAATCTATAGTTCCATGCAAGTATCTGAATATCCTATTCACAACAATCCAATTTTCCTTTCTTGTATTGGACATATATCTGCTAACTACTCCCACTACATGTGTAATATTAGGTCTAGTATAAAAAATTGCATACATCAGATTGTCTATAGCACTAGCATAAGAAACATGATGTATTTCTTCAATTTCCTCATCCAGTTTAGGATATTGTTCAGGAGATAACTTTTGACCAACTGGATATGGACTGCATACTGGTTTACAATCATGCATTCTAAAATTTTGCAGTATCAAATAAACATAATTTGTGTGATCTAAACATAACTTTTTATTTGCATGATCCCTTATTATTTCCATATCCAAAATAAATTTTGTAGCACCCAAATCCTTCATGTCAAATTTAGAAGATAACTGAGATTTTAGTAACTTTATCATCTCCTTACTGTTACCAATTAACAAAATGTCATCCACATACAATACAATGATAACAAAAATTTCACCTTCCTTTTTAAAATATACACATGGATCTACTTTTCTTTTTCCAATCCCAAGTGTCAAATTTTGTATTTCACATCCTTGGAGATTTATTCAACCCATAAAGAGATTTCTTTAGCTTGCATACTAGGTCCTCCTTACCTTTTACCTTAAATATTTCTAGTTGTGACATATATATATCTTCATCAAGTTCACCATGTAAAAAAGTTGTATTTGCATCCATCTGTTCTATTTTGAAATCAAAAGTAGCATAAATAGCCAATAGAAATAAAACTGAAGTTAGTTTAGCCATAGGAGAAAAATCTTACCAAAGTCAATTCCCTCAGTGTTAGCGTAACTATACTCTATATTTATTATTCTATTATTTGGTGTATTGTTATTCATTACAACCATACCTATTTGAAGCCTAGGTTGTTTCGTAACCTATGGGCTAATTAAAGGTGGGCAATGTATTATTTATTTCATTCAATACAAGGCAAGTTCGTTCGTTTGCTCAACATGGTATCAGAGCTTGATCTTTGCCACTCTCATTTTCTAAAATGATTGTGTAGTAGCGAAGCTCTTGGATTTGGTATCGAAGCTTTAAAGGAGATTTTTTTTAATCTTTAGCTTTTGAGAATTTTTTATTCTCACTGGATTGGGATATGTGCCTGGGGTATCTCAAAATTTTGGGATTGACAAAGGGTCGAAAGGCAAAGAAAAGGTGGGATCGAAAGACCAATCGGTCGAAAGGTGAAGCAAATATCGGATCTAACATAGAAAAATCAAGGCACGTGGTAGCCAACACTAAGGCGTCCAGCACTGCGTGAGAGGAGATCCTGCATCCTCTCGGGAGAGGCTCTCCTCGAAAGGAGATACTCCCTATCGGAGTATAAGGTGTTTTATACACCTTATTGTCTTCAAATCCCATCAATATGGCATAAATACTTTGCTTCAAAAACCATCATGAACTCTATCACCTATAGCTCATTCCATCAAGGGTGTCAACTGGTGTTAAAACAAAAAGGCACCTCGTATTTTTCCTTAACTCTAGGTTCGATGAATCGTGATTCTGAGTTTCTTCTATGGGTAGAGGAGGCCAATCCAAGAAGATTGGCTGGATTGAAATTTCATTTTTTCCTTGAAGGGCATCACTGGTAGTACTCGGTGCATGATTTTTTGATCAGATGCTGAGTTTTTTTTTTCAGCTGAAAAATTGGTGGAAATCAAGTGCTAAGAGCATTGTGGATCTGAGATGATCCATTTTGCACGTTTGGAGAGTGATAAAATCAAGTTTTTTTCCTACATGTTAACCACCCCGTTGCCACCCGAGCGCTACCCAAGCACCACCCAGACGTAGCCCGAGAGTCACTGCCCGAGTGTTTCCTGAGTGCCACCTGAGCCACGACCGAGGTGGGAGAACCGTCGCATGGTATTTAGAATGTTGGGTGCTCGATAAGAGGGTGGGAACATAGATCCTCTATCGGATCAGGCCACAGGCTCATGTGGTTGTGAGCCGAATGGTAAGGGCTTCGAGAGCCCTGAGGTCGTGGGGTCAAAACCCGTCGAGCCCCCCAAAAAATGGTAAAAAAAAAATTATTAAAGTTTTTTTTTTATTAAAGTTAATAAATTAAGGTTTTAAATTATTTTTTATAGTTTTAAAGGTTATTTTTTTTAAATAATTCCTTTTTCTATAAGATAATTTAATTTTTTTTTATTAACTTTAGTTATAATTTTTTTTTTAAAGAGATGCTTTAATAGAAGATTTTTTTTAAGGGGGGAGTATTTTTTCAAAAATCAAGGGGAGATAGAGAGTAAATTTTTGAAAAGGTAATTTTTGCCTTATTGTAAAGATGCACTTTCGACAGCGCCCGACACCTAGTGGTTTATTTCTGTGGGCACTTTTATGTTGCATTTTTTCATGTTTTGCACTACTTCATTAAAATTTAAAATCAAATTCACTCCCTAAGTCCCCAGAATAACTAAAACCCATCTGTGCAATTTATTTCACTATAGCATTCGATATTTGTGATACCTCTGGCCAATAGTTATAGGTAAATCTTTCGTGATTGTGATACTGTATCTGCTGCCTAATATAGCTGTAAAAATGACATCTGAGTTTGTTCTCTATCAATCGTTGAGGAGAGATAAGTTTGCCATTTTACTATTTTTTACTCCATCCACTACCTCAATCGTTCTTGTGTTTAGATGTAAACCCTGATGAATGTTCTGATTTATGAATTATTTAGGGGAAGTTACGCCCCATGCATGAGGATTGACAACTTTCTATGGTAGGTGTCATCAACAAGATGATTCCCTTTTAGTACCACCTAAATACAACATATCGTATAATCATTTAAATTACTTACAGTATCCCTCATGTAAGGGCACGTAATTTCTCTGATTTTTCAAAATACCTATAGTCTCCCTCACATAACGATGGGTATTTTATACGGTATAACGGGCTGACATTAAGGTATATCAAAAGGGGGACCATTTAGTGATATAAGTAACCTTCACAATGTCTACAAAATTAATGACTAATGTTCATCAGTTGTTGAAAGGTCCTAACTATACACCAAGGAAAAATAAGATGAAGGTAATCATGGAAATGGATGACTTATGGGATGTTGTATACAGTATGGGTGGAAAGTTCACCAAATAGATTTCAAGAGTGCTTTTTTGAATGGTGATATCCAAGAGGAAGTCTACATGACTCAACCTGAAGGATTTGAAGTGGAATACCAATAGCAAAAAGTGTGCAAGTTGGTCAAAT
Source organism: Wollemia nobilis (assembly GCA_028583015.1). NCBI lineage: Eukaryota > Viridiplantae > Streptophyta > Pinopsida > Araucariales > Araucariaceae > Wollemia > Wollemia nobilis. Next base: position 1,812,728 of record JAQPPZ010015050.1, read on the forward strand.
CCTTATATGGTTTAAAAAAAGCTCCTCGATCTTGGTATAATGGATAATCACCTCCTGAAACATGGATTTAAGAGATGTCTGTTAGATGAAAACCTCTATTTCAAGAAACAAGGTTCAGGGAGAAGGTACAGTTTTAGTCACTCTTCCTGATGGCAAGTGTTAGATTGAAAAAGTTCTCTATGTTCTGGGATTGGCAACAAATTTGTTGTCAGTCACACAAATTTTGGACAAGGATATGGTTGTAAACTTTAGTATTGAGGGAGGCAAGAAGTTTTGTTCTATTACTAGGAGGGGTAAGAACATTGCAACTACTTCATATAAGTAGGGCTTATTTGCCTTAGATGCTATCTCTTCTCCACATGTAGACATGACAATCTCTACAAAAGTGGAAAAATACTTATGGCACAAGAGATATGGGCATATTAGTTTTGGCTACTTACTTGATCCAAGTAAGTATGAGATGGTAAAGGGTCTTCCTTCCCTTTCTTCCATCTTGCCAGTGTGCTTTGACTGCTTGGCAGGAAAGCAACATAGAGTACCTTTTGAGGAAACCTCTACAGGAGCAAAGAAACCTCTGGAGTTGATTCCCACCGATCTATGTAGTCCTTTCACACCCATCAGTAGTGGGGGGAAGAGGTATTTTTAGTTTTTTGTGGATGATTTATCATGTAATATGTGTGTGTTCTTTCTTCATCTAAAATCTTAAGAATTTGGTTTCTTCCAACAATTCAATAAATCTGTTGAGAAGGAGTCAGGAACTTCTATAAAGACCCTCCACTCAAATCAAGGAGGGGAGTTTAACTCTAAAGAATTTTTAGCATTCTTTACTGCATATGGGATCAAGAGATAGTTAACTACTACTTATACTCCTCAGAAAAATAGTTTTATTAAAATGAGGAACCGTTCCATCATGGAAATGGTTCATTGCATGCTCACAGGAGCTAGTCTTGAGCAACAATATTGGGTAGAAGTTGTCACCATAGTAGTATACCTGTTGAATAGGGAACCCACAAAGGTCCTACAAGGAATGACTCCACAGGAATCTTGGAGTGGTTTAAAACCCTCCATAACTCATCTACACATTTTTGGGTGTAATACTTTCATGCACATACCAAAAGAGAAAAGGAAGAAGCTAGATGAGAATACATTGAAGTGTATTCTTCTTGGATATGATGAGCACTCTAAGGGTTATAATTTGATAGATCCCTTGACCAAGAAGATTCATGTCAGGAGAGATATTTTTTTTTATGAGGATTTCACATCACAAATCACATCAGATGTATACCTAGATCTTATGGAAACTAAAGTTGAGAAGTCCCCTTCGTCACCAAATATTGGAGGTCCTTCGACTTCTTCATCTTTTTCATCACCATAGAAGAATAATACAAAATGGTATACAAATAAAATAAGAGACTCCAAACTATCCACTCCACCATATTTGACTTTGGATAGACCTCGTACTCATACTCGATAGCAAAGAGCAGTAGCAGAGACTACTAGGGTTGATGATCTTTGTCAATATTTTGAGGAACTTTCTATTGATCAAGAGAAAAAAATAGAGGATATGGATATAGATGATGATAGGGTGTTTATGTATTCAGTGAATGAACATGAACCTGCTTATGTACAAGATGCCCTTAGTGATCCAAAATAGAATGTTGCTATAGATGCTGAGTTTAAGTCTCTGATGAAAACAAAACTTGGAAGCTTGTCAATATGCCACATGGAAAGAAGCCCATAGGCTGCAAATGGATGTACAAAGTCAAGTACAAGGAAAATGGGATAATTTATAAGTATAAGGTTTGTCTTTTTGCAAAGGGCTATGCTCAAAAGGAAGGCATTGACTATGAGGAAACTTTTGCACCTACTACTTGAATGACCACTATTTGAGTCCTTTGTGCTATGGTAGCACAATATGGATGGAATGTTCACCAAATGGATGTCAAGAGTGCTTTTATGAATGGTGATCTCAAAGAGGAAGTCTACATGACTCAACCTAAAGGATTTGAAGTGGAAGGCCAAGAGCAGAAAGTGTGCAAGTTGGTCAAATCCTTATATGGTTTAAAACAAGCTCCTCAAGCTTGGTATATAAAAATAGATAATCACCTCTTGCAGCATGGATTTAAGAGATGTCTGTCAGATGCAAACCTCTATTTCAAGAAATAAGGTTCTAAGATAGTGTTTCTTATACTCTATGTTGATGATCTACTCATTACAGGGAGTTCAGAAACTATGATCTCTAATGTTAAAAGAGACTTGTGTAAATATTTTGAGATGACAGATCTCAGATTTCTCCATTACTGTCTTGGTATGGAAGTGAACCAGAAGGAGCACTACATCAAAGTGTCTCAAAAAAAATATGCCAAGACACTGTTAGAAAAATATCACATGACTGATTGTAAGCCAATGGTAACATCGATGGAATACAAGCTTCAGTTATCATGATATGATGATTCACCTTAGGTATATGGTACTCTCTATAGATATCTGATTGGGAGTCTCATATACCCGACAAACACTAGGCCAGATATCATTCTTGGTGTTAGTTATCTTTCAAGGTTCATGCAAGAACCTAAGACTATTCACTGGAAAGCAGAAAAACATGTTCTTCACTATGTCCGTGGTATAATGGAATATGGCCTAGAATACAATAGGAATAAAAAATTCTTCTTGCAAGGATACATGGAATCTGACTATACCAGATCATATGATGATCTTAAGTCAACTTCAGGATATTTATTTCATCTTGGATCTGGTCCTGTCTCTTGGCACAACAAGAAGCAATAGGTGGTTGCTATCTCATCTCCAGAGGTATAGTATCGCACCACATGTGAAGCTATGTGTGAAGTGATATGGTTGTGTTGCATTCTGACAAGTATGGGTCTTCCATAAAAGTTGTTGTGGGGCAAACAAGGTTAACTTTCTATCTATTTTGTCACTTACCCAATCATTAATTATCAACTAGGGATTCGTAAAATTTTGAAGGATCTCTTACAGGATCACTCACAATACCACCTTGAGATGGGTCCTTCTAACTCTACTATTGGAGGGTGTTCAAAAAGTTGTCAATATCTCACGCACTCCTCAATAAAATGTGTTTGAATAATTAAATCTTTAGAAAGAAAGCATTCATACATGCATCTAAGAAATAATCAAACCTACTGCAATAATAAAACACAAATACAGGAAATGAAACTATGAAAGCATAAAATCTACAAAGAATAGAAAATAAGGGGAAGAATACTATCTTGGAGTGGGCCCAAGCTCCAACAGATCCCTCCCAACGTGAACATGCTTTAGGAAATTGTAGACTTTATTATGCAATCAAAGGATTACAATTTGTATTCTATATCTTCTATACAATTGTTGTATGTTCTATATTCTATATTCTATATATTTAGATAGGTCTGTGTGTGTTTATATATCACATGCATAGGTCTTCTGTTACAACTTGGTTACAACCATCGGTCTATTCTAGACTCGATGATGAAAATCTGGTAAACTTCGGCCGTTGTCTACTAAAAATTGGCTTTGTTCCTAATATTGGCGTGTTCTGTAATTGGCTCATGCTTCACTTGGCATGGGCGGCACAAATCCCACAAATATCCTATGTTGCATGGAGTTGTAACTACACCATTTATTATCTCCCACGTCATGTATCATTTGGTCAACATGTAAAAATAGAGGCACCCTCATTTGCGGAAGGCGCCTACCTTCTATTGTGCCTTCCTAGAAGAGGAAGGTGCCTATCTTCAATTGGCGCCTTCCTGGAAGGGGAAGGCACCTACCTTATTCTGGTGCCTTCCTGGAAGAGGAAGGCACCTATCCATTATGCATCAGTTCCATAGTAAACAAAGTGCCAGGTCCATGATAAAGACCTCGACTGATTAAATCTAATAAAATCAACAATACCTCCACAGAAACACACTAAAACACACAAATCAGATAAAATGCATAATCTCATTAAATAAATACATAATCATTGATAAAAACATACAATTCCTAATATATCACCGCATAATATTTGCTAAGACTCATACAAAAATATAGGTAATTCTGGGACTCATCATCCCCCCATGCCTAACATATGCCACACCCTCATGGCATCAAAACCGTAGGCACTCTAGTCATTGTCTGTATCTGGATGTTCTTGCTGCTATTAATTTTTTTCGATCTGCTCTCCTTGTTTTGGCTAGTATTGGGGATGACATGACTATTGTGGGTGTCCTTGCTAAAAATGTTGCTTCTGCAACCTGCCATAGGTTGGTTTCTTCAGTCCTGGGAACCACAATGGGGATATCTGAATCAGTTCCCCTTTGACGAACCACATGGGCCTTATATGTTCTGGCCTCCTCAGGATCAGGCCTTGGATCTTCCTCGGCCTTAGCTACAACCTTTGACTCTAGGCCGAATATCCCCCATCTTTCTAATCATTTCCTTATTTTTTAGGGTCCCCCTGGGGCTGAGCCATAAATTTTCCAAAATTTACTCTTATGTGCTGGATCAATATTGATGCCAAAGCTTCCTCGGACCCTCGAAGAGGATTTTATCCCCTTCTTAGCTACCCTCATCTCTCTACGTAGTCGTTCAAACACCTTCTGCCTGTCGACAAATAGATGTATATCTCAGTCATCATCTTTTGGCTCTATGAAAGCCTCCTTGGCCTTCTTTCGAGCAGTCCTAGGCATTTTGGATGTGGCCTATGTAGGAACTATGGTATCTCAATCAGAGGGCTCTTTGGTGGCCATTATTTCATTGTTGGGGACCTGCTCTGCTGTCCCCACTACTGCTGATGTTTTAGCTTCTTCTCCTGTAGGTTCAGCAGGTTCTTCCCTGAGTTCCAAGTCTATTTGTGGGGGTTGATCTAAGTTGATTAGGTCAATAATAGGGGGCTCTATAGGGCTCTTGCACTCCTGGCTCTCAAAAAAATAGGACTATTCATTTGTCTCTGGGTTATTCTACCACACATCTGATTGGAACTATCCCATAGAGACTAATTGCTTTCTGGAAGTGGGAGAGTTTGTTGGAACCTCCATCGCCCAGTCAATATGGGTTGATGCGTCCTTCCTTTTTTCTTGCCCTGCATTCAATTCTTGATTTTATTTTCGCAGCTATTGAATCAGCTCCTCAAGGTGGGAAATTTTTTTTGCCTGCTCTTCCAGCTCACCTCTCTGACTGCTTTGGCAATCCTCCAACATCTTTTGGGCCATCTAGTAGTTGGTTTGCCAGTTTAAAGCTTCCTCCAGGGCCACATCAATCTCACTTTTACCCCTGGGGGGTTATCTTTCTTGTGGGTCCTATCCCATCAATTCCCATATGGCCTGTGCTACAGCCCCAACCTTCGAGTCTTCTTCCTCTTCCTGTGAGGAGAGGAGGAGTCATCGCAGGCACTTTCTCCTGGGGATCAATTTTGGTTACTATGACTCGGTCGCACTACTAGTGAGCTATGCCCATTTTTATTCATGTTCGAGCATAGGGGAGTGTCCTCTCTCTTCTATGCATTCAAGAAGCACTGGCGGCCCAATATCCCCTACTTCCCTTGCAAGGATTTCTTCTGCTTGCATTGCGGGGCTCCTTGCTGCTTGAATTGTAGGGCTTTCTACTACTTGCCCTACCTTGGAAAATTCCATTGCCTGGCCTCCATCTTCTCCTACATCATGTTCCTACCTCTACGTCTCTACGTGGTGGTCCAATGATGATATGAGCCCATGGTGGGCCAAAGTTGTAGGTTCTCCCTTCTAATAACATGCTGCTTCTTCCTTAAGGGTTTGCGCCAAGTATAAGGGCATGTTAATTCTTCTCCCATGCACCAGGTTGTTCAAAAATTGCACATGGTGGACATGTAGGCGGGTGTATTTCCTGGTGCAAGTGAAGAATTGAGAAACTTGATCAAATATCTCTCATAAATTTATAAGGAGGGTGCTTTTGATCAGCCCATATCTATCTATCTATGGATTCTCTCCAGGCAGTAGCTGTTTGGTGTAGGATTTCAACGTCCTACTCTTGTACACACATTCACCTATCAGGGGTAATCCAGTCATCTCTGAGATGTATTCTGGGGTGACTAGAATTGCCATCCCCACACTTGAGCAGAATCTCCCATTAAGGAGGTAGCAAACTCCCTTGCTACCTCTGTGTCCTGGTTTTTTCTAACTAGGGAACAGTATCCAAGCCATCCCTCTACCTAAAATTGGGCTCTCACTACCCCCTTGATCCCATCTATGCTGCTCGGCTCGTTCTTTTTTATCGAAGGATTCTTTGATCAACATCCCATGGCACCTTCCTACAAGCTACTATTTCTCTTCTTTGCTTTCTTAGAGAGGCACCTTCCTTATAAGGAGGGTACCAAACAACTAACTCCCAATATTTTCTAGGCATAAATTTCAAGGTACACATTGGCATGATCGGCCATGGGGGGTGTATGATTTGTTTTGTTTTATGGTAGTGATATTTTTGGTACTCACATATTTTAACAATGATTACATATAAATCTAAGTAGAGTATGCACGTACCTAATTGGATACCTCATGTTTTGTGGGGATCATCGATTCATCCATTCTTTATGGGGGATGGGTACCTTGTTGGTGAAGATTATGCTGTTGAGTTGCTTTGATGATAGGTGTTGAAGACAAACTGAAAAAATCAATTACTGTTGGAATGTGCACAAATTTTGCCTCGTAATTCTCTGAGATTTGCTTTGATTGGGGCAGATTCTACTTACGTGCTCCTAGAGATAAATTTGTGCCATGTGTCACGTGATGATTGAGGCACGTGTGAAACTTGATCATTGGCTGCATACGGAAGGTGCCTACTTCGATACCTTCCCGATGTGGAAGGTGCCTACTATGGTGCCTTCCCGATGCAAAAGGCACCTGATGGGCTACCTTCCCGATATAGTCACGGATGCACCTTCTAATGATGGAAGGCACCTTTAATGAATGCATCTTCCTAGAAGAGGAAGGCACCCTTAATGATACGTGTGCCTTCCTAGGAGAGGAAGGCACACTTTTGTGTAAATGCACCTTCCTAGTGTGGAAGGCACCTGATGGACGAATGCGCCTTCCTGGTATGGAAGGTGTTTTGAAATGCATAAACCTTACTAGGTAAGGAAGGTGCACTTGAGGCTCATGCACCCAAAAAGGAGGGTGCTCCAATTTGATTTTTTATTTTTTTTGTTGTAGGATGCACCTTCTTGATGAGGAAGGCGCTCCCCTAATATTTTTTTAGGATGTGCCTTCCTGATGAGGAAGGCGCTCCCCTACTCTTTTTTTTTAGCACATTCTTATTTCGGTGGGGCGTCTTCTAGCAGTGGAAGGTGCCTTATTCACACGAGGCACCTTCCTGGGAGAGGAAGATGCCTTATTTCAGCGGGTGCCTTCTTGATGGTTGAAGGCACCTTATAGATGGGCACCTTCTAGTGGGGGAAGGTGCATTATTTACATAGGGTGCCTTCCTAGGAGAGGAAGGCACACTTTTGTGTAAATGCACCTTCCTAGTGTGGAAGGTGCCTGATGGACGAATGCGCCTTCCTGGTATGGAAGGTGTTTTGAAATGCATACACCTTACTAGGTAAGGAAGGTGCACTTGAGGCTCATGCACCCAAAAAGGAGGGTGCTCCAATTTGATTTTTTATTTTTTTTGTTGTAGGATGCACCTTCTTGATGAGGAAGGCGCTCCCCTAATATTTTTTTTAGGATGTGCCTTCCTGATGAGGAAGGCTCTCCCCTACTCTTTTTTTTTTAGCACATTCTTATTTATTTCGGTGGGGCGTCTTCTGGCAGTGGAAGGCGCCTTATTCACACGGGGCACCATCCTGGGAGAGGAAGATGCCTTCTTTTAGCGGGTGCCTTCTTGATGGTTGAAGACACCTTATAGATGGGCGCCTTCTAGTGGGGGAAGGTGATTTATTTACATAGGGTGCCTTCTTGGAAGATGAAGACACCTTATTTTATTAGCAGCCATGTCGTATTTGATCGAGAAAGGTGATCAGGCCTCCTCGGGCTGACATCATGCCTACTTTAATTCTATTAGTGCCAACGTCGGGGTGCTGAACCGAACCAGGTCTAGTGTCCCAAATGGCTATCCATCGAACTATCAAGTCCTCCACCTACAAAAAGTAAACAAAAAAAAAAAGAAAAATGTGGGTAGTTAGACGCATTATGTGCTTGTTAGTCCCTATGGCTAGGATGCCTGTAGCTTGCATGCTGGCGTCGTCCCTGGAAAATAAAACATGTTGTACGAAAATTATTTACACCTATCTACTATTTTCTTTTTGGTGAGCATTTTCATGCCCACCATTCTATTTTGCTGAGAGTTTGGATCCAGATTCATAGGGATGAGGTCTCCCCCATGCCTGTTCTAGATCCCACTAGTACATTTTTGGATGTGCTATAGGGATGCAGTTGGTCGCCATTGACAATCAATAGAACATTGCTACCGTCGATAGTTCTAACACGCACAACTCCATTCTTAATGAGTTATACCACCTCATACGGTCCCATCCATCTTTGCATAATATTTCCCTTCCTTTCTTGGAACCGAGAATCATACAACAATACCCATTCTCCTTCCTTAAACTGCTTTAGTTTGATGTGGCAGTAATGCCACCGTTTCCTTTGCTTCTATGTGATTTCTATCTTCTGCAAAGCATCCATTCAGATTTTGTCTAGCTGATCAAGCTGCCGAATCCTTTCTTTTTGAGTGTCATCCAAGCTCAAATTCAATTCTAAAGTTGTTCTTAACGTCTTAATCTCAAACTCAATGGACATAATTGTATTCTTCTCATAGACTAGTAGGAAGGGTGTGAAACCTGTGGTAGACTTCCATGTAGTGTTGTATGACCATACTGCCTCTGGTAGCCGTGTAGCCCAATCCTTTCTATGTTTCTACACGGTATTCATTAGGATATTCTCAATCTCCCTGTTTGTTACTTCCACTTTCCCGTTTGCCTACGGATGGTAGGGTGTAGTATTATTGTGCCAAATTTTCTATTGCTCCATTAGCTCCTCAATCAACTTTGAAGTGAACTAAGGTCCCTAGTCCATTGTTATTTCCTTGGGGACCCCAAGCCATGTAAAAATATGAGCAAATAGAAAATTGGCAACTGTTCTTTCTTTTGAATATTTCAGTGCCTGGACTTCAACCCACTTGGTGACATAGTCTATGCAGACTAAGATAAACCTCTTCCCTATTGAAGGTGGGTTAATTGGCCCCACAAAATCCATACCCCACTTATCAAAGGGTTCCAGGTGTACTTGAGGCTGGAGGGTCATTTCATTATGATGGCTTGGTCTACCCATCCTTTGGCAATCATCGTACTTGCTGACATACGCAGCTACATCTTTGAATAGGTTAGGCAAGAAATACCCAGCCTGTAGAACTTTATATGCAGTTTGTTTCCCTGCAAAGTGTCCTCCATAAGGTTCATCATGATAGGCTTTGAATATCTTTGAGAATTCTTGCTCTGCCATGCACCTCCTTATGATTTGGTCACGTCTTATTTTGAATAGGAGGCCATCGATCCATAGGTAGGGTGTGCTCTTCTCTATCACCCCTTGCTTTTCTTGGTTTGAAATAGCAGGTGAGGTCCTACCATTGGCCAAGTAATTTCCTATGTCTGCATACCATGGGATTTTCTCGCCAATGGTAAATAAGTTTTCATCCAAAAATTGGTCTTCCACTGTTGTATAGTCTACTGATGTCAACCTGGATAGGAATTCTGCTACCATGTTGTCCTTGCCCGATTTTTCAACTATGGTGATATCAAAATCTTGCAACAGTAGGATCTACCTAACCACTCTCCCAAAAATATCTATCTTACTCATCAGGTATCTGATGGCTACATGGTCCATATGGATGAACACCTTATAGTCGGTGATGTAATGGTGGAATTTGTTTATGGTGTGCACCACTGCAAGAAACTCCTTTTTTGTTACCATATAATTGATCTCGAATCCTACCAAGTTTATAATGATGTAATAGATGACATAGAAATCTTTGCCATATTTCTGTCTCAGGACTGATCCAATCGCATTATTAGATGCATCACAATAAATGTGGAAGGGTATGGCCGAATCTGGTCCTCTTAAAACTGGTGCAGTTATCAGCTTCTCCTTAAGCAATTGAAAATATTCTTCACAGTATTTCGTCCAGTTGAACTCTACGTCCTTATACAATAGAGTGTGCAATGGTTTTGCAATCTTGCTGAAATCAATGATAAATCACCGGTAGTACCCGACAGATCCGAGGAAACCCCTCACTTATTTTTGCATCCTGGGGCTGGGTAGGTCTTTTATGACCTCAATATTCCTTCTATCAAATTTTAGCCCTGTTGTAGAGATATGGTGTCCCAACATAATGCCTTCTTGCATCATCATGAAGCATTTTTCATTGCTTAGGGACAAATTGTTCTCCTCACTTCTTTCGAGCACTTTCTCCAGGTTTAGAATTGCTTATTCAAATGTCTCTCCATAAACGATGAAGTCATCCATGTATACTTCGACCGCTTCTCCTATCATATCTAAAAATATGCTAAGCACCACCCTCTAAAAGATGTCCAGTGCATTGCATAGCCCAAAGGGTAATACCTGGTAAGCAAACATTCCCCATGGGTAGGTGAACGTTGTTTTATCCTGATCATCTCCTTCTATCTGGATCTAATTGTATGCACTAAACCCGTCCAAGAAGAAGAATTACTTTCATCCCGAAAGTCTGCTCAAGATTTGATCAACGAATGGGAGTGGGAAGTGGTATTTCTTAGTTGCTTTATTCAGCACTTTGTAGTCCACACAGATTTTTCATTTCCCATTTTTCTTAGGGACTACCACAAGTGGTGACACCCACTCACTATCAAAAATTGTATAGATGAATCTAGCAGCCAAGAGTTTCTATAACTCTGTTTTGACAATGTCCTTCATTTTTAGGTTCATTCTCCTCTATGATTGCCTACTTGGAGTCACTTGCTCATTAAGGTATATTCTATGAGTGCAAATTTCTAGGCGAATACCCTTCATGTCTGAGTAGTCCCATGCAAATGCCTACTGGTGTCTTACCAGGATTTATTCTACTTTTTCCAGCTATGTAGGAGTCAATCGACTACTGACATTCAACATCCTTCTTGGCCCAATAGTTATCTGTTGGAAGTGATAATCATGAGCACCAACCAATGGTGATCTAGGTGTGCTAGTAGAGGAATATCCATGGAGGAATTCTACAATAGCCCTGTCATCATATTCTTCCTATGCTAACTCATCTAACACCATTACTGGTTGGATTATGGATAGCTCCTGATAATTATGCCTGGGTAACGTAAATTATCCCAATGGTTTGATAGACTATGTAGGGGAAAAAATGGTCAATCTCTTGATTTATTGGCCATAGAATATGGTCATCAGCCCATCCCGACAGCTGATGTAGGCATCGATTGTTGCCAGCCATGGTCTCCCCAAAATGAGCAGGTAGCCACCCAGCCTAGTCTTGGACTGCAAGACTAGAAAATCGGTTGGGTATTCCCACATGCTAATTGTCACCATTACATCCTCTAGCATTCCCTCTAGTGCTACTGTCTATTGGCTAGATAATTACAATGCTATCATGGTGGGTCTCAGGTTCATGAGTTGTAGCCTCTGCATGGTTTCTTGAGGAATTACGTTGATGGCTACTCCAAGATCGACTAATGTATTAAACAAGGAATACCCTTTGATTTTTACAGTCAGTACTAGACTGCATGGATCTACGTAATTGGGATGACATATCTTGCCCATCATCAGTTCTGCTAATTTACCCACAAAAATGATAATTTGGGTTGCTTTCTGCCCTGGCTTCCTCAAGCACATTTCTCTTATTGCCTTGTTGTATATTGGAACATCTCGAATGGCTTGAAACAATGGTATCATCACTATGAGGTTCTTCAAACAAGATAGAATATCAAACTCTGGCTATTTTTTTTCTTCTATTCTTGCAGATGATAAGGGAATGGAGCCTTTGCTCCCTCAGCTATTTCCTCTATCACCTATTCCATAAGAGGTATTTCTTATTCTTCTTCCTTCTCTTATAACAATGGAGGTGTTTCTACTCCTAACTGCCTATCTGATATAAGCTAAATATTGTACATAGGATACATCTCACCTTCGACACTGTATTTCAATTGATTTACTCTATTGTTTGGATTAGCTATCGGTTGTGTTGGTAGCTATGCAGGTCTCACTACTGGTAGATTCAGCAAGTTTTGATGGGTTGAGCTGGTGCTACATTCTATGAGATTGGATTCCATGGTGTGTGGCCTCTCCACTGTTGCCTTGGATATTGGTACTACATCCAGGGTTGTTGATTCATGAATGCCGCTCCTGGGGGTGCGTTGGACCAAGGTGATGGCCCCCACCATCCCATGTTGGACGGTTGAGGTGGATCTTGTGGCATGTATGGCATTCCTCTGTATTGTGATATTCCAGCTGGCATACTCCCTGCAAGGGTTGTGGCCAACTCTTTCGGTTACCTATGAAATAGGATGCTAATGTCTCAACCTCATCCTGGTTACTATGCAACTTTGGACACAATGGAGTCTTATGATCCAGTTTGCATACTGCGCATACTCTAATATTTTTCTCTGGGAATGCATTCTTTGCATGCTTTCCTCTACATTTTGGGTAGAAATAGGTTAATGCTGCCTCATTATCTTGTTTCTTCTTCTCTAACAACAATGTGTCCATCTGTAATGCTAGAGAAGAGAGCATCTCACTTTTCATATCTTCTAGCATATTGCCAAGTTCTATCTTTGTCACCGAAGTAGTCGCTTTGATGCTTTTGGAAGTGGTCTTGCCTCTTCTTCTTAAGTAATTCTAGAAGAGTTGTCGGATATATTCCATATCTTGTTGGTAGACATCACCTCTAGAAATTATAATAAGAGCCTATAATGATTCATTATTAAGTCCCCTCAAGAAGATGCTTTTGTGGGACTTATCGGACAACTTTGCGTGGGGAGATCGTTGAAGATTAAAATTAAATCTCTCCCAGTAATCTTTGAGAGACTCATCCTCTTTCTCATCATTCTCAAGAATTATTCTCTGGAATATCTTGCTCTCACAAAATCTTGGTATTGCTCTTGAAATAGCTTCTTCATTTGATCCCATGTCACTATGTGCTTTTCTCCCAGACCGATGAACCACTGCAAAGTTGCATCATCCAGTGTAGAAGGGAAGAGTTTTAGCTTCTACGTATCTAATTTGTAATCCACAGACTTGCATAGAACATCAAAATTGAATAAGAACAGGTCAGGGTCTTCGGTCGGGTATCCTCTAAAGGTAGGTAGATGAGCAGGGGATATGTTTTTCATCTTGATGTCTCCTGCTCCTTCATCAATCAGGAAGCTAAATCCAGATGAGAATTCTTCTATGTCATCTTTTTTTTCAAAAAATGTGGTCTCAAATGCAGCACTTATGGCGTTATGTTCATTTAAAACTTTCCGAGTCAAAGCACTAAGATTATATGGAGTTATTGTCTGATCTTGCATAGATTTCCATAACAAGGCTTCTTATAGGAGTGTTATTTTAAACAATGAATTCGTAACTGTTCATTCTTCCCCAAGTAGATGGGATGAGGAAGCACTTCATTCAAAGTGTTGATCCTCGCTCTAGTGGATTTTTGGTTGCGATTCAGGTGACTCTAGTTCTAAAGAGCTTTGTTTTATGAACCGACCATCAGGTCCTCTTCTTCTAGAAGAACTCATACAAATTTAGGTAGAAGGTTTTGGGTATTGGAATGGATCTAAAAGACTCTTCCCTGACAACAGTGGCAAAATTTTGCGGGCCAAACAAGGTTATCTTTCTATCTATTTTGTCACTTTCCCGATCATTAATTATCAACCAAGGATTCATAAACTTTCGAAGGATCTCTTACAGGATCATTCACAATACCACCTTGAGATGAGTCCATCTAACTATACTATTGGGGGGTGTTCAAAAGTTGTTAATCTCTCATGCACTCCTCAATAAAATGCGTATGAAAAATTAAATCTTTAGAAATAAAGCATTCATACATGCATCTAAGAAATAATCAAACCTACTACAATAATAAAACACAAATACATAAAATGAAACTATGAAAGCATAAAATCTATAAAGCATGGAAAATAAGGGGAAGAATATTTTCTTGGAGTGGGCCCAAGCTCCTGCAGATCCCTCCCAATGTGAACACACTTTAGGAACTTGTAGACTTTATTATGCAATAAAATGATTACAATGTGTATTCTATATCTTCTATACAATTGCTATATGTTCTATATTCTATATTCTATATCTTTAGAGAGGTCTATGTGTGTTTATATAGCACATGCATAGGTCTTCTTTTACAAATCGATTACAACTATCAATCTATTCTAGACTCGACGATGGAAATATGGTAATATTTGGTCGTCGTCTATCAAAAACTAACTTTGTTCCTAATATTGGAGTGTTCTATAATTGGCTCATGCTTCACTTGGCATGGGTGAAACAACTCCCACAAATATCTTGTGTGGCATGGAGTTGTAACTGCACCATTTATTATCGCCCTCGTCGTGTTTGATCTGGTCAACATGAAAAAATAGGGGTGCCTTCCTTTGCGGAAGGCGCCTACCTTCTATTGGAGCCTTCCTGGAAGAGGAAGATGCCTATCTTCAATTGGCACCTTCCTGTAAGGGGAATGCGCCTACCTTCTTCTGGCACCTTCTGGAAGAGGAAGGTGCCTGTCCATTGTGCATCAGTTTTGTAGTAAAAAAGTGCCAGGTCCATGAAAAAGACCTCGAATGATTAAATCTGAAAAAATCAACAATACCTACACACTAAAACACATAAATCAGATAATACGCATAATATCATTAAATAAATACTTAATAATTGATAAAAAATTCAATTCCTAATATATCACCGCATAATATCTGCTAAGGAATACAAAAATATAGGAAATTCTGGGACTCATCAAAAATCTCTAATACACTTGTTCTAATACAACCAAGGTGTTTTGAACCTTGTTAAGAATCCAGTGCACCATGAGAGAACCAAACACAGTGATACACAATGTCACTTCATTCGATATGAAGTTCCAAGGCACCGAATTCAGCTTCATTACATCTCCACTAATGCTAGTTGCAGATATTTTTACTAAGGCACTTGCACGTGTCAAATTTGAATTGTTTCACAGCTCTCTATGTATTGCAAAATGATGTAATCAGGGGGGTGTTAGTATAGCTAGTAGTAATCTTATTACCCAAATAATGTAATAAGGGGGGATGTTAGTGTAACTATACTCTATATTTATTATTCTATTATTTGGTGTATTGTTATTCATTGCAACCATACCTATTTTTAAGCCTAGGTTGTTTCGTATCCTATGGGCTAATTGAAGGTGGGAAATGTATTATTTATTTCATTCAATACAAGGCAAGTCCATTCGTTCGCTCAACACTCAGCCTAAGAGAATCCTCTTGCTACCAAGCGAACCTTGTACTTCTCCAAATTTCCTTCTACATTGTACTTCTTCTCGAATAACCACTTACAACCAATAGGTTTTCTACTAGGAGGTAATTTTGCCAAGTCCCATGTCTTATTTTTATCCAAGGACTCTATTTTTTCTTCCATAACCCTTTTCCAAGACTTATTCTCACTTGATTGAAGTACCTCCTTTACAATATTGGGTTCTTCATCAATAATTAATAAATTTATTGTAGAACAAAAATTTGAAGGACTATACCTATGTGGAAGTCTTCTCTCTCAATATGATCTCCTCAAAATTGGAGTTCTAGGTTCTGCATCTTCAAAATTTTCCTCAACTTCTTCCTCTGAATATTCCTCATTAGAATCTCTCTATAATTCGAGTTCTACCACAGGTTCTTCCTCCTGTTCCAATTTTACTTACACTATTTTTGGTTCTTTGCTTGGTTACATTTCTTGTTTTAAAATCCCTTTTTTTCTCTAAAGATCATATTATAACTATAAACAACCTTCTATGTTTCTGGGTTCCACAACTTATATCCTTTAACACTAGTACTATAACCCACAAATATACAATTTTTAGATTTATAGTCTAGCTTAGTCTTTTTCTCGTTTTGGACATACATATAAGCATCACAACCAAAAACCCTTATATTTCTAAGAGAGGGTTTCTTACCAGTCCATACTTCCTGTGGAGTCTTGTTAACCAAACCTGAGGTAGGAGATCTATTGATAAGATAACAAGTTGTTAACACAAATTCTACCCAAAATTTCTTTTCTAACACTGCACCACTTATCATACTTCTAGCCTTATCCATCAATTTCTTGTTCATCCATTGTGCAACCACATTTTGTTGTGGAGTATACGTAGTTGTTATATATATTTCTATTCCATAGTCCTTACAAAACTACTCAAATTCATTAGAGTAATACTCACCACCATTATCACTTCTGAATTTTTGTATATTTTTCTTTATCTGATTTTCTACAAGAGCCTTAAACTCTTTAAATTTATTAAAAAATTTAGATTTTTTTTTTAGAAAATATGCCCAAGTATTTCTTGATAAGTCGTCTATAAATGTAAAATAATAGATAGATTTACCTAATTATGGTACTTTTGTAGGTCTAAAAACATTGTTATGAACTAGATGTAGAATTCTTGTAGACCTTATAGCACTACTTGGAAACTTAACACTAGTTTATTCCTAAAAACATAGTGCTCACAAAAGAAAATTAATGGGAAATCAAAAATTCCTTCATCCATATATTTCATTTTCAATGTTTGAATTTATTTCTCACCAATGTACCCAATGTGTTGATTCCACAACATTGTCTTTTTATAGGAATAATTGAAGCTATTTCAGTTGTATTATTTTCCTATACCATTGAAGAGTTATTGCAATTAATACTTAAAGTGCTAGCCTCAATTTTGAACAAATTTCATGTGTGAAATTCCCTTGCCAACACCAAAGATCCATAAATCATCTTGTAGCTATCCTTATTGAATACCATATTCACATTTGCATCATTCATATTACTCACAGATATCGAATTCCTTGCCAAAACTGAAATATGCAACACACCAGGAAGGGTTTTAATTCTTCCATATTTTAATCTTAGCTTGAATCTTCCTCAACCTATTATTTTATATGTCAAATTTTATCCCAATAAGACTTTACCTCCATCTATATTTTCATATTCACTGAACCCCTCCCTATGAGGAGTCATATGAAAAGAAGCATCTAAGTCAATCAACCATGAGTCATGGAATTCACTTGAGCAAGTTGCAGCCAAGAATAAGTCCCCTGAATATTCATTTGTGGTCTTATTTTTTGTAGAAGTTCCTTCATTAGATGATCAATTATTATCTACCTTTTTATATTTATAGTCTCTTTTATAATGCACCGCTTTACCACAATTCCAACATTTCCTCTTTTCTAGGGAAATAAATTTATCCCTAGATTTTGATTTCTTTTCTTTTTATTTTTTTCTCATGTTTTATTTTTACTTCTTTCTTAAGAATGACCTCTCACAACCAAGGCATTCTTTTGATGATAATCCTCAAAATATTTTTGTCTCATCTCCTCAGACAGTAAATACCCTACTATATCCTCTACTTTCAGTGATGTAGTATTAGTGATAGCCATAACTAACTTATCCCATGAATTAGGTAATGAAAAAAGTAAAGTAATACATTTTTTATCTTCATCAATTTTTACTTATACAGAGATTAGTTGACTTACCATAATGTTAAAAGTATTCAAATTTTCAGCCACAGAGTCACCATCATTCATGTGAAGTAAATACAACTTATTTTAGATAAAGGGTTTATTTACTAGTGACTTTGTCTAATACAATGTTCCAAGCATCTCCCATAACAAATTTATCATGGTCTCTGTAGATGCATTCAATAATATCAAGTCAGATAAGTATAATATAATAGATATCCTTGCCTTCCTATCAATTTTCAGCCAATCCTCATCTTTCATTGATGTTGGTTTTGTTCTCGAGACCGCAATTCACTGATCTCTATCAACCAAAATATCCTTCATAATGAGTTTCCACAAATAAAAATTTTATCCATTAAATTTTTTAATCTCTATCCATGTGCTTCTCATCTTTCTCCTTTGCCTTGATACTTTTGCATACGGCTCCCTCTCAAGAATTAATTTATCATAGGGTTGAAACCCTTACTCCTCGAACAAAGATAAAACCTAGATGTGATACCAAATGAAGAGAAATAAGTAGCCCCAATAAACTAAATCAAAAAATACGTAATAATAGAATAAAAATAAGAATATCACAGATACACACATTACATAATATTTATCCTAGAAATCCTCAACTGGGAAAAACCAACATAATATTATCTTCTTATTGCATTAACTTGACTGTATCCAATATAATAATATTTACCTTCTTTAACATTTTATCAAATCCTCATGAAAGTGTGATATAAATAATAAATGCACATACATGGATTTTACAATTTAGGGCAAAACCACCAACCTAAATTCTACTGCCCAATATGTGACTTAATAATAAATGGTCTATATTAACAATAGGAAAAATACATCTATTTTTGGCTTCGGAGGTCCTACCCCCCTAGACCCCCATGGTGACAATAGTAGGGGGAAATCCTTCCCCTACACCATCCCTTCTCGGAGTGGGTCCTAGTGCGTCTGAGAAACAAGACCTCCGAATTACAAGTACCTTTCAGAGTTAACCCCTCTTGAATAACATGGAAAATATTCAACATAATTCCAACACAAATAAACCTTGAAAAAGGTGATTTTGTATTTTTTTAATATTTTATTCTTTAGGGTTAGTCTCTAAACCTTTACCTAAAGCCATCATGTATTTGGCTATAAATACCACTTCATACCAACCTATTTTCTGTCAATTTGAGTGTAATTATATTTCTATTCTAAAAACATTATTGGTGTCCATAATCACCACATAATATGCAATGTTATTGTTAGAATTCCCAAGAGTAGAATTATTAAGCATTACAAGATTTGAAAAAACAAAATAGAACTGATTGATTTATTCCAGGAATAAAATTTGTATAAATAGCAAAGTTTATCATTGGGAGTCGTTGGATTACAACAACTCATCAAGTCTAATGAAGACACCACTGAAAGTTCACCTGACACATGGAGGAGTGGAAACTCAGGTGTGTCTATCCTAGTAGAACTTAATATAATATTAACTTATTCTAACACCCCCTTTAAGTGATACTAGGGGTGGTTTATACAAATGAGTCCCGACAACAAGGTCTAATGAGGTACTCATATACAATGATTTATTTTCTTAAGAGATGGTAAAAATCCAATGGGAAAAGCCATCAATCAAAAAATAAATAAGGAAGAGGCTTGTATTAGGATGGCAAAGATTGTCCTCTTAAAACAATAAATGAATGATTTCTGGCAACATGTCCTGATGAGGTACTCATTTACAATATGTAGATGGTGAAAAAAACCCTTGGGAAAAACCATCTGTTACAAGAAAAATATCCAAGATAGAGACATGTCTTTATATGGCAAAGATTATCCTCTCAATACAAAAAAAAGAATGAGTCCCAGCAACTTGGCATGATTAGGTACTCATGAACAATATAAAATTTTGGAGAGATGATGAAAAAACAACCACAAGGAAAATAACCATCCTCCAAAGAATACAATAGTAAAAGGAGAGGTGGAAGACCTCTGTGTCAATGCAACTGTATTAATCCAAGTTTCTATTGAAATTGTATGTAACACGGAGAAGGAAATGACTTGGTTAAGATGTTTGCAATTTTCTCCTTAGTTGGAATATAGTCCAAGTATATGTCCTCGTTCTGAATGTGTTGTCGAATGAAGTGCATATCTCAATGTGCTTGGTGCACTAATGCTCAACTGGATTTCATGCAATGTGAATTATGCTCTGATTGTCACACCAAAGATTTATAGGTTTGTCATGGGATAAACCAAATTCCCTTAGAATTTGACAAAGGCAAAGATCTTAACTTGCTAAAATTGATGCCCTGTATTATGCCTCTATAGGTGATAAGGCTATTACTTGGTATTTTTTGCATAACCAAGCTATTGGTGAAGAACCAAGAAATAATTCATAGCCATAATTTGAACATCTATGTTCTACTGAACCTGCCCAATATGAATCTATGTAGCCAATGATATCCATGGATTTTCCCTTATATAAGAGCCCAAATTGAGTAGTTCCTTGTAAGTAGTGGAGGATTTTTTTTATTGCTTGCCCATTACTGAAATGAGGTTGATGAGATAATCTAGATATGAGGCCAAAAACATATGATATATCTGGATGAGTATTAGTAAGGTATAATAGACTCCCTACAAGCTGACGATATAGAGTTGCATCCCATAGAGGGTATCAGTAGGAAGTACTTACATTTATGCTAGATTGAAAATATGTAGGATAAGATTTGCAATCTAATATTTTAAACCTCTGAAGAAGATCTAGAGTGTAGTTTTTTGACAGAATGAAATACCTGCATTTGTTTGATTTATTTGGATCCCAAGGAAGTAATGAGCTAAACCTAGATCAACCATATCAAATTTTTCATATAGGGAGTCTTTTATAGTCTGAATGTGATTGAAGATACTACCAATGATTAGAATATCATCAACATATAAAACAAGAATGGTGATTTTTCCTTCATCTTTTCAAATGTAGACTATTTTATCAGACCCACAAAGAGAAAAACCTCCAGAAAGAAGGAAGGAGTCCATATTTTCATACCAATATCTAGGAGCTTTTTTGAGGCTATAGAGAGACTTGTTTAGCCTACAAACAAGAGAGGAGTCTTGAGTGAAACCAGCAGGTTGTTCCATGTATATCTCTTCCTTTAAATTCCCATGTAAGAAAGCACTTTTTACATCCATTTGAAAGACAAACCACTTTTGGGAAGTAGCCTAACCAAGAACCAGTCTTACAAAATCCATTTTAGAAACTGGAGCAAAGTTTTCGGCATAATCAATTCCTTCAATTTGAAAGAAATATTTTTCTACTAGGTGAACTTTGTGTTTGTCAATTTTTCCATTAGGACCATACTTTGTTATGTAAATCCATTTACAATGAACTAATTTCCTTCCTTTAGGCAAAGGAACTAAATCCCAAGTTTTGTTTTTATTAAGGAAGAGGATTAGTTTTCCATGGCATCATCCCATTATTTAATACTAGTTCTTTCTTTGAAGGACTGAGGATCAGAGGAAATAGATTGACAAACAAGACCAGTGCCTATGGAGTTGGTTGATATAGATGATGGAAGATTTTGGATGTAAGGAGTAGCTTCTTTAAAAATGTTGTGGGCCTATTTTGGCATAGTGGAAGGAGTAGAAGGAGTGGAAAGACATTGATTTGAAGTTACAGGTTCCTAATATTTATTATCAATCTCTAAGTTAACCTCTAGAGTTGTTTCTTCATAATATTGAGGTTTTATTATAGGAGAAGGCTCAATGGAGGAAGAGGAGAGTTGAGGATCTTTCTAAGGGAATGTTTCATCAAATCAGACATTCCTATTAAAAATACCTCATGAGTTGATGGATCAAGGAGCCTGTATGCTTTCATTTACTCATAATAACCAATAAAGATGAGATTTCTACTTTTCTTATCTAGAGCCTTTCTTTTCTTCTTTGGGATGTGTGCCCAAGAATTACACCCAAAAATATTGAAGAAGGAAACATATTTTTTTGAACCAGTTCATGCTTCTTCAGGAGTTAAATGATCAAGATATTTATGAGGTGTGTGTGTAGACACCAAAATAGCACCAATCCAATTATGTGACTACAAACACTAATCGCATTGACACACACAACCCTAAGGGCAGCCCCCAGAGGTTAAACAGTAGTCCTAACCACTCTCACAGTATTTTTGGAAGGTCAAAAATCAATTTGGCACCTTTAGGCACTTTGCTAAATATTTTCCGTACCCAGGGATGAATTCAAATTGGGATTCGCCCCACCCAGGGATGAATATCAAGATTCGCTCTAGGGTGGGGCAAATTGTAGGTTTGACAGGAAAAAAGTCAAATATTGACAAATGGCATCTCATATCCACCACTGAACACTTCCTTCATCGCATGGGAGTGTGGGTGAGCATTTTTGAGCATTAGAGGCAGTTGCAAGGTCAGTCATGAAGTCCCTAATCAGGGAAGAATCTCCTTCCCCCTGGGAAGGCATGATTTCCAAGTGGTGCCTTTGCATTCCCAATTCAAGAGACCTCCAGATCTATAAATTGGTGAGTTTCCTCACCCCAAAAAGAGGAGAGATAGAGCATTTTAAAGCAATGAAGTGCTGCCATTTAACTTCCCCATACACCCTTAGTTGATTTTTGCCTTTCGCATCCGTGATCTATTTTTGAGAAGAGGTCATTGGGTGACCATTGGAAGGTCAAATCTTGAGCCCAAAAACCCAAAATTTTGCCATAGAATACAACCCAATTTGCCAAAAAAACTTTACCAGAGATTTTGGACCCATCCCGGGTGCCCCCGCACTGCTACAAGTCTAATCATCCCTTTTGGGAATGATTAGGAATCTATGGTAGATTGTTATTTCTATCATTTTCATTTTTCATTTCATCTTATGCTGCTTAGATAGTTTACAATTTCGATTTCGTAATGTTTTGAGCAAATCTTATCATGTTTTATCATTTTCTTGTCTTTACTAACTGGCAGAGGGCATCATAAAAATCTTGGTGCTAGAGGCCAAATCGGGGAAATCTGACCATCTAGGTCATCCCGAAATACCCCCAATTAGCTAACCCCCACTTTTGTAGGAGATTTGGAGCTGTCTAGATGTGACATTTTGAGTGGTGCTATCTGGCGTTTTGTTATAGGTAAATTCGTCCCGCCCCAAAGTGAATTCAAATCGGTGAGGAATTTCTTGACTGTTATTTTTGCAATGCCTTCCTGGTGATGTTTTCATGCCCCTGTCAAATTTTTAGATCATTTGGATATATGTTAGTTATCATTTTATCTATTTCTTGCATGCACTAATCGTAGGCTTGGGGATTGCATGTCTCATCTCATCCGTAGGTGCTACTGACTATTTCTTGTTTCTTTGAACATAGGATCTAGACGTTAGAGGAGCAGAAGTGAGTCAACATTCGTATACGCAAGCGGTGGTGATGTTTGGTCTGCCCACTTTACATGTGGGCACGTGGAAGAAGGAATGGCCTCCATGGATGTAACAAAGAAACGAATTTAACGCTCCTCGCCCCTAAAAGGGGAGGAGGCGAATTGTAACCAAATTTTGAAATACATCAAGAAAGGTCTATTTTCCGCATTGGTTTTTCATTTCAGGTTTCAATTCATTTATGCTTTCCCTATTTCGTGCATTTTCAATTCGTAGGACTTAGCGTTAAGTTTAGTTTCATTTTACATCGTACTTGGAGCCCTATTTCCTTTTTGTTTCCATATCCCCGTGCTTTCAGTGGTGATCACGGTGGGACCTTGTCCTCTAATTTTTTTTTAGATCAAAAATCTGATCAAAACTTGCTTTTGCTTGCAGGTATCATCTTTTTTTGAACGCGGGACTATTGTTCGTTCCAGTCTGTGGCGAATACAGAGCTAGAATTCATCTTACCCAGGGATGAATGGGAATGCGCCCCACACTATGAAGAATTTTGTTCTATTATTTGTTTTATCCAGGGACGAATAGCTCTCTATGCAGTTTCATGGTAGAAACTTGGAGCCAGCAGATTTGGGTAGAGGAGAGGTAGGGATTCTAAACTTTTCCTATCATTTTTTGTTCTCAGTTTTCTATTTTTAGGTTACTTGCTTGCTTATGGAAAGTTTGATTTTACTTCTTTCTTGTTTCCTTTTTGCAAAATAAAAATAACCCCACACATCACGTGGCAAATTAAACACCAAGGAGCTGGTCATAAAACCCCAGCCCTTGATCAATACCAACGGTGGATTTCATCACCACTTTGGCTTGAATTTTTGCATCGATTACACCGATCGCTACTGTTTCTAGGTGTAAATCCTGATGAAAGCTGATCGAGTGTAGCTGGGGTGATTCCCAACACACGAGGATAAGTCTTCTATGGTAGGTGTCATAAACATGGCGATTCCCCTTCTGTATCGTCTATGTTCCACGTACCATCTGCTCTCACGTACCTTTAGTTTCCCTCACATAAGGGCGGGTATATAGAGAGGTTTGTATATCAGCCTGGCAATGGCATATTGAAGGGGCGACCCTTTTTGGGAATCATAAGAGCCATCATATTGCATTTAAATGTTCTTTATAAAAACCTTCAAAAACAACAAAAAAAAATGCAAAACACACTAAACCAAGTTTAGGACACACTTTTAATCTTTAAATGAGATAATCATTGCTTTGCGTGTGTGTGCTCTTTTTTGTTTAGTGTAGCATAAAAAAAAAATCATAAAAAGAGATAACAACCTACATAGCTTGTAGAAAAATGCCACCATGGTGTACACCCATAGCCAAGCCCAATCAAGGGCAAAAGCTGTAGAAAGTGTACAAGGGGGTACAAGTCGCCTCCGCTATAGCCCCAAGGACTTGGTCATACAGCCTTGGTGGCCTAACCCACAAGAGAGTCCACATAATTCCATTTCATAATGGGACTATAGAGGTACCCCTTTTAGGGACACGCCCATTCATCATAGCCCCTTTTAGGAGGAGTCCTTACACGTGGTGCTCAACATAGACAAGAAGGCTCCTTTAGAAGCTTGATATGAGTTGCCACCACGTGATGAAGTTCTAGAGTGGCATAGTGTCCATGAGGAGAGGCCACATGATTATGGCATCCCTCCTTTGTCCCTCATCACTGTTCAGACCAATAGATAAAACCCAGAGCATAAGGCTATTCAAGCAGGGTGATCCAACTCTGCCCGCCCCTTTCACACATACGAAAGGGAGCACGAGGAAGACCATTACATTCCTCAAGAACAATATACAATGCAGGAGCCATGCACTTCCACACCTGCTATATACCATGATCACCTACTGAGGCTAGAGGCTCGGGTAAATGCCGCCAACCTCGACAAAGGGAAACGACCTATTGAGATCTTGAATCATCATGATCGAGGTAAGTGCATAGGAGAGGTATCCAAGCCTCCTAGGCTCAAGATGTTAGAACAAATTGACCTGGAAGTCACCAGACATTCCGCCTACCAAGCCCAGATCACGCGGCTTGAGCAAGACCAACAACAACTAGAACATATATATTGCCTTAGAAAAGAGCGTATTCGGCACCAAACAGATGAGCTACTCCATAACCCAATGCCTGAGAGGGTTTCAAACCCTCGCACCCAAAGAGCGAAATCGTATGAGAGGCGTAACCCCTTGGTGTGAGATAGGTCTTCGCGACCTCCTAGACCTAAGTGGGAGGCCACTTCGCGGAACAATGATGGGTACCCTCCATGGGGACCCACCCAAGGTCATAGGTCTCATCCAAAGACTCCTCAAGAAGCTTACGAGGAGTATGAGCCAGAAGAAGAGCAGGCCGAAATGCCCTACCAAGGTAGAGGGGTTGCTATCCAGCCACCCCTCCATAGGCCTCAAGTCTCCCACAACCCACAATGAGAGCAAACTAAAGATGAAGATATTAAATCTTTAGATGCATATAAAGCACTGTTGGAGCATCTGGAGTCTGTGGAGGCCAAATATTTTGGGCCCTAAAATCCCACTTTACACCAACTCTGTAGTCATCCTATGCATCCATTTGTGCCAGCACCCCCTTACCCTAAACAATTGAAGCTACCTCAGTTGGCAACCTTTAGAGGTGAGGAGGATGCTCAAGAGCATGTGATGATATTCTTGAGCCAATGCTTTGGCATTCAGGAAGATGATGCTTTGTTATTAAGAATGTTTATAACCACATTCGTAGGCCCTGCCTTGAATTGGTTTACTCAATTACCAAAGCACAACATTAACAACTTAGATCAGTTAGTGGATGTGTTCCTCAAACGCTTCGCCTTCAACACCAAGAAGAAGGTGTCACTAAGTGACTTAGCCAGCCTCAAGAAGTATGAGGAAGAAACCATGGTAGCTTATGGGAATCAATGGATGACTTTGCTTTCAAAGCTACCCTACCTTCCCCCTATGTCCGACCTCACTCAAATGTTCTCAAAGAGCTATTTGAGATCGATCTTTGTGCTATTGCATCTGCAGCAATATGCCACCTTAGAAGAATCTCTGGCACAAGCCAGGATCATTGAAGATATCAAGTTATAGGATGGCAAGATAGCCAAACCTAAGAAAAAAGAGTGAACTAAGAACATTAAAATAGGGACCACGCAACAGAAACCCGCTGCGGTCAATCAAGTTGCTATCAATGTCCCTAAGCCTGCATGAGCAACATAGCCCCAAAAGGCTAACTATCAGGCGATGCCTCCCAACAACTATGATAGAGAAAATTAGAGGTAAGAGCAAAGTCAGTATAGTCGCCCTAGGCAACAATACACACCCTACACAGAGTCCAGGGACTCCCTGTTTGACCGCTTGCTAGTGGTAAATTTGATCAACCTACTAGAGATTCAAACCATAGACCTCAATGCTCCCAAGCCTAAGGGGTATAGAGAGGACTTATACTGTAAGTTCCATAGACGACAGGGACATGACCTAAATGCCTTCTAGAAGTTTAAGGGCTTGGTGCAATACCTAATTGATAACAAGACATTAGCGATGGACAACTCTATGGCACCAAGAAATCAACAAATGGAGGTCTTTAAAGACCCGTTGCCTGCTCATGCTCCATAGGCAAAGACCCTACAAGTTAATGAGGTCAAACAGAACTACCCCATGAAGAGGTATGTAGGGATGATCAGTATAGTGACTCAGAATAGGAGGTATCCGAGTGTAGCTGCCCCCGTGACAACTACAGGTGAGGTGCCAACAATGACGCAACCGTAACAACACCTTGCACAACCTCCTCTGCCTAAGCTAGTGGCCACACTTCAGACAAAACTAACTTAGATTTTGAGGACCACATCGACTAGGCTCTCCATATACGATCTCATACAACAATCAATGCCCCATCGAGAGGCTCTAATGGAGATATTGAAAGCCATCAAGTTACAGCCCCATGAAACAAATTCTTTCAAAAACTTCATGGGACATGTCAAATGATGCACTGAGCTGGTCATCACATTTCGAGAAGATAAAGTGAAATCAGTGGCTGATGACATGGTGGATCCACCCCTACATTTTATCATGCGGGTCAATGGGATTCCATATAAGAGGGTGTTGATAGACATTGGCTCGTCCAGTAATATCATCATAATCACGGACCTAAAACATCTAAATTTGTCAGCATCTCACATCACAACTTCCACCTATACACTACGAGCATTCAATGACGCAATCTTCTCGATAGTTGGCACAATTGTCCTACCCATCCAGGTGGGGCAAAATACTATACCTACATTGTGTCATATTTTGGAAGGTGAGATGGCCTACAACATCTTGCTGGTTCGGCCATGGATCAAGGACATGAAGTGTGTCCCTTCGATAGCTCACTAGTGTTTAAAGTATACATTTGAATGGGAGGTGCATGTAGTCTTGGTAGACTTAGAACCCTTCAAGTATTGTAATGCGGTGTAGCTGATGCTATAATCAACCCTTCCATCAATGCATTTGTATTTCCAATTGAATCCATCTAAGCAGGGTCTGATTCCGTAGGCATCCCCATTAGCAAGCTCTTCAAAGCCCCAGTTGGGTCTATCTTCATCGTCTGGTCCTCCACCAATGACGCCACCGATGGGGACCAAACAGAAGGACAAAGGGAAGAAACCTCTGGAAGAGGCACAACCTTTGGAAGAGACACTGCCATCAATATCAACTATCTCTATTGAGGATATGCCTAGCTGAATGGAAGTTGAGACTCCTAGTCCACCCGACATGGAGTGGACTCAGGGAGAACTTCTATTCCCTCCCCCTCAACCACCAACAATCACTGTTGAGATGGCCAATATGGGCCTGGGGGAGTATTTGGTGCAAAATATTGTAGCAACACCCGCACTGGAGTCCATGCAAGACATGGGGAGACCTTGCCTCCCCATCGACACTATTGTTCCCCTAGGCTATCCGTCGAACAAGAAAAACTTTTTGTATGGGGGCCTTGATCATGGTATTGCACCAGGCACACAATAGGATGAAGATGAAGAGCCTTTTGCTGAAAATGTCAACTATTTGTGTAACCCAGACTTCGCTCTGAGATACCTTGGCCAATGTAATTGGCATGGATATCAAACAAAAATAAAGCTCCAAGGATTCCTACAATCACTTGGTCAATCCCAAAAAGCTCCAAGGATTCCCACAATCGCTTGGTCAGTCCCAAAATGCCCCAAATGTACCCATTACCACTTGGTCAACCAAAAAGCTCCAAGGATTCCCATAATCGCTTGGTCAAAAATAAGAAAATTCAAAAACAATAAAATCATCAAAAATAACAAAAATTTGCATCTCATTTCCAGGCATGCTCAAACTCATCACAACAATAAAGAGCTCTTTTGCATCTCATCTTCATACTCACAAAAATTAATCTATCAAAAATGCAAAAATCTATAGCCGCATTAAGCATCACATCCATACATTGCATATTTGTGGTCATATAGGTCAAGGCACCATAGACTGTAATTACTTTGCCAATCCATCTTGTTCCACATTTCTCCATTCTATAAGTAGTCCATCAAAAATAAATGCCATTTACTTCTTTTTACCATACCAGAGTCAGTGGTCTTCTAATGTATCAAGATTTTTTGTCCTTCAGTCGTCATTTGCTTTCTAGCCATGTATTGTACCAAGTCAGATAGATTTTACAAAGGTAGAGTTCTACTTGGATCACACCTTGTTATGTAGCGTCCCAACACAAATTAAAACACATAAAAATTCCCAAGTTGTGTGAATGAAAGATGAAACCTACAAAGCAATCTAGGTCACCATAAGAGAAATGGTTATCTTGCTCATCCCCCTGTGCGAATGACCCCAAGAATGCTGAGAGTTGGCAAAAGGACAAGCATCTTCCCTACCCAATTCCCCAAGAATCCCAAGTTCTCAAAAAGTTGCAAACATCATAAAATTTTGCAAAAGTCAAAACTCCAAAAATTTGACATCACCACCAAAGTGCATACAATAGTGATTCTCATCACTCAAAATTCAAATCCCTTGCTCAAAAGAAAAATAAAAAATAAATAGTGATTTTTATCACTACAAAAGAGAAAGTATCCCAATACAATTGAAGATATATCTATCACATTAACTCGTGTATAGATCAATGTTTGCATGTGGATGAGCTATATTATGGTATCCTAGATAGCACCGTAGATTAATATGACTAAATACAACAAAGGAGTTAGTGGAGCTAATTAGGTGATCCTCAGTACAGGTTTGGTTGACAACCTATCTGGCACTGGCGATATCTTGACAAATACCACATAAACGAACTCAATTGCACACACAAGGATGTGAAATAACTGGGTCAAAGACAAGTCCGATTCATACCTTGTTCAAAAGTCTTGTAAGATAAATTACAGTTGTGGCTAGTTAGTTAAAAATGTCTAAGTCTCAGAAAACTTTAACTACATTCTAAACCAACCGTGCTATATTTCATCCTCGCATTACCATCAAAAAAAAAAAATCAACCTGTATACATTAAAAGTCATTTACCATAGCAATCGCCTAGGACAAAAAGCCATAAAGTTCTAAACAGTCTATGGTGCCCTCGCAAAAAAACACAAATTCAATTCATCCATTACATTTACATATCCTAAAATTTAGAAACATTTGCAGTCATCATAACATATGCATCCATCAAAATAAATTAACATGCATACATCCATATTCATCACTCATTGTGCATAAAATAAAATCATCACACTCGCATAAATAAAATCAAGTCATTTGTATATATCATCAAAAATACTCGCAGGCTACAATAAACTGGTCCTATGACCCCACAACAAAATCCAAAAGATCAAAAATCCCCAAGCCTAGGGCGTCGGCCACCATGATCATGTAGGATCGGTGCAACGGGAACTACCCCCCATGGTGTGGGTCCTATGAGACCCCTCAGGGCAGCTATTGCTAGCCCCCACATCACGCCTACTCGTGCCCCCCTCATCCAGTTGCTTGTACTGAGAGGATGTTGATTTCTTAGTCTCGCTCCCTCTCAAGTGGCGTAATGATCCACCTCTACTGAACGTAGGGACCTGCCCACCGAGGTGGCTAATATCTGCCTCTAGCTCTAACTGCTATCGCACCAAGTCCATCTCCCGCTGGCAATACGTAGCCAGGTTATCATCACGTTGCACCAAAGCCCTATCCCTCTCTGCCAGCTACGTCCGTAGGAGATCCCTCTCTCGTGCAGCATCGGTGTCCCCATCCTACCGGTGGTACGTAGCCCATGCATTTTCTTGCTCTGCTAGCTGCATGCGTAGGAGATCCCTCTCTTGTAGCGCATCCTCTAGCTCCTCATCATGCCTCTACAGTAACCCCTCCAATCGTGCATTCTTAGAGTGTAACCTAGACTCCGTGTCCTCCAAAAATATCAGAGGCATTGGTATATCTGGAACAACAGCCTACTTTGGCTCCCACTGCTCCGTGATGTCTTACATCTTCGACTAATTTGAAACCCCAAGATCTGCATCTGCATCATCTACCTCCACCATGTCTACATCCTCTAGTGGAGCTCCCTAATCATCTCCTGGTGCCTCGGAACCCTCCCCGCCTGCTACTACTACCTCTGCGCCTCGTAGTGGCCCCTCTCCTCAACATCGCTATAGTACCCACCATTGGTCGTACTCTGTGTAGTCCCGACATCATCCACATCTGGGACGTCTATCACTACATCTGAATCCTCACCTAATGGCATAATGACTGGCCAATATAGAGTCCTCTCATCCCCCCGATGTCGATAGACAACAAGATCACTAGGAAACCTTTGGCGCACCCCAAACTATCATGTCACTCGATTGTAAGGAAAGAACTCCTACTCGGTCCCATGTCGCCCAATCAGCCACCACTCCCTATGTACCCATCGGAGCCACTCTCTAGTCTTTGACTAGGCTGAACAGTCCCGATAGGGGTTCCAGAACACCTCCCCTGGAGCGATCCAAGCGAAGGCATCAACATAGTGCCCTACGACACCTGCCCACCGTCGACTCCGTCCCTGCTCCTTAGATCGCCACCATAGAGCCACATAACCTATATCCTTATCCACCATCTCTGCCTGAGTCATACACGGTAACCCCACTGGCCTCTCCATTGCTATGTGTTGCCAAGCCCATATCTGCAACAGATAGCTCCAGTTGATCCCCTTCCACCTCCTGCAACGGACCTCGTAAAACTCACCATAGAGTTGTGCCAGCAATGTCTATCCCCACCTCATGATCAAAGGCTCATGCGTCGAACACTCCACCAATCGATAGACCACTTCCAGTAGGTTCCACGGGAACCTCATGCCTAACGAGTCAGGTAGCAGCATGTTGGACATGAGGCCCATGAGTACTGTGTACCTCACTCCCAACACACCCCTCTCAAACCACCATCGAACTAAGATCCCGTCAATATGATAGTCAACCTCTACCCTCTCCACCGGACCATCCACCCCCAACTCCTCCCCATGCCCGAAATAGTGTGTCAGCACTGTTGTCCATTGATCCCGTGATGTCATCCTGATCGGCAGTCCGTCTATTGGAATTCGAAGAATCCGATAGACATCCTCCAAAGTAACTATCATCTCCCCTATTGGGAGATGGAAAGTATTAGTCCAGGGATCCCACAAGTTGATCAGGGCCATCAGGTAGGCCCAATACCCAATCACTGGCTCCAACCGAGTCACCTGCTTGAGCTCAAGGGCGTCAAGCCACTCCTAGTCAGCCATAGCTAGTGCCTCCTGTGCTTCAAAAAAAACAATAGACACACGATACCGGCTCTTCACAACCTGCAAAAGAAAATAAAATAAACACATCAAAATCATGAAAAAAAAAAGTTTATAGCTATAAAAAGTATAAATGAATTACAAAATTAATTTGTCAACCTAGGGTTTCACACTCTCAAATTGATAAATTAAAACCAAAAAAAAAATCAAAATTACAAAATTAATTTGTCAACCTAGGTTTTTACACTCTCAAATTGATAAATTAAAACAAAAAAAATCAAAACTTACAAACTTAGTTTGTCAATCTAGGGTTTTTAACTTTACATTGATAAATAAAAACAAAAAAACAAAAATGACTAAGGTTGAGCAAAGTTTTTTTTTTTTAAAACACTAAGTTTTTAAGCTAAATTTTACCCTAAAGTTTTTAAACTCAGTTTTGATCTTTGTTTAACTAGGGTTAGCCTACGTTTTTTAGCTAAGTTTCGATGTTTGTTAGCCCAGGGTTTTTGTTAGTTTACAAAAATGAACACAAACAAACATGGTTTCCACTAGGATTTCAACCTACGTTTTAATGAAGCCATATCAAAACAAATAAACACATTCATTTCACTAAGGCTTTTTATTTTTACATTCAAAAAACAAAATACAAAAAAAGAAGCGAAAAATAACTTGCGGTTTTAAAACTGTAATACAAAAAAAAAAACTAATAAAGAGGAAGTCCACTTACTGGTCTCACTTCGGATCGGCCGCTCAATCTGGTCTGTGAACTCATTGTGGTGGGAAAATTTGGCAGCGCTTCGCTTCGCAAAATTAACCTCCTCCTCCTCCTCAGAGCTCCAAATCTCTAGGAAAAACAAGTGCAAATGAGCCCAAAACCTAGTTTTGGCCTTTAAATAGGCTTTTTGAGCCTGTAATTGTTCCTCCCTGGGATGAGTGCTCTGGTTAGCACTCATCCCACCCTAGAATGAATTCTCAATAGGAATTTGTCCCACCCAGGGATGAATACAGAGCAAACATTTTAAAAAACAACAAAAAATACACAAAAATGCACCAAAAATAGCAATAAACTGTCCAAGGAAAGTTCTTTTCCACTTGACATTCTGGGCATGAAAAACCAATGTCGGGGTCACAAATCCTCACTATCCTACTCCCTAATAAGGCTACCATAGCCGGACCGCTCCACGGGAAGATGAATCTTCAAGAATTTCCTCCCCAAACGGCGTCACCAAAAGGGTTAACACCCACCAAAAATAGGTCTAAATGTCGGACAACTGCACACACAGTTAACACTAAAACATTTGAAGGCACCCTTACACAAGTCATATTGGGTCAAGCGACTCGTTGCTTTTCTCATGTTGGTCATTCCCTCATCGATTTGTCGCTTGAGGGGGTTGTCACACTTAGTCATCAATCAACAAATACACACCCAATCATGGAAACAACATGCATTCAAAGGATCATTGGCAAAGACAATCACGCTCCTGCTTGGGGCAGTAAACAAGCAATAATCACAAGCTGATCAAACACTTGGTATTTGTGAATCATGAAATCAAGGTTCCCACACACAAAAAGTTGCACCCTTTTCCTATTCATGATTGATCAATGTCCAAGCTCAAGTAACACCTCACTGAAAAAGGTTAACACTTGAATTGAGTTCCTTCGCTCGTCAGAAGCAAGGATTCAAGAATGCATGCCCTTTCCATACTTGGGGCATCAAAATTTGGTTAGGTTACTGAGAAACCCTAATCATTAGTGCTTTGGTTATCTATTTTTGCTCGACGTTGCACCTTGCACAATGCATCCTAAAAAGGGGCATCTGTATACACCAAAATAGCACCAATCCGATTATGTGACTGCAAACACTGATCGCATTGAAACACACAGCCCCAAGGGCAACCCCCAGAGGTTAAATAGTGGTCCTAACCACTCTCACAATAGTTTTGGAAGGTCAAAAATCAATTTGGCACCTTCAAGAACTTTGCTCAATATTCACCCTACCCAAGGACGAATTCAAACTGGGATTTGCCCCACCCAGGGACGAATATCAGGATTCACTCTAGGGTGGGGCGAATTGCATGTTTGACGGGAAAAAAGTCAAATCTTGACAAATGGCAGCTCAGATCTGTGACTTAATGCTTCCTTCATCGCATGGGAGTGTGGGTGAGCATTTTTGAGCGTTAGAGGCAGTTGCAAGGGCAGTCATGAAGTCCCTAATCAGGGACTTCATCTCCTTCCCCCTAGGAAGGCATGATTGCCAAGTGGTGCCTCTGCATGCCCAATTCAAGAGACCTCCAGGTCTATAAATTGGTGAGTTTCCTCACCCCAAAAAGAGGAGAGACAGAGCATTTTAAAGCAACGAAGTGCTGCCATTTTACTTCCCCATACACCCTTAGTTGATTTTTGTCTTTCGCATCTGTGATCTCTTTTCGAGAAGAGGTCATTGGGTGACCATTGGAAGGTCAAATCTTGAGCCCAAAAACCTAAAATTTTGCCATAGAATACCACCCAATTTGCCAACAACACTTTACAAGAGATTTTGGACCCATCCCAAGTGGATTGGTGCCGAAATCAGGCCCCAAATGGTGGGCGTCCTGCCTGGGCGCCCTCGCACTACTGTAGGTCTAATCGTCCCTTTTTGGAACGATTAGGAATCTGTGGCAGATTTTTATTTCTGCCATTTTCATTTTGCATTTCATATTATGTTTCTTAGATAGTTTGCAATTTCGATTTCATAACATTTTGAGCAAATCTTATCATGTTTTATCATTTTCTCGTCTTTACTAACTTGCAGAGGGCATCATCAAAATCCAGGTGCTAGAGGCCAAATCCGGGAAATCTAACCATCTGGGTCGTCCTAAAATGCCCCCAATTAGCTAACCCCCACTTTTACAGGAGATTTGGAGCTATCTAGATGCGAAATTTTGAGCGGTGCTATCTGGAATTTTGTTGTAGGTAAATTCGTCCTGCCCCGGAGTGAATTCAAATCGGTGAGGAAATTCTCGACTGTTCTTTTTCCAATGCCTTCCAGGTGATGTTTTCATGCCCTTGTCAAATTTTTAGATCATTTGGATATATTTTAGTTATAATTTTATCTATTTCTTGCATGCACTAATCGTAGGCTTGGGGATTGCATGTCTCATCCCATCCGTAGGTGCTACTGACTGTTTCTTGTTTCTTTGAACACAAGATCCAGATGTTAGAGGAGCAGCAGTGAGTCAAAATTCGTATACACAAGCGGCGTCAATGTTTGGTCCACCCACTTTACATGTGGGCACGCGGAAGAAGGAATGGCCTCCATGGATGTAACAAAGAAATGAATTTAATGCTCCTCGCCCCTAAAAGGGGAGGAGGCGAATTGTAACCGAATTCTGAAACACATCAATAAAAGAAAGGGATGTTTTTCGTATTGGTTTTTCATTTGGGGTTTCAATTCGTTTATGCTTTCCCTATTTTGTGCATTTTCAATTCGTAGGACTTAGCATTAAGTTTAGTTTCGTTTTGCATCATACTTGGATCCCTATTTCCTTTTTGTTTCTGTATCCTCATGCTTTTAGTGTGGTTTTGAATATAATTGGCAGTGTTAATAGCTTCTGCCAAAAAACATTTGTAAGATCTCTTGAATGGAGAATAAAATTTGCCATTTCCTTTAATATTCGGTTTTTTCTTTATACAATGCCATTTTTATAAGGATTATGGGAGACAAAATGTTGATGAATGATGCCATGATTTGATAGAAATATGGATAACTAACTACATCAATATTTTCCCCCATTATCTGTGTGAATTTGCTTGATATTGCAAGAGGCCTTATTTTAAAATAAGGCTTTGAAGACTTTGAAGTGGGATAGAAAACCACTTTTAAATTTTAGTAAGTAGACCCAAGTTCTTCTATAAAATTCATCAATAAAGGTTAGAGCATATTTTTCTCCTTTGAAAGAAGTTTTTGGGAAAGACATCAAGTCACTATGGATTAATTCTCGAGGGGATGAAGTTTTTAGAGAACTACTTGAGTGGAAAGGATCTTGATGTTGCTTTCCAAGAGCACATCTAGGATAAACGCCATCAATAGAAGAGACTTGAGGTAAACCTGTTACCATTTCATGGGTTCTCAATTCCTTTAGGTAGTTGTAACTAATAAGACCAAATATTACATGCCAAATTTTGCTTTGAAGATCTCCATGAGCCATAAAACAGGAGGCCCCTTCTATATTTTTGAATCCTTTTAAGTAAAATAGGCGATGTTGTGATAATATCTCCTTTGGCTATGATAGAATAGGGATCTTGAAAGTATCTTATCTCAACTCTTGTTGGAGAGAAGAGAACAATTTTCCCCTTTCCAGAATTACAAATATGATAGACGAAGAGGATATTAGTGGAAATTTTTGAAACATAGAGAACATTATTTATAGAGCCACCATCAATGGTTATATCACCCTTTCCTCTGACTGGGATGAAGGAAGAGTCACCAAATTCTATGTTATAGTTTGAACTTGAGGAGATAGAAGAGAATGACTTATATTAAGTAGTCATGTGATGAGTTGCTCCA
Organism: Wollemia nobilis; assembly: GCA_028583015.1. Classification (NCBI taxonomy): domain Eukaryota; kingdom Viridiplantae; phylum Streptophyta; class Pinopsida; order Araucariales; family Araucariaceae; genus Wollemia; species Wollemia nobilis. The sequence goes on from JAQPPZ010015050.1 coordinate 1,849,103, forward strand.
GAATCTAGGACCCAATGATTAGAAGAAGAACTGGAGGTTTTCCATTGAACATTAAGGGCTTTTCCTATTTGCTTTTTATTATCTATCTTTTGATCCTTCATAACTGCCTCTAGTTGTTGTAATATTTTCCAGCATTTGTTTACAAAGTGACCATTCTTTTTGCAGTGAGTACAAGTTATGGGATTATTTTCCTTCTTTTCAATTTTTCTTTAGAAGATGTGGAGGCTACTAAGGATTTTGAGGAAGAGGAATAAGAATAAATTTCATAACTTGTAAGTTTTATTTATTCCATAGTTAGTCTATCACAAAACTCTTCTAAAGAGGGAATTTCAAAGGTTGAACCAAGAGCATATTTAGTAGATATAAAGGTGGTAGCAAAGATTTGAAACACACCATTTAGTTTATAAAGGATTAGATACATGTATTCTTCTTCAGTATTAGTCTTCTCACTTCCTTTGTATTGAGTGAGGACCTCTTTGAATTTGGTGAGGAAGTCAACAATATTGCTAAAGTCCTCAGGAGATAGAGTTGTTAATTCAACTTCTAGTTGCATTGATCTTATTTGATCTACTTTACCAAACAAGGTCTTTAGTTTCTTCCAACTTTCATAAGGAGTTTTACAATATGCAATGTGAAACCACAAAATTTCATGCACATTAGAGCTTATAATACCCATTGTTTCATACATTTTCCCTTTGTGAACAAATATTTCATATTCTTTTTCGAACTTAGGTTGCTTTTCTTCTAATAGGTGTGTCAGCCCTTTCTAAAAAATGAAATTTAAAATTTTGGGTTTCCATGTATGGAAATTGTGAGGAGTGAGAGGATCAATTGTATTCATTGAATTAATTTTGAAGTTGACCCAAAGGTCCCATATTTAACTTTAATTTAGAGAATGCAATGGATATTAGTTAACATAATCCTGTAGAAAATACCAAATTGCTCAAAACTACCCGCCCTAACGAGAGGGAAAATATAATTAATTTTGAGGTTATTTGATATTTAATGAGATTAATGTGATAAATATGCCACAATTTTTTAGAAAAACCCAAATCTTTTATTAAATATACGCCCTAACGACAGGGAAACTATAAGAGTTTTGAGTAAATATAATATTAATTAGTTTAAGAGAACAAATATGCCAGGTCTGTATATCTTTTCTTCTCAAATACCTGCCATGACTAGAGGAAAATTATAAGTATTTTATTAGATATGATACTTGGAACATAGGTGAATATCAACTAGGCCTGTATTGGATACCAAATAACTCGCCCTTACTTGACGGAAACTATAAGTTAAATAGTATGTCCAATAAGGTGATTGGTGATATGAATTATTTGTTATCCTTAGGAAGTTTAGAATGAGAAATAATGCTTTTAAAAATATAATTAAAAATACTCTTTGTCAACAATAATAATTTGAACACAAAGTTTAATTGCTTAATGAAATTATAAAGAAAGAATATATATATTATTTATTATTTATTATGTAAAGATTCAAATGAATACCCTTTTATTTCATTTAAGCTAACTATATGTAACAAAGTGATTCCAAAAAAGTTAATTAATATAGAGACCGTTTTGAAAAGAAATATTTTTCATTCACTAAAATATCTCTATAAAATATTAAGGATGCTTGGAAAATAGAGAATTTAAGTTGTTAATATAAAATTTTGCTTAATGAAATAAAGAAATAGTAAAAAAATATTTTAGTAATTTATTTAATTAAGGATTGAAGATTTAATCAACACCTTTTTAGTATTAAGCAAGATATATAAACAAAATTAATATTACCAAATTAAGAACAAAAGTAAAGACTGCAAAATAAGGTAAAAAAAGATGCAATGACACCCCCCCAAACTTAGTATAGGTGCAAAATGCACCTATAAACCCCCCACAAAAAATATTTTATTAAAAATTTTACAATTCTCCTTTGATTTTTGGGTGAAGAAAAATATGGAAAGGAAAGGGAATGAAATGTTTTTTTTTCTTGCTACAATATATATATATATATAAGTATATTATAGATTAAATTAAATGGGTTGACGTCAAATAGAATATGCAGCACAAAAAATGCCTTGAAAGGCAACGAGAATGGGTCCACAAAGCACCTTTCAATGAAAAAGCAGCGAGGAAGTGTGGTGTCTATGTTCATCGCTCCAATGGCAGCATCCAGAAAAAACTAAACTCCTTCTATATCTACATTGGATAATAAAAATGTTATTTTAAAAAATCATATAACGCCTTACCATATGATGCATTGAAGAGGCATTTATAGGAGTGATGCCAAATCAGAGAGTCTCCTTTACCAACTATGCCACATACCAACTTTAAAAGATGAATCAGAGACGCTGAGAGCAAGGCACCGAAGAGAGGATGCGGTGACCTGATTTTTTATGAATCTTTCACATGAGAACATATTATCTTACCACACACTAACCTGGAGAAAAATTACTTGAAGATATTTATAGGTAACAGTATAAAATGGTCCCAAAGAAATATCAATCTAAGCTTTACCAAAGAAAATCTTAGGAATACAAAAGATTTATAATTTTAATATTAGAAAAATGTTTATATAAAAAGAGGAAATAAGATCCTCTTGAGCATCACAGGACAAACATATATGATGAAATTCGAGTAGAACACTTCCAAAAATCTCAAGATCTTTGAAGAATATAAAAAATAAATGAGGGAAATGCCCGTTGAGAGATGCAGTCCCAAGGTGAACCACAACAAAATGTTGGCCAAAGGCCACGTTTGGAATTTTTTTTTACAAACAATGGTCTAGGTAGGTAGACCAAGAGTCATTAATGTGTGACACGGAGAGCGATCCTTACATTAATTAAATTTTACAAAGACAAAACGATTTGAGATTGTAATATCAAAAAAAATAAATGCCCACCACAAGTAAGAGCCTATGGTATTTTTCTTTTTTCCACATTATAATATACACAACAAGGGAAAAAGGACACTGAATGCTTATCCTTTTACATTATGAAAAGCACAACAAAGGCTATTGAAAGCCGAACAAGCTGGAATTTAAGGGAAAAAAAATTAAACGTAGGTGAAGTAGGAGGACAAATAAAAACAAGGGGCCTCCAAAAAAATGTTTGATTTATATTAGTTTCCTTCTTTAGTGAAACACAGTGATGTCTAAGTTTGAGAGGGGAAGAAATAATATAAATTAAAAAACACCTAGAATGGGATGCAATGTTGCTTTAATTGTTTTAAAGCAAGTTGCGTTCGTTAAGAAGGAGTATTTTTATAGAGGCAAAAAAATTTCAATATGCATACACAAAGTAGTGAATAAATAAATTTTGAAATATTTGCATAAATGGTAAAAAAAAATTATATAAACAAGTAGGTATTACCATAAGCAAATATATTTTAAAAAATTGCATATATGAGCATACTACAATATGAAAAAAAACTCTTTCTTTAAAAAAACAAAGAATAAGAGATTAAGAACCAGTTCGAGAAACCTCCTTCAAGAGAGAATTCTAGCAGAATCTATCTATCTCTGGTACCATGTTAGAATGACAAAGAGTAGAACTACAAAGCATTACAATATTTGAAGAAACAAAGTAGAACTGATTGATTTATTCCAGAGATCAACTTTGTATAAATAGCAAAGTTGATCATTGGGAGTCGTTGGATTACAAAAACCCATCAAGTCTGATGAAGACACCACTGAGAGTTCACCTGACACATGGAGGAGTGAAAACTCAAGTGTTTCTATCCTAGTATAACTTAAGAGAATATTCACTTATTCTAACAGTTATATTTTATTATATGTATTCATTTTGTTAAGTAATATTAGCTAATATTTGATTCCATCCAATTCTAGAATCTATTATGAAATCTAACATGTCATCAAAGTGAGTGAGAATATTTATTATTTGTTTGCTTTCACCAACAAGAGTTTTTTCTTCTAGTTTCTCTTGAGGGCGCTTGTTGTTAGAGCTAGAAAAGTAGATTTTTTTAAGGTTGATAGCATTATTTGAAGAAGTATTATTGATAAAAATATAATATAGACTTTGATTATGAGGAACTCACTAGAATCAATAGATTTTCTCCCAGAAAAATACTCACTAACATTTTTATTTTTCCTCTCATAGCACTTAATCTTGTTTTATTTCAAATTTTTTTGACCATATGGATGTCCTAGTTTCAATATTGGTATTTTGAGGTTTTTCTAAAACCCCACTTGTCTTTTATGGATTTTTCAAAAAAATCCATTATTTTCTCTTCTAGATTTTACTATCCAATAGTAGTACAAATGATAGGGTAGACTACTTGGGTTCTCTAAAAGAAGAAAATAAGAGTCTAAATATTTTTAGACACATATCTAGTGCTAATAAGTCATAGGTAAGCTTCTATTCTTAGCATACCTATGGGCAACTTGACAAAGTTTTAATTATTTTTGCAAGTTTTCTACTACATGGGCTTGATAGGATGACTTGATTGGTTGTGTTTAAAAAGATGAATATATAGGAAAAATTATAATAGATATAAACAAATCTTCACAAAATTTTAAAGGGGGTCACATTTTAGTACATTCATCTATTTTGCATCTAGGTACTTCCAAATTTCTATTAGAATCAAACTACTATTTCAAACATTTTTTTTAAATTTAAGAAAGGAATATTAAATTTCAAATGGTGGTTCAACATGGAAACTTGGATATGTTCATGCCCACATCAACATGACATACGCTTGTGTAGGGTGTGAAACGTGAACATTTGGAAAGAAAAGATAAAACTATTACCTAGTCTTTCCCTCCCAAGCTTGGTGCTTGAAGGGTTGGCTAGTAGAGGCCCTTTAAGTCATTGGGGCATAGGAGGTTCTAAATTTTGAATTACTCCCATAAATATTCCTTTAACTTGAGATAATTTCAATGACCTTAAAATGCAACACTATGATGATTTGGCACCTTGTGATGACATTGTACACCCTTTGTATAGCAATGATGATATAATAATAATATATAGAAACAACATAGAAATCCATATAGATTATGTGGTGGTCCATATAGCATAGTGATATCCAATACATGAATCTTGATGTGACATGTGATAGTCTATATAATTGACATGGTATTTTGTATAGTTAACTTTGTAGAAAATGCATGAATCCTAATGTGACACATGGTAGTCCATATAGGTGACATGGTAGTTCATACAAGTGATGTGCTAGTTGGAAGATTCATTGATGCAACTGGTGATATGGTATGAACCTTGAGGTGATATGTGGTGGAACTAACATAGACTTTGGCATGGTAGGTTCAAATTCACAAGCCATATGCACGTAGAACATAGAAATATGAATTCAACTAATCACAGTATGCCAACTCATTGAACTTTATATGTAGCTTGCACAAATAGTAATAGACTTGGTGATTTGTAAATTTTAGAATAAATTAAGAGATGACAAGTGGCATAATATGGTTCACAAATTAAGCAAAAAATTAGATTATGATAAGTGGAACCATATAATTTGTCGATATAATACAATTAGCACACACTTGGTATCCCTTTTGCCACTCACATAATAACACATGGAAGCCTCTCATTCATTATAGATACAAAATTATTTAAAAAAATTCAAATGTTTTGGATGTATTTTTTGTAATCTTAGGGAAAACTTTTGAGGCCTTAACTTCTGTAATATGGAATCCTTTTGAGATATTTTTTCAAATCACATAATTTTTGAGCTCTCTAAATTGGTGATATTTTCTTTAGTCACAACTACACATAAATTTCAACAAAAAATAAACTAAGAGAAATAGGTATAAGAGAAAAAATATTTTTGATTAGGCTTACCCAAACTAAGTTTTTGCTATATTTTAGAATATTAAAAATCCCAAATAGAATGACAAGAATTCCAAGAAGCCTTTAAAGAAACCTAGTTGTAAAATTTATAAAATGGAAGGTAATAAGGTAGGATTTTATAGAATTCATATCAATAAACATGAAGAAGCATCAAGAAAGGGGGTGTTGATGTTTCTCTCTTCTATGTGCAAGTTGATAATAATTTTTATGGAGAAACCTCATAGGCTTATGTACTAGTTCATTTCATATATTGGACATCCACTTTTTTGGATGGGTGGATAAAATATTTAGGAGCAAATAGGTGCATGATGAAGCATAAGCATATTATTTAGGCCTACAATGAGACGCATACAAGATAATATTTCATGATTGGATACAATTATTTAGTGGATGTTGTAGAGAGTGGAGATATTAGCATTAGAAATTATTTGTCTAATGAGGTACTTCATGTTACTAATGTTATCCCTAAACTTTGGTCTATTTATTGCATTACTCATACAAATAAAAAGGTAGATATTTATCTTGATAGATGGGTAATTAAGGATATAGACAATGGGTTCAAAATTTCTGCTTCTGGTTATTTTTATGAGACTAACCACATGTATAAGTTGGGAGAAAGACCTACCACTTCTTCCTCTTCTTCTAGGAAGAAAAAAATTCTTGGTATAATAGCTCATTTAGATAATGAAATTCAAAAGTTACATCATAGGCTTGAGCATATCATCTATGGTTCTTTGTAATATATGAGTTAGCTTCAAATGGTTATTGGGATTCTATACATATCTCATTCAAGTGGGGCATGTGAGTGGTGTATTTTAGAAAAGCATCATAGGCAAACATTTCTAAAAGTGGTTGCAAACAAAGATTGTCATCCCTTGGATATCATACATAGTGATATATGTGGACCTATGGGTGCACCTTCTATCTTAGGAAATAGGGAATTCCTTCTTTTTATTAATTATTTCTCTATACATGTGTGGTTATACACCATTCACACTAAGAATGAGGTATTTGAGAGGTTTAAGACCTAAAATATTGTTGAAATTAATCTAGACAGAAGAATCAAATATCTAAGGATAGATGGGCATGGTGAATATGTTATCTATGATTTTTATGACTTTATAACTTCTCATGGGATTGAATATTAGAATATTTTTCACTATATTTTTTAATACATTGATGTGTCTAAAATAAGAAAATAGGATGTTCATCGAGATGGCATGATGTATGATTCACGCCAAGAGGATGGATCATAAATTTTTGGATGAGGTTATCAGTTGTGTAGTATACATCATCAATAGAATTCCTATCAAGGCTTGGGCATGACACTTCTTGAGATATTGACAATGATAAGACTAATGCATCTTGATTCTATCTCTTTGGTTCTTAATCAAGATTTCATATACCCAAGTATTTTCAAAAGTAGACAAAAAATGAGTCATAAGTGAATATTTTTGGGTATTTTGATACATCAAAGGCATATAATCTTTGTGATCCTTAAATACATGAGGTTTTGATATGGAAAGACATAATTTTTTATCAGGTTATTCTAAGTAATCCTTACACCCAATCACCTAAGCTTTTAGCTACCAATTCTTTTGACCTTTTGATTATTTATTATTTATTTGGATCTTCCAATATTTTGGTTGGATATTTTCCTATCAGAGCATATTATTTATCTTATATTTTATCTTCCTTAAGTGGTTGTTCTTTACCTATTTATTTCATCCTTCACAATGAGCACCACTAGTATCTTTCTCTTCTCCAAGAGTAGGGCAGGATGAGTAGGACACATTAATTCATAATGCTTTAGTCTTGCATGGTGAGGTGAGTGGTAATGATTTGAAAATTTTAGTTGTAGTTTTTGATATTGAGTTAACACAATATGCACACGATTATTCAATTTATCCAACATATAAGTGGGTTAATATGGTTAGATTATTTTATCTCTTGAGTGGAATTAGAATGTTTGTTCCTCATCATTGCTTTTAAAGGTAGTATATTCTCATAATCATCTTACATATTCTCAAGCTAAATCAAGATAGAATGAGAATATGCTATGTTGGAACAGTGTGAGGAATTGATTAAGAACAAGACTTGGGAGTTGGTACCTCTTCTAGAAGAGAATAATATTTTTGAATAAAAATTGTTCTATAGGGACACATACACATTATATTATCAGTTATAAAACAAAAGGTATACATTATTGCTAAGGAATTCTCTCAACAAGATGGAATGAACTATTCTAAGACTTTTGTACCAGTGGCTAGGATGGACTTAGTCACAATAATTATCTCCATTATGGCATCCTATGGGTGGAAGGTACATCAAATATTGCGAAGAGTTTATTTCTACATGGGAATATTCAAGAAGAGATCTTGTTGAGGATAACTTAGGCTTATCCACTTAAGCCTAAGTTTATTATTATTATTATTTACTATTCCTATTTCTTGCACTTTGTATTCACATGAGGCATAGTATGCCCATGTTAGAAATAGGTTGTTAGCATGTTGTTAGATGGTTGTTAACTGTTAGAGATCTTGTTTGTCTTCTAGCAGTTAGTGGACATCCATAGTTAGCATTTGGTTAACTAGTAGTTAAGTGGTTGGCCAGGTTTGGCAGATTGTTGCAACCACTTAACCTACGTGAGATTCCTATGTAATTCTATATATACTTGCATTATGATGAATAAAGTAGCTTCATACTATTGTTCCTACATCATTGGTATCAGTTAGCTTCAGGAGAATTGCAGGAAGGAGGAGAGAGCTACCACTTCATTGCAGATCCTAGGAGGTGTTGTTTGGAGTTGGCTTGAAGTCACCCACAACACAAGTGAAGCTAAGGTGATAGAGGGAGAAATTACCCCTACACCAGGTGTTAAGCATCAGTTGAGGCCAAGTTGTGGCCAAGAGGTGGATATTGTAGATCTACCCAAAGTTTGTCCAAGGTTTTTCCAAAGAACAGGTTGCAGTTGAGAAGTTTTCTCCAAGTTTTCTTCTTTTTAGAAGGAAAAAGAAGTTGAGTTGAGTCCACTTAACTCAACTTAAAGAATGCATTAATTTTAATGCAGAAAGATATTTTTATAAAATATTAATTTTATATTAATATTTTATTAAAAAAAAAAAGAGCATGAAAATTGTTAGGATTTTACCCTAACAACGAAGTGATAGTGACCACCTATTTGTGGTGGGCCACTACTCCGACAATAGCAGTTGTTTGTGCCACCTTACGGCAACGGCACCCATTGGCCGACCTATGCTAGTCGCAGGCCATCGACATCTATCGGCAACAGCAGCCAACGACAGCCTCGACATCGGCCACCAGCGACAGCATCGACGGGGCTACTGTCGGCCAGTGCCACACCGACGGCCGACTGCTAGTCGACGCCCAGACGCCGTTACCCTGACCACCGGTCGGCACCCTCAATCGGTCGGCCAGGCACGAGAGAGGTAACACAGACGACGTCGATCTATAGTGCATCGCAAGCCACCGATGATACCGACCAACTGATCCCTGCCTTTCGATGAGTTTAGGTGGCAGATGGTCGTAGACAAAACAACTTACGGCCTTCTTCAGGCATATTCGACGTGAAGTTCTGGCTTGACGATCAATTTTTCGGCTAGTCTTGGGTTTTCCTATATTTTTGGCGATGAGGGTTCAGAAAAATCCGATGATGTTGAAGAGCAGACTGCATTTTCCGACAACGGTATTTATTTTCTGACAACAGGAAATTATTTCCGACAGGCAATTTCATTGTTTTTCGACAGTTCGCGGTCATTGACAGAGGAATGGATAGTGGGATATAATCCCACATTGCCTGTGCAGCAGGCAAATTTGTTGTTTAAATGCGCCGAGGCACATAAAATAGACTAAATGCGCCGAGACACATAAAATAGACCAATCACCATATGGTGGTTACTATTGGCTTCACGCTCACGCATGGGCCACCGCGTCATTTTTGGGTGCATGATTTTCGAGGAGGAACCCAGAGGCTGCCACGTGGCAGCATATGTAAGTCCTCTTGTTAGTTGCACATGTTGAGTTGGTTCGTGTGACTTACGAGGATAGTTGATCGAGGGCTCAAAATCACATTTTATTATTTTTTTGCACCATTTCAAAACTGGCGGGAAGAGAATATTCTGAAGGAATATTCCAGAATTCAAAAAATTGAATTCAAATTTCACCTTTTGGCGTCAAATCAACACAAAGGAGGAGCAAAACTTCAACAGGTGATAACTTTCCTGTTATTGGTCCGTTTTTGACCAAATTTTTTGCAGTGTTGCAAATTTTCAGCAGATTCATAATTTTTGCTCCTAACCAAATTTTGGCATTGTAAAAGGGCTAATTTTTTAGCATTTTTAGTGCACCATTGTAATTGCAAAATTGAAAATTTTAATTTTGTAAAAGCACTAAAATAGCCTTATTTTTGAGAGCAAAATTTGTAAAATCTAGGCAATTTGGCTGCATAGGAAACTAAAATTGTTCCTAAGCCTAGATTAGTTCTTGCATCCATTTTGTAATCCTCCTAGTTTGGCATATACTAGGCAAAATATGGCTCATGATATTAGAACAAACATGGAAAACCTCACTGAAGCAGTAGACATTTTGGCAGAAAAAGTGAGAGACATTGTTGTGCAGTTTAATCCTGGTGAAATCAAAATCCACCATAATCATGCAAACAAAGCCAAATGTGAGGTTAAAATGTATGATGGATCTAGGGATCCCGATGTCTTATCTGCATGGATTTTGGATATGCAAACTTGGTTTGCTTATGCTGAAATTCCGGAGGATGAAAGAGCCACATTTGCTACACTAAAACTCACAGGTTTAGCAAAAGTTCTCATTGTAGAAAGACAGAGTCATAATGCCACCATGACTTGGAAAGAATTAACTCAAATTCTGAAAAACACCTTCTTTCCACCAAACTACCAATGTGACCTCACTACCAAGTGGTATAGATTGAGGCAAACCTATGGAATGTCAATTTCTGATTACATTTTCCAATTTAATAGGTTAAGGGTATTGCTTGGTGTGAAAGATTCAGAAGATGATTTGATTAATAAATTCACTCGTGGCTTGCAAGATCAGATTTTTAGGGAGATCAAATTCAATGTCTTCCTCACCTTGGATGTGGCATTCAATCATGCCATTCTTGCAGAGGAGAAAGTTGGTGCATATCAAAAGTCTCGTTCATCATAGGAGGGATCTTCCAAAGGCGGGAATCAGCATCAACAGAAGGTGAAGAACAATTCTCAATCTTCCCCTCATTCTTCTTCTCCTCCCACTTCTCCTAAAGCACATTCTTCTTCCTTTAATGCTAAAGATTCTTCTTCTTCATTGTATTGTGACTTTTGTAAAAAGCATGGACATGTAAAATCCAAATGCTATACTTTTGAGAAGTATAAGAAGAAGAAATCCCTAATTGTACAGCCTACACATGAGGAACCACAAGATGGTCCCATTTTGGCTACAGAGACAAAAGAAGAATATCCTGCTTTAAAGGGTAAACTGAACAAAGTTACCCTAATGTCCAATATGTTTGCTCAAGGGGGGCGTGATCATTTGTTTGTCACTAGAGCCCACTTGACGCATGATTTCTATGTTGATTGTATCATTGATAACGGATTGCAAAATAACCTCATTGCGAAGTCCGTTGTGGAGAAGTTGAAACTTCCCATCAAACCACATCACCAACCTTATGCACTTGGGTGGAAAGATGTTGACTCCACATCCAACATCACCCATACTTGCACCTTGAATTTTGCTTTTGGTGACAAGTTTGTGGACAAAGTTAGGTGTGATGTCACAGATATGGATTGTTGTGGACTCTTGCTAGGTAAACCCTATCAATTTGATAGGAATGCTATTTATCATGCTAAAAATAACACCTACACATTGGAGTTGCATGGTAAAAACTACTTGATACAAAGCACTAAACCTACTTCCAATTTGATGTTAAGTTGTAGGCAAGTAAGGAAGCCATTAAGTCAAGCACTCATTTTGGCTCCTACTAGCATTTGTACCACACAAAATGAAGAAAAAGCACCACCTAAGAAACATGCAAAGGAAGAAGTTTCACTCCCACATAATGAACAGTCACAAGAGCAAGTGGTTAAGGAACCCACCATTCTCACTCATGAGAAAGATACCATTGATTCCATTGGTATAATTTTGGGTACACCTACAACTACTGAACCACTTGTTCCACAAAAGTTACCTTTGGCTTTGCCCACTCCCACCATTGCACACATGGAGGAGCAAGCTAAGGTTACTTCCCTTACTGAGCATCGACAGAGCCTTCTAGGCAAGATACCACATGACTTGCAGGAGACTCCGCAGGGAGTGGTGCGAAAGCATCACAATCCTCACTCACCACAGGTTGGAGGCAGAGTATGGGTTCCTTTGAATGAGTGTCGCTTTCCAGAGACACCATTTTAGGACCCTCTTTTGGTACCTGATCCTATTTTCAGTCCTACAGCAGCAGTGGCACCTGATCATCATCTTTCGCTCATTTTAGATAGAGTTTTTGAGATGAAGACTCATCACACGGGACAGGGTTCTTCCACTACTTACCTTGTTGCTTGTCGCGGTCACTTTCCACACATGGCTCATTGTATTCCTCACCATGAGATGGCCCATGACTTTCCACATTTGTTGAGAGCATTGGGGTCCAATGCTTATATGGTTGGGAGGAGTGTTGAGGATAACTTAGGCTTATCCACTTAAGCCTAAGTTAATTATTATTATTATTTACTATTCCTATTTCTTGCACTTTGTATTCACGTGAGGCATAGTATGCCCATGTTAGAAATAGGTTGTTAGCATGTTGTTAGCATGTTGTTAGATGGTTGTTAACTGTTAGAGATCTTGTTTGTCTTCTAGCAGTTAGTGGAAATCCATAGTTAGCATTTGGTTAACTAGTACTTAAGTGGTTGGCTAGGTTTGGTAGATTGTTGTAACCACTTAACCTACGTGAGATTCCTATGTAATTCTATATATACTTGCATTATGATGAATAAAGTAGCTTCATACTATTGTTCCTACATCAGATCTACATGTAATAACCTCCTTTTTTGACCTAGGGACCACTCCATTGGTTTTTCATTTTACTATGCACTTGTATGGGATTTAAGAGGCTCCACATGCATGGTTTGAGAATATCCATTCCTTTTTTTTAAGATATGTGTTTTAACAATTTGCGCCTAAATTTGATGTTTACATCAAACATCATTATAAGAAATTTTAGTGATTTTATTGTATGTTGATGATCTTGTAATCACCAATATCTCCTCTAATCTGGTCTATGACATGAAGTCCTAACTTCATTCCACTAATGAGATTATAGATTTAGGAATTTTACATTATTTTTGAGGATTTTATATTTATCATATAGACTTTGGCATCACCACTTCTTAGCCCAATCATGCTTTGGATCTTCGTCAATATTTTAGAATGGAGTATAAGCCATATTAGAGTTATTTTTTCTCAAGCCTAAAAATTTAGGATTATTACACCACATATTTAGTTGATTCCATGTTGTATTATTCTATTATGGGAGGACTTCCCTATCTTACTTACACTATGCCTAATATAAATTTTATTCTCATATATTATTGCATGTATATGCAAGCACCCTTGAAAAGTCATTGGATAATAACTATTAGGATTCTCATATAAATCATAGGGACCTATCATATAGGTGTTCACTAATCTATAGATATCTTCTAATTTTAGCAATTTTTTTAGATGTTGATTGGGTAGGTGACTTGGATCATGGATGATTAACCATAGGCTTTGTGTTCTACTTAGAATCTAGTGCTATTTTACAGTGTTCCATATGTCAATCCACTATTTATAAATCCTTCATAGAGTCTTAAATATTGCACTTATAATGAGAAAAATATGCATATTAGGTGGATGCTCATGATTTTGAAGGATATTGGTATTCCTTAAATATTTCTAGTCACCCTTTGATGTAATAATTAGAGCACTCTCTACTTTATCCATAATATTATGTTTTATTAGTAGAAAAAGCACTATATGTATGCACTTTATAATATAGAATCATGCTCATGGGATGCTAGATCTAGTGTTTATACCTTCATTAGAGTAGGCATTAGGTATTCTAACCAATATCACACCTAAGGTCACTTTTGTTTACATGTGAGAACTTCTTGGAGTTAGAGAGTATCCATTAAGAGGGTATGTAAAGATTATCTCTCCATGTCCCCCATTCAACTTAAGTGGGGTGTTCAAATATGTGGTTGTTAAGATTCTCTTGAGGCCATGTCTACTTATTTGTATTTGTATTTATTATATTTTTCCTTTTTGTTATTGGATTGTGTGTAATTCTATTTCTATTCTAGTGAGATTATTATTGTCTAATGGTACCGCATCATATTTAGTGTTCTTATATTTCATTCTATGTATTTATTTTTAAGAAATATTGGGTAATGTTTAATGCTATTTATTTCTATAAATTGTTGTGAAATTTAACAAAAGAAAGCATACGAAAATAACCAAGAAATAACCTACCCTACAATAAATAAATTCCAACTATGATAATAATGGGAAGAATTTAAGAAAGACATCATCAAAGTATCTTAGTTATATAGGTAAGTCAAAAAATTATAGAGAAAACTTGCCAAAATAAGAAATAAAAAAGCAACTAGATAATATATCCACATAGCTTGCTCAAGGACAGATCCAACTATGGTAAAAACTAGAAAAAGAGATAAAGGAACTAGATTTCTGAGTTAAATAGATGAAATATACACAATGGATAAAGGATAAAGAGATTACTTGACTCTAGACATAAAATAAAGAGCTAAAGAGTGGGATAATGGTAGAAAAAAAATATGCCTCAAATGTTGAGCAAATAACGTTCCTATAGGATGATATTAAGACTAGGGTAACCAATGCTAAGGGATATTTTGATTTTATTTTTGGGATTGAAGTTATCCTCAATTATACTAGAAATATCATTTATCAAATATAATATTATCTTACTACAAAAGATAAGTATAAGGAGGTGATAAAGTATCTAGCCATGATGATGATAACACAAGCACAACAATTAGGGGTTGAAAGAAAAGAAATAGTTAAGCAACTAAAGGTAATCTCAAATTCCAACTAAAGGCTATAAGTCTATAAAGGTACACTTGTCACCTTGGAAACCTAGATCTAGGACATGAAAGTAAAATTTAGGATTTATTAAATATTGTATTTCTTAATGTGCTTAGCAACTAGGAGAAACTTCTTGATGATGGCTTATTGTAGATCATATTTGAGGAGGAGTAGGTCAAATATAAAGTAGATAATTCACCCAAGTAGATGGAAAATTTATAGTCACTAGTATGTAAATTGAAGAAAATTTTGGAGGAACAAGATGGACTATTAGAGAACCCTTATGAAGATATTATAAGGAAAGTTCAAATCTTTATAGAATTGATATTTCCTAGGGATGATGAATGGTAGATTTTGTTAAAAGCATTACCATAGGAAAACAAAGAGAACAAATAAATTTATAACTTTGTCATTCAATGGTTCTAATTTTATAGAATATATACCCAAGAATAAAAGTGGGAGCTAGGATATCTCACAAATCGATCTTGACACCCCATAAAACTTCCAAAAAATATATTAACACTATTACTGGTTTGGTACTCCCAACATTTAGAAGGTTCACAAAACCAAAAAATTGAGCCATTTGGACCTCTGGGAAGTTAATTTTGTAATTTCAAGTTCAAATATGCAATCTACTCTATGGGTGTAATTACTCGTCCATTCATATATTTGAAGAGGTGTAAAGTCAAGTTGAATGCCTCTAGGAAGTTAATTTTGTAAAGTCAAGTTCAAAGATGCAATCTTCCTTATTACAAATTTGTTGATAGATTTGTGATGCACATAATAAGTTGGACAATTCCCCAATCAACATTACCCAATATAAATACACATAAATGATAATCTAGAAATCCTCTAATTGGTTGATATATGAGTCTATAGTTGGTTTTCCCATAAATATATCATAGAAATTATTTGGTTCCATACCAATATGTCTCTATGGATTCTACCATGAATTAGGATACAAGAACAACATCATAAGAGATGTTAGGTTGGGTTAAATTCAAGAAAATTAAACACCCAATGATCTAATCATAAGAAGCATGGTTAAACTTTGTGAAGTCACCGTGTCTACACAATGTTTTTCCAACCTCACAAGGAGATACAACTAGTTTATAACTCTATATGTAGAACCCTTGAAGGATATCCATGAAGTTTGTGATTTGATAAAGAAAGATGTCATCATCCCATTACCAAAACTCAAAGCCTAAAAATTAATGCAATTCGACAAAATCAATCATCTCAAATTTAAAGGTCATTGCTTCCTTGAAATTATCAATCATGTAAGAACTACTACCTCTAAATAACATATCATTGACATAAAGCAAAATTTAATATTTTTTATCACTATGCATTATATAAAAGGTGGGATCTGAAAAGCTTTTATAAAATTTGATGTTAATGAAGTAGGAGTAAAATATTTCATACAGTGCATGAGAATCCTACCTAAGCCCATATTAAGCCTTTCTCAAATTATAAATAATATCTTCATGATTTGGAAACTCAATTTTTTGTAGCCGATAAACATATATTTCCTCATCAATATACTCAATTAGAAAAGTAAAGTTGACATTCATCTAGAATATGGGTAATGGATACTATGTTGCAAGAGTAATGAGAAGTGTAATAGTATCCATATGGACCATTAGAGATAAATTTTATGTAAATTCAAAACCATTTGGTTGAGAGTATATCTTAGCCACTACCCAAGCTTTGTCCTTATTAATAGTATCATTATCCCAATATTTGGTCTCAGAAACCCATTTTATATCGATGGATTTATTTTACTCTAGAAGTTCAATCAAATTCCAAAGTATCATTATTGACTATAGCATCAATCACATCAATCATGACCTAGCATACATTTTTTTAGCCTCATAAACTATCTTATGCTCATTATTTTGCATAATCTAATACATATGCACAAATTTTACCTTACATTATTATCTAGTATCTCTATGGTCTAAGTTAGAAACCAACATGTTTGATAAATTATATAATTTAATCCATTGAGCATACATCTATTTTATGATGTCTCATAAATATCATTGGTTGGGTTGTTTGAGATGTGTTCTAGCGATGTTCAAGAGAGAGTGTTGTTAAGATAGTAGTACAATAATAATGTTTGAGCAGAAGAGGTACAATTAGAGTTTTAATAGGAAACAAAGATGTTGACAATACTTTTACTCTCAACTTGAATGATATTATGTCCCATGAGTACAATGGAAGCATGGATAGATTTATAGAGTTATGTATTCGAGGGGTTAACATTGCTATAGTAGGAGGTCATGTTTATGGAAAGAAGTAAATATGCATAGGGGTAAATTTTGGTCCTCTAATAGAAGTTGCATGTCGTACCACTTATATTGATTTTGTGGTGGTGCTTGGACTAAGGTAAGAAACATGGCCCCTAAAAATAGTGCATGGTGGTGTTGATAAAATCAAGAGATAGAGGTACCCAACTACATGGGTGGAGGTTGTCGATAATATTAGTGCCTTTGCATATCCAAAGTCCCTTATGGATATCTAAGAGTGGTAGATTTGGGTGTCTAGCAAGGCACTACTATGTTACTTTTATAGGAATATCTTTCACTCTCTAAACTTACCTTTGAGGTGTAAATTTACATTGAAGAGACAGTCACACATGGTAATTCTAAAGAAGGTCACAATGGGATGTAATGATGTCCAAAAAAATTAAAATATAATTATCAACCATAAAAAATATCTCCACATAGTCATGTATGATCTTGTTGAAAAAGGATCAGTGTAGGGACTAAAGGCATTTGTTGGCTACATGAGGCCCTATCATAGAGAAACAAAGAAAACACCACAATTAGCCTTCCTAAATTTAAATTTTGTAAGAAGAAAAAAATTTGAATAGGAAGCAAATGGAAAGATTTATATTCTAATACAAAATAACTTGACAATTCACTAGAATTGGCTTTGGTATTGTTGAAAGGTAAAGACAAAAATCATACAAAAATAAATATTCAATTGATGAATTTATTCTCAAGAGGTACACTATTTAAATATGAGAGATTCATAGAAGCCCTCACAAGCAATAAGGAACTAATACAAACAAATGTAATTGACAATATAACAAATATTGCTTACAAGTAAACCTTACAAATGCTTTTACAACCATAAATAATATAATAACACATATTATGCTTTTTATTTTTGATGACATATAACAAAACTAATGAATATATTCATTTTGTCCTTATAAAGGTAACTTCAATCCAATTTTACTGTATTCATTTAAAATTTAACAATAATTTTAACATGTTAGTCCTCATTTAATTATATATAATCTAATTTTATCATGGTCAAACAACAATATAACTATATAAAATATCAATTTAATTTGAATAATCTAGAAAACTACTTTTCAAATGAAATCATTTGTTGTAGTCTTTCCATATCGCCATGAAAAGAACTTTTTCTCCAAAAGTCATATACGACTGATAGAGGGCATATGAATATGCTAAACCTAATACTTAACCAAAAAAAAAATTACCTTATTTACATAGGAGTCATCGAGCATAGTACGTTGCTCCCGGAAACTAGACATTCCAATAACAAGAAACATATATCTTACGCAAGCTTACACCTGATCATGACGTAGGGGATTACGTTTGATTTTTAGATATATTACTATTTATTTATTTGAGAAGATATTGTCAAACAAACAATGCATGTACTTCCAACACGATAGGCATATTAGAATTTTTTCATTTGAGATGATATTTTCAAAGCAAACAATTTGTGTGGTGTATAGTTGGCATTCTTGAATGTTTGGTTTATAGTTGAAATTCTTGAATGTTTGGTTTATCGTTGACATTCTTGTTTGAACTCAAGTTCATAAAATTCCTTTCAAAGAACTAATGTGACAACATGGTTAAAGATAGTGCTTTCCGTTTACCACAAATTTTAATGTGTATGGCAACTTACTAGAGACGAAATAGCTGGCTTTGCATATGATGTTTGATGTGGATATTTCATGTGTTTGTCTTCTGTACAAACGTCGGTTTAGTTTGGTGACTCTTTGTGACAACTAAGAGAAAACAAAACACAGTGAAGTGCAAAGTTAAAAGTCATAATTCTATTGTCTTTGGTTATTTTAGACTTGTACATACATTTTGCTTGTTTTAAACCACCTTAATTACAAAATAAAGACCTAGTCACATAAATTACAAAACAAAAAACTAAATTTTATTGGATTAAAACAAAATCAAAATCAAGAAACGAAATAAAGTAACTTACGGACAAGTACTGAACGACTCTTAACCCTGTTAGGTTACATTTAAGTTGGAACTTGCCAACACTGTAAGAGCAATGTTTTTTTCCCGGTTTTGTCCTTCATCTGGGTAACCCTTATTTGTTAGGTTACATTGAAGTTGGAATTTGCCAACAATGTAAGAGCAATGTTTTTTTCTGGTTCTGTCCTTAATCTGGGAATGGGATTGGCTGGGATGGGAAGGTTGTTGGCGTACCTAACAGAATCAGTCTCATCCTAATCACAATAATCATTCTAACATTAACCAAATTTTGGACATAACTGACGAAAAGCTGATGCTATATGGTAGCGAGATGCTATATTCCAAGTACCTAATCACAATAATTAGTCTCATGGAATCAGTCCCATCCTAATCACAATAATCATTTTAACATTAACCAAATTTTGGACATCACTGACGAAAAGCTGACGCGTTCGCATTTAAATTGAGATTGGGCCAGGATCAACTCAGAGCTAGCGGGATCGTCTTAGTGACCCGCATCGTTATTCTTTCTAATATTGTTTTATTAAAGAAAAATCTTGGATGAACACGTCTAAATTTGGGAGACTATAATATTTTGGTTAATAAATTTGGAAGTCTATAATATTTGGTCGATGCCGTCCCCCTCTGTCCGCACGTTCGCCTACGTGGGTGAGGCATAGCAGGCAAGGAATCAGGCGTTATGCGTGCGGGGGAATTGACGGATTTGGAGTGACGCGCACGGCGCCAACGTTAAATACACCGCCCCTCCCCCTTTCCAATAATTTTAAACACCTCTGCTCTTCTTCCTCTTCCCCCTGTCTTCTCTTTTGTGTTGTGATCATGACCATGGAAGAAGTAAGGCCGAGTGACCACCCGCAGCTGCCTCCGGGGTATAGATTTCACCCCACGGACGAGGAGCTGCTCATCCACTACTTGAAAAAGAAAGTCTCCTCCTCTCCTCAGCCCGTCTCGATTATTGCAGACGTCGACATCTATAAGTTTGACCCCTGGGAATTGCCCGGTGAGTACCCGTACTATGACTCTGCTTAGAATATTACAATTTTATGTCCTTTTTTAAGCCGTGGACTTGAATTGATGATCATTCGCCTCGGATTTTGGTTTTCAGGACTGGCGCGCTTCGGCGAGCAGGAATGGTATTTCTTCAGCCCTCGGGACCGCAAGTACCCGAACGGCGCCCGCCCCAACAGGGCGGCGAGGTCTGGCTACTGGAAGGCCACCGGCACGGACAAGCCTGTGGTGTATTCAGGCACCACTCACAAGGTGGGCGTGAAGAAAACCCTCGTGTTCTACAAGGGGCGACCCCCAAAGGGCAGCAAGACCAACTGGATGATGCACGAGTACCGTCTCACCGATACCACACCAGCACCGCCAAGGCGAAAAGGATCTGTGAGAGTAAGTGGAACTTCCTCTCACAGCATGTATGTGGGTCGGTAGATGGCCTTCTGATACTCTTCTTTTGAAGAACTCTTGTTTCCAACGATATATTCCTAGGATCGAATTTCGTTTCATTTTAATATCTGTTTCTTGTTGTATGTTGGTTTTAACTAACCATTCTTGTGTGTTTGTGGTAAATGCAGCTGGACGACTGGGTGCTGTGCCGGATATACGAAAAGTTGGTCCCTTTCCTGAGGATGGAAGGAAGCGAAGGCGAGGCAGAGGGTTCATTGGCAGAGTCAATGGCCGCCCCAGTGCAACAGGCCCACCAGGTGGCCCCCAAATTTGATTCGTTCACGGGGCTGCTGCAAACCGAAGAGCAGGCCAACTTTCTAGACAGCTTCCTTGAGACGTCGGATGCCAACGGGGCTCTGCTCGTCCAGGATATGGCCTACAACGACTGGACCTCCACGAAGAGAAACCTCTCGCTGGTGTTCACCGATGAGATCGAGGATATTGACACCTCTCCTTCAAAGAAGCTCACGCACACCAACAATGTTTCTTCTGCATCCGCCTCCATCAATAATAATAACAACAGTAACAATCTCCTTGAGGCGACCATGGGTTCATACACAGACCTTCAGCATTTATACACCTTACCCTATGCAGACAACCGGTTTTGGAGCATCGAAACTGGAGAACCGTGGTTGACTTGGACCACTTGAGAAAATAAAAGAACAGAACTAGTTGTAAAGTAGTGCTTTGTCCTATACATACATGTACAGAATACTCAATTATTTGATATACCTAAGATTGATTATTTGACATAGCGGAGGATATGTTTTTTAATGGGGGTTACATACGGGAGTTGTTCACAATCATATTAAGACCCTATTAAGGACCAGTGCAGTGTTTAAACCATAAAGTTGTTTCAAGTGTTCCTATCAAACCTATTACACCTTACTATTTGTTGACTTGGCAGAAGGGACTTGGGTGCTCCCACTAAACCTATTACACCTTGCTATTGTTGACATGGCATGAAGGGACTCGGGTGCTCCCACCAAACCTATTACGCTTTGCTGTTGTTGACTTGCCATGAATGGAACCACTAGTCGCTCAGGATTTGTATTGTTGACTTGACATGAAGGGAACCACAGTCGTGGGTGCTCCCACCAAACCTATTACGCCTCGCTATTGTTGACTTGCTATGAAGGAACCACTAGTCACTCGGGGTTTGTATTGTCATCATCCCCATGAAGGGAACCATCAGTCGCTCGAGATATCGGAATTTGATGCATATTCAGAGGATTCAAATCAAACTAGTACTTTTACAAACAAAATTTGATGCATATTCAAAGGATTCAAATCAAACTACTACCTTTACAAACAAACTGCCCTTGAAATTTAACCTAAATTTATTATTGAAAAAATCTTATTCAAACAAACATTTACTAATTTGCATAGAGCTCGGAAACAAGAGAACAAAATTTACCCGCCCATATTCTCAATGTATGATCATTAATAAGTTTTTATAATAACACCTACTCACTAAGCAACAATTAACTTCAAATCAATACAAATTTAATCAAAAAGGTGGGTTAACTAATATCAGTGTAAATATATCAAAACTACTCATAGGGTAGGTTACCTAATATCAACAAGTGTGAATATATCAAAACTACTTATTATATAAGGATGGATGTCCATAAACCTAGATAGAACAACACTTATAAAATTAAGTTGTACTTGTCTTTAGGCTTCATCAACAACACTTATAGCACTTCATTACTATTAGTATTGCTTTAAGAGAAAATTATAAGAATATCAGATTATAGATACTCCAACATGTTGAGAGGCCATGTATGGGCACATTAAAGGTGTAGATTGGTATACAGAAAGGTTTCCAAATTGAAGGATTTTTTAGTTGAAAAATAATTACACATGCACACATATTGTTGAAGGATTATTTTAGTTGAAAAATAACTACATGTATACACATATTGTTGATATTTACTATGAGTTAGTGTTAATGTTATATAGTTATATATATTGAAACACTAACTTAATATTTACTATGAGTTGGTGTTAATGTTATATAGTTATATATATATTGAAACATTAGTTTAATATTTATTTTTTTTAATTTTAGTTATATAAATGGATTCAAATTCATAATTTAGATATATTATTACTTATTTTTCTAGAAGTGTCATTATAAAATATTTCTTTAGTAAGATTGGATTCTCCTAAAATCTCGTGATACATTCCTCCATTATATAAAAGATAGAGTATAATAGATATTAATTGTTATTTTTTTTGTTTTTTTAGAAGGTAAAAATTTTATTAAAAAAAATTAAGTTATATATTTACTTTTGATAATTTGGATGTTTTAGTCAATTGTTATGTTTACATGGACTTTTCAATATTACATTCAAGTTGAGTAATTTGTTGTTGCTTTGGAATGCATGCATTATATAGGGTTTTAACAATTGTTTTAGCTATTATTATTAAGTTTCACCTTAAACCCTTCTTTATATAATTTGTGAGAGGTGTGAGTGTCAATTTAACTTCTTAAAAAATATTTATTGATTAAACCGTTGTTCATAGATAAATAATATAAGTATATAAGAGTAGTTTTAATGGCAGTTCACCTAATCCCAAAGCTTTCATTATGTCTTATAAGTTTTTATTATGTCATAAAAGTACACTTGGATCTCTATATTGGATTCTATATAGATCCTTCTTCTAATTTTTTTTATAAGTTCTTATTAGGTGAATTAAATTTGGACCATTACTAATTAGAAGAATCTAGAAGTCTTAAACATTTTATTATATTTATCATTAATTAATTAAAGATACATTAATTTTATATGTGGGATATATAGAACATCAATGTTATAGAAATGATGAAAATTATTCCTCATACTATTCAAGCAATAAATTTTATCCCAATTTGTCTATTAGTTAATTCAAATAAACTAGGACATTATTTGATTCACAATGTGTACATTCATATGCCAATGTCTTTTTTTTTAGTAATTTTGTGACGTTTTTAGCCTTTTCTAACTATTATTGCTTATTAAAATTATTTGGAAGTTGCACTAAGATCTCATGGAATGTAATTACCTATTTGTGTAAAAAATGACCAAGTCTAATGCTATATAATCACTTAGCAAAATATATGATCAAAATTTTAAGAATAAATCCATTGTGTGTGTGTGTGTTTTTATACATATGCAAGCTTTGAATAATTTTAAGAATATATATAAATGTGAAATTAAAATATGAATAAGTGAAAAGTAAAATAATTTATGGTATTATGATTTCTACCTTAAATTGGCATCATGTTGAAAATACTAGTAATTGAATCTTTTATATAAAATAACATTTGGAGGTCATATTTTAGGACTATTGCTAAAAATGAAGCAATTCAAAGATAATCATAAGGTCTAGACTATGTAAAATTTAATCATGTAAATAATTTTATGTTTTAAATATGTCTAAATTTCAAAATCTAGACAAAATGTTCTAAAAGTTACATTGTAATATTTTGGTCTAGTTTTTAATTTTTTTTTTGAGAAATACTTCTTATACACATCCGTAGTGGTGATTAAACCCAGGTCACATCACCCATAAGAAAAGTGGTGTCATTTTTAGTAGACCACATCACATGGATCTAGTTTTTAATATTACTGAACCTAGTCTCTAACTATAAAAAAATCATCCTCTAAATCAAACACACTCTAATTCATCACTTTGAGGAGGATTTTTTTTGTATAAAAATTTATTCTCATAAGCATATACCATTCATAATATAGAGAAATATGATATAATTAATCTATAAATAACAATCATGTCTTATGTGTAGACCAATTGGTATGGTAAAACCCCATAAGGGGTACAATCCAACTCGGTATGGTAAAACCCCATTGGTATGGTAAAACCCCATTGTTCATAGATGATTACTCCAGGATGACATGGGTATTATTTTTAAAGCTTAAATCAGATGCCTTTGAGATGTTTAAGATTTAAAAAAAAAAAGGTTGAAAATCAAACTGGAAAGAGGATTAAATGCCTAAGATCAGACAGAGGAGGAGAGTTTATTTCAGAAGAATTTGTAGAATACTATCAAAAATATGGGATAAGAAGACAGTTTTCAGCAGCAAGGACACCTCACGAGAATGGTGTTGTAGAAAGGAAGAACAGGACAATGCAAGAAATGGCACGGACAATGTTGGCTGAGAACAAAATAGCTGACAGATTTTGGAAAGAGGCAGTCCATACTGTAGTTTACATTCAAAACAGGTGCATGCTAAGACCGCATGAAAGCAAAACACCTTATGAGCTGTGGTTCGGCAGAAAGGCAACAACAAGATATTTCAAAGTATTTGGCAGCAAGTGCTACATCAAACGGACTGAAGATAATCTCGATAAATTTGAAGATAGAGCTGATGAAGGTATTTTTCTTGGTTACTCAACAAAAAGCAAAGCCTACACATGTTACAACAAGAGGCTAAAGAAAATTGTTGAGAGTGCTGATGTTAAAGTTGATGAAGGTAGAGAGCGAGAAATTTCTTATCAAGAAAACTACCCTATTTATGAAGAAGTCATTGAAGGAGATGATGAAAAGGAAATAGAAGAGAATCAGAAAATTGATCCAGATGTTTTAAAAACCGACTCGAGAGGAAGAAGAAAACAAGAAATTTAAAAGCAGCGGTTGGCAGAAAAATCATCCCGATGAACAGATTATTGGGGACCCCACGGATGGTATTCGGACAAGAAGAGCGGTGAGTGCGGAACTATTCTCTCGTTATCTAGCATTGAACCTAAAAATGTTGCTGAAGCAAGCACTAGATGAAAGTTGGATGAAGGCAATTAATGAAGAACTAGATCAGATTGAGAAAAACAAAACATGGGAATTAGTACCACGGCCAACAAATAAAAACATAATTGGCACTAAATGGATTTTTTGAAATAAATTAAATGAAGATGGACAAGGTTGTCAGAAATAAGGCAAGATTGGTGCTGTAAAGGCTATGCTCAGAGTTGAAGGCATTGATTTTGAGGAAACCTTTGCACCGGTAGCCAGACTAGAGGCAATCGGAATGTTTCGGCTTTAGCAGTCCATAAAAATTTCAAAGTATATCAAATGGATGTAAAATCAGCATTTCTGAATGGAAAACTGGAAGAAGAGGTTTACATTGAACAGCCAGATGGCTTCCAACTCGGTGACAATCCAGATTTTGTTTGTAGGTTAAAGAAAGCATTATATGGTTTGAAACAGGCACCCAGAGCATGGTATGCAAGGCTGGATAACTATCTTATTAAACAAGGGTTCAAGAAAGGTTTGGTGGACAACAATTTATATGTCAAAACAGAGAAGGGCCATCTTATTGTTCTTGTTGTTTATGTAGATGATATAATATTTGGCAGCAACATGGATGAATATTGCAAAGACATATCAACTAAAATGAAGAAAGAATTTGAGATGTCTATGATTGGTGAACTTTCTTATTTCCTAGGACTGCTGGGTCAATCAAAATGAAAAGGGCATTTTTATTTCTCAAGTTAAATATGTAAAAGAAATGCTGAAAAAGTTCACAATGGAAGATAGTAAACCAGTTAGCACTCCCATGACAACAGGCTGCAAGTTGAGCAAGGATGACAAATCTCCAGATGTAGATCAAACAATGTACAGGTCTATGATTGGAAGCCTGCTGTATTTAACAGCCACTAGACCAGATATATTACAGGCAGTATGCATGGTTGCAAGATTTTAGGCTAGTCCCAAAGAAACTCATGTGACAAGTTGTAAAGAGGATCTTTAGGTACCTCAAGGGTACTATGGATTATGGGTTGTGGTACCCAAAAGGTAAAGACTTCACTTTGATTGCATATTCTGATGCAGATTGGGCAGGATGTATTGATGACAGAAAGAGTACCGGTGGAGGAGCATTTTATCTTGGAGACAGTGGTAGCATGGCACAGCAAGAAACAAGAATCGGTCTCTCTATCCACAGCGAGAGCGAGAATACATTGCAGCAACAACATGTTGTACACAGATATTATGGATGAGACAAACGTTGAAAGATCTTGGTATTCACTTCAAAGAGCCAATATCAATAAAATGTGATAACACTAGTGCTATCAACATATCCAAGAATCCGGTTATGCATTCTAGAACCAAACATATTGCGATCCGGTATCATTTCTTGAAGGATAAAGTTGTAGAAGGAGAGGTCAAATTGGATTTTGTTCCAACTACAGAGCAAGTAGCTGATATATTCACAAAACCATTGCCCAAGGAAGTTTTTGAGTACCTTCAGAATAAGTTGGGAGTGGTCACAATTCCCAAGAACTGACTATCATTTGGGATCACATTCTCGGGGGTGCATTTATGCCTATTCTTATAGTTTTGCTTATATTTATGATTTTTGCTAACTATAACAACATTTTTCTGAGAGTGGTGTGCATAGACTTAGGGAGAGTCTGTAGCAACCCTTTGGTATTATTGTCAAAGGGGGAGAAGAATTACAGGAGAGTGCATGAGTGTTGCCAACAATTCCAAAGGGGGAGATTGTTGAGCAAGGTGCAGCAAAAGTATTGTCATTGTTGTCAACACAGACAGGAATTGATGCAGTTGAAGCAGTGGACAAGAATTCAGAGGTCAGTCAGATCAAGTACAGTGAAATTCCAAGAAAACAGAAGTGGCCCAGATTCAAAAATTTGCAGAAAAAGACAAGTAAGAAAACTGTCGCGATATCGCGACATGTTTTCTGTCGCGATTTCGCGACAAAAATGAGGAGAGAGAAGGCGCAGCCGAAAATGTCATGATTTCACGACAAAAATGAGGAGAGAGAAGGCGCAGCCAAAAATGTCATGATTTCATGACAAAAATGAGGAGAGAGAAGGCACAAAATGTCACGATTTCACGACAAAAATGAGGAGAGAGAAGGCGCAGCCAAAAATGTCATGATTTCATGACAAAAATGAGGAGAGAGAAGGCGCAGCCAAAAATGTCACGATTTCGTGACATGCTGGAAGGAAAGAAGCAAAGTTGAAAAACTATCACGATTTCACGACAAGTTTGGAGAAGCAACGCCAAGGACGAAAAGTGTCACGATTTCGTGACAGATTCGAAAGAAAAGCACTAAGGGCGAAAAGTGTCGCGATATCGCGACACGTCGAGTTTACGAAAGAGGAGAGAGAATGTACGACAACAAAAGTGTAGCGATTTCGCTACATGTTGGAGTTTCGCGGGCCAAAGCAAAGAGGAAGAGTCAAAGCACAAAGGTGTAGCGATTTCGCTACAAGTCAAAAAGACACAAGGTGTGTAGCGATTCTACAAGTAAAAGAACACAAAGGTGTAGCGATTTTCGCTACAAGTCAAAGTAGAACACAAAGGTGTAGCGATTTTCGCTACAAGTCAAAGGTGCAACAAAGGTGTAGCGATTTCTACAAGTAGATTTCGCTACATGTAGTAAGAAAAAAGAAGTGCACAAAAAGTTGTAGCGATTTCGCTACATGTCTTGATTTCGCTAGTGCATGAAGCGAGAAATGTACGGATGCGAAAGATGTCACGATTTCATGACATGTTGCATTTTCACGGGCGAAAAGCAAAGAACAGCGCTAAGGTAGAAAAGCGTCGCGATTTCGTGACATGTTTCGATTTTGCTGAGGCTTGCGAGAAAAGTGTACAGAAGCCCAAAGTGTCACGATTTCGTGACATGTTCCGATTTCGCTAAGGAAGAGGGAACGAAAAGTTGTCGACGATTTCATGACATGTTCCATAGGAAGAGAGGAGAAGCAAAAGGCAGGACATGCGAGGAAGGAGGGGAAGCGAAAAGTGTCATGATTTCATGACATGTTCCATTTTCATGGGTGCTTGCGAAGGAGAGTTGTACGGAAGCGAAGAACGTCACGATTTCGTGACATGTCTAGTTTTCACGGTTGCATGCGAAGAAAGGAACAAGGAGGCGAAAAGTGTCACGATATCATGACAGGTCATGTTTTCATTGGTAGAAGGCGAAGAAGAGTGCAAAGAGACAGGTGGCAACAACACGCTAGACCAACTAGAAGAACTAAGTTAAAGAAAAGTAGGGAGCAAAATTAGAAAAGTCAACTGAAGACAGTGCGACGGTTACAAGTGCAGTAATAGTTAGAATACATGCAGAATCAAAAAAGCATTCGAATAGCCGTATATGGAGAATCAAAAATGCATTCGAACAGCTATATATGTAGAATCGTAAAAGCATTCGAATAGTCGTATATGCAGAATTCGAACAGCCGCATATGGAGAATCAAAAATGCATTCGAACAACCGTATATGCAGAATCGTAAAAGCATTCGAATAGTCGTATATGCAAAATTCGAACAACCGCATATGGAGAATCGAAAATGTATTCGAACAGTCGCACAAGCAGAATAAAAATTGCATGCACGCACAGAAAAGAATTCGAACAGTCTGAGAATGTTATTCGACTGCATGCTGAATTTGAAAAGTCAGAGAAGACGAGGAGTCTCGATGAGAAAAAGGGGTTATAAAAGGACAAGTCATGCGAGAGAATCAAGTTGCTCTGTTGTGAGAGTGAAATTACTATGAAAAGAGGGTTAGAAGAGGGCCAAGAGAGAAATAAGCAGAGCCGTGAGAGTGTGCAGAGTTTGTTTAATTGCAGACCAGACAGGGTCGTGTAAACAGTGAAGACATTTTTATGTCATTATAATTGCTCAGAATTGCAGTCCAAGTTGGTGCTTGGTACTAGGGGTTGGTGCTCCTATCTGTTGCAGCAAAAAATTAAGGGGTTGGTGCTCCTTCCAGTGGATCTTTGGTAAAGTGTTTGTAAAATTGGTATTTTGCAAAGACTGGATTTGGATTGGAGTCCAAGCAGTCATTTTTGAGGAGTAGCCAAATTGGTGAACCTCGTTATATTGTGTGTTGTGGTGTGCTCTCTTGTTCAATTTGCTTTTCTGGTTTTCAAGTTCTCTTTGCTTCAGTTTTAAATGTTGTAGATTTGAATTTTAATAGCTACACTGATTCACCCCCCCCTCTCAGTGTCATTGTGTGAATATCAATTGGTATCAGAGCAAGGTTTCTTGAACAAGCTTAATCAGCTAAGGTGATCTTGGAAGAAACACAATGGCAGGTGGTGAAGGATTCTCATCCAACAAAGCTCCCTTGTTCGATGGAACTAATTACACTTTCTGGAAACTCAGGATGCAGACATATCTGAGTGCGTTGGGATACGACATTTGGGATTCTGTAGATAGTGGATACACAACACCCACTACTCCTCCAACAGATACTGCTGAGAAGAAAAAATTTGAGAACAACTCCAAAGCAAAGAATGCCATAATGTGTGGGCTTGTAGACAGTGAACTGATAAGAGTCATGAGCTGTAAATCGACAAAAGACATGTGGGATAAACTGAAGAGCATCCATGAAGGAGACAACAAGATCAAGGAAGCCAAGCTGCAAACTCATCGAGCTCAGTTCGAAGCATTACAAATGAATGAAGATGAGAACATAGAGGCCTATATGCTGAGAGTCAATGGAATCATTAATGCAATCAGAGGACTCGATGAAGAAATTGATGATGCAGTTGTCGTGAAAAAGGTTCTCAGAACACTTCACAAAAGATTTAACTCCAAAGTTTCTGCAATAGAAGAGGCGAAAGATCTAAACAATTTTAGCATGGATGAGATGCATGGTTCCTTGACTGCATACGAAATGAGAATAGGACAAACTAAGCCTATAGACAGAGAAGCTGCTTTTAAAGCACACAAGAATATAAAAGCTGAACATGAATCTGAGGATGAAGAGACACTGGATGAAACGGAAGCTAATTTTGTTCGAAAACTCACAAAGGGAAAAGGAAAATATAGAGGAAAGCTACCATTTAAGTGCTTCAATTGTGGAGGAGTCGGTCATTTTGCAGCCAAATGTCCAATGCATGAGAAAACCAAAAATGGTGAAGGGTCACACCAAGAAAAAGGTGAGCTGGAAGAAGAAAAAAAATTTTAGAAAGAACAACTTCAAGAAGAAAAGCTTCATATCCAAGAATGTCAGCTCTTCGAAGAAAGCTCAGGTGAGGATTCTGAAGAAGAAACAGGTGAAGCTCTGTTCATGGCACTTGAAGAAGAAAGAACAGAAGAAAATCAGGAAGGTGATGAAAACTTTAAGGATGAGGCTGAAGTATATCTGGAAGGAGAATTGGTTGTTGCACTTGAAGAGTTGAGTGTAGAAAGGAAAAAGAATAAAAAGTTTTCAAGAAAACTAGAGGATGCCAATGACATAATAAACAGTTTGAAAATACGAGACAGAGGAATTCAAGAAAATGTCTGAAGTTCTTGATGAACAATTAACTGTAAAGACAGGTTGAATGCGGCAAGCTAGAAGAAGACATTGTTAAGTTAAGGATGCGGCTAGAGGAGATGAATAGGAAATTGAGTTATTTTCATAAGTTTGAAGAAAGTACTGTAAAGATGGATAAAATGTTAAATAACCAAAGGCCTTCCGGCATCAAATTTGGTTTAGGCTTCGATGAAGGAGAATCATCAAAGGGTTCAAAGGCCTTAAATGTAGAACCCATAAAGAAAGAAGAAAAGATCAGGGTTGATCAAGAAAAAACAAATCATGCCAAAGAAAGCAATAATGCCAGACTCAAGAAGAGTACTGACAAAGATGGATTCACAAAAGTCACACATCCAAGAAGGAGAAGATTCATGGCTCCTACTTCAAACTGGCAAAGACCTACACCCAGGTTTAATCATTCCTTTTCTGGTTATTGTTTTAAATGCAATGCTTATGGCCATAAGATTTCAGATTGCAGTCATAATGTATCTCAAAGGAATTTCACCAGTAGAAATGTTTTTTCTCCTTTAATGAATTATGCAGTTGAATGTTATAATTGTCATAATTTTGGACATATTGCAAGAAACTGTAGAAGCACTTTTGCATCAAATAATTATCAGGGTAGAAAATCTCAACCAAATGGGTTGAAACAAAACAAGAAATTTCTTGAAAAATAGGCACATGCTAATGAAAGGGCAAAGGCAAAACAAGTAGCCAAATCTACCATCAAACCAGAATGGAAAGAAAAGGAATCTTTGATTGTTCAGACTGCTTTTAAAGCACAGAACAAATCTGCACCATGGATACTTGATAGTGGATGCTCCAGTCACATGACAGGTGACAAGCAAAAATTTGAGAAGTTACAGAATTATGAAGGTGGTTATGTGAAATTTGGAAATAATGATGGAGCAAAGATAGTTGGAAAAGGATCAGTCAAGATCAGTGATGGAAAGATAAAATCAAAAGAAGTCTTGTTTGTGATTGGTCTGAAGCATAACTTGTTGAGTGTAAGTCAAATCTGTGATAGAGGTCATGAAGTCATTTTTAAGAAGGAGGGATGTGAAGTGAGAAAAGCACACAGTGGGAAGGCGATAGCCTACTGGATCAAGGACTTCTAGTAATCTATATACTCTCTCAAAAACTATAGAAGGAACATGCTTGATTGGACAGGAAGATGAAAATTGGCTGTGGCACAAGAGGCTCGGTCATATTAGTTTTGACAATCTGGCAAAAATAAGTTCAAAAAGAGCAGTAAGAGATATACCAACCATTGGCAAACCAGTAAATAGCATCTGTGCTTCATGTCAAAAAGGAAAGCAAACCAGATCCACATTTAAATCAAAGGAATACTTCACCAGCAAACCGTTGGAGATAATTCATATTGATTTGTGTGGACCCATGAGAACACAAAGCATAAATGGTGACAAATACTTTATGTTGTTCATAGATGATTACTCCAGGATGACATGGGTATTATTTTTAAAGCTTAAATCAGATGCCTTTGAGATGTTTAAGATTTTTAAAAAATAGGTTGAAAATCAAACTGGAAAAAGGATTAAATGCCTAAGATCAGACAGAGGAGGAGAGTTTATTTCAGAAGAATTTGCAGAATACTATCAAAAATATGGGATAAGAAGACAGTTTTCAGCAGCAAGGACACCTCAGCAGAATGGTGTTGTAGAAAGGAAGAACAGGACAGTGCAGGAAATGGCACGGACAATGCTGGCTGAGAACAAAATAGCTGACAGATTTTGGAAAGAGGCAGTCCATACTACAGTTTACATTCAAAACAGGTGCATGCTAAGACCGCATGAAAGCAAAACACCTTATGAGCTGTGGTTCGACAAAAAGGCAACAACAAGATATTTCAAAGTATTTGGCAGCAAGTGCTACATCAAACGGACTGAAGATAATCTCGATAAATTTGAAGATAGAGCTGATGAAGGTATTTTTCTTGGTTACTCAACAAAAAGCAAAGCCTACACATGTTACAACAAGAGGCTAAAGAAAATTGTTGAGAGTGCTGATGTTAAAGTTGATGAAGGTAGAGAGCGAGAAATTACTTATCAAGAAAACTACCCTATTTATGAAGAAGTCATTGAAGGAGATGATGAAAAGGAAACAGAAGAGAATCAGAAAATTGATCCAGATGTTTTAAAAACTGACTCAGAAGAAGAAGAAAACAAGAAATTTAAAACAGGCAGCTGGCAGAAAAATCATCCCAGTGAACAGATTATTGGGGACCCCACAGATGGTATTCAGACAAGAAGAGCAGTAGTGCGGAACTATTCTCTGTTATCTAGCATTGAACCTAAAAATGTTGCTGAAGCAAGCACAGATGAAAGTTGGATGAAGGCAATTAATGAAGAACTAGATCAGATTGAGAAAAACAAAACCTGGGAATTAGTACCACGGCCAACAAATAAAAACATAATTGGCACTAAATGGATTTTTTGAAATAAATTAAATGAAGATGGACAGGTTGTCAGAAATAAGGCAAGATTGGTCTGTAAAGGCTATGCTCAGGTTGAAGGCATTGATTTTGAGGAAACCTTTGCACTGGTAGCCAGACTAGAGGCAATCAGAATGTTTCTGGCTTTAGCAGTCCATAAAAATTTCAAAGTATATCAAATGGATGTAAAATCAGCATTTTTGAATGAAAAAGCTGGAAGAAGAGGTTTACATTGAACAGCCGGATGGCTTCCAACTTGGTGACAATCCAGAATTTGTTTGCAGGTTAAAGAAAGCATTATATGGTTTGAAAGAGGCACCCAGAGCATGGTATGCAAGGTTGGATAACTATCTTATTAAACAAGGGTTCAAGAAAGGTTTGGTGGACAACAATTTATATGTCAAAACAGAGAAGGGCCATCTTATTGTTCTTGTTGTTTATGTAGATGATATAATATTTGGCAGCAACATGGATGAATATTGCAAAGACATATCAACTAAAATGAAGAAAGAATTTGAGATGTCTATGATTGGTGAACTTTCTTATTTCCTAGGATCTACCAGGTCAATCAAAATGAAAAGGGCATTTTTATTTCTCAAGTTAAATATGTAAAAGAAATGCTGAAAAAGTTCACAATGGAAGATAGTAAACCTGTTAGCACTCCCATGACAACAGGTGCCAAGTTGAGCAAGGATGACAAATCTCCAGATGTAGATCAAACAATGTACGGGTCTATGATTGGAAGCCTGTTGTATTTAATAGCCACTAGACCAGATATATTACAGGCAGTATGCATGGTTGCAAGATTTCAGGCTAGTCCCAAAGAAACTCATGTGACAGTTGTAAAGAGGATCTTTAGGTACCTCAAGGGTACTATGGATTATGGGTTGTGGTACCCAAAAGGTAAAGACTTCACTTTGATTGCATATTCTGATGCAGATTGGGCAGGATGTATTGATGACAGAAAGAGTACCAGTGGAGGAGCATTTTATCTTGGAGACAGGTGGTAGCATGGCACAACAAGAAACAAGAATCAGTCTCTCTATCCACAGCAGAGGCGAGAATACATTGCAGCAACAACATGCTGTACACAGATATTATGGATGAGACAAACGTTGAAAGATCTTGGTATTCACTTCAAAGAGCCAATTTCAATTAAATGTGATAACACTAGTGCTATCAACATATCCAAGAATCCGGTTATGCATTCTAGAACCAAACATATTGCGATCCGGTATCATTTCTTGAAGGATAAAGTTGCAGAAGGAGAGGTCAAATTGGATTTTGTTCCAACTACAGAGCAAGTAGCTGATATATTCACAAAACCATTGCCCAAGGAAGTTTTTGAGTACCTTCGAAATAAGTTGGGAGTGGTCACAATTCCCAAGAACTGACTATCATTTGGGATCACATTCTCAGGGGGTGCATTTATGCCTATGCTTATAGTTTTGCTTATATTTATGATTTTTGCTAACTATAACAATATTTGTCTGAGAGTGGTGTGCATAGACTCAGGGGGAGTCTGCATAGCGACCCTTTGGTATTATTGTCAAAGGGGGAGAAGAATTACAGGAGAGTGCATGAGTGTTGCCAACAATTCCAAAGGGGGAGATTGTTGAGCAAGGTGCAGCAAAAGTATTGTCATTGTTGTCAACACAGACAGGAATTGATGCAGTTGAAGCAATGGACAAGAATTCAGAGGTCAGTCAGATCAAGTACAGTGAAATTCCAAGAAAACAGAAGTGGCCCAGATTCAAAAATTTGCAAAAAAAGACAAGTAAGAAAACTGTCGCGATATCGCGACATGTTTTCTATCACGATTTCGTGACAAAAATGAGGAGAGAGAAGGCACAGCCGAAAATGTCATGATTTCACGACAAAAATGAGGAGAGAGAAGGCGACAAAAATGTCATGATTTCGCGACAAAAATGAGGAGAGAGAAGGCAACTGAAAATGTCATGATTTCATGACAAAAATGAGGAGAGAGAAGGCGCAGCCAAAAATGTCATGATTTCGCGACAAAAATGAGGAGAGAGAAGGCACAGCCAAAAATGTCACGATTTCGCGACATGTTGGAAGGAAAGAAGCAAAGTTGAAAAAGTGTCACGATTTCACGACAAGTTTGGAGAAGCAGCGCCAAGGACGAAAAGTGTCACGATTTCATGACAGTTTCGAAAGAAAAGCACTAAGGGCGAAAAGTGTCGCGATATCACGACACGTCGGGTTTTCGCGACCCGAAGAAGAGAGAGAATGTACGACAACAAAAGTGTAGCGATTTCGCTACATGTTGGAGTTTCCGACCAAAGCGAGAGGAAGAGTCAAAGCACAAAGGTGTAGCGATTTCGCTACAAGTCAAAGGTACAAAACACTAAGGTGTAGCAATTTCGCTACAAGTCGAAATGCAGAGGCACAAAGGTGTAGCGATTTCGCTACAAGTCAAAATGAAGAGACACAAAGGTGTAGCGATTTCGCTACAAGTCAAAAGTGCAGAGCAAAAGGTGTAGCGATTTCGCTACAAGTCAAAAGTGCAGAACACAAAGGTGTAGCGATTTCGCTACATGTAGGATTTTAGGAGGCTGCAACAAAGAAGAAGTGCCAAGTCAAAAAGCTGTAGCGATTTCGCTACATGTCTTGATTTCGCTAGTGCATGAAGCGAGAAATGTACGGATGCGAAAGATGTCACGATTTCATGACATGTTGCATTTTCACGGGCGAAAAGCAAAGAACAGCGCTAAGGCAAAAAAGCGTCACGATTTCGTGACATGTTTCGATTTCACTGAGGCATGCGGAGAAAAGTGTATGGAAGCGAAAAGTGTCACGATTTCGTGACATGTTCCATTTTGGTACAAGCGAAGAGAGGGAAGAAAAGTGTCACGATTTTCTGACATGTTCCATTGAGAAGAAAAGTGTCACGATTTCATGACATGTTCCATTTTTGCAGCTGCAAGCGAAGCAGAGTATAGGGAAGCAAAAAGTGTCACGATTTCGTGACATGTTCCATTTTCATGGGTGCTGGCAAAGGAGAGTTGTATGAAAGCAGAGAACGTCACGATTTCATGACATGTCTGGTTTAGGTTCAGCGAAGAAAGGAACAAGGAGGCAGAAAGTGTCACGATATCATGATAGGTCATGTTTTCATTGGTAGAAGGCGAAGAAGAGTGCAAAGAGACAGGTGGCAAACATGCTAACGACACTAAGAACGAACGAATTACGAGAGAAAAAGCAAGGAGCCAAAATTAGAAAAGTCAATTGAAGACAGTGCGACGGTTACAAGTGCAGTAACAGTTAGAATACATGCAGAATCAAAAAAGCATTCGAACAGTCATATATGGAGAATCAAAAATGCATTCGAATAGTCGTATATGCAGAATCGTAAAAGCATTCGAACAGCCGTATATGCAGAATTTGAACAGTCGCATATGGAGAATCAAAAATGCATTCGAACAGTCGTATATGCAGAATCGTAAAAGCATTCGAACAGTCGTATATGCAGAATTCGAACAGCCGCATATGGAGAATCGAGAAATGCATTCGAACAGTCGCATAAGGAGAATAAAAATTGCATGCACGCAGAGAAAGGAATTCGAACAGTCAGAGTATGTTATTCGACTGCATGCAGGATTAGAAAAGTCATAGAAGACGAGGAGTCTCGATGAGGAAAAGGGGTTATAAAAGGACAGTCATGCAGAGAATCAGGTTGCTACTGTGAGAGTGAAATTACTGTGAAAAGAGGGTTAGAAGAGGGCCAAGAGAGAAATAAGCAGAGCCGTGAGAGTGTGCAGAGTTTGTTTAATTGCAGACCGATCAGGGTCGTGTAAACAGTGAAGACATTTTTATGTCATTATAATTGCTCAGAATTGCAGTCCAAGTTGGTGCTTGGTACTAGGGGTTGGTGCTCCTATCTGTTGCAGCAAAAAATTAAGGGGTTGGTGCTCCTTCCAGTGGATCCTTGGTAAAGTGTTTGTAAAATTGGTATTTTGCACAGACTGGATTTGGATTGGAGTCCAAGCGATCATTTTTGAGGAGTAGCCAAATTGGTGAACCTCGTTATATTGTGTGTTGTGGTGTGCTCTCTTGTTCAATTTGCTTTTCTGGTTTTCAAGTTCTCTTTGCTTCAGTTTTAAATACTGTAGATTTGAATTTTAATAGCTACACTGATTCACCCCCCCTCTCAGTGTCATTGTGTGAATATCATAGTAGACCACATCACATGGATCTAGTTTTTAATATTACTGAACCTAGTCTCTAACTATAAAAAAAATCATCCTCTAAATCAAACACACTCTAATTCATCACTTTGAGGAGGATTTTTTTTGTATAAAAATTTATTCTCATAAGCATATACCATTCATAATATAGAGAAATATGATATAATTAATCTATAAATAACAATCATGTCTTATGTGTAGACCAATTGGTATGGTAAAACCCCATAAGGGGTACAAATGCCTAGGTTTTAAATCTTGAGCCTCATTGGACTGAATGCTTATTCCTTTCCTTGTTATTTTAGTGACATGAAAGGTTTAAAATGATTATGGAATGGTGGTTATAGGGGTGGACTGCTTGAAGTATTGTATGACAACTTCTGGGGTGGATAATGTAGAGTACTATGGTGACCATAAAATATAGACAACATGCCTAAATCATCATGGTAGCTATTGATTCCACCATGTAATATAAAAAAATATTTAAATAATAATCCATATAGTAATAATACACACAATGAGTTATAAATAGGTAATACCTTTAGAGTATGATAACACCACTAATATTCTTGAAGGAAGGGATACTTCTATAATATCACTTATCATTCAATGTGCAAAGATAATTACAAGGTAATGCTTGATATGATCGATGATTTTTTACAATGAGAATATCCCTTCTTTATATACCCAACATCTAAAGCTACTTTGTGGAGGGTGTAACCATAACCCTAGTTGAGTTCTAAACTCTTTGTATCTCATCATTATAATATAATATCATAATATAATAAACCTTAGGATATATGGGACCCATGCGAACTATTTATAGCACTCATATATAATATAATATTATATTCAAATATATCTATATCCCTAGGTTCAAATACAATCCACCTCCTTTAAAATATTTAATCCTTAAAATATAAGAAGAAACTAAAAGATATGATCTTCTAAGATTTACTAGCAATTGTTACTAATATTGACCATTTTTTATCCAAATGAACTACCAATTGATGATGGTCTTCTATGATTCCATGCTACTACTATGAAACTTTAATATCCATACACATTGCTCATTTGGTGCCTATTTTCATTAAACCACTCTAACATCCATAATTACTATTTTTGGGGGACACCATTGCTATACTTGATGTCTTTCTATTTATATGTAGGTTCAGAATAATATTGATGCCCTATGTCATTCATCTATAAATGTTAGTTCTCATGGTAGTGGGGGTGAAGATACGCAACAATATTATGTAGGTGTTTTCCTTCTTTTAACTCAAACTTTGGGTCCAATAGCTTAAATTCTTCCTCATGATCTTCTCTTTTATATGCTTCCTTTGGTTCTTACTTCTACTTATTTAATGAAAATTCCTTGGTATTCACTTCCACCATTTATCCTAAATTTTTTGTTGGTTATTCAAAATTTTCCCCTATAATAACTTCTTTTTTCCCTAATATACATATCCTTTAAGCTAAGAAACATCCTACAATGATATTTTATTTTTTCCTATACCTCAACTTTATGAACTACTGTTGTATAACAATATTAATAGTACTTGTGTATTGAATTCTCCACCCACACTCATCTCTGACTAGGGAGATGAATTTTATCAATAAGATACCCTACATATTTATGAAGGAAGGTTTTCAGACATCTAGATAAGTGACCAAATCAAGGTAAAAACAAGACATGCAAGGGTAGGTGAAATATTTTGTTAAATATGAAAAAATTCCAACACCTAATAGTTGAAATCATGGAAGCCCAAACTAATTTTTAGCTAAGTCAAGCAAGCTGGGTAAGAAAATTTGAGTGTTGATGTTTGTAGAAGGGTAAAAAAAATTAGTGTTTGACATGCAACACCCTGGGTACGTAATGACTCTAATGTTAGTAAGGCAACATAGATAATTTGGCTTGATATGGAAAAGTACCTAGTTCCTTGAAGCAAGAATTTTGACTAAGTGTAATAGTATGACATCTAGTATTCTAGCAAAGCTTGTTGGGTATGTTGGTACTAATGTTGGCAATTTTGGGTTTGAGATCCTAGCTTCTTGTCTATGAGTTGTCATTGATGTCAAAAGGAAATGGCATTAATGTTAAGAGGATGTGTTGGCTTCAAAGGTAGAAGATTCCAAGAGAATATTTTTAAGAGAATCCGGAGAGATTCCATTGGCAAGGGTTTTTCATTAAAACCAAACCGGTTTTTATTAAAACCAAGTTGGATAGGGTTTTTATTAAAACCAAGTTAAATGCTTTTTATTAAAACCAATGGAGGTGCTCTTTATTATTATTTAAAACCCTTCAAGGTTTTAATTAATTAAGGGAGAAATTGTTTTTAATTTATTAAAAATACTTAAACGTTTTAAAACCTTTTTTTATTCTTAATTTATTAAAATTATTTAATGGTTTTTAAACCCTTTTTGGAAATACTTTTGATTAATTTCGAAATGGTCTTTATTTCCGTCGACGTCAAGGTGTCTTTGAAGAGACTATTTATTCTCCAACTCCTAAGGTTGGAAGGCTAATCAATTTGAAATTCCCCGAATGTAATTTGCGGTGTTTGTGCTCTGTATTTGCTATGATCAAAGGAAGACTTAGAAGCACGTGTGGTTGAAAAGTCTTCGAGAGTTTTTTCGAGGGTGAAGTGGAGGGAAGTTCACTTGTGAACTTCGTAGCCTACATGGGCTAGTGGCAACGAATGCTGCTATTGGGCACTGCATTGGCAGAGGTCACCGTTTCGAGTATCGTGGGGGTGCTTTGCTAGAATAACACACATTTTTATTAAAATGTCTTTATGCCATGAAATTCGAAGTTTCTTGGACAATGATTTATAAGATGTGATTAAATTTTATGAGCTTTGACTTTTGTGATTAGCATTGAATAAAAGCTTAGGAGAAATAAGCACATATTTCTTTGGATGTATTTTTAAGATTATTCTTTGCTATGCTGAAATTAAAAATGGAGGTATAAGGTGTGATTCTGTGATTGTTGATTTATTGGCATGTTATGGTGGTTGTGTTTAAATAAGTGGAGCTAAAAGGTGTAATAAAGGAAGTTTATATTATTGCTCATTTCTTTTTATTCTAACCCTAACTTGGTTGGAAATTTGAAAGTTGTATGTGGTGACAACTTGAAGGTTCAATTATCTTCTACTCTAATAAGGTATGGGCACATTCTTCTTATGAGTATGATTGGTGTATGTTTTCTGAAATAAGGTTGGAGTGAAAAGGTATTCTACTAGGTATCCTTTGGCTAGGTGTAAATCCTATTTTCTGGTTTGTTGAAGACTACTTATGCATTGTTATCCTTAAGGAGAGTTTTTGGTGAATGCATAATTTCTAGTTTGAGATAGTGGAAGCTTTGTGCACTAGGGTTTATATTTGTGAGTCTAGCTACTTGCATTGAGTTGGTGGAACCCTTGGTTGGTTTTTTTGAGTTTGATGGTTGAGTTGCTTCCATAGAGGTTTTTTGATCAATTTATTGCTTTACTTGATTCATGATATTGGGCTTACTCCATTGAGTTGATTTGAGCAAGTTATTCTTTGCATTAGGTGACATTGTGTTGGTGGTTGTTTTGTTCAAATATCTTTGGAGGGAAAAGGATTTCTACTTGTTTCCTTTTCTTGTGATGATTGGTTGAATGCTTCAAGGTTGATGTTGAGTTGAATGGTGTTGGTTGACTAAACCTTGTTTGATGAGCATTGTTGTTGAAACCCTAATTGATGGT
Organism: Wollemia nobilis; assembly: GCA_028583015.1. NCBI lineage: Eukaryota > Viridiplantae > Streptophyta > Pinopsida > Araucariales > Araucariaceae > Wollemia > Wollemia nobilis. The sequence goes on from JAQPPZ010015050.1 coordinate 1,890,449, forward strand.
GAAAAGAACATGAGTATCATTGTTATGTGATTCTTTGCATAGTTGGCAATTATTGGGGTTTCATGTTCTTGAAAGAAAACATTCTATCCTATCCATTTCATATATTGAGTTGAGTTTTCAGATTTGAGATTGATATTGAGCTAAGTTGATTTGAGTTGAGTTTTGAGATTGGGATTTGAGTATAGAACATATTGAGTCTCTAATAATTCTCTTTATGCTTCTATGAGTTTAACAAATCACATTGGTTCTCTAACAATTCACTTTGTGATTTCTTACTAAGAAAGTTTTTCTTGGTGAGCTTGCTGAGTTTTTGATAGGTTCCAGTGGGGACTTGTGAGCAGTTTTTGGATGGGTTCCAATGACTGTGGCGCTTTTGGACAGTTCCAGTGGGGACTTGTGAGCAGGTTTTGGATAGGTTTCGGTGGGGACTTGTGAGCAGTTTTTGGACAGGTTCTAGTGGGGACTTGTGAGTAGATTTGGACAGGTCCTAGTAGAGGACTTGTGAGCTAAGTTTGATAGTTCTATCAGATAACTTGAGGACAAAGGTGCATTGGTTCTATGAGAAGAACCTGAGGACATATTTGGCAATTCTTTGAGAAGGCTTGTATGCAGAGGATTGATTTGTTCAAGAGTTGGACAGATCTGATAAACAGAGGAAGACTTGTACTAGACTGACTGATCGTGTTTGGTACAGGTTGCTGAGCTGCTGTGGAAATGATCATAGAAGGCAGAGGTCTCTTAGGCTAAACATTGAGGATAGGAGGTCTTCGGTGGAAAGGAGTTCCACGTGATGGTAAGAGGTAGAGGTAGTTGATCTTCTGAGGGATTATTTCCAGAGCAGAGGGGAAGGTATCTCCTTTGAGCAGAGGCTCTTAAATTTTGATTGGGGGAAGGCATCTCCTTTGAGTAGAGGCTCATAAATTCTGATTGGGGGAAGGTATCTCCTTTGGGCTGAGGCTCATAAATATTGTAATTGGGAAGGATTCCCAAAGAACTTTGAGATAAATTTTAGAGAAAATTTTTGTGGACGTAGCCCAACCATTTTGGGTGAACCACGTTAAAAATGGGTCTTCAATGTGTGATGCTTTCTGTCTTGATTAATGTTGTGTTGATGCCATTGCTATCTAAATTTAAAATTATTAATTGGTTAAGTCTTATACTGTTCACCCCCCCTCTCAGTATAAGTGCATGTTCTTCAACTAAATTTTGAATGGTTTTGAATGTTGATATCAGTAGGTGTATCATAAAAACTTAGTTTAGCCAAATGATGAAAGAAAAAAATTCTAAGACATAAATTGAATCTAGCATGCAACAAAGAACTTCACTAAGTTAAGGAATTTAAAGAGCAACGAAGAGTTTTAAATGTTTATGTCAATAAGGTACACCAAAACATTTGACAAGAGATGAATAGAGAACCTAACACCTAATTAAATAAGAGGAAAATTTTTAATAAGACATCAAATAGAAGCATACACTAAACTACCCAATCATGCTCCTGATTAGTGAATATGCTATCAAAAGATCCTAACAACATTGGAGCTTATTTGAATGATACCAATAATATTAAAACCAAGGAGGTATTGGGAAAACTAAAGTAGAACGAACTTGTTATAATATTTTGTGCACTAGATGAAGACACAAAAATCACCACTCCCTTAGATAGAACAAGAGCAAGCCACATCAACACCATAATGTTGAATCATTTATAACAATGTGAACTAAAAGAGAAAGCACACATGCTACAACAACCTATTGGACATATAATCCACTCTATAAGCTATGATGATAAATAATCAAATTGTATTTGCAAATTTATATATACTAGGATGCAAGCCATTCTAGATGTTGGCTCTTTAGCAGTTACGATTGGCATAATTGTATTGGTTGAGGCTATATATATTTTGTATAAAAATTGGATTGATGTAGGGATTCTTGCTAAACATATATGTATATATCATTGGGTAGTTAAGCATTTCTATTAAATATAAGAACATATAGTTATGCATTCTAGATTTACTATTAAATATTTGGAATGACTTAGCAACCCTTAGAGATTTTCACGATAAATTAATTTAAAGCATAACAAAAGCAAGCTAGTATGTTAGGCATTTTAGTTGAATTTTAAATTGTGAGAATCTATAAAATATACCTCTTAATGTTTCCAAATCTACACCACTCTAAATTTAGCCTTCAAATCCTTTGCATTTCTTACTTTATTTTACAACCCCCCATTTAGTTAGATTAGCTATGCACATAGAAGTTGCCATTTTCCAAAGACTAACTCAGAGACCCATGTTTCTAAGGCATCCAAGTTGAGGTCTTGAGGGTGCATCTCATCCACTTAGGTGGATTTTAGACTAATAATTTTTTGACATGTCCGATGGGACCCAAATCCCATCATTATTTTATTACATAGCATTATCTGATAGAAAATATCAAACATATACCTCATAAGATACCTAATTCTATAAATATTATTTTAAATACCTAGAGAAATCAAGATCTTTGTGAGTAGTATTGATATCATTTATAAAAACTATATGTTCACCTGGTGACTATATTGAGAATTAGGAATCATATGAAATTACCAAATCCATTGAAATATAATTATATAGAAATATGACTACCATTAATCCTTTAAGATTATGCTCACTAAATCAATGGCTAAAAAACGAGAACTAGTGTTAATTGTAGAGTTGCCACCTTTAACATTATGAAGAAATAGATCCCAATCATCTCCTCCATCTCCATATTCTATAAGCTCTATGAAAATTCAATGATCTACTCATTTTGCATCCTCAACTTAAGTTCACTCAAATATATTCACACTAATGTATAAATATTAGCCTCTACAAGATTTCCCAAATTGGCCTATGAGCACTACCAAGATGTGGCCTTATTAGCTATAATTCATAACATTCATGAAGATGTTATGATAAGGATGTTAATCATATCACTAAAAGAATAAGGTATTATATTGGTACCAAACTATTTGGGATGGTTGTATCAATTCATGGGCACAAATTGCCAATAGTATAGTACAATAATTCAACAAAAGAGCATACTCATTTTCTTTTTAACCTAATTCACCATCATTCAAAGACATCCATAAGAGGTAATAATGGATTTCAACATAATATTTAATAGTATATTGAAAAGAGCACCACATGAAATTAGACCCATAAATTCCAAAGCATTATACTATTATGTAAGAGCCTTCAACATAGATGTAGGTCTAATGATCCGATAGTGTAATATATTGACATTTCCTTAAATATATAAAGCACTTGTAGTTGCAAAAAGTACTTTGATTGCGATAGGTAAAATTTCCCCTAGAAATGCCATGTCTATTTTATTAAAAACCCCATATCTAGAGCTAAAAAAGTAAACACCAATGATAATCACTCATCTTCTCAACATAGCTTTGATATCTACACCAAAATTTCCAACACTACTAAGTCCCAAATTGTCTACACCTCCTATTATACCAGTATTATCAACCCTTGACTCCCAAATTGCTAGTATGAATGACATCATGACAACTTTAAAAAATGTAACAAATGATATTACTACCATGAAGAGAATATAATAAGAGATAAATTTTTAGGATAGGAGATTTTCATACATGGTGAAAGATCAAGGAGCTTCTAGTAGCGATGCTAGAGGAAATCCCATTATTGTGTATAATAATTAGCAGGAAAGTCCTAAATTTGCCTTGAAAGCATATTTTTGGTGTTCTGCAATGACCCACATGGAAAGACTACATCCATGCTTCATAAACATAAAACACAAAATATTACATTGAAAAAAGCAAAAAGAGCACAAAAAGCTAGGTGAACATGTAAAGGGAAGAGGAGCAAAATCTAATGGTGCAAGAAGAGGAGCCAATTTTAGTATTGACATAGTAAAAAAATAAGTATCTACAAGTAGACCAAAAATGGTTAGACCCATTAAAGGTTTTGGCACAACAAAAAAAGCAACTAAAACGAGAAGTGCCTTGACTAGCTCAAAAAAATGAACAACCTATAGAAGATTATTTGAAAGAGCAACATAACTAGTGCAAGAAAATGAGTCTAAGACCCAAGAATATTCTAGAAATATCAATATCCTTTTGTCACTAATAAATAAAGTATTGAAGCAACAAAAGAGTATCGAAAGAAGTTCAATGAGCTGGAGATGGTAGAAAAAAAAAACAATCAAAATATTCTAATTTCAATATGGTTGAAGAATTAAAGAAGACTTCATCCAAGGCCAGCATGTATGACACCTTAATGATTCTTCAACAAATTGATATCTTAAGAGAATTATTGAAGTCTATCAAATTAGAGGTTCAACAACAACAAAAAATTATTCAAGTGCAAGGTAAACCAATTTTTGAAATGGGCAAAAATAAGTTGCAACAACTATAATGCCAAAGATCATGTGTGAAGTAATGTGTATGGAATACACTCATTCTAGTAGTAGAGTGTTATAACTGTATGGGACCTCAATAAATATAGTTGGAATGATTAAAGGTATTCCTATGGTGTTGCATAGGATGTCATATATAACTATAATCCAAGAGATAGTTGTGTTGTATTTTGAGCCTTACTTTGGTATGTGTCTTTCCTATGAATTCATTGCTAGGCTAGGTGCATATTTATCCTTGGATTATTCACATATGGAGATTCCGATAAAAGGTAAAGATCATAGCTGACTAGAAAACCACCTACCTTATGGTAAATATATATGATGAAGTGTAGACAAACAATAGCATTGGTCTTTTTAGTGAAGATATTTATCTTGTGGAAGAACCATAGATGAATTATAGACAGAAGACCAACTCTCACTTAAGAATATCAATGTTATGGTCTAAATAGGAAATGGTACCTATTCTATTTCCAAGCTAAAAAAGAAAAATCTTTGAACATAGAAAAAGGAAATCTCTAGAAAATTAAAATTTTAAAAGCTCTATATTAATGGACCAAGATGTAAAAATGCTATCAGAGCAAGTATTATTATAATATTATCATTTAGAAATAAGAAAGTTTTATCATATAGGCTAACTCTAAGTTGAAAAAATAATGTATTAGAATATGAGGTATTATACCTCGGGCTCAAACAAGTAGAAAATATGGGAATCAAACAATTGATAATATATGGAGATTCTAAGTTGGTGGTAAACCAAGTAATAGAGAAAATCATAGCAAACAACATTATATCAAAGCTTACCAAAATATAGTTTAGTACCTATTCAAAATATATTATTCATTAATATAAAAACAATTCCAAGGGAATTGAATGTAAAAGTTGATGCATTGGCTTCTTATGGAGCCAACTTTTTTCCAACATCCAATTTAAGAAAAACTCAAGATCTATCAAATTATCATTCAGGACATATATGAAGGATAAAGAAACTTTCTAGCATGTATTCAATAATGATAGACAAATTATAGATTTATTAATATAGAAAATAGATTGCATAAATGCAGTCAAGGAAATTATCAAGGATGAAATAGTCTAGCTGAAAAATAATCATATATTAAAGGAACTAATTACCCTTGAAGATCTATTTGACAACAATGACCAATTAGTTGGTCAAAAATTTGAGATAAATGAATAGGATTTCAAAGAGGTTCAAATGGAGCTTGAGAAAAGTTTAAAGGTTGGTATAAGATGCTCAGAAGAAGAAGTTCAACAACTTGTAAGCCTTTGTAAGGAATACTATGATATAATTTCTTGGATCTATGATGACTTGAAGGTCTATAGTAAAGATACCATACAACACACTATAGAATTATTGCCTAATGTCAAGTCATTCTCATAAAATTAGAGTCCAATGAATTTGCTGATAGACACATTGATAAAATAGGAATTATTGAAGTTGTTGAATGCAAAAATTATATATCCAATCAAACACTTAACATGGGTAGCAAAATTGGTGTTCATTAGAAAGAAAAAATGAGATATATTCCTTTACATAGAATTCAAGAACCTAAACAAGGCCTCACTAAAGGATCATTATTATTTACACTAGATTGATTAGATCCTACATACAATTTTCGAGACAGAAAATGTTTTGCTACTGGATTGTTTTTTAGGTTTCAATAAAATTTGGGTAAGATACTAAGACCAAGACAAGACTGCATTCACAAATAAATGGGGAAATTTTATCTATCAAATAATACCTTTTGACTTATCCAATATAGGAACTACTTTCCAATGGGCTATAGATGTACCTTTTTGTGAGATTATGAACAAAGGCATACTCATCTATCTCAATGAAATAATAATATTCTCACATAAAAATGAGAAGTACATTCAACATATCAGAATGGTTTTTCAAAAGTGTAGAGAATTTGGGGTTTCACTTAACCCAAAAAAAAATCAAACTTTGTCATCCATAAATACAATCTACTGGATCATGTAGTATTAGAGGAAGGCCTATATATTGGCCTAGATAAAGTCAAATATATACTGGAACTTCTCCTACCTCAATGCAAGAAATACTTGTAATCATTTTTTGGCAAAATCAACTTTGTCCAAAAATCCATACTTGACTTTGCTCAAACAATGAAGCATATGATAGAAATGCTAAAAATATAGGTGGAATTCACTTGGATAAAATCTAGAAGATAATCCTTTGTAATAATAAAGGAATATATTACTGAAGAACACAAGCTTATACTGAGAGGGGGGGTGAACAGTATAAGACCTCTTTTTACTTTCTCTATTTAACTTCAACTTCACAAAGCAATGAACCAATAGCAATATCAAAGCAATGCATAAAGCAACACACAATGAGACACCAATTTTAATGTGGTTCACCCAACATGGGCTACCTCCACAAAACTTTTCTCTAAAAAGCTTTCTCAAAGTTCTTTGGGAATCCTTCCCAATTACAATGTTTATGAGCCTCATCCCAAAGGAGAAACCTTCCCCTACTCAAGTATTTATGAGCCTCTTGCCCAAAGGAGAATCCTTCCCCTCCTCACGAATTTATGAGCCTCCTACCCAAAGGAGAATCCTTCCCCTCCTCATGAATTTATGAGCCTCCTGCCCAAAGGAGAATCCTTCCCCTCAGCTCTGGAAATGATACTTCAGAAGATCACCTACCTCTTATTCCACTAGCACGTGGAACTCCTTTCCACAGAAGACCTCCTGTCCTCAATGCTCAGCCTCAAGAGACCTCTGTCCTCACTGATCACCTCCACAACAACTCATCAACCTATACTAAACATAGTCATTCGGTCCAGCACAAGTCTTCCTCACTCTGTCAGATCTGTCCCAAGCTCAACTCATAAAGCTTGAACAAATCAATCTCTACTGCACACAAGCCTTCTCAAAGACTTGTCAAAACTGTCCTCAGGTTCTTCTCAAAGAACCACTTCAACTCTATCCTCAAGTCCTCTGCTAGGACCTGTCCAAATCAGCTCACAAGTCCTCCCTAGAACTTGTCCAAATCAGCTCACAAGTCCTCACTAGAACCTGTCCAAATCAGCTCACAAGTCCTCACTAGAACCTGTCCAAATCAGCTCACAAGTCCTCACTAGAACCTGTCCAAATCAGCTCACAAGTCCTCACTAGAACCTATCCAAATCAGCTCACAAGTTCATCAAGAAAAACTTGCTTAGCATGAACCCACAAAGAGAATTGTTAGAGACCCAATGTGATTCATCAACCTCATAGAAGCATAAAGAGAATTGTTAGAGACTCAATATGTTCTATACTTAACTCCCAATCTCAATCTCAAATCAATCTCAATCTCAAAAGAATAAGATAGATGTAGTATGCTTTTCTCAAGAACATGAAACACAACCCAACAATTACCAACCATGCAATATCTCATATAACAATGATACTCATGTTCTTTCCACAACCAATATATTTTCTCAACCAATTAGGGCTTTAACAACAATGCTTATAGACAAGGTTTAACCAAAATCATTCAACTCAACATTAACCTTGAAGCATTCAACCAATCACTACATGAAAAGGAAACTAGTAGACATCCTTTTCCCTCCAAAGGTATTTGAACAAAACAGCCACCAACATAAATCACCAATGCAAAGAATAACTTGCTCAAATCAATCTCAATGGAGTAATCCCAAATCATGTATCAAGTAAAGCATTAACTTGATCAAAACAACCTCTATGGAAGCAACTCAACCATCAATCTCAAAACAGCCAACTAAGGGTTTCACCATCTCAATGCAAGTAGCAAGACTTACTAACATAAACCCTAGTGCAAAATGCTTCCTCTTCCTCAACCAGAATTATGCATTCACCCAAAAAACTCATCAATGATTTTAATGCATAAACAATCTTCAATATCCAGAAAATGGGATTTACACCAACAAGAATACCTAGTAGACAACCTTTTCACTCCAAACTCAATTTCAGAAAATACACCATCAACAATATACATGGAAGAAGTTGCCCATACCTTTGTTTGAGGAAGAAGAGAATAGTTCTTCAACCTGTTACCAACACCACCCTCAACTTTGCCACCAAGTTAGGGTTAGATCATAAAAGTAACCACAAAAATATTTATTCCATAAAACACCTTATGACTCCAATCCTTAGAAGTCAACTACCAAAAATATAAAGCATACAAACAATATATCCTTTTACACCTTATTTCTCCAAATTAATTAAACCATGCTCAAGGAATAATAGCTTCTAAGCAAATCTCACTCAACAATCAAGCCAAAAATCTCAACCACACACTATCAACCTTATATCTCCAAAGAAGCATTTAACCTCAAAAATAATTTTAAATAAATCTGCCCAACCACTTCTTCTTTAACAAAATGCAGATTTTATTTAAAAAACCTTACCAAAAAAATGCTTCCAAAAATCGCGGGTCAACAGTGCCTCCAAAAAAATCGAAGCGCAAAAACTCTTCTCACACTCCACGGTGGGAGTCGAACGCTTGACCTCCCTTCAAGCGCCTTCGTAGAACAATCGTTGCCACTAGGCCAACGGTGCTAGCTTGAAGGCTAGCAAGAGTCTCCTTCTCCTTAACCCTTTGGCGGCGGATAAACATGGCGAAAAAAATGATAGCCATAGCTTTTACTTCCCAACCTTTGTGCAATTCGAATTTCTTTAACACTCATTTGCTTTGGACTATAGGTTATGGCTTATATAGCCAAACTTCCATGCTATGCACGACGTCGACGGGAGGATAATTCAAACTTTTCGAATTAATATTATTTTGGCGCCTTCGAAACAACTTTAGGGTTTATGAAACCCTTTTGATTATTTAAAAAATAATCAAAGGTCTTTTAGACCTTAGACCTTAGGTGGAGAACCCATTAAATTATTAAAATAATTTAATCACTAAATCAAATAAATAATTAATTAAAAAACCTTAAAAAGGTTTTATTAATTAAGTTATTTAATTAATAAGTGTCTCCAGCCTTTGCATTAAGCTGAGAGTGGTTTTGAGAAAAACCCTTAATGCATCCACCTGGTTTTAATAAAAACCCTTAAACCTGCCATGGTTTTGATAAAAACCTTTTCATCTGCCACATGGAATCTCTCCGGAATATTCTAGAAAATATTCTTTGGAATCTTCAACCTTTGAAGCCAATAAATCCTCTTGACATTAATGCCAGTTCCTTTTGACATCAATGACAACTCATAGACAAGAAGCTAGGATCTCAAACCCAAAATTGCCAACAATTACCAAAGCCCTGGTATCAACTAATCTAACTATAAGAGAGATTTTATTATCTATGTATTTGGAACAGAAGAAAGTTGTTTCATTGTACTCACTCAAAAATATAAAGATCATAACCAGCGACCCATAGCTTTTTTTATCCAAAATTTGTATGACCATGAAGAATGACATAATTTTATAGAAAATTAGGTGTTTTATCTGATGAATTCACTTAAAATTTTGAGACGCTAAATATCGTAGAGAAAAACTTTGGTGTATGTAGTACACCCTCATACCCAAAACTTTGTAGTGTAGGGAGAATTAGGAAAAAAATAATCCAACTAGATCACAAAGATACAAGATTATGACATAGATATTAAGCCAAATAAGTTAATTAGATGAAGATAACTATGTGAATAATTGGAAAACTCTACAACCCTAGACTCCAATTTCTTGATTGAACAAGAAGAGCAACATTAGCCGAAAGAATCCCAAATTGAGTGAAACACTTGGAAAAATTATTTGATCTATTTCCTTGAGATTGAAAAATGTCCAGATAGATTTATGGTATCTCAAATGTGTAGGTACATGTTTTAAGGATTTTATTACAAATTAATCAATGGCATATTATATAAAAAAAATTGAATGGTGTGTTTTTTAGATGTGTGCTACCAGAAGAGATAAAATATATATTAAAAGAGTTTCATGCTAGATTCTCAAGAGGATATTATTTTAGATAAACCATTATTATTAAAAACCTTAGAACTAGATATTATTGTCTTATCCTATTTTTTTATGCTTTCAAGGTTGTGAATGCCTATGATAAATATCAAATATTATTTGGTATAAGTAAGCACTCGGTCATGCCACTACAACCAATTATTATAGAACCCTTTCACAAATGTGGTTAGAATTTATTGGGGTGATCAAACCAAATTATTTCATCAAAAACAAATTCATACATATAACTACTAAATATTTCACTAGATAGTCAAAAGCAAAGGTAACCAGACACGCTGATCAAGATACTATTATAGAATTTCTAGAGGGATTGATCATTAGGTTTGAAATACATTCTACAATAGTGTTGGATAATTCCAAAACATTTATAGGTTCCAAAACTATGGAATTTACTATAAATTATGGCATCTATTGAAAATCATCTTTAGACTATTATTCTCAGTGTAATGGATTAGCAAAATTCACCATTAAAAAATTGATTAGGATAATTAAGAGAAACATTAGTGATAATTACTATAGTTGGAATTTAATGCTCAAACATGAATTATGGGTAGAAATAATCACAACCAAAAGGGCTTTAAATACAATGTCATATGCTCTAGTTTATGGAAAATAGGTTGTATTACCAATTAATGTTGACCAATCAAAATTGGAGGATGCTAAAAGCCAATTGAAAGAATATTGTCAAAGTTGTTGCTATTAGAAGGAAAAATAAAAGGGGACTATAATAAATTTCATAAACATCAAGCGGCTATAAAGTGGTGGTTTGATAAAAACAATCAACATTGAAATCCTTTAGGGAATGGGATTTAGTGCTTAAGTGGAATTCAAATCACACAAAATTTGGAAAACATGAAAAGCTAGAATCATTATGGTCTAGCCCATACCTAATATCAAGAAGGAGAGAATTAAATGCATATAAATTCAAGATATGGATGATCATATTTTATCAATTTTGATATACAATCAATACCTTAAATACTATGTGTAGATTAGTGTGCCACTTATGTGTACATATGTAAATAAGACACATCTAAATAATTGTGTAGTGGTTGTAGTGGTAGAAGTTCCTTGTAAATACATCATTTTTATTAACTAGAGATTGTTCCTAGCAACCACCAAATTTTGAATTCTCAATAATTTCATTGGTCCAAAATTTGGTACTCATAAAAATGGACATGCGTTATGAATGCTTAGATGAACTTGTAGTTCCAACATAAGATTTTAGCTGAGCATGTATAATCTCTAGAATTTAATTAGCAATGACAATTCACAATAGAAATTTGTTGTTATTTAAGAAGACACTATATGAAGCAATATGCATTTTCCCATTAGTTCAAGAGGGAAAATTCTACATAATTACTACTACACTATGAAGGTTGTTAAAAGACTCTATAAAAAAAGAAGGCTATATAATTGTTGGTGCTCATATTCACAAGAAGTAGTAAGCTAGTGCATAATGGTTAAGGTAAAAGAGGACATTTGTAGAAGTGTAGACACCAAAACAGCACCAATCCGATTATGTGACTGCAAACACTGATCGCATTGACACACACAGCCCCAAGGGCAGCCCCTAGAGGTTAAACAGTGGTCCTAACCACTCTCACAGTAGTTTTGGAAGGTCAGAGATCAATTTGGCACCTTCAAGCACTTTGCTCAATATCCGTTCCACCCTGGAACGAATTCAAACTGGGATTCGCCCCACCCAGGGACGAATTCTAGATTCGCTCCAGGGTGGGGCGAATTGCAGGTTTGACGGGAAAAAGTCAAATCTTGACAAATGGCAGCTCAGATCCGCCACTCAACGCTTCCTTCATCGCATGGGAGTATGGGTGAGCATTTTCGAGCGTTAGAGGCAATTACAAGGGCAGTCATGAAGTCCCTATTCGGGGAGGAATCTCCTTCCCCCTGGGAAGGCATGATTGCCAAGTGGCGCCTCTGCATGCCCATTTCAAGAGACCTCCAGGTCTATAAATTGGTGAGTTTCCTCACCCCAAAATATAGAGAGAAGGAGCATTTTAGAGCAACGAAGTGCTATCATTTTATTGTCATACCTCACACCTTTTGGATTTGCGCCTTTCACATCCTTGATCTCCTTTAGAGGGGAGGTCATTGGGTGACTATTGGGAGGATGAATCTTGAGCCCAAAACCTAACATTTGGCCACAATATCCCACAAAATTTTCTGAAAATACCACACAAGAGGTTTTGGACCCATCCCAAGTGGATTGGTGCCGAAATCAGGCCTCAAACGATGGGCGGCCTGCCCCATGGGCGCCCCCTCCCACACTGCCACAGTCCTAATCGCCCCCTTCGGAGTGATGGGAATTCCATGGTAGACTTGCTTTCTTTCATTTTTGCATTCAATTCTATGATGCTTAGATAGGTTGTCATTTAAATTTCATCTCATTTTGAACAATTTTGATCATATTTCTATCTTTGCTCGCTTCTACTAATCTACAGGTAGCATCATCAAATTCCCATTGATGGAGGCCAAATTGGGAAAATATGACCATCTGGGTCTTCCCAAAATGCCCCCAATTAGCTAACCCCAAGTTTGTAGGTCTTTTGGAGCTTCCTAGGTAGGACATTTGGGACAGTACCTTTTCGGCATTTTGTTGTAGGTGAATTCGTCCCGCCCGGAGCGAATTCAAATCGGTGAGGAATTTCCTGACTATTCTTTTTGTAGGGCCTTCTTGGTGGTGTCTTGATGCCCCTATCAAATTTTTAGAGCTTTTGGATTCATTTTAGTCATATTTTAATTCATTTTTCTTATTCACTTATCGTAGGCTTGGGGATTGCATGCTTTGTTTTATCCGTAGGTGCTACTGACTATTTCTTGTTCCTTTGAGCATAGGGTCTAGACATCGGAGGAGCAGCAAGGAGTCAAGACTCATCAACGCAAGTGGTGGTGACATTTGGTCCACCCATTTTACATGTGGGCACGCGAAAGAAGGAAAGGCACCCATGGATGTAACAAGAACGCATACTTAAACGCTCCTAGCCCTTGGAAGGGGAGGATGCGCATTGTAACCGAGTTGTGAAACATATCAATAAAAAGGGCTGTCTTCTTTATTCACATTTGTTTCATTTTCGATTCGCTCATGCTTTTCCCTCTTTTCATGCACTTTCAAATTCCTAGGATTTAGCGCTAAGTTCGGTTCTATTTGCATCGCATCTTCGCTTTCCTTTTTGCTTTCATATCCTCATGCTTTCAGTGGCGATCATGGTGGGACCTTGTCCTCTATTTTTAATATCAGATATCTGATCCAAACTTGGTTGTTTTTGCTTGCAGGTACCACGTTTTCATACGTTGACTGTTGTTCGTTCCATCAGAGGGCGAATACAGAGCTGTAATTCGTCTCACCCAGGGACGAATGGGAATTCGCCCCACCCTATGATGAATACAGTCCTATAATTCATTCCCCCCAGGATGAATTCCAGTCTATGAAGTTTTCGGGTAGAAACTCAGAACCGACAGATTCGGGCAGAGAAGAGGTAAGAGTCCTGAACTTTTCCTATCATTTTCTGTTATTATTTTTCTATTTTTTTGGTTTCTTTTTGCGTGCTTAGGAAAGGTTTGCTGCATGTTTATTTTGTTTCATGCAAAATAAAAAGAACCCCACACACCACGTGGCAAATTAAACACCAAGGAGCTGGTCGTAAAACCCCAGCCCTTGATCAAGACCAACGGTGGATTTCATCACCACCTTGGCTTGAATTTTGCATTCATAAACCCCGATCGCTACTATTGCTAGACGTAAATCCTGATGAAAGCTGACCGAGTGTAGCTGGGGTGATTCCCAATGCACGAGGATAAGTCTTCTATGGTAGGTGTCATAAACAGGGTGATTCCCCTTCCGTACCGCCTACGTTCCATGTACCATCTGCTCTCACGTACCTATAGTTTCCCTCACGTAAGGGCGGGTATATAGAGAGGTTGGTATATCGGCATGGCAATGGTATATCGAAGGGGCGACCAATTTTGGGAGTCATAAGAGCCCTCATTTTGCATTTAAACGTTCTTTACAAAAACCTTCAAAAAAAAAAAAACAAAACACACTAAACCAGGTTTAGGACACACTTTTAATCTTTAAACGAGATAATCACTGCTTTGTGTGTGTGTGTGCTCTTTTCTATTTAGTGTAGCATAAAAAATCATAAAAAGAGATAAAAATCTATTTAGCTTGTAGAAAAACAACACCATGGTGTACACCCGTAGCCAAGCCCAATCAAGGGCAGAAGCTGCAAAAAGTGTACAAGGGGGGACAAGTCGCCTCCTCTATAGCCCTAAGGACTTGGTCATACCGCCTTGGTGGCCTGACCCACAAGAGAGTCCGCATCATTCCATGTCAAGATGGAACTATAGGGACACCCCTTTGGGGGACACGCCCATTCATCATAGCCCCTTTCAGGAGGAGTCCTTACATGTGGCGCTCAACATAGACAAGAAAGCTCCCTTAGAAGCTCGATATGAGTGGCCACCATGTGATGAAGTGCTAGAGTGGCATAGTGTCCATGAGGAGAGGCCACATGATTATGGCATCCCTCCTTTGCCCCCCATCACTGTTAGAACCAATAGACAAACCCCAGAGCATAGGGCTCTTCAAGCAGGGTGAGCTAACTCTGCCCACCCCTTTCACACATACGAAAGGGAGCACGAGGAAGACCATTACATTCCTCGAGAGCAATGTACAGCATGGGAGCCATGCGCTTCCGCACCCGCTATGTACCATGGTCACCCACTGAGGCCAGAGCCTCGGGTAAATGCCACCAACCTCGATAGAGGGAAGTGACCCATTGAGATCTCGGATCATCATGACCGAGGTAAATGCATAGGAGAGGCATCCAGGCCTCCAAGGCTCAAGATGGTAGAACAAATTGACCTGGCAGTCGCTAGACATGCCGCCCGCCAAGCCAGATCATGTGGCTTGAGCAAGACCAGCAGTAGCTAGAGCATCTATACCGCCTTAGCAAGGAGCGCATTCAGTGCCAAACAGATGAGCTGCTCCATAACCCAGTGCCTGAGAGGGTTCCAACCCCTCGCACCCAAAGAGCGAAACCATATGAGAGGCATAATCCCTTGGTGCGAGATAGGTCCCCGTGACCTTATCAAGTGTTGCCTCCGAGACCCCCTAGACCTGAGAGGGAGGCCACTCCCCGGAACAACGATGGGTACCCTCCATGGGGACCCACCCAGGGTCATAGGTCTCATCCAGAGACTCCTCAAGAAGCTTACGAGGAGTATGAACAAGAAGCAGAGTGGGCCGAAATGCCCTACCAAGGTGGAGGGGTTGCTATCCGGCCACCCCCCATAGGCCTCAAGTCTCCCACAACCCACAATGGGAGCAAACTAAAGAGGAAGAGATTAAATCTTTCGATGCATACAAAGCGCTGCTAGAGCATTTGGAGTCTATGGAAACCAAAGCTTCTGGGCCCCAAAAGCCCATGTTACGCCAACTCCGTAGTCATCCTGTGCATCCGTCAGTGCCTGCACCCCCTTACCCCGAACACTTTAAGCTGCCTCAGTTGGCAATATTTAAGGGTGAGGAGGATGCCCAAGAGCATGTGACCAGATTCCTGAGCCAATGTTTTGGCATTCAGGACAATGATGCGTTGTTGCTAAGGACATTTATAACCACATTCATGGGCCCTGCCTCGGATTGGTTCACTCAATTGTCGAAGCACAACATCAATAACTTGGATCAGTTAGTGGATGCATTCCTCGAATGCTTCACCTTTAACACCAAGAAGAAGGCGTCACTAAGTGACCTGGCCAGCCTCAGGCAGTATGAGGAAGAAACCATGGTGGCCTACGGGAATCGATGGAGGACTCTGCTTTCCAAGCTACCCTACCTCCCTCCTATGTCCGACCTTACACAAATGTTCTCACGAAGTTGTTTGAGATCGATCTCTATGCTATTGCAGCTACAACAATATGCCACCTTAGAGGAAGCTCTGGCGCAAGCCAGAATCATCGAAGAGATCAAGATACAGGATGGCGAGATTGCCAAACCTAAGAAGAAAGAATGGAACAAGAACACAAAAATAGGGACTACGCAACAAAACCCATTACGGTCAATCAAGTTGCTATAAATGTCCCTAAGCCTGCACAAGAAATACAACCTCAAAAGGCTAACTATCAGGCAGTGCCTCCTAATAATTATGAAAGAGAAAACCAGAAGCAGGAGCAAAATCAGCAGCATCACCCTAGGCGATAGTACACACCTTATACGGAGTCTAGGGACTCCCTATTTGACCGCTTGTCAGCGGTGAACTTGATCAACCTTCCAGAGATCCAAACCATAGATCCCAATGCTCCGAAGCCTAAGGGATACAGGGAGGACTTATATTGTAGGTTCCACAGGCGGAGGGGACATGACCTGAATGCATGTTGGAAGTTCAAAGGATTGATACAAGACCTGATTGACAATAAGACATTGGCAGTGGACAACCCCGTAGCGCCAAACAACCAATAGATGGGAGTTTTCAAAGACCCCTTGCCTGCCCATGAGGCACAGGCAAAACCCCTTCAAGTCAATGAGGTGCAACAGAATTGCCCCATGCAAGGGTATGTAGGAATGATAAGCATAGTGACTAGGAACAAGAGATACCCAAGAGTTGCCCCCGAGGTAGCCACAAGAGAGGTTCCATCGATGTCACAACCTCAACAACACCCTATGCAACTACCTCCGCCTAGACCCACGGCCATGATTCGGACCAAACTCACATAGAGTTTGAGGACCACGTCGGCTAGGCTCTCCATATACGAGCTTATACAACAATCAACACCCCATCGGGAGGCTCTAATGGAGATATTGAAAGCCATCGAGTTGCAGCCCCACGAAGCGAATTCCTTCAACAATTTCGTGGGACATGTCAAATGATGCATGGAGCCAATCATCACCTTTCGAGAGGATGAAGTTAAATCAGTGTCTGATGACATGGCAGATCCACCCCTACACGTTATCACATGGGTCAACGGGATCCCGTATAAGAGGGTGTTGGTAGACACTAGCTCATCCAATAACATCATTACCACAATGGCATTGAAACATCTAAAGTTGCTAGCCTCTCACATCATGGCTTCCACCTATACACTATGAGCATTCAATGATGCGATATGCTCGATAGTTGGCACAATTGTCCTACCCATTCAAGTAGGACAAAAGATGATACCTACATTGTGCCATATTTTGGAAGGCGAGATGGCTTATAACATCTTGCTAGGGCGGCCATGGATCAGGGACATGAAGTGTGTCCCTTCGATAGCTCATCAGTGTTTGAAGTATACATTTGAAGGGGAAGTACATGTAGTCCCGACGGACTTAGAACCCTTCAAATATTGCAATGCGGTGCAGCTGATGCCGCAATCGACCCTTCCATCGATGCACTTGGATTTTTAGTTAAATCCATCTAGACAGGGTCTGATTCCGCAAGCATCACTGGTGATAAATCCATCAAAACCCTAGCCAGGTACATCTTCATCATCCGGTCCTTCACCAACAATGCCACCTATCATGGCTAAACAGAAGGACAAAGGGAAGCAAACCCTGGAAGAGGCTCAACCCCTAGAAGAGGCGCTGCCAATAGTATCAACCATCTCTACCGAAGAGATGCCTAGCAAAATGGAAGTTGAGGCTCCTAGTTCACCCAACATGGAGTGGACTCAGGAAGAGCTTCCTTCCCTCCCCCTCAATCACCAACAATCACTATTGAAATGGCCAATACGGGCCTAGGGGAGTATCTAGTGTGGAATGTTGTAGCAACGACCATGCTAGAGTCCATGCAAGACATGGGGAGACCTCGCCTCCCCATCGGTACAATTGTTCCTTTAGGCTACCCGCCAAACCAGACAAACTTTGTGTATGGGGGCCTTGATCATGGTACTGGGCCATGCATCCAAGAGGACGAAGATGAAGAGCCCTTTGCAGAAGATGTCAACTATCTGTCTAACCCGGACTTCGCTCTGAGATATCTTGGCCAATGCAATTGGCATGGATATGGGCTAGGCAGGTATGAGCAAGGAGTGCGTGTCCTTTGCCAGCCAAGATACCAAATGCCTTATGACAAGTCGGGCGTGGGGTTCAACCACCCCCTGCCCTTGGACATCTTGGTGGAGAACATGCAAGGCCTAGGGATAGGCAACAAGGGTGGATTGGCATCAGATCCTTATGCCAACCCGAACACAACGTATACATTGGGAGATTACCTCCCATGGTCAACAACCACCCTTGTTAACCTCAATAACCCTTCTCCTTTGCTAGAGAGAGGCGAAAGTTTGGGGACTCACTTTCAAGGAAGGTATAAATAGTGTCAAGAGGGATCTTCGGAGGATGAATCAGAATATGAACCAACATCATATGATCCCTTCGAATCAGATAGTGATCACTCACAAGTGATCCCCATGAATGACTGTCAAGAGAGCCTCTTGACAATGTTCCCTCTAGAGGCTCCAATCGAGCCAGTGCCGCGTCAAGAGAATCAGGTCCCCCCACGGAGAGTGGAACAACCACAATGGGGCCAGATTAATTTGCTCGAGCAGGATGAGCCTGTAATGCCTCAAACAGTTGTCGAAGCCAACGAGGGCTTTTGGATCTCCGATAGTGATTACGAAGATGAAACAAAAATGACATATCTTAATCACATGCGGTAGATGCCGCAACCATACCCCTTGGAGATTAACGACATATTTGAATAGATGGGCATAGTGCCAGGGCACGAGTGGTACGTAGACCCAACGGGGTGGGACCAAGTGTTGGATCCGCCGCTCTAGGTATACGAAGAGCACCTTCCACTCCGAGACCCTAGGGTGATATCAGTGTCGAGGGTAGACCCTGTCCTCCTATCAGCACATAGGGCCGATCCATTCATGCCAATACCTCTAGAGCCAGATCCGGAGCACAGAGAACATCCAGAATGTTCGAGTCATCACACCCATGGTAATGGAGACCAAAATCATTTCATCAACATGATCTCCATTGACTTAACCGCCCCCATCCGCAATCCGGCCGATCCAACATGGTCATTGCATCTAGACATAGATGCCATTGACTGGGATCACGTCAATTCACCTCCATCCCCATCAGAGTACTGGCCTTTTGGTAAAATGCTTCATTTTACCCCAGGGTCAACTCAGGATATCTTTCATGCTGAAGAGGAACCCGAGGTTCCCAACGTAGATTTAAACTCAGCAAATGATATCCATTTGATCCCGACTCCACATCAGTTGGAGGATGGATCCCACATGTCGGTCGAGGAGACGACTGACGTAGACATCGGCTTGGATCCAATGAATCCATAGATCATCAAGTTAGGGGTAAGCTTATCCCCTGAAGAGCAAGCCGACTACATTACCCTTCTCAAAGAGAAGAAGGAGGTTTTTGCATGGTCATACAGAGACATGTCGGGGCTAGATCCATAGCTAGTCATGCATAATCTAACGCTTGATCCGACAATCAAGCCAGTTAAGAAAAACTACGTAAGATGCACCCAACAGTGGCCTTGATGGTCAAAGATGAATTGCAAAAGTTGTTGGATGCACAGTTTGTCATCTGCATGGATTATCCGCCATGGCTGTCCAACATGGTGCCCATCAAAAATCTCGATGGGAGGATTCGCATATGCACTAATTTTCAAGATCTAAACAAAGTGAGTCCTAAGGATGATTTCCCCTTGCCAAGCATCGATGCATTGGTAGATGCTACAACAGGTCACGAAATGCTATCCCTCATGGATGGTTTCTCGGGATACAATCAAATTCGTATCAATCCCGAAGACCAACTAAAAATGGTGTTCACAATGCCTTGGGGGACATTTTGTTATAAGGTCATGCCCTTTGGCCTTAAAAATGTTGGCGCCACCTACCAACGTGCCATGACGTACATCTTCCATGATTACATGCATAAAACTTTGGAAGATTACATGGATGATTTGTTGGCCAAATCTCTTTTGCGCCCAGATCATCTCGATGACTTAAGCAAGATCCTCGATCGCCTCATGGAACATAAAGTCAGACTGAATCCCAAGAAGTGCGTATTTGGCGTCACATCTAGAAAACTCTTGGGTTTCATAGTCTCAAAGCGAGGCATCGAGGTGGACCCAAACAAAGTCAAGGCAATCCTTGAAATGGTTCCCCCAACTACCATTAAGCAGCTCAGAAGTCTGCAGGGAAAGGTCGCGTCAATCAAGCGCTTCATAGCGTAGCTATCTGACAAGTGCCGACCCATGAACAAATTATTGCACAAGGGGGTAGCATTTCACTGGGATGACGAGTGCCAGTCAGCCTTTGATGACATCAAACGATACTTGGCTTCACCGCCAGTATTGGCACCACCTAGACCAGGAGTGTCATTCTACTTATACATCTCAGCTATTGAGGTGGCACTGGGCGCCATGCTAGCCCAGAAGAATGAACTTCACAAAGAATAGGCTACTTACTATCTTAGCCGCACCCTGGTCAGTTATGAACTTAACTATGCATACATCGAGAAACTCTGCTTGGCAGTGGTGTTTGCTACCAAAAAGCTATGCCACTACATGCTGAGCAACACTACGTATGTTGTGTCTAAGGAGAATCCATTGCGGTACATGATGAGTCATACTTATCATAGTAGTCGCACGGTGAAATGGATCATGTTGTTGATGGAATTTGACATAGAGTTTATTGGACAGAAATCCATCAAAGGACAGGTCATAGCCGATCAACTAGCAGAGGCTCCTCTCGAAGACGATCAGCCTCTGGTCATAGAACTACCCGATGATGGGGTCTTCCATGTCTCAGAATCACCAGATTCTGATGAGCCTGAGTCACAGGCCGACATAACCCTATTTTTTGATGGTTCTAAATGTGAGCAAGGTGGTGGCATGGGAATTGTATTCTTCACACCGCAAGGGGCTCCAATGCCTCTGTCCTTTAAATTAGACTTCCCATGCACCAACAATAATGCAGAGTATGAAGCCTTGCTCATAGGTCTTCAGACAACAATCACCATGAACATCAAACGACTGAACATCTTTGGTGATTCATTGTTAATTGTCAACCAAGTCAAAGGGGTATTCCAATGCAAATGCCCAGTTCTGTAGGCCTACAAAGCCCTTGTGGACAAATTCCTAGCAAAGCTTGAGTGGTACGACATCGAGGCACTCCCTCGATCATCGAATCATTTTGCGGACACTATGGCCTCCTTGGGGTCACTAATCCCGCAAGACCTTTTCGGTGATATGACAACCATTCAAGTCAAAACACTATCGCAATCCATGATGGACCGTGCAAGTTCTAACTTGACGCCAGGAATCCACATGATCCAGATTGAACCATCCTCGGATAAGTTCTCTCGAATCCATGATCATCTGAAACATGCCAACTGGGGGTCCTTGTTCTCCCCTACTCCCATTAATAGCAACACAACGCTATTCTTACAAGTTCTCTCCCACTCAACGTTTGCTAGGGATGAACTTCAAGAGGGATTGGTTGTTCATACCATCGAGGCTTTCGATCAGCAGGATTGGTATTTACCCATAAGGGACTACCTCAAGTTAGGTAACCTCCCACTTGGATTGACGCATGCCACAAAATGAGCATTCAAGCAGAAAGTGGCAAAGTATGTCTTGTTAGGAGACATTTTGTACCATCGTAGCTATGAAGGAATCCTCCTTCATTGCTTGGACCAGCAAGAGTCCACTTGGGCAATCGCCCAAGCGCACGATGGTACGTGTGGTGGCCACTTCAGTGGTATGGCCATCGCAAAGCGCATTCTTTGCATGGGCTATTATTGGCCATCTTTAGAGCGAGATTGTTGCGCATATGTAAGGAAGTGCGTGAAGTGTCAACATCATGCTAATTTGATACATGTACCTTCCTAGGCCTTGCAGATGATCCAATCGGCTTGGCCATTTTTGTAGTGGGGCTTAGATCTAATCGAAAAGATCTCCCCTACATCATCAGGTCATCACACGTTTATCATAATGGCCACAGAGTATTTCACCAAGTGGGTGGAAGCAGTTCCGCTTACCTCTACGATAGGACCCCGCATTATGGAGTTTATTTTGCATAACATCATATGTCATTTTGGTATTCCATCCAAAATAATCTCGGATAATGGGACGTCATTCAAGAACAAAGACGTGCATGCTTTGACCACAAAGTACAAAATTTAGCATAGTTTTTGACACCCTATTATCCGTAGGCAAATGGGCAAGCAGAGGCGTCAAACAAAATGCTAGTTGCCATCCTCAAAAATATAGTCGTAGATAGTCATAAGGATTGGCACATCCAAATCCCACTTGCCCTATGGGCTTATCGCACTAGCATTCGGACGCCCACTAGGGCAACTCCATTTTTGCTCGTGTATGGCTCCGAGGTAGTCATGCCTCTCGAGTTGGAAATTCCTTCCCTATGCATATCAATGCAAGAGTTCATCGATGATGACACTGCATGGTAGGCCCGGTTAGACCAGCTTACGTTGCTTGATGAATGATGCGTTAATGCTCTCGAGCATTTACGTATCTATCAAGAGCGACTTAAGAAAGCTTACAACATGAAAGTTCACCTGAGGGATTTTCAGGTTGGTGACTTGGTCTTAAAAGAGAACCAACAGAACTCTAGTTTGTCATCCCATCTAAGGGACAAGTTCATGGCAAATTGGTTAGGTCCATATGTAATTGATAGTAAAATAGGACCTGGAACATACCGGCTAGCCTCTCTTGATGGAATCAAGGAACTAGAACCCTTGAACATCAGTCATTTGTGACCATTCCATATCTAAAAGAGCCATATCCCAAAATGCTCAATATTTTAACAATCCTTGTTCATTCCAATCTCCAAGTTCAAATCCTTCTCAAAGCTCAGATTCCTACAATCGCTTGGTCAATCCCAAAATGCTCCAAGGATTCCTACATCATCCTTGGTCAATCCAAAATCTCCAAAGGATTCCTACAATCCTTGGTCAATCCCAAAATGCCCCAAAGGTTACCCATTACCACTGTTAAGTAACCAAAAATGCTCCAAGGATTCCCACAATCGCTTGGTCAAAAATAAGAAAATTCAAAAATAGTAAAATCATCAAAAATAACAAAAATTTGCATCTCATTTCCAGGCATACTCCAACTCATCACCACAATAAAAAGCTATTCTCGCATCTCATCTTCATATTCACAAAAATCAATCCATCAAAAACACAAAAATATGTAGCTGCATTAAGCATCACATCCATACATTGCATATTTGTGATCATACAGGTCAAAGGCACCATAGACTGTAATTACTCCACCAATCCATCTTGTTCCACATTTCTCCATTCTATAAGCAGTCCATCAAAAATAAATGCCATTCACTTCTTTTTACCATACAAGAGTCAGTGGTCTTCTAATGTATCAAGAGTTTTCGTCCTTCAGTCATCATATTGCTTTCTAGCCACGTACTGTACCAAGTCAGATAGATTTTACAAAGGTAGAGTTCTACTTGGATCACACCTTGTTACGTAGCATCCCAACACAAATTAAAACACATAAAAATTCCCAAGTTGTGTGAATGAAAGATGAAACCTGCATACAATCCAAGTCACCATAAGCGAAATGGTTATCTTGCTCATCCCCCTATGCGAATGACCCCAAGAATGCTGAGAGTTGGCAAAAGGACAAGCATCTTCCCTACCCAATTCCCCAAGAATCCCAAGTTCTCAAAAAGTTGCAAACATCATAAAATTTTGCAAAAAGTCAAAACTCCAAAAATTTGACATCACCACCAAAGTGCATACATCAAAAGGCACATACAATAGTGATTCTCATCACTCAAAATTCAAATCCCTTGCTCAAAAGAAAATATATATATAATAAAAATAAACAGTGATTTTTATCACTACAAAAGAGCAAGTATCCCAATACAATTGAAGAAAAGAAGGGAGTCGAACTTGAATCCCTGGAACTCTCAGCATTTCGACAGGTCATGAGGCAAACCTCAATACCGGTTTGGTGGATAGCCTATCGGTCACTGGTGGTAAACCTCCCGCATGACGATATATCTATCACATTAACTCATGTACAGATCAATGTTTGCATGTGGATGAGCTAGCTTATGGTATCCTAGATAGCACCGTAGATTAATCTGACTAAATACAACAAAGGAGTTAGTGGAGCTAATTAGGTGATCCTCAATACAAGTTTGGTTGATAGCCTATCTAGCACTGGCGGTATCCTGACAAATACCACATAAACGAACTCAATTGCACACACAGGGATGTGAAATAACTTGGTCAAAGACAAGTCCGATTCATACCTTGTCCAAAAGTCTTGTAAGATAAAGTACAGTCATGGCTAGTTAGTTAAAACCGTCTGAGTCTCAGAAAACCTTAGCTACATTCTAAACCAACTACGCTATCTTTCATCCTCGCATTGCCATCAACAATCGCCAAAACACAAAGGTCTAAACAGTCTATGGTGCTCTCGCCAAACAACACAAATTCAATTCATCCATTACATTTGCATATCCTAAAATTTAGAAACATTTGCATTCATCATAACATATGCATCCATCAAAATAAATTAACATGCATACATCCATACTCATCACTCATCATGCATAAAATCAAATCATCACTCGCATAAACAAAATAAAGTCATCTGTATATATCATCAAAAATGCCCGCAGGCTACAATGAACTGGTCCTGTGACCCCGCAACAAAATCCAAAAGCTCAAAACCCCCAAGCCTAGGGCGTCGGCCACCATGATCACGCAGGATCGGTGCGATGGGAACTACCCCCATGGTGTGGGTCCTATGAGACCCCTCAGGGGGCTACTGCTAGCCCCCGCATCATGCCTACTCGCCCCCTCATCCAGTCGCCTACATCGAGAGGATGCTGATTGCTCAGTCTCGCTCCCTCTCGAGCGGCATGATGATCCACCTCCACTGAATGTAGGGACCCACCCACCAAGGTGGCTAATCTCTGCCTCCAGCTCCAACCGCTACCGCACCAAGTCCATCTCCCACTGGCGATACGTAGCCAAGTTCTCATCGCATTGTGCCAAAGCCCTATCCCTCTCTGCCAGCTGCGTCCATAGGAGATCCCTCTCCCATGCAGCATCAGTACCCCCATCCTACCGATGGTAGGCAGCCAATGCATTCTCTCACTCTACTGCATGCACAAGAGATCCCTCTCCCATAGCACGTCCCCAGCTCCTCATCGTGCCTCCTCAATAGCCCCTCCAATCATGCATTCTTAGCATAACCTAGACTTCATGTCCTCCAAATCCGCCTGAGGCATGGGCATCTCTAGAATAGTAGCCTGCTCTGGCTCCCACTGCTCCGTGATGTCCTACATCTCCGACTGATCCAAAACCCCAAAATCCACATCCTCATCCTCCACCTCCACCATGTCTGCATCCTCCCGAGGAGCTCCCCAATCATCTCCTGGTGCCTCGACACCCTCCCCCACTTTGCTGCCTCTGCCTCCTAGTGGCCCCTCTCCCCGCCATCACCATAGTACCCACCACTGGTCATACTCTACGGTAGTCCCGACGTCATCCACATCCGGGACGTCGATCACTACATCTGAATCCTCGCCTAGTGGCACGATGACCGGTCGATCCAGAGTCCTCTCGTCCCCCGATGTCGATAGACCATGGGCTCACTCGACAACCCCTGGCGCACCCCAAACTATCATGTCACCCAACTATAAGGGAAGAACTCATGCTCGGTCCCATGTCGCCCAATCAGCCACCGCTCCCTACATACTCATCGGAGCCACTCTCCAGCCTTCGACCAGGCTGGACAGTCCTGATAGGGGCACCAGAACACCTCCCCTAGAGTAAGCCGAGCGAAGGCATCGACATAGTGCCCTACGACACCTGCCCACCATCGACTCTATCCCTGCTCCTCAGACCGCCACCATAGAACCGCATAGCCTATATCCTTATCCTCCATCTCCGTTCGAGTCATCCATGGTAACCCTACTGGCCTCTCCACCGCTATGTGTTGCCAAGCCCAGCTCTGCAATAGATAGCTACAGCTAATCCCCTTCCATATAGCTCACCATAGAGCTCACCATAGAGCTATGCCAATAGATCTATCCCCACCTCATGATCAGCGATGCCTCCATCGGGCACTCCACCAGCTAGACCACATCCAGCAGGTTCCACGGGAACCTCGCACCTGACGAGTCAGGTAGCAACATGTTGGAAATGAGGCCCATGAGTACTGCGTGCCTCACTCCCAACACCCCTCTCTCAAGCCACCATCGGACCAAAATCCCACCAATCTGGCAGTCACCCTCTGCCCTCTCCACTGGGCTCTCCACACCCAACTCCTCCCCATGCCCAAAGCATCGTATCAATTGTCCATTGATCACGCGATGACATTCTGATCGGCAGTCCATCTATCAGAATCCATAGAAGCCGATAGACATCCTCCAAGGTCACTATCATCTCCCCTATTGGGAGATGGAAGGTGTTGGTCCGAGGATCCCATAGGTTGATCAGGGCCATCAGATAGGCCCGATCCCCGACCACAGGCTCCAGTCGAGTCACCTGCTTGAGCCCAAGGGCATCAAGCCACTCCTAGTCAGCCACAGTTAGCGCCCCACGCTTCAAGAAATAGGTACACGATACCGGCTCTTCACAACCTGCAAAAAAAACAACACAAAAACATTAAAATCATGAAAAATTGTACAACAATAACATGAATATACAACACTGCCTACCAATGTACAACTCAAAAACAACAAAATTCACAAAAATTCAAAAAAAAAAAAAAAAAAAACAAATAGTTTGTCAGTCTTAGGGTTTCTGTACTCTAAGTTTAAAACTCAACAACATAAAAACACAAAAACATTTTTAACAAAAATAGTTTATCAATCTTAGGGTTTTTACTCTAAGTTTAAAACTAACAACAACATAAAAACACAAAAACATTTTTTTAACTATAGTTGTCAGTCTTAGGGTTTATGTATTCTAAGTTTAAAATTGACAAAGTTTGCACAAACAAAACAAAATTAAAATAACAGTTTTTAACCTAGGGTTTTCACCTACATTTTAAAACTGACAAGTTCAACCTAAAAAACTAGGGTTTTACGTTCCATTTATCCTAGGGTTTTAGTTTAGCAAAATCAAAATTTTCTAAATTTCTTCATTTTTAACAAAGAAAAATAAAATTTCAACCTAGGTTTAAACTACGTTTTCCATTCAGTTTTAAGCTAAGTCTTGGTTTGTGTTCAGCTCAGTTTTAGGGTTTCAATTTTAATTTTGGAAAACAACATAACAAAGAAAATTAAACAAATCACTTGTAGTTTTAAAACATATAACAAACAAAAGCAATAACGCTAAGGAGCACTTAATGGTCTCGCTTCGGCTCCACCACTCGATCCAGTCTATGCACTCATGATGTCAGGAGAAATTCTAGAGCTTCGCTTCACAGAATTAACCTCCTCCTCCTCGAGCTCCAAATCGCAAGAAAATTCGAATGCAAATGAGCCCAAACCCTAGTTTTGGCCTTTAAATAGGCTTTTTGAGCTTATATTCGTTCCTCCCTAGGATGAGCACTCTGGTTAGCACTCGTCCCACCCTGGGACGAATACTAAACTGGTATTCGTCCCACCCCGGAATGAATTCAGGGCAAAAATTTCAAAAACAACAAAAATTGAACAAAAATGCACCAAAACAGCTAATAAACTTGCCCGATGAAAGTGCTTTTGCACTTGACATCTCGGGCATGCAAAATAGATGTCGAGGTCACAAATCCTCACTATCCTATTCCCTAAGAAGGCTACCATAGCCGGACCACTCCACGGGAAGACGAATTTTTAAGAATTTCCACCCTAAACGGCATCAACAAAAGGGTCAAAACCCAACCAAAAATAGTAATAACATTGTCGAACGAAGGCGCCTTTACGCCTGACATTCTTGGCATCCAAAATAGACATTGGGGCTACAAATTGTCACTATCCTACTCCCTAAGAAGGCTACCATAGCCAGACCGCTCCACGGGAGGACGGATTTTTGCCAATTTTAGCTCCAAAATGCGTCACAAAAAGGGTTAACACCCACCAAAAATAGGTCTAAATGTCAAAAAACTGCACACACATTCAACGATAAGCATCTGAAGGCACCTTTGCACAAGTCATCTTGGGTCAAGCGACTCATCGCTTTTCTCATGAAGGTCATTCCCTCATCGATTCATCGCTTGAGGGGGTAGTCACACTTAGTCACCAATCAACAAATACACACCCAATTAAGGAAAATGACATGCATTCAAAGAATCATTGACAAAGACAATCACGCTCCTGCTTGGGGTAGTAAACAAGCAATAATCACAAGCTGATCAAATCACTTGGCATTTCATGAATCATGAACTCAAGGTTCTCACAGACAAAAGGTTGCGCCCTTTGCCTATTCATGACTGATCAATGTCCAAGATCAAGTAACACCTCACCGAAAAAGGTTAACACTTGAATTAAGTTCCTTCGCTCGTCAGAAGCAAGGATTCAAGAATGCATGCCCTTTCCATACTTGGGGCATCAAAAGTTGGTTAGGTTACTGAGAAACCCTAATCATTAGTGCTTTGGTTATCTATTTTTGCTCGGCGCTGTGCCATGCACAGCGCATCCCAAAAAGGGGCATCTATAGACACCAAAATAGCACCAATCCGATTATGTGACTGCAAACACTGATCGCATTGACACACACAGCCCCAAGGGCAGCCCCCAGAGGTTAAACAGTGGTCCTAACCACTCTCACAACAGTTTTGGAAGGTCAGAGATCAATTTGGCACCTTCAAGCACTTTGCTCAATATCCGTTCCACCCTAGAACGAATTCAAACTGGGATTCACCCCACCCAGGGACGAATTCTAGATTCACTCCAAGGTGGGGTGAATTGCAGGTTTGATGGGAAAAAAGTCAAATCTTGACAAATGGTAGCTCAGATCCACCACTCAACGCTTCCTTCATCGCATGGGAGTATGGGTGAGCGTTTTTGAGCGTTAGAGGCAATTACAAGGGCAGTCATGAAGTCCCTATTCAGGGAGGAATCTCCTTCCCCTTGGGAAGGCATGATTGCCAAGTGGCGCCTCTGCATGCCCATTTCAAGAGACCTCCAGGTCTATAAATTGGTGAGTTTCCTCACCCCAAAATATAGAGAGAAGGAGCATTTTAGAGCAACGAAGTGCTGTCATTTTATTGTCATACCTCACACCTTTTGGATTTGCGCCTTTCACATCCTTGATCTCCTTTAGAGGGGAGGTCATTGGGTGACTATTGGGAGGATGAATATTGAGCCCAAAACCCAACATTTGGCCACAATATCCCACCAAATTTTTTGAAAATACCACACAAGAGGTTTTGGACCCATCCCAAGTGGATTGGTGCCGAAATCAGGCCTCAAACGGTGGGCGGCCTGCCCCATGGGCGCCCCCTCCCACACTGCCACAGTCCTAATCGCCCCCTTCGGAGCGATGGGAATTCCATGGTAGACTTGCTTTCTTTCATTTTTGCATTCAATTCTATGATGCTTAGATAGGTTGTCATTTAAATTTCGTCTCGTTTTGAACAATTTTGATCATATTTCTATCTTTGCTCGCTTCTACTAATCTACAGGTAGCATCATCAAATTCCCATTGATGGAGGCCAAATTGGGAAAATATGACCATCTGGGTCTTCCCAAAATGCCCCCAATTAGCTAACCCCAAGTTTGCAGGTCTTTTGGAGCTTCCTAGGTAGGACATTTGGGACAGTACCTTTTCGGCATTTTGTTGCAGGTGAATTCGTCCCGCCCCGGAGCGAATTCAAATCGGCGAGGAATTTCTTGACTGTTATTTTTGTAGGGCCTTCCTGGTGGTGTCTTGATGCCCCTATCAAATTTTTAGAGCTTTTGGATTCATTTTAGTCATAGTTTAATTCATTTTTCTTATTCACTTATCGTAGGCTTGGGGATTGCATGCTTTGTTTTATCCGTAGGTGCTACTGACTATTTCTTGTTCCTTTGAATGCAGGGTCTGGACATCGGAGGAGCAGCAAGGAGTCGAGACTCATCAACGCAAGTGGCGGTGACATTTGGTCCGCCCATTTTACATGTGGGCACGCGGAAGAAGGAAAGGCACCCATGGATGTAACAAGAACGCATACTTAAACGCTCCTAGCCCTTGGAAGGGGAGGATGCGCATTGTAACCGAGTTGTGAAACATATCAATAAAAAGGGCTGTCTTCTTTATTCACATTTGTTTCATTTTGATTCGCTCATGCTTTTCCCTCTTTTCATGCACTTTCAAATTCCTAGGATTTAGCGCTAAGTTCGGTTCTCGTTTGCATCGCATCTTCGCTTTCCTTTTTGCTTCCGTATCCTCGTGCTTTCAAGAAGAATACAAATGATGTGGAGCATAACTTGGTCGACATTCATGACTCAATTATCATGGTAAAAGCAAAATGGAAAAGCTTTCAAGAAGGTTTAGAGAAGAGGAGAAAAAAGTTAGTTGAAAAAAATTGAGACTACTCTGTGGAACTCATTCCTATATAGATACATGCCTACATCCATCCATCCTTATCTTGAGTTTGTCAAAGCAGCAGTGAAATACTATGACTTGGAGACATCGATGATATACAATACATAGAAGAAAATATTGTTCACCATCATCGAGGATTCAATCAGAAGAGAATTTGGAATGGGAGAACAACCATGTACAAGACTTAAGTCCATTAGCATAGCTGAACAAAAAAGTTGTTTATAAAAGGCTACTTTTGTATCATGGCTAACGAAGTGTATAGGAAAAATCCTTGAGGACTTTCCAAAGAACCCTATTAAGTTGGAAAACATCAAGGATACTCTACAAATAATATTGTCTATATTATCTATAATTCTACGGTTATATTATGATGAATTTATATATTTTTACCAATTATCCCTTTCCTATGTGGTCACTAATACACAAAATTATGATGGGACCACTGGAACTAACCCTAAATTTTTTGACTAGGCCTATTCTCCAAGCACTCAAATCCATAGCTAATTAGTTTCCCTAAAGCTAAAAGAGCAAAATATTTCACTATCCATCATTCCTAACCTGGTTGTTTCTCTTCAATATGCCCCAAGAGTTGCATAGTATGAAGCTTATTAAGGTAGATAAAAATCAACCACACTCAGTGGTGTATTATGCTCTAGTCCTTAGAGAAACATATTCTTATTTAGTTTTTAATAGAAGTTTTCTAGGACTAGTGTTTTCATATATCTATGGTCCAATACCCCACCTTAGTTATAAAGTTGTAGATATATTAAGAGGTAAGACGAGAGAAATAAGGGATTGGTAATTATTTCTAGATGACAAAATAATTAAAATCTATGGTTTTTTTTAACTCCATATCTATTGTCATACTACGTCATGGATTGCGTATTTGGCATGGAACTCTATAGGCATATAGATGAAACAAATGAGAATTTTGGCTGTCAAGCCAAAAATACTTACACCTATTGGTACCACTATAGGTTTGGAGATATTACAATGAAAACGAGGGAAAAGAAAATATGTTTGGATGATGATCTCAATGTCCTTTAGTTACTAGTTGTGCCCCACATGTGACACTATGATTCAAAGGGTAAACTCAAGGTAATATTAGCTCAATTAAACAATACAATGCTTGCATTTTATCACTTGTCATGGTCAAAAATCAAGCAATTCAAAAATAATGATGAGGACAATGCTATGGTGATGAATATCCTCAAGATGTAAGATAAATATTCATGAAGGACTTGCTATGTGTACATACATATCTATGATCCACAAGGAACAAGGAGCAATGAATACACAAATACCTCATAGACAAGATCAAGCAAGATCTAGAATAAGAAGACAATATGATGAGAGAGTGGTGGATATCATGTTGTGAATATGGAATTCAAAAAAGACCTTATCCAACACCTCTAATAAATGGTTTAAGGATGAATTTAAATTTCAATATTAGACATGGATGAGTAAGAATAAGGGAGAAACATATTTGGGTCTAAATATACAAAATTATGAAGAGGAAACATATCAAGAAGAAGAGGAAGAAGTCCCTCACCTAGGTCCCATAGAGGTAGACCCACTAATAGAATATGTGAATTCTAAGGAGGATGCAAATTTAGATTATGTGCCTCTTTAGAGAATATGGAGAACACAATAAATAAAGGTTGAAGCAATTGAAGGCATTCGAATAACATATATTATGTCAAAACCTGAAGAGGAAGAACCAAATACACATAATTCTAAAAGCAAAGAAGCCTATAAGGTGACATCCACAATGAGAATAGATGAAGCAATAAATGTAGAGAAATTCAAACCTTTGGCTTAGCAAGAAGGTCCTAATGAGAAGCAAAAGAGAAAATAACATCTTGGCACGAAGGAGAAAGAGGAGATAATATTAGCTTAAATTAAACAATTGGAATAGTTTATCCAACATAGTAATGCATAAATTGAATTTTTCAAAGCATCAGTCTAGAAGCCAGTATCAAAAGCAAAAGGAAGAGGTACATCTACTTTTTTCCTTCTCTTAATTAAATTGTACCACCAGTTCAAAAATCTATGTATGAATATCCACCTTCACCACCTAGCCCTACTAGTGAAGCTATTCCCCTACATAATTTAATACCAACAACAATTTCTTCCACCCCTGTATAGGAGGTGCAAGAAACCTCAACCCTTGTAAATATTCAAACCCTTATAAAAACCACGATTATAGCAATAAACCTATCAATTGTAATTTTATCACCCTTTTGGCCTACCTTTACACCTTCCACTGCTACTAATAATCCCTTATCAAAGGTATTTTTGATAATTTAAGACATCAAAGCAAATATTCAAAAGTGAGAAAAGCAGAAAGAACTACATTATGAAATAGAGCTAGCAACCACTTGAATGTATGATGGCATAGACCAGATTACGAAAGAATGCATAAATATTATTGCATATTGAAAGGTGAAAATCCAATTGTAGAGATGATAGCAAAATATTATCATGTCATGGTATAGAAGTACATATTTAAAATATTGAAGATAGGCACAATTCAATCCATGGGCACTAAAGTAGATACTTTGTTATTGCAAAGCAATTAGTTAGATGTCAAACTTTTGGCTATGGAAAAGAAGATAAAAAATCTGGAACAAATGTTGAGAAAGGCAAAGATAGAAAAATATAGCCTCAAGAATGAGATTTTGGAACTAAATAATATTTTAGACAAATCTTCCACTGAGGAGCAGCTACAACAAAAGGATGAACAAATACATAAATTAGAAGGATAATTTCAACAAAAAAGTAATAAAGTGTATGCACAAGTAAAAGAATTAGAATGAATTAAGTCAAAGCTACAAGGTCAAGAAGAGATACTAATAGTAGTGCAACAAGAATTGGAGAATGAAATAAGGAATCCCAAGGACAAAATGATCTCCCAGGAAATGCTGAAATATTCTAGAAGCCAATACTAGATGAAAAACAAGAATATAGCAATAGAGGCTTTTTCGCTTATGACAAGAACAACCAATACTATGAAATTAATTTAGGATGCTAA
The DNA here is from genome assembly GCA_028583015.1 of Wollemia nobilis. Taxonomy (NCBI): domain Eukaryota; kingdom Viridiplantae; phylum Streptophyta; class Pinopsida; order Araucariales; family Araucariaceae; genus Wollemia; species Wollemia nobilis. The sequence goes on from JAQPPZ010015050.1 coordinate 1,924,352, forward strand.
GGAATAGTTCACCAATGCCAAATAAGAACTAATGACTGGAATAAAACAAGCTTAAATTATCTAAGAGATTCTAAAAAATTAAGAACAATTCCCATAATTTCTCAAGCACTCACAGAGATATCTAGGAAAAGTAAAGTTTCATATATGATCAGATCATCATTAAAGGTCGACTAAATATAGAAGTATGAGATTTAATCAGTCATCTCAAGGAAAGCAACAACAAGATTTAGTTGGTAGTCATTTAACTCATAGAGCTTGGTTTTCCAAGGTTTTGGGATGCAAGCAGGTATTTCTACACCAAGAAATAATTAGGTCAATTTTTGGCCTAGCAGGTCAAAAACAAAGGTGAAATTAACACACTACCTAAGCCCCTAATGATAGATTGAATCATTGTATTCATTAACAGTCTCACTAATCTCCTAGGAATGACTACAAAACTAATTAAAATGTGCAAGGACCCTTATTATGATTGCTATTATTAGATACAAAATCTCCTCTATGAATTTGCAACAATAAATATTCCCTCCTAGAAAACATGGGATAAGATTTACATGCTATTTCATCTGCTAGAAACCCAAGTAGCTAGTCAATAATGAGAAACATTTAGAGTAGCTCAAGGAGGTCCAAAATAGGTCAATAGTATGATTAAGGCTTCAAAACTGGGAAGCACCCCTTGTGCAAGTAAATCTAAAAAATAAATTGTGTCAATTTGACTCCTTAGTCTAGTGGATAAGGCTAGATGGGTTTGATGCTTCTACAAGCACAAACCCTCCTATGAGGTGACAAAAATGTGTGTAAAATTCTCTACCCACATCCATATATGGCTAGGGAGATAATTTTTTTTAATAAGATACCCTCCATATTTGCTAAGGTTGTTGGATATCTATACAAGTGATTGGATCAAAAGAAAAACAAGGCATGCAAGGGTAAGAACAAGATTTTGTAGTATGAAAATAATTTAGCACATGGTGGTTAAAATCAAGGAAGCCCAAACTAATTTTTGGCTAAGTCAAGCAAGTTGACCAAATTAATTTGAGTATTGATGTTAGTAAAAGGGTAACAAAAGCCCTCCATCTGACATGCAACACCATGAGTAGATAATCATCTTGATGTTAGCAAGGAAACATACATAATTTGGATTGATATGGAAAAGCACCTAATTCTTTAAAGAAAAAAGTATTATTAAATATAAGAGTCTAACATCCAATACAATAGTAGAGCCTATTAAGTATTTTGATTCTCAATGTTAGATGATTTTGAATGCTTATGTCATTAGGTGTATCATAAAAACCTAGCTTAACCAAATGATGAAATAAAAAAATTCCAAGGAATGAACTGAATCTGGCATTTGGTAAAGTGCTTCATTCATTTAAGGAATCGAAAGAGATCCAAATAGTTTTGAATGCTAATGTTATCAATAGGTACCAAAATATTTGGCAAGATATGAATAGAGAACTTGATACTCAACAAAATAATAGGGACAGGTTGAAGAATACATCAAACAAAAGCATGCACTAAAATACTTAGACATGCTCATAATAAATGAATAAGTCGTCATAAGACCCTAGCAACCTTGAAGCTTCTATGATTGACACTTTTTCTATTACAACCAAGGAGGTAGTAGGATAACTAATCATAATGAACATGTCAAAATATTTTGTGCACTAGATGAAGACACAATAATTGCCACTCCAAATACAACAAGAGCAAGCCATATGAACACCATAATGCCAAATTAGTTACAATAGACTAAACTGAAAGAGCAAGTACATGTGCTATAGTAGCTTCTCAAACTTGTAACTCAATATCTATGCTATCATGACAAATTGCCAATTGTAATTGTAAATCTATATATACTAAGATATAAGCCATTCTAGAGGTTGGCTCTTTGGCATTTGCAATTGGCATAATTGTATTGATTGAGGCTATACACATTTTGAATGAATATTGGATTATTTTTTGGCTTCTTGCTCAAGTTTCTCTCTAAACATGTATGTATGTCTCATTGGGTAGTTAAACATTTCTATTAAATCTAGAAATATATAATTCTGCATTCTAGATTTACTATTATAGTTTTGAAATGACTTAGCAATGCTTGTACATTTTTCATGATTAATTGTTTTAAAGCAGAACAATAGAAAGCTAGTTTTTTAGGTAGTTTAGTCAAATTTCAAATTTGATATACTTTTCACTATGTCTCTTGATGTTGTTGAATCTATACCACTTTCAATTTAGTCTTCTAACCCTTTGCATTTATTACTTTAGTCTACAATGCCCCATTTAGTTAGATTAGCTAGATACATAGAAGCCAACCTTCTACTAAGGTTGACTTAGAGACCCATATTTATGAGGAATCCAATATTGATCGATGTCTTGAGGGTGCATCTCATCCACTTACGAATATTTTAGACCAAGAGTACCCAATGGGTCCAACTAGGTTTACCCAAGAATAATATCCATATCATACATGGTTATGACATAAAGTTTTGACTATAAATCGTATTTATAAATAATGATCTTCAAATCTTCAAAAACTTGAACATTTTCACCTGCAAGTTGTTTGTCCTTAATATTATTTGCTTGTGTCTGTAACCTCTACGTTAGATCAATATTGAACATATTTTACTTCCTACTAGGGTTTATGGAAATAATAATATTTTCCTTTTGAATTCATCCATGAACCTACAAAAGTCACATTGTAATATTTTGGTCTAATTTTAAATATTATTAAGTCTAGTACCAAACTATAATAAAATCACCATTTAGATCAAGCACACTATAATGCCTCCCTTCAAATATGAATGATTTCTATTATATAAATCTCTCAATCAAAGTATGATAACTTATATATTATAAAACTTATAATTGACTATTTTATTTGTGAATGCATTATCTCGCTTTGAAAATTCAATAAAAATATTTTCTATTTTTAGATATTTTACTTATCCAATATTTTATCTATCATTATTATATTGACATTATTTAAATTTAATTATAAAAATTTGTAATTGTTGTGTTCCATGTACAATGCTTAAGAATATAATGGAAGGTATTTAATATCCAAGAGACCAAAATTAACCTATGGATAATTATTTTAAAAAGAGCCATGGTTACTAACAATAAAATATGATCCTAATATATTTTTTCTTGTGATGTTAATCTATTATTGCTAGTTTTGATGATGAATTCTTCCACTTTCTCTACTTTATTCACCTCAAAAAAATCTTGCATTGATTCCAATGCTAGAGTATCAACATAGATAGCTTAGATATTGTTGTATGTCTCTATTGTTTGAATCACTCAATCAAAGTATCAAAACTTACTTTTTACATAACTTTTAGTTGAATAGTTTCTTTATGGATGAATTATCTCCCTTTGACAACTCAATAAAAATATTTTCTATTTTTAGAGATTATTTTACTTCTTATCCTCTATCTTATCTACCATTATTATATTACCATAATGTAATTTTAATGACAAAAAGTTATAATTGATGTGTAGCATATAGAATAAAATAAAAGGATTTTGACATCATGGGATAAAAAGCATTCATGGGGTAACACTTTCCAAAGAACCATGATTACTAACCTGTTGGTCAAAAGTCTGCCCTAGGAAAAAATGTATGTATGCACCCTAGATCCGACCAATATTGGAAGGCTAAAGAAAAGAAATTTCCTTCAGGACAATCTTCATATGGGGTTGGTTCCCTTGCTACTCTAAACCTGCACAACTCTGCTCAACAAGTCCACTCAGAACCTTCTCAAATCTGCTCAACAGGTCCACTCAAATTTTGTCCTAATCTTCTCAACAAGATCACATAGAACTTGTTCAAAATTTCTCAACAATATCACACATAACTTGTTAAAATCTACTCAACAAGCTCACACAGAACTTGTCCAAATCTGCTCAATCATCTCACATGGAACTTGTCCAAATATGATTAAGAAGCTCACACAAAACTTGTCCAAATCTACTCAACAAGCTCACACAAAACTTATCCAGATATTTCTGAATAAGTACTCTCTATGAATTGCTCAAATATATATTGTAAGCTTCCACAAAATATCACACAAAATCAGTCCACAAGTCTTCTCAAAGACTTACCTCAAATATTCTTAACAAGTCCACACAGAACTTGTTCAATCTCATGGAAACATAAAGAGAATTATTAGAGACTCCATATGTTCTATACTCCCTGTTCAATCACTTTCTCAACTCAAATAAATATCATAGAAGCATAAAGAGAATTGTTAGAGACTCAATATGTTCTATTCACACAACTCAATATCTTTCACAAATCAAATAAAAATATAGAATAGTTTGTTTTATGGAACTTGAACAATCACTTCATACATCCACTTGACTAGGCTCAATAAACTCTACTCTACCAATCACTTCAAGAAACAACTCTTGCTCACAAACCCTAGTCCAAGCATGTATCATCCAACTCAAAATGTTTCCAATAATCCTTAACAACAAATCTCACATAACAATGATACCCATGATCTTTTCAAACTCTAGTTCAAGTTCTTTGCATAACAACTCACTTCAACAACCATGCTTATCAAGCAAGTATTTAAACACAAATCTCAATTTTAGAAAACCTTGAAGCATTAAATCAAACACTTCACTCAACCAATTATCTCAACAACAATGCTTATAAAACAAGGTTTTAATCAAAAATCTCAATTTCAAAAAACCTTGAAGCATCAACTCAATTTTTTTGAAAAGGAAACCCTAATCAAATCCTTTTCACTCCAAACTTAATTTTCAAGTAATCCAAACAACCAACTCAAGGGTAGTCCCCAGAGGTTAAACAGTGGTCCTAACCACTCTCATAGTAGTTTTGGAAGTTCAGAGATCAATTTGGCACCTTCAAGCACTTTGCTCAATATTCGTTCCACCCTAGAATGAATTCAAACTGGTATTCGCCCCACCCAAGGATGAATTATGGATTCGCTCCAGGGTGGGGTGAATTGCAGGTTTGATGGGAAAAAATTCAAATCTTGACAAATGGTAGCTCAGATCCGCAACTCAACGCTTCCTTCATCGCATGGGAGTATGGGTGGGCGTTTTCGAGCATTAGAGGCATTTACAAGGTCAGTCATGAAGTCCCTATTCAGGGAGGAATATCCTTCCCCTTGGGAAGGCATGATTGCCAAGTGGTGCCTCTGCATGCCCATTTCAAGAGACCTCTAGGTCTATAAATTGGTGAGTTTCCTCACCCCAAAATATAGAGAGAAGGAACATTTTAGAGCAACGAAGTGCTGTCATTTTATTGTCATACCTCACACCTTTTGGATTTGTGCCTTTCACATCCTTGATCTCCTTTAGAGGGGAGGTCATTGGGTGACTATTGGGAGGACGAATATTGAGCCCAAAACCTAAAATTTGGCCACAATATCCCACCAAATTTTTTGATAATACCACACAAGAGGTTTTGGACCCATCCCAAATGGATTGGTACCGAAATCAGGCCTCAAACTGTGGGCGGCCTGCCCCATGGGCGCCCCCTCCCACACTGCCACAGTCCTAATTGCCCCCCTTCGAAGTGATGAGAATTACGTGGCAGAATTTCTTTCTTTCATTTTTGCATTCAATTCTATGATGCTTAGATAGGTTTTCATTTAAATTTCGTCTTGTTTTGAACAATTTTGATCATATTTCTATCTTTGCTCGCTTCTACTAATCTACAGGTAGTATCATCAAATTTTGGTTGATAAAGGCCAAATTGGGAAAATCTGACCATATGGGTCTTCCCAAAATTCCCCCAATTAGCTAACCCCAAGTTTGCAGGTCTTTTGGAGCTTCCTAGGTAGGACATTCAGGGTAGTACCTTTTTGGCATTTTATTGTAGGTGAATTCGTCCTGCCCCAGAGCGAATTCAAATCGGCAAGGAATTTCTTGACTATTATTTTAGTAGGGCCTCCATGGTGGTTTCTTGATTCCCCTGTAAAATTTTTAGAGCTTTTGGATTCATTTTAGTCATAGTTTAATTCATTTTTCTTATTTACTTATCGTAGGCTTGGGGATTGCATGATTTGTTTTATCTGTAGGTGCTACTGACTATTTCTTGTTCCTTTGAGTGCAAGGTCTGAACATCAGAGGAGTAGCAAGGAGTCGAGACTCATCAACACAAGCAGAAGTGACATTTGGTCCTCCCATTTTACATGTGGGCACACGGAAGAAGGAAAGGCACCCATGGATGTAACAAGAATGCATACTTAAATGCTCCTAGCCCTTGGAAGGGGAGGATGCACATTGTAACCGAGTTGTGAAACATATCAATAAAAAGGGCTGTCTTCTTTATTCACATTTTTTTCATTTTGATTTGCTCATGCTTTTCCCTCTTTTCATGTACTTTCAAATTCCTAGGATTTAGCGCTATGTTCGGTTCTGTTTGCATCACATCTTCGCTTTCCTTTTTGCTTCTGTATCCTTGTGCTTTCAAGAAGAATACAAATGATGTGGAGCATAACTTGGTCGACATTCATGACTCAATTATCATGGTAAAAGCAAAATGGAAAAGCTTTCAAGAAGGTTTAGAGAAGAGGAGAAAAAAGTTAGTTGAAAAAAATTGAGACTACTCTGTGGAACTCATTCCTATATAGATACATGCCTACATCCATCCATCCTTATCTTGAGTTTGTCAAAGCAGCAGTGAAATACTATGACTTGGAGACATCGATGATATACAATACATAGAAGAAAATATTGTTCACCATCATCGAGGATTCAATCAGAAGAGAATTTGGAATGGGAGAACAACCATGTACAAGACTTAAGTCCATTAGCATAGCTGAACAAAAAAGTTGTTTATAAAAGGCTACTTTTGTATCATGGCTAACGAAGTGTATAGGAAAAATCCTTGAGGACTTTCCAAAGAACCCTATTAAGTTGGAAAACATCAAGGATACTCTACAAATAATATTGTCTATGTTATCTATAATTCTAGGGTTATATTATGATGAATTTATCTATGATTACCAATTATCCCTTGCCTATGTGGTCACTAATACACAAAATTATGAGGGGACCACTGGTACTAACCCTATGTTCTTTTACTAGGCCCATTTTCTAAGCACTCAAATCCATAACCAATTAGTTTCCATAAAGCTAAAAGAGCAAAATATTTCACTATCCATCATTCCTAACCTGGTTGTTTCTCTTCAATATGCCCCAAGAGTTGCATAGTATGAAGCTTATTAATGTAGATAAAAATCAACCACACTCAGTGGTGGATTATGCTCTAGTCCTTAGAGAAACATATTATTATTTAGTTTTTAATAGAAGTATTCTAGGACTAATTTTTTCATATATCTATGGTCCAATACCCCACCTTAGTTATAAAGTTGTAGATATATTAAGAGGTAAGATGAGAGAAATAAGGGATTGGTAATTATTTCTAGATGACAAAATAATTAAAATCTATGGTTTTTTTTAACTCCATATCTATTGTCATACTACGTCATGGATTGCGTATTTGGCATGGAACTCTATAGGCATATAGATGAAACAAATGAGAATTTTGGCTGTCAAGCCAAAAATACTTACACCTATTGGTACCACTATAGGTTTGGAGATATTACAATGAAAACAAGGGAAAAGAAAATATGTTTGGATGATGATCTCAATGTGCTTTAGTTACTAGTTGTGCCCCACATGTGACACTATGATTCAAAGGGTAAACTCAAGGTAATATTAGCTCAATTAAACAATACAATGCTTGCATTTTATCACTTGTCATGGTCAAAAATCAAGCAATTCAAAAATAATGATGAGGACAATGCTATGGTGATGAATATCCTCAAGATGTAAGATAAATATTCATGAAGGACTTGCTATGTGTACATACATATCTATGATCCACAAGGAACAAGGAGCAATGAATACACAAATACCTCATAGACAAGATCAAGCAAGATCTAGAATAAGAAGACAATATGATGAGAGAGTGGTGGATATCATGTTGTGAATATGGAATTCAAAAAAGACCTTATCCAACACCTCTAATAAATGGTTTAAGGATGAATTTAAATTTCAATATTAGACATGGATGAGTAAGAATAAGGGAGAAACATATTTGGGTCTAAATATACAAAATTATGAAGAGGAAACATATCAAGAAGAAGAGGAAGAAGTCCCTCACCTAGGTCCCATAGAGGTAGACCCACTAATAGAATATGTGAATTCTAATGAGGATGCAAATTTAGATTATGTGCCTCTTTAGAGAAGATGGAGAACACAATAAATAAAGGTTGAAGCAATTGAAGGCATTCGAATAACATATATTATGTCAAAACCTGAAGAGGAAGAACCAAATACACATAATTCTAAAAGCAAAGAAGCCTATAAGGTGACATCCACAATGAGAATAGATGAAGCAATAAATGTAGAGAAATTCAAACCTTTGGCTTAGCAAGAAGGTCCTAATGAGAAGCAAAAGAGAAAATAACATCTTGGCACGAAGGAGAAAGAGGAGATAATATTAGCTTAAATTAAACAATTGGAATAGTTTATCCAACATAGTAATGCATAAATTGAATTTTTCAAAGCATCAGTCTAGAAGCCAGTATCAAAAGCAAAAGGAAGAGGTACATCTACTTTTTTCCTTCTCTTAATTAAATTGTACCACCAGTTCAAAAATCTATGTATGAATATCCACCTTCACCACCTAGCCCTACTAGTGAAGCTATTCCCCTACATAATTTAATACCAACAACAATTTCTTCCACCCCTGTATAGGAGGTGCAAGAAACCTCAACCCTTGTAAATATTCAAACCCTTATAAAAACCACGATTATAGCAATAAACCTATCAATTGTAATTTTATCACCCTTTTGGCCTACCTTTACACCTTCCACTGCTACTAATAATCCCTTATCAAAGGTATTTTTGATAATTTAAGACATCAAAGCAAATATTCAAAAGTGAGAAAAGCAGAAAGAACTACATTATGAAATAGAGCTAGCAACCACTTGAATGTATGATGGCACAGACCACATTACGAAAGAATGCATAAATATGATTGCATATTGAAAGGTGAAAATCCAATTGTAGAGATGATAGCAAAATATTATCATGTCATGGTATAGAAGTACATATTTAAAATATTGAATATAGGCACAATTCAAGCCATGGGCACTAAAGTAGATACTTTGTTATTGCAAAGTAATTAGTTAGATTTCAAACTTTTGGCTATGGAAAAGAATATCAAAAATCTGGAACAAATGTTGAGAAAGGCAAAGATAGAAAAATATAGCCTCAAGAATGAGATTTTGGAACTAAATCATATTTTAGACAAATCTTCCACTGAGGAGCAGCTACAACAAAAGGATGAACAAATACATAAATTAGAAGGATAATTTCAACAAAAAAGTAATAAAGTGTATGCACAAGTAAAAGAATTAGAATGAATTAAGTCAAAGCTACAAGGTCAAGAAGAGATACTAATAGTAGTGCAACAAGAATTGGAGAATGAAATAAGGAATCCCAAGGACAAAATGATCTCCCAGGAAATGCTGAAATATTCTAGAAGCCAATACTAGATGAAAAACAAGAATATAGCAATAGAGGCTTTTTCGCTTATGACAAGAACAACCAATACTATGAAATTAATTTAGGATGCTAAGGAATAGTTCACCAATGCCAAATAAGAACTAATGACTGGAATAAAACAAGCTTAAATTATCTAAGAGATTCTAAAAAATTAAGAACAATTCCCATAATTTCTCAAGCACTCACAGAGATATCTAGGAAAATTAAAGTTTCATATATGATCAGATCATCATTAAAGGTCGACTAAATATAGAAGGATGAGATTTAATCAGTCATATCAAGGAAAGCAACAACAAGATTTAGTTGGTAGTCATTTAACTCATAGAGATTGGTTTTCCAAGGTTTTGGGATGCAAGCAGGTATTTCTACACCAAGAAATAATTAGGTCAATTTTTGGCCTAGCAGGTCAAAAACAAAGGTGAAATTAACACACTACCTAAGCCCCTAATGATAGATTGAATCATTGTATTCATTAACAGTCTCACTAATCTCCTAGGAATGACTACAAAACTAATTAAAATGTGCAAGGACCCTTATTATTATTGCTATTATTAGATAGAAAATCTCCTCTATGAATTTGCAACAATAAATATTCCCTCCTAGCAAACATGGGATAAGATTTACATGCTATTTCATCTGCTAGAAACCCAAGTAGCTAGTCAATAATGAGAAACATTTAGAGTAGCTCAAGGAGGTCCAAAATAGGTCAATAGTATGATTAAGGCTTCAAAACTGGGAAGCACCCCTTGTGCAAGTAAATCTAAAAAATAAATTGTGTCAATTTGACTCCTTAGTCTAGTGGATAAGGCTAGATGGGTTTGATGCTTCTACAAGCACAAACCCTCCTATGAGGTGACAAAAATGTGTGTAAAATTCTCTACCCACATCCATATATGGCTAGGGAGATAATTTTTTTTAATAAGATACCCTCCATATTTGCTAAGGTTGTTGGATATCTATACAAGTGATTGGATCAAAAGAAAAACAAGGCATGCAAGGGTAAGAACAAGATTTTGTAGTATGAAAATAATTTAGCACATGGTGGTTAAAATCAAGGAAGCCCAAACTAATTTTTGGCTAAGTCAAGCAAGTTGACCAAATTAATTTGAGTATTGATGTTAGTAAAAGGGTAACAAAAGCCCTCCATCTGACATGCAACACCATGAGTAGATAATCATCTTGATGTTAGCAAGGAAACATACATAATTTGGATTGATATGGAAAAGCACCTAATTCTTTAAAGAAAAAAGTATTATTAAGTATAAGATTCTAACATCCAATACAATAGTAGAGCCTATTAAGTATTTTGATTCTCAATGTTAGATGATTTTGAATGCTTATGTCATTAGGTGTATCATAAAAACCTAGCTTAACCAAATGATGAAATAAAAAAATTCTAAGGAATGAACTGAATCTAGCATTTGGTAAAGTGCTTCATTCATTTAAGGAATCGAAAGAGATCCAAATAGTTTTGAATGCTAATGTTATCAATAGGTACCAAAATATTTGGCAAGATATGAATAGAGAACTTGATACTCAACAAAATAATAGGGACAGGTTGAAGAATACATCAAACAAAAGCATGCACTAAAATACTTAGACATGCTCATAATAAATGAATAAGTCGTCATAAGACCCTAGCAACCTTGAAGCTTCTATGATTGACACTTTTTATATTACAACCAAGGAGGTAGTAGGATAACTAATCAGAATGAACATGTCAAAATATTTTGTGCACTAGATGAAGACACAATAATTGCCACTCCAAATACAACAAGAGCAAGCCATATGAACACCATAATGCCAAATTAGTTACAATAGACTAAACTGAAAGAGCAAGTACATGTGCTATAGTAGCTTCTCAAACTTGTAACTCAATATCTATGCTATCATGACAAATTGCCAATTGTAATTGTAAATCTATATATACTAAGATATAAGCCATTCTAGAGGTTGGCTCTTTGGCATTTGCAATTGGCATAATTGTATTGATTGAGGCTATACACATTCTGAATGAATATTGGATTATTTTTTGGCTTCTTGCTCAAGTTTCTCTCTAAACATGTATGTATGTCTCATTGGGTAGTTAAACATTTCTATTAAATCTAGAAATATATAATTCTGCATTCTAGATTTACTATTATGGTTTTGAAATGACTTAGCAATGCTGTACATTTTTCATGATTAATTGTTTTAAAGTAGAACAATAGAAAGCTAGTTTTTTAGGTAGTTTAGTCAAATTTCAAATTTGATATACTTTTCACTATGTATCTTGATGTTGTTGAATCTATGCCACTTTCAATTTAGTCTTCTAATCCTTTGCATTTATTACTTTAGTCTACAATGCCCCATTTAGTTAGATTAGCTAGATACATAGAAGCCAACCTTCTACTAAGGTTGACTTAGAGACCCATATTTATGAGGAATCCAATATTGATCGATGTCTTGAGGGTGCATCTCATCCACTTACGAATATTTTAGACCAAGAGTACCCAATGGGTCCAACTAGGTTTACCCAAGAATAATATCCATATCATACATGGTTATGACATAAAGTTTTGACTATAAATCGTATTTATAAATAATGATCTTCAAATCTTCAAAAACTTGAACATTTTCACCTGCAAGTTGTTTGTCCTTAATATTATTTGCTTGTGTCTGTAACCTCTACGTTAGATCAATATTGAACATATTTTACTTCCTACTAGGGTTTATGGAAATAATAATATTTTCCTTTTGAATTCATCCATGAACCTACAAAAGTCACATTGTAATATTTTGGTCTAATTTTAAATATTATTAAGTCTAGTACCAAACTATAATAAAATCACCATTTAGATCAAGCACACTATAATGCCTCCCTTCAAATATGAATGATTTCTATTATATAAATCTCTCAATCAAAGTATGATAACTTATATATTATAAAACTTATAATTGACTATTTTATTTGTGAATGCATTATCTCGCTTTGAAAATTCAATAAAAATATTTTCTATTTTTAGATATTTTACTTATCCAATATTTTATCTATCATTATTATATTGACATTATTTAAATTTAATTATAAAAATTTGTAATTGTTGTGTTCCATGTACAATGCTTAAGAATATAATGGAAGGTATTTAATATCCAAGAGACCAAAATTAACCTATGGATAATTATTTTAAAAAGAGCCATGGTTACTAACAATAAAATATGATCCTAATATATTTTTTCTTGTGATGTTAATCTATTATTGCTAGTTTTGATGATGAATTCTTCCACTTTCTCTACTTTATTCACCTCAAAAAAATCTTGCATTGATTCCAATGCTAGAGTATCAACATAGATAGCTTAGATATTGTTGTATGTCTCTATTGTTTGAATCACTCAATCAAAGTATCAAAACTTACTTTTTACATAACTTTTAGTTGAATAGTTTCTTTATGGATGAATTATCTCCCTTTGACAACTCAATAAAAATATTTTCTATTTTTAGAGATTATTTTACTTCTTATCCTCTATCTTATCTACCATTATTATATTACCATAATGTAATTTTAATGACAAAAAGTTATAATTGATGTGTAGCATATAGAATAAAATAAAAGGATTTTGACATCATGGGATAAAAAGCATTCATGGGGTAACACTTTCCAAAGAACCATGATTACTAACCTGTTGGTCAAAAGTCTACCCTAGGATAAAATGTATGTATGCACCCTAGATCTGGCCAACATTGAAAGGTTGAAGGAAAGAAATGTCCTTCAGGACAATCTTCATATGGGGTTGGTTCCCTTGCTACTCTAAACCTGCACAACTCTGCTCAACAAGTCCACTCGTAACCTTCTCAAATCTGCTCAACAGTCCACTCAAATTTTGTCCTAATCTTCTCAACAAGATCACATAGAACTTGTTCAAAATTTCTCAACAATATCACACATAACTTGTTAAAATCTACTCAACAAGCTCACACAGAACTTGTCCAAATCTGCTCAATCATCTCACATGGAACTTGTCCAAATATGATTAAGAAGCTCACACAAAACTTGTCCAAATCTACTCAACAAGCTCACACAAAACTTATCCAGATATTTCTGAATAAGTACTCTCTATGAATTGCTCAAATATATATTGTAAGCTTCCACAAAATATCACACAAAATCAGTCCACAAGTCTTCTCAAAGACTTACCTCAAATATTCTTAACAAGTCCACACATAACTTGTTCAATCTCATGGAAACATAAAGAGAATTATTAGAGACTCCATATGTTCTATACTCCCTGTTCAATCACTTTCTCAACTCAAATAAATATCATAGAAGCATAAAGAGAATTGTTAGAGACTCAATATGTTCTATTCACACAACTCAATATCTTTCACAAATCAAATAAAAATATAGAATAGTTTGTTTTATGGAACTTGAACAATCACTTCATACATCCACTTCACTAGGCTCAATAAACTCTACTCTACCAATCACTTCAAGAAACAACTCTTGCTCACAAACCCTAGTCCAAGCATGTATCATCCAACTCAAAATGTTTCCAATAATCCTTAACAACAAATCTCACATAACAATGATACCCATGATCTTTTCAAACTCTAGTTCAAGTTCTTTGCATAACAACTCACTTCAACAACCATGCTTATCAAGCAAGTATTTAAACACAAATCTCAATTTTAGAAAACCTTGAAGCATTAAATCAAACACTTCACTCAACCAATTATCTCAACAACAATGCTTATAAAACAAGGTTTTAATCACAAATCTCAATTTCAAAAAACCTTGAAGCATCAACTCAATTTTTTTTGAAAAGGAAACCCTAATCAAATCCTTTTCACTCCAAACTTAATTTTCAAGTAATCCAAACAACCAACTCAACCAAAGAAAAATTTTTCCATACCTTTTTTCTTGACAAGGAGTTGATCTCACAAATCTACCACACTCACAAATTTCTCTCTTCCAATCTCAATAAGGGTTAGAACACTTCAATCAAATCACAATACAAAATAATGACCCAAAATACACCTTATTACTCCAAATCAAAATAACATTCACCAGTATTATTTAAATAGAAAAACCCTTATACAAAAATAATGCTCAAAAGTCTTAATAAGAAGTTAATTAAGACTTTACTAAAATTTCTTATTACTCCTAAAATAATAAATCTCAAATATAATACCTCCAAAATAATCCTCAACAATCATTCACCATAAACTTCAAATATCAATCCTTCCAAAATAATCCTCAACAAACATTCACCATAAACTTCAAATATCAAACCTTCCAAAATAATCCTCAACAAAAATTCACCATAAACTTCAAATATCAAACCTTCCACAATAATCCTCAACAAAAATTCACCATAAACTTCATGCCTTAATGTATAAAAATAATAATCACTTATGCACCCTTATTCCTCCAACATTAGGCAACTAAAAAAATTAAATCAAAAATTAAATACCTTGTCTTCGGAGGGAAACGAACCCTCAACCTCATCTCACAAGTGCCTTAACCGTGGCCATAGTCACCACACAAGCCAAGCACTCATTCAATATTAAATAAGCACCACATGCTTCTTAATATCGCATCACCTTCCACCAAGGGCAAAAGGTCATGCTCCTTGGGTGCCTCAATCAACTTGCCAAATATTGCACGCGAGGATTCGAAACATCAACCACCTTACTTCCAATGCCTTTGTGCTTTCCGAACTACCACTAGGCCACACTTGCCCAATGAAACTTGAGTATGAAAACTTCCTCCTTTATCCCTTTGTTGCCATATTTTTGTAAATGCACAAGTTGTATTTTCACATGCCACCAATTATTAATTCAAGCAAGGGTAAATAAAACTTAGGTTTGTTAGGCATATTTATATGTTTCTTCATTGCATTAATGACATTGGTGCTCAGGTACTTCCTTCCAATATGTCGACAGTGAATACTTCGAATGCCTTTTGGTAAACCCAACCTTTGGGTTTAATTTTTTTTTAAGTTAAAAACCCCTTGCGGGGCCACCTTGATCTGAGAGACCATGAACAGGGGGTTCTACATCGTCAAATTCAATCCAGAGTCACACCCAACCCTGCCTGCACCGACATTATCAATTGGATTTTGGATACCCAATTCATCTTTTTGGGAGGGTGGAGATTTGAACCTGGAGACTCCCTTGGAGGATTGCCTTCTCCTCTCCAACTCACCTACAACACCTGGGTGTCTTTGGGTTTAATTTACTTTAACCTTTGTGCTTTGAAATATTTTTTCCTCCAAAACCCAACCTTAGGGTTTTATAAAAAATAATTAATTGTCCTTTTTAAACCAAATAATATTATAATTAAAATTATAATAATTTACTTGGGTTTTTCACCGCCTTGGATAAATATTATAATAAGGTTTATAGCATTATATCCTTCCATTGCTTTGGATATATTTGCTTCCAAAGGAGAAATGAAACCACTTTCTGACCCATTCTTTTGGGTGTAAAATAAAAATAATTTAACCCATTATAAAATTCCTTTAAATTTTACACTTGAACTAAATAAGAACTATCACTAGCATCTTGACATCAATGACAACTTTGTCTGAGGGACTCAAAATGTCCAGCAATATCCCCATTTGTCATTGATGGCAACCGACATTATTTTTACTAAAACCTGACCTTTATTTTTTTTCTACTTCCCCTAGGACATTGATCCCCCTGGCTCAATGCTCTCTCAGATATCAAATCTCTCCCCAATACACAAATCTCTCCCCCTTTGACATCAATGGCAAAGGTTCACCTTTGGGGCTCGGGACTAAGAATGAGCCTCTTAGCTTAGCCCCTCCCCCACATCCTTTGAGGTGGTTAATTCTAGGGTGGGAGTATTTCTACTCGCAAAAGGCATTGTTCTTTGCATTTATCATCTTTCCTTATTTTTTGAATTTTTTTATTCTTTTGATTGTTTCTATTTATTTCATCATTCATGTTCCTATCATCATTCTTGTTCCTATTTCTATTCTTGTTCTCATCCATGTTCATGTTCCTATCATCATTCCTATTCATGCTCCTATTCTTATCCATGTTCCTATTCCTATTCATGTTCTTGTTCTTGTTCATATTCTTGTTCTTATTCATATTCTTGTTCCTGTTCATACTTGTTTCTAGAATATTTGCTCTACACCATTTTATTGTGTGACCATCATTATTGCACTTATAACACTTAATGTTATTATTCCTTTGAGGTGCAAATGTATTAGGATATCTTCTATTGAAGTCATATCATATTATGTTATGAACCTTTCAATTCATTGTCTTGTCATCAAACTCATTACATGAGTAGCAATACCCATGGAAAAGTTGTCCTTTCCCATATTCCTATCTTTCATGTGTCTTGCACTGTGAAGCCATGTACCCAAACCTGTGACATATAAAACATTTTCCATTGAATATTCCTTGTCTTGACCTCATTGGTATCATATTTTGATTGATGTTCCATTTGTTCCTTTTCTATGCATTGTTCCTATATTTTTTGAACTCTTTATTGTCGAACTCATCCTCTGATCTCTCACTTCCTCTTACATTGTCTTCTTTTGATGAATCTTCATCTGAAGTTTCTTCTTCTTCAAGACTTGAAGTAGAATCTTCTTACCATTTATTTTGTACTTATTTGTTAGAGTAAACAACAAAATATTCATTAAATAGCTGATGCTTAAATAATACAAAATGGTGCCAGGATTAGTCCAGGGAATCAGGAACTAATCAACTGCAACACACTATTAATAATGGGACATTCAAATAAATAGATACG